>CM077195.1:12663527-13863527 GCA_039654625.1 Rhinogobio ventralis | reverse complement strand
CATAGTATTTTTAAATATTTTTAATATAATTTATAATTTTCAGTTTTCATTTTAAATTTAGTTGAATTTTTAGTGTTTTATGCTTTGTCGTTCTTTTTTAAACATTTATTTTTACACATGTCATTTTAGTACTTCAACTTCAACTTATATTAGTTAGTTCCAAGGGCAAATTTTTGGCTTTATTTAAGTTTTTCATGTAATATTTATATTTTAATTAACCTTTTTTATATATAAAAGTAAGAGAAAGATGTGTTTTGCCTCCAGAATGGTGTAGTTACATGTAGTTACTGGACCATGCTAACAAGCCAAACCTTTACCTCTTAGTTCAAGCCAATCCAGTTGTCTCAGATCCACTTTATTTTGCAACAGGGAAGTAAAAAAGTATTTTCTTTAAATGTGTGAGACTTCTGATTCATTAACTGCTTAGGCGAACAACTAAGAATATCAAAGTGCAGTAAACGGTAAATCTATTTGCAATACGAACCAATGTGTTTATGATAATAAATTAAAATGATATGATGACAGTTTGCAAAACATAATGGACCGTTTCTGTACAGGTTGAATAACTGGAAGTGAATAACACCGGAAGTCGTGCCCGCTCTTGTGTTCACCCTGCATCTTAAGGAAACAGTTGACCCGAAAAAGAAAATTCTGTCACTCTTATGACATTTTTCAAATGAACATTTTAAAACTACTACTTATTATTATGTTCTACAGAAGAAAACAAGTCACATAATTTTAAGGTTTAGTTGAACTAATTCACTGTCGCAATTGTATTGTCTTCCCTATTGTGATGTATATAACTTGAACAAGAAAAAATTTAGGGTGGGACTTGATTTGTCCATCGGGAATCGATTGGATCATTGCGGTTTGCAATTGCTGTGCAAATCATGTGAGTGACAGATTGTCCCGCCCTCACGCCATTTAAACACGTCATCAGAGAAGAGATGTCATTGCAAGAGGGAGGGGAAGGTGTTTTGATGAAAAATTACAAAGGCAAATGAATAAATAAAAAAAAAGGTAAATAAATAATTTATGATAAATACTGCAATATTCCATAAAAAAAATAAGAACTGCCAATATGACGGTGACTTAATGGCTTGTTTTACACCGAGCGGTGTGGTACGGTTCAGTACAGTACAGTACAGTATGATTCAGGAGGTAAACCCTGATCCGGCTTGCGGTTCCACCGCCAACAGTACACTTATGATAGGCTTTGTGTAGCGATCGACGTCATTTTTGCGTGAAGAAAGCGACACAGTAAACAACAATTAAGGATATACAGCAAAACTTGTTCTTGCTTCTCGGCATGTGGCTGTTGTCACAAGAAGAAGACAAGCTTTGTTTGAGCCAAGGCTGCAAGGAAAAACACAGCCGAAAAAGCACACACAAGTGACGATTCTCTGTCAACCAATCAACATTCTGCAGTGAGTCTAGCTCCACCAAAAGGGTGCCAAAAAAGTGGTACGGTTCGGTATTAGGGTACCATTCACAACTTCTGATAATGGAAACGGCAAAGATTGCGTACTGTACTGAACCGTACCACTCGGTGGAAAGTCATAACCCAGCCATTCCTTTCCTCTTCAACAGACCTTTACTCCTCACTTGCCTCCTGTGAACACGAATCTCTGCAAACCCTCGCAGACATTTCCTGTTCCTCCCCACCATATTGTACAGTAAGGTCTGATTTACTGGGTGGGCCAGGAGACTCCCGCCCTTGATATGTCCCTCAGGAGCAGTTATTGTCCTAGCCTGAGCACTGGGCTGCAGTAAGGCCCCTCATTGAGCCTGAGAACACTGACAGAATGTGTGTTAGCTCACACGAACAGCTCTGACCTCCAATTGGTGGCATATGGCTGTCAGAGGAGGTGCCCGTATTTTGGATTTGTTTTAATGTCTTGAGGTCAAGCGATAGAAATCAATCAGGCAGGGATGGACTGGGTGAGAGAATGACAGAATGAGGAGCATGACATCATTAGATAACAGTTATGATGATTAGGGATATTGGATAAAGGACTGAGGGAGAGAGAGACGAAGAATAAGAGAGAAAAAGACCATACAAGATTTAAACAAATTAATCTTCTTAAAGCGACAAAAAATGAACATTTGAAAAATGAACAATGTCATTACAAACCTGTATTCCATTCTTTCTTCTTTGGAACAAAAATATATTTTGAAGAATGTTGAAGATGGAGTCCTTTGACTTCGGATGGACGGAAAAAAAGAAAAAAAAAATATTCACAAAATGCCTGCTCAATCACAATTCATCTTAAATTGTTACATTTGAAAGATCATTCTGAAATGCTGGTTTAATTTCTTATAATGACTAATATGCCATAAAGATATTTCTTTACACTAAAGAGATGAAAGTATAATAATATTTTGTCTAAATAAATTTAAAATAAAAGATAAACTAAAATGAATCATGTTAAATGCCACAAATAAATCACAACATTATAATATAGTGTACAGTTTGAAAAATGGATACTTATTATGATATTTGCTACAGATTACAACAAACTTTGTAACATGTTATTCAATTATCAGTGTTTTTTATGTTGTTAGTGATTGACTAAGTGAGCATTAGATAACAGCAAAGGTAATCTAAATGTAAAAATATTGAAAATGAGCATACATAATTAAATATTCAATACCTGGCAATAAATTAACCAATACGGGATACAAAAAAAATCCCCCTTTCTTTCTATTCTTTGTTCCCTTGCATCAGTCATCATTAATCCATATCCTCTTTAAATGATCAATTTAAAAAGATCAGCACTACTAAAAATGATTCATACAGGTAGGTACATGTCTTATCATCAGTGTACTCAAACATATTTCAATATTATCTTACCATTTTCAATTAATTGTAATAAAACTAAAACATTTTCTTCAAACTTTCAATTTGTCCATATGGTTCATGTACAAAAAAGTAAAAAAAAAATTTTTTTTTTCGACAAATAGAGGGAAGAAACAGACAAAGCTCAAAGATAAAAATATAGAAGTACAACACCCTGAAAAGTAAGATAACAATGGCCACAATGTCTGTCAGAGATGAATCTTTCTGTCTGTATTGCCCTTGCCTGTCTTACTCCATTATGAAGATTAATGCCTTTACCTTTTCCAGCTCTAAACAGTTTGGTCTTTCATACTGAGAAAAAAAAAAGACACCTTTCTTTGGGTGTTTGTGTGCGTTCGTGTTAGAGAGTGTTTGTATATTGTAAGTAAGTTGAGAACAGGTCAGCCACCTTTCTAAAACAGGCCATTGTTCTGCTCTTCCTGTCAATTACTGAACAGTAAATGAGGGGGGAAAGACCTACCTAACTACCCATGTCCTCCTCCTCTCTCATTCCTCCCATTTCACACTCCAACCACTCCTTTCTGTGACCCTGCTGTCTCATTACATCTCAGTAATACAGTTTCCTGCCCAGCAATTGGATATGTTGCCATAGCCATGCACTCTGAGACAAGTTTAGAGATAATGAGAGATGTTGAACTGACTTGTTCCTGTTGGAGGAGACATAGTTGCACTTTTAGCATATTTGTTTTGCAAGACAAAATAAATAAGTTATTACAAATTATTATTTATAATAATTGTGTCAGCAGTGTTTGGACAAGTACATAAAAAGGATTCCTAATAGTGACGCTAAATTTTAGCATCACATTGAATAATTTGTAATCATCCAAACCAGCAGGTGGGAGCATAGGCCTACTATCCATCCTAAATAGTACGTTTAAGTTGCAAGTTTAGTGTAATATAACTATCACACTACCGTGTAGGCTATATAAATGTAAATTATCTTAACAGGAATTACATTTATTTAAATATATTATTATAGGCTATAGGTATTTTTTTTCCTTCAAAACAGTATTGATGACATAGCAAATACAAAAATGATGTACAGATTTTTTTTTAAAAAGAAAAGAAAAAAAACCCCGTTATTTAGAAGGACTTTGTTGCCATCTGGTGGTGGTTTGATACAAAAATTGCAGTACTAGTTATGAATGAAAAAATAAATCTGCTGCCTATGAGTGGCTTGTAAAGCAAGAAACAGTCAATTTTAGGCACATCTGCCACTGGATCTGCCTTTTCAGGAGGATGTGGGCTGTGCAGATTTAAGGCATGAAGCCTGAAAGAACATTAAACCGTAATTATGTCATTGCATCAACAGAGGGCAGCATTGCACCTCAAAAAACAAAAATTACACACACGTTGGGTTTTCATTTTTTATGGCGACATTCCATAAACGTAATTGTTTTATACTATACAAAATGTATATTCAATCCCCCAACACTAACCCCATCCCTAATCCTACCCATCACACAAAACTTTCTGCTATTTTAGATTTTTAAAAAGATAATTCTGTATGATTTATAAGCTTGTTTCCTCATGGGTCCCCATAATGTAAGGAATACTAGGACCACACACCCACCCACCCACCCTCCCACACACACACACACACACACACACACACACACACACACACTCTTTGTGTGGACTCTTGATGTAATGGTTTTTATAGTAAACAAAATGTATATTCTATCCCCTTACACTAACCCTACCCCTAAACCTACCTATCACACAAAACGTTATGCCTTTTTACATTTAAAAAATTTTTATAACCTTGTTTCCTCATATGGACCTATGAGTCAGTGGCATTCAGGTTAAAGTCCCCACTGGGATAGAAAAACACGAACACACACACTCACGTAACACAGGCCTTTTACATTTGACCCTTGATGAGTTGCTGATGGGGCCATTTCATACTACAGTGCATATAAAGTAAGTTGTCTTAACAGGAATTAAATGTAATTAAATAGATTAGTATTGGCTAAAGATAAAATAATTTTCATAAAGTTTAAAACAGAAAAAAAAAAAAATTTAAACCACGTTTTGTTCTAAAAATACTGTATAATTAATAAATTGCAAAAAATTACAATTTAAAACACAAACGTTAAACACCAATTTCCACAATAAACAACAAATGCAATCCTCACAATCACCCAAATTCTGTGAATAATAAAAAAAAAAATTATGAATCTGTAAAACTGCATTTGCATACATTTTCATCAGTTTCACCTGAGTGAGGCAGATCTCAGAAGACAATACAGCAATTCAATTTCTTCACTTCGTGTCAATGACTTCTAAACTGTATGGGCATTCACATTTCCATCTGAAGTTTGGGGTAGGGGGCACTTTCAACCCCAATACAATATTAATGCCCATTCTATATGTGTGCCGCCTGCCAACACCCCCATAATGCATCAGTGTAACTCAGTGTTAGCCGACTCAGCACTTTTATGCGGCAACCTCATCACCTGATGTGATGAAGGTTGTCTTGCACCCTTAAGGGGTCACATCGTCTGCCAGGGTCACAGGGCTTTTTTAATACCTCACTACGTGCACCTGGCTTTCCTGTAATGAAAGGTGTTGCTGTCAGGCTAGACAATTTTACTTTGAGCGAGATCCCGCATGTGGATAAAACTGAACTGAAGCCTTTGTGATATTAAAATTGGAACTTTTTTTGGATATAAATAGGATTTGACAAATTATAGCTGCGATGGGAAATTTTTCTAATGAAAAATAACGAAACACATCTAAAGGCAAAAAAACAAATGCATTAAATAAGGGGATACTGTGAAGATAACGTGATTAAATATTCGATATTTAAATAAAACTATTATGAATAATAATAATAATAACATTATTATATTTTTTATTATTATATATATATTTATTTATTTATTTATTACTTCCTTTCCTTTGAAATCAAATCACTGTGATTTCTTGCTGCATCAATAGGAAGAGAATTACAATAATATAAAAGTTCTAAGTGGCCAACCAAAGGAAACACTGATCAGCATAATGGTGATAATGGTTCACCAAATTTTTAGTTGTATTGTCAATAACATTCAAGATGACTGGAAAATGAGCGAATGCAACTAAGGAGAATGATGACTGCAAAAGTGGAGTAAATTAATGAAAAGTCTATTAAGAATTGCCCCGCCTGTTTTTTTTTTTTTTTTTGCTTTGGCAAAATGGTACTCAAACCAGTCAAGTAATGTTTACTTGGGTTTTCTGAGTAACAAAGGCATAATTTTAAATAGTTCAGATTACTAAAAAGTTCAACAAATTATTGGACATTAAGTAAAGTTAACTAAAAAGTCTTAGTAAGAACAACTGTTGGATTTTACAGTGCAGCAGTATAGCGTTTCCTTGGTTACTGCTCTGCTTATAAACACTGCTTTAACCCATTTAAGCCCACTGGCAACTATAGTTGCTGCAGTGTATAGTTGTCATTTTCCCTTTGCAAGTGTTTTTCTAGATGTTATCCATGTTTTACGTCTCAATGACATGCAAGCAAACAACCAAATAAAGGATTTCAAGAAAAAAAAAAAAAGGTATTCACGTCCTTCCTGTCACACGAGGCTGCCAACTTCCTACTCCTACTTCCAGGAAGCATGGCAAAGGCAAAACCTCCCAAAGAAAAGTCATTTTCATGTTACTAATAAGTATTTTTTGTTGACATTATATATATACACTGACCTAAAGGATTATTAGGAACACCTGTTCAATTTCTCATTAATGCAATTATCTAATCAACCAATCACATGGCAGTTGCTTCAATGCATTTAGGGGTGTGGTCCTGGTCAAGACAATCTCCTGAACTCCAAACTGAATGTCAGAATGGGAAAGAAAGGTGATTTAAGCAATTTTGAGCGTGGCATGGTTGTTGGTGCCAGACGGGCCGGTCTGAGTATTGCACAATCTGCTCAGTTACTGGGATTTTCACGCACAACCATTTCTAGAGTTTACAAAGAATGGTGTGAAAAGGGAAAAACATCCAGTATGCGGCAGTCCTGTGGGCGAAAATGCCTTGTTGATGCTAGAGGTCAGAGGAGAATGGGCCGACTGATTCAAGCTGATAGAAGAGCAACTTTGACTGAAATAACCACTCGTTACAACCGAGGTATGCAGCAAAACATTTGTGAAGCCACAACACGCACAACCTTGAGGCGGATGGGCTACAACAGCAGAAGACCCCACCGGGTACCACTCATCTCCACTACAAATAGGAAAAAGAGGCTACAATTTGCACGAGCTCACCAAAATTGGACAGTTGAAGACTGGAAAAATGTTGCCTGGTCTGATGAGTCTCGATTTCTGTTGAGACATTCAGATGGTAGAGTCAGAATTTGGCGTAAACAGAATGAGAACATGGATCCATCATGCCTTGTTACCACTGTGCAGGCTGGTGGTGGTGGTGTAATGGTGTGGGGGATGTTTTCTTGGCACACTTTAGGCCCCTTAGTGCCAATTGGGCATCGTTTAAATGCCCATGGCCTAACTGAGCATTGTTTCTGACCATGTCCATCCCTTTATGACCACCATGTACCCATCCTCTGATGGCTACTTCCAGCAGGATAATGCACCATGTCACAAAGCTCGAATCATTTCAAATTGGTTTCTTGAACATGACAGTGAGTTCACTGTACTAAAATGGCCCCCACAATCACCAGATCTCAACCCAATAGAGCATCTTTGGGATGTGGTGGAACGGGAGCTTCGTGCCCTGGATGTGCATCCCACAAATCTCCATCAACTGCAAGATGCCATCCTATCAATATGGGCCAACATTTCTAAAGAATGCTTTCAGCACCTTGTTGAATCAATGCCACGTAGAATTAAGGCAGTTCTGAAGGCGAAAGGGGGTCAAACACAGTATTAGTATGGTGTTCCTAATAATCCTTTAGGTGAGTGTATATATATATATATATATATATATATATATACACAGGGAGTGCAGAATTATTAGGCAAGTTGTATTTTTGAGGATTAATTTTATTATTGAACAACAACCATGTTCTCAATGAACACAAAAAACTCATTAATATCAAAGCTGAATATTTTTGTATCAATATTTTAAGTAGTTTTTAGTTTTAGCTATTTTAGGGGGATATCTGTGTGTGCAGGTGACTATTACTGTGCATAATTATTAGGCAACTTAACAAAAAACAAATTTATACCCATTTCAATTATTTATTTTTACCAGTGAAACCAATATAACATCTCAACATTCACAAATATACATTTCTGACATTCAAAAACCAAACAAAAACAAATCAGTGACCAATATAGCCACCTTTCTTTGCAAGGACACTCAAAAGCCTGCCATCCATGGATTCTGTCAGTGTTTTGATCTGTTCACCATCAACATTGCGTGCAGCAGCAACCACAGCCTCCCAGACACTGTTCAGAGAGGTGTACTGTTTTCCCTCCTTGTAAATCGCACATTTGATGATGGACCACAGGTTCTCAATGGGGTTCAGATCAGGTGAACAAGGAGGCCATATCATTAGATTTTCTTCTTTTATACCCTTTCTTGCCAGCCACGCTGTGGAGTACTTGGACGCGTGTGATGGAGCATTGTCCTGCATGAAAATCATGTTTTTCTTGAAGGATGCAGACTTCTTCCTGTACCACTGCCTGAAGAAGGTGTCTTCCAGAAACTGGCAGTAGGACTGGGAGTTGAGCTTGACTCCATCCTCAACCCGAAAAGGCCCCACAAGCTCATCTTTGATGATACCAGCCCAAACCAGTACTCCACCTCCACCTTGCTGGCGTCTGAGTCGGACTGGAGCTCTCTGCCCTTTACCAATCCAGCCACGGACCCATCCATCTGGCCCATCAAGACTCACTCTCATTTCATCAGTCCATAAAACCTTAGAAAAATCAGTCTTGAGATATTTCTTGGCCCAGTCTTGACGTTTCAGCTTGTGTGTCTTGTTCAGTGGTGGTCGACTTTCTGCCTTTCTTACCTTGGCCATGTCTCTGAGTATTGCACACCTTGTGCTTTTGGGCACTCCAGTGATGTTGCAGCTCTGAAATATGGCCAAACTGGTGGCAAGTGGCATCTTGGCAGCTGCACGCTTGACTTTTCTCAGTTCACGGGCAGTTATTTTGCGCCTTGGTTTTTCCACACGCTTCTTGCGACCCTGTTGACTATTTTGAATGAAACGCTTGATTGTTCGATGATCACGCTTCAGAAGCTTGGCTATTTTAAGACTGCTGCATCCCTCTGCAATATATCTCACTATTTTTGACTTTTCTGAGCCTGTCAAGTCCTTCTTTTGACCCATTTTGCCAAAGGAAAGGAAGTTGCCTAATAATTATGCACACCTGATATAGGGTGTTGATGTCATTAGACCACACCCCTTCTCATTACAGAGATGCACATCACCTAATATGCTTAATTGGTAGTAGGCTTTCCAGCCTATACAGCTTGGAGTAAGACAACTTGCATAACGAGGATGATGTGGTCAAAATACTCATTTGCCTAATAATTCTGCACTCCCTGTATATAAATCATGAAGGTCTCTAGAATCATCCAAACAAAACAAATCTTACAAGAGATATATAGTTTTTTGTATACTTAGTAAAAAGTTCAAGCGGCAACTATAGTTGCCGGTGGGCAAATGACTTGTAAGTACATATATCATGGGGAAATGGGGTATACTGTTAATAGGTTCATAAATCAAGATTTTTGGTTTTGTGTAGTGCTTTTTGCTTTCATAATATCCAACCTAAAACATAACTTAACCCTTTAACTGACATCTCTACTGTACAGTAGACCTTAATTCGATAGGGAAAAATATCATATTTTATGATATTATGTCTTGTAAGGGCCAAAATATTGAGGGCCCTTCATCCAGTTTGGATGCATTTCATTCTAATCGGTCAAGGACCCTAATTCATTTCATGACTAGTAGCTTATGACTTCATTATAATGTGGAAATTCAGACAAGTAATGAGCTTACATTTACATTATTAGTCAGCCATTGAATACTATGGGACTATTTTGTTATTTTTTTTTTTTTGTTTTGTTATATAGATGTAATTTTTTTGTCATTCTATTTATGTATTTTCATTTAACTTTTTGATACACAATGCCCTGTTGGGGCAACTTAATGGCCGCACTTTGTTCTGCACTATGTTCCACCACTTTAAGACAAATGTATTTGTTGTTTGTTGTGTTTTCATATTCAAAAGATTACAAGATAGATGCATCGAGTTTGCAGCGAATGTTCTTTGACTTCTATGCATAATACATTTGTTTATGAATAAAGATTGATCTGTTGAAAGGAGTTATTTTGAGTTAAATGCCAAATGTTCTACTCCTATTCAAATTTGACATTGAAGGGTTGCATGCAACATATTTGCCCATCGGCACCTATAGTTGCCGCACATTCAAATACGATTTTCAAGAAGAAAAAAAAAACCTGGGGAAAATAAATGCAGAACATGTTCACATAGGACACTATTAACATGACTATTTGAAACCATTCAGAAAAATCTGGGCACAAATGGGTTAATAGGCATTTATTCTTTGGAAAAGAAAATGCCATTGAAACTTTTCTGAAAACAGTTCCCTTCAGAGATAAATTCATATGAACCCTCACCCTCACCCCCAAATTCAATATTTATATTTTTCTTACGATATTTAGAGCATTGCGAACAGTGAGCTTGCTGTGCCTGATACAGTATTTTCTGTGCTCTGCTCTCCTCTTCATGCCCATCTTTAGCGTGCCCCGTCTCTGACCTGTGTTAATGTCCTGTTTACAGACTTCATAATATGTCCACACAAAAGACATTTGGGGAAACGATTGCTATGCAGTTTGTGTGCAAGTCTGGAAAAGACAAATATTGGCCAAAGTAAACCGATTGATGGCCGGTCGACCGGTGCATTTCTATTAGTTAGCATGAACGTGTCAGGGTTGGTTCAATCAAGCAAAGAGAAGGATCTAATGCTGCCTTCACGTGCAATCGGAATTATCGTAAATACGAGTTTACTAGTTAAAAATTGCACATGAACGCCCTTTGAAGTCACTCGTAATCGAGCTCGTAATTATGAAATTTCCAATAACACGTGAAGGAAGCATATGTCAACACTAGATAAACACAAGAACAAGGCTAATCAACTTAAACAATGACAAGAACAGACAAAGGACTGGGGGTATTCCAGAAAGCAGGTTATGTAACATACCCAGGTGTGTTTAAGAGTAAGTAAACGGATAACCTCACCTTTCGGTTCCAAAAACGGATGTAACTTTCAGGGTATGCAAGTAGCCATAACAACTCACTCTCTGAACATGACCTGCTCCGGAGCAGGTTATGTTCCAGGGTTAGTTTGCTTAAGAGGTATTCAGATGCGTGTTATATAATTAATATAGTTATATTAATATAGCCTAACTAAATTTGTTATATAGTTCACTGATTCTTGAGATAAGGGACAAAACATGTCCCAAACACAAAAGCCCTATTTATGTTAAAAATTAAGAATATCAACACAATAAAAATACTTAAAAAGTTACATCTAAGGGAAATTTGTATACTCAGGACATTTATTGCTTATACTTTTAAATAATTTCTTCTAAAAGCACACTCTATACTTGGAAACGCATGTAATCTAACCTGTCCTCAGCATTAGGTCACAATGTAAAACTGCCAAACAAAAAGGCAACAAATTAAAAAATACACAGTTACATTAAAAGACGGAGATCTTTAAGATATCAAACAATACAAAAAGTAAATATTTAATTATATTTTCCATTAAAATTAGCTATAAATGTTGTGTCCTCACTTTGACTTCACCCCACTTGATTTTTTATAATTTTGAATAAATAAAAAAAAAAATAAAGGCAGTGTCATGGGAAGCTTTAACTCTGAGGAGCACTTACTATTTCCTGCTCATTGTGGATCTCACAGTAGGACACAAAGTCCTGGAAGTTATATATTGTTTTTATATTTTAAACAAACAATATTGAAGTCTCTGCGGTCACAGCCTTGACATTTCAACTCCGTCCTCACTGTGTAATAGTTTCTGTAAACAGTTGTGGGATAAATCTTGCCATTTTGATAAGTTTATTAAGGCAGCTACAACTGTGCTCTCAAAAAATCTGTATAATTTGATTTAATGTTTTTTGCATATGGGGAATTCTTCTAATGCGGTTTCATGGTTCTATTTACATATGCTGTATATTTGGCCACAGCTCGACGTTTGTCAACACCATCAGTATTTGTCAGTATTTTACACTGTCAGGTGAAGATTTTTGTTAATTTTATTGTGTAAAAATGTTAAAACATCAATGGAACTACATTATGTAATGTCTTAATTACCTAAGAACATTGGTGATATATGTTTAATATTAAAAGGAGGAAGGAGAATGAAAGGGGGGTGAAATGCTATTTCATGCATACTGAGCTTTTTACACTGTTAAAGACTTGGTTTCAAAAATTAAGTTGGACTGTGCCAAAAATACTCCTTCCGGTTTCTCACAAGTTTCGGAAAGTTTTTTTCTAGTATGGGCCTGTGTGACGTCAACAAGGGCGGAATTTCCTTGTACGGGCCGTACGGGCAATTCTCCCGGAAGGGCGTGCGTGCATCCGTCGACCAGAGCGAGAGAGCGAAAGCAGTACACCCCTCAAAGCGCTTTGCTCGGCTTTAGGGAAGTCGTCGGCTGCGCTGCACAGGTCACAGGACTTCACAAAATCAACAATGTCCCCAAAGAAGTGTGTTTTTGGTTGTCAGGGCAAGACAACCCTGTACAGCTTCCCAAAGAACCCAGCGTTAAGGGAACAGTGGATGGAGTTTGTTTTTCCTGGAGCAGCAATGGAGTTGTGCAAGTGTTTTTGTTTGTTCCCTGCATTTCGGTGACGATTGTTTTATAAACAAGGCCCAGTTCGATGCCGGATTTGCAGATCGTCTAATGCTGAAGGATGGAGCGGTCCCAACGATAAAGGTTCACGGTCGTGCGTTGGAAACACAGGCGGTGAGTAAAACTGCTTCAAATGTCTGTGTGTTTATCGCTCGTCATTCTTTAGCTCCGCCCACACGATACGCCGACATCCGCTCGGTTTTATTCGAAAAGACTCGGTACAGCGTATCTTTCTTTTCTAAAATCGGAGATATGAAGGATGCAATACTACTCTATTGACATGAGATTGATAGAAACTGAGTGTGACACCCCCCCACCTTAAGGAATTTAGAAACTGGGTTGTTCATAATAGCGTGAAAACAAACAAAAAATAAACAGAAAATGTATTTTATGACTTAGCTCCTTTACTGAACACCAATATTACATAACTAAAGACTTTACATTGTTTTTGGATAGTTTAAATTAAATGAGCATGCTTTTTAGTGTGTCTGACGGAGTTGACACAAATTAAGTTATAGAGTGAATAAATATAAATTTTTTGAAAAAAATATTTAGAAATAAGCCTGTTCCCTTATCTGAGACCTTACAAAAATTTTTAATAATGTAGTGTTAGTTTTTATTTTTTAACATCTAAAACATGTTTTGTCCCTTATCTCAAGAATCAGTGAGTTACAGTTATATAATATACAATATTAATTCTAAAGCACTATTATAACAAAGTACTGTTTAAATGTTAATTCAATTCAAATATTTTTATTATTTATTTTATTGTCATCTCACACATGGATCTGCATTCAATTAATTAGCATCAAACAAACAATATAATCCTTATTCTCAGTGAATAAAGAATACTTATTAAACGAAAAGGTCGAAAAAATGATTGCACAACCATTAAATAGGTGGCGATGTGCACTAAGTAGGTTATGTAAGTTGCCATTAAACAAAAGAAGAAGGAAGTAGAATGGCGCGCTTTTCTGTTTCCATGGTAATCATTGATTCGTCGCTCTGTTGATAATGTCTTCTATGTTAACCGAGAACATACTCTGAGTTGTCTGAACTTACTCCCGGACACGTTTTCAGAACCAGCATACCTTGAGTAAGCAAGGTTTGGGTTAATCAACCGAGAGTTCAAGGTATATGTCACAGTAAGTTAACCTTGCTTTCTGGAATACCCCCCTGAACTAGTGATGTTCAGTTCTTGAACTAATCGTTCTTTTGAGCTGGTTCTCAGCAAGTAACCGGTTGAGCCAGTTCATTAATCATACTGAATCAAACTTTAGTTTCTGGGTTGATGACGCAAGACGCAAAAGCTGAAGTAGCACGCCAGACTAAAAAAATAACCACATGAGCCTGTCGAAGTTTGCCGAGGATTACAGAGGATTCTGATGATTGAGTTGGCAACGCAAGTCAGAGGCATGTACTTGAAATATGCTTGACTACTGTTATTAAATACCATTTTATTAAAAGCTGCAAAAACCTTTCTGTCGAGAGATATAAATACATTTTACTGTCTTTGTGCATGCAGATTATATTTTAAGTTGTTAAGCGAAATTCATGTTTATAAGACTGGTTTATTCTTTCTATATAGGCTACTATAGACATGTAACTTATCCGCGTTTATGCATGTCTGTAATGTGTGCTGTATGTGCAGAACATTATCCAAGATGTAAGCTACTCAATATTGGTCAGCCGTATCTGACAAAGGATCCGCGAATGAAACTGTAACCTCAAACACCATTAACTTAAGTGAATGAAAGGCAATAATCAGCAAAATGCACTCACGCATATAACTTTATTTGATTGTTTCAATATGCATTGACACAGATTACTTTATTTGAATGTTTCCTTGATATAACATGACACTGAGAAATGCATAAAAATCATAAAATAAATGAAGAGTGACATCACTGCATGATGACGTCAGCAACCGGTTAATTGAGCCGAACTGTCCGAAAAGAACCAGTTTGCGGAAATGGAATCGGACTTTGCATCACTAACCTGAACGGGGTACAAATACACAGAACAATGAGGATGAAAACAAGGGTCAGGTGGGGCTAATCAATTAACCAATCAGTAACTAATGAAAGCAACTGAGGGAACTGGGACAACACACAAGAAACTCAATTCAAAGTACCAAAACACAGATGATATGTGACAGAATGAAGAATGAACAATACTTCCACTGCATTTATCAATCTTACGTTAACTTTAATCTCATTTTTAAGATCAAAGTTGCATGTTAACACTTGTTACTGCACAGTAAACTAACATGGGGTGGGTCGTCTACAGTGGTTCAGACTGCAGGGTTGCCGAAAGACTAAAGAAATGTTATGAGCAAGATGGTAGAAAACTGTACATTTCTCGTCTATTACCACCCACTGCAACTTATACCAACGACGGAAATAAGTACAGTTACAATAGCAAAATATGTGGGAGAGCATTGCTATAGTGTGACTATATTGTATTGCAATAGGTAGCACTTCAAAGTCAATATCAGATCAAAACTAGTTAGCAAATCATTTGTAATTGAAAGAATTTAATGACAAAATCTGGTTATGGTTACACTTAAAATAGTTGCAAAATAGATGTATGAGATGATAAAAACTTATACCATTAATCGTACCCAAAATGAATAGAATGTTACCTGAGGGATAGAAAGAGAGAGAGGGAGAGAGAGAAAGAGAAGAAACAAAGAGAAGAAGAGAGCAAAGAAGAGAAGAGCCAAAGAGAAGGCCCCCAAGAAAAGAGAGAGCCAGAGAATCAAGAGAGCCAGAGAATAAAAAGAGAGCGAGCAACAGTTACAATCTTCTTTTATCCTTTTCTTGACCATGGTGACTGAAACCCTAATGTGAGACATTCAAACTGACCAATCAGACCAAACTTCCCCCTACAGGTGTGACACACATTTGGCCTACGGGCCTTCAGAATCTCTTTGTCTTTAGGAATTCCAAATGGCCCTTCTGATAAGAAAGATGGGGGTTGAAAACAGTAAGCAAATGTCTTTGATCAATTTCAGATATCAAATATCTTCGATTATTTTCAATCCTACAAATATTTTTATTAACATTAACAAAGGTTGATAAATGCTATAAAAGATATTACTTAATTAATGTTTACAATGTTACCTTATTGTAAAGTTTTATGTAGTTGTATTGTGCATCTCTCACATTCTCTCTTACACACACACACACACACACACACACACACTTACAAACTGTCTTGGCCTTTTACTTCTTTTGTGGAGTTGGAATTGAAACTTGACATGTTGTTCATGCCAGATTTAACACGTGGCATGCATTAGTGCATGGGTTGCAACTATGGAAATTGAAGAAGGCACCTTACATCAAACCATGGACACACACACACAAATGCTCAGCAGGTATAAAAGATAAATGTGAGCGAATACGAAATGTGTCCATGGCAGCCGAGAAAAGGAGGGGGAAAAAGTATAAAATATTAAAGACGTACAGGAGCCTGTAAGAATACTGCCACCAAGATCAGACACAGAGTGCTAACACAGTAACAATGTCTGTCAATCAATGTCTGTCTGGGACAGGATAGGACACACAGCTTGGGACTTGTAACAAATTATACAGGGAAGCTGTAGCTAGACTAGTGGAGCCATGTGGGGGTGAAAACCAATACTACAGTTTCACAGTTATTGATCCAGTCTCTCTCTCTCTTGCTGTCAAGAATCATCACGTTGGGAAGTCTTATCTCCCAAATGAGTCACACATAAAGGGGCTATCTGTAAGTGACTGGAGTTAGAGAATACATACACCACAGAAAAAGGTATAGAGACACAGAGAGCGAGAGATATTACTAAATATTTAACCTGCCCTGAAACCCTCAGGATTGATAATGCAAAAACCAAAAAGTCTGAGGCTGGAAAACAGGGAGGAAAGGCTAACAGCAATTTTGCCCCTCCACCTTTTGCCTTTCTCCATACATAAGACTGTTTTTTTTCATTACTCCAGTCTTAATTGTCACATGATCCTTCAGAAATCATTCTAATATGCTGTTCCCTTTCAGTCGGTCACGTTCGACGTACGTCGGACGTCACCGACGAATTGGGATCACTTCAGGGAGCCCCTATCAGCTTCGAGATATAGAGAACCGGCCAATGACTATTGGCGTGCGAGATTTGCATCTCGCGCTCCGCCCCGCAGCGCGGGTATAAAGCGGAAGCGAATGCAGCGCACTGTTGTCATTCACTTCGGAGCCGAACGGCGTTGATGAAGCATAGACTGCCTTCAGCAAGAGAGAGAAAGAGAGAGAGAATCGGACTGAGGATCGTTCTGTGCTGGTCAGACGGCACAAAACAGCGCGACCGCGGGCTCACCGCTGCTGGTAGCAGAAACCAACTGCTGTTTTCACAGCAACAGTTTAAAACTGCTATTTTTGTTTCACTTGAGAGCAGATACAGGCTGCACTATCTCCTGTATTCTGCCGCGGTCTTCCCTGGGTGCTTCAGCACTGAAAGAGCAATTCCTCACAAAAAGAGCAACACGGGTGTGACACTGCGTCTTTTTCAAGATGTCATTCCACCCGTGCGTTTCTGGATGCGGTCGTTCCCTGTCACCCGCTGACGGTCACAATCGCTGTATCACGTGCCTGGGCATTCAGCACGCTGAGGCAGCTTTTGTGGATAGTTCATGTTCCCACTGCGGGAACATGACTATCGCGGCGCTTAGGTCGAGACTCGCTTACCTTCGGGAAGGTGGAGTCCCCCTACCCATACCTCGATCTAGTGCTATTCCTGCCCAGCAGAATAGACCTACTTCGACGGATGGCCGGGGTGACCTGAGGATTACGTTCAGGGCAAACCCGCCGAGCCAGCCTCCGCAGGCCCCTGATCCCTCACGAGCGCCGCAGCCGGTAGGGCTTCCGGAGGAAATCGCTGGCCCCTCCCATGGGCGTCCAGTGGTGACCTTCGGGGCTCCAGTAGATGAACAGATGTCGATCGCTGCATCGGAGGGGGAGTTCCGGTCCTCGGAGGATGAAGATTCGGCTGTACTGCCTCCCTCTGGGAGAGTGGCAACGGCCGAGTCGGACCCCGAGTTGACGGCTATGCTTTCCCGGGCCGCCGAAAAGGTCGGGCTTGAGTGGAACCCTCCACCACGTCCCGAACCTTCTAGGTTGGATGATTGGTTTCTCGGGGCGGGTCGCGCTGGTTCTCAGCGTTCCGCCCCGGTGCCTTTCTTCCCGGAGGTGCATGAGGAGCTCACCAGGTCGTGGACGACACCATTTAGTGCCAGAAACAGACCTAGTGGCTCCTCCCTCCTCACTACCCTTGACGGCGGGCAAGCCAGGGGGTACGTGGGAATCCCACCAGTGGAGCGGGCTGTCGCGATGCAACTGTGTCCGGCTACCGCCTCCAACTGGCGCGGTGACCCGCGGCTCCCGTCCAAGGCCTGTAAGTTCTCTTCCAGTCTGACTGCGAAGGCTTACAGGTCTTGTGGCCAGGCTGCGTCCGCCTTGCATGCCATGGCGTTGCTCCAGGTGCATCAGGCCCAGGCACTCATGGACATGCACGAGGGTAGGCCGGACCCAGAGCTCCTCCGGGAGCTCCGGACGGCGACGGACCTCGCCCTCCGGGCGACGAAAGTCACCGCCCGTTCTATCGGTCAGGCGATGTCCACCTTAGTGGTCCAGGAACGACATCTCTGGCTCAACCTGGCCGACATGAGGGAGACCGACAAGTATCGGTTCCTGGACTCCCCCGTTTCTTCGGCCGGGTTGTTCGGCGACGCGGTCGAGAGCTTTGCCCAGCAGTTCTCGGCCGCCCAAAAGCAGACGGAGGCGATTAAACACATCCTGCCCCGGCGGCCAGCTGCTGCCTCCACCCTGCCGCCGGTCGCAGCGCCTCCGCCTGCCCGTCGCCGAGGACGTCCACCCGCCGCCGCCCCCGCTCCCGCCCCAGCCCAGCAGCAGCCTCCACCCGGGCGTAGGCGTGGAGCCGGCCGTGGGAAGGACGTCCAGCCCGCTCAGGCCGCTGCCAAGCCAGGTGGCAAGCGCCGTCGTAAGAGACCCTGAGACGGGCCACCCAGAGATGGAGGAGACTGCTCTTCAGGAGATGGTTGCAGCACCACTCCTTCCCCCGGAGGAGGGCCGGGGGAAAATCTTTTGTTTGATTTCTGTTCCGCCGCTGGCCCCAGCGCCAGCGGTACCCAAATTTTCAAAGAAAGAGCAGTTTCCAAAATCTCTGGGTGCCAAGAGAGCGCGCTTGGCGGTGTTCGACGCTCCCATGCCTTGTCACCCTCAGGCGCCTCTCCAATCGCCAGCAGGGGGTGCCGGCTGTGGGGACGCACACAAGCGGCCTTCTCACACTCGCACACCCCCTCAGCGGAAGCAGGTAAGTGTTACGCAGTTCACTCAGACCCCACTTCGGGCCGCTCTCATGCCGTCCGAGTCGGGTCCCTGCATACCGCTTCGCTGCCCCGCTGCGGGTACGTCTGTGGTGCCGATGGTCCCGCTTGTACGGTCGCTGGGAGCCTGGCTAGCGCTCCCCAGCCCGTCTCGCTGGCTCATCCGTACCATCAGACTCGGCTATGCGATTCAGTTCGCCCGGCGTCCCCCCAAGTTCAGGGGCGTTCACTTCACCTCTGTGTCGAAGGAGAATGCCCCTGTGCTTCAGGCGGAGATCGCAGTCCTACTGGCGAAGGACGCGATAGAGCCGGTCCCTCCAGCCGATATGAAGACCGGCTTCTACAGCCCGTACTTCATTGTACCCAAGAAAGGCGGCGGGTTACGGCCGATCTTGGATCTGCGATTCCTGAACCGGTCCCTTCACAGGCTACCGTTCAGAATGCTAACGCAGAAACGCATCTTCAGGTGCATCCGTCCCCAAGATTGGTTTGCAGCAATCGACCTGAAGGACGCGTACTTTCATGTTTCGATTCTCCCTCGACACAGACCGTTTTTACGCTTTGCGTTCGACGGACGAGCATATCAGTACAAAGTCCTACCCTTCGGGCTAGCCCTGTCGCCCCGTGTCTTCACGAAAGTCGCGGAGGCGGCCATTGCTCCCATGAGAGAGCGTGGAGTTCGCATCCTCAACTATCTCGACGACTGGCTGATCCTTGCCCAGTCGCGAGAACAGTTGTGCGAACACAGGGACATGGTGCTCAGTCACCTCAGCCGGTTGGGTCTTCGGGTCAACTGGGAAAAGAGCAAACTCTGCCCCACGCAGAGGATCTCTTTTCTCGGTATGGAGCTGGATTCGGTCGGCCTGACAGCGCGCCTCACCGAGGAGCGCGTCCAGTCGGTGTTGAACTGCTTGAATTCGTTCAAATGCAGGACAGCGGTACCACTGAAACATTTTCAGAGGCTCCTGGGGCATATGGCATCCGCAGCCGCAGTAACGCCGCTCGGGTTGCTTCATATGAGACCGCTTCAACGCTGGCTACACGACCGAGTCCCGAGATGGGCGTGGCACAGCGGATCCCTCCGTGTCCCTGTGACTCCGAGGTGCCGCCAAACCTTCAGCCCGTGGTCGGACCCTTCATTTCTACGGGCAGGAGTTCCCCTAGAACAAGTGTCCAGGCATGCTGTTGTCTCCACGGATGCCTCATCCACCGGCTGGGGTGCCACGTACAACGGGCTTGCAGTTTCGGGTCTGTGGACGGGGCCTCAACTGCAATGGCATATCAATTGCCTCGAGTTGTTAGCAGTTCGTCTTGCGCTGGGCCGCTTCAAAACGCCGCTACTAGGCAAGCACGTTCTGGTCCGTACGGACAACACTGCGGCCGTTGCGTACATCAACAAACAGGGTGGTCTACGCTCCCGTCGCATGTCACAACTCGCCCGCCATCTCCTCCTATGGAGTCAGAAGCATCTGAGGTCGCTTCGTGCCATTCACATTCCGGGCCTGCTCAATCGTGCGGCCGACGAGCTCTCACGACAGCCAGTGCTCCCCGGAGAGTGGAGACTCCATCCCCAGGTGGTCCAGCTGATCTGGAGTCGCTTCGGGACCGCACAGGTAGACCTGTTTGCCGCCCCGGACACGACCCACTGCCAGTTGTTTTATTCCCTGACCGAGGGGACCCTCGGCTCGGATGCGCTGGCACACAGCTGGCCCCGGGGCCTACGCAAGTATGCGTTTCCCCCAGTGAGCCTTCTCGCACAGACTCTGTGCAAGGTCAGGGAGGACGAGGAGCAAGTCCTGTTGGTCGCTCCGTATTGGCCCAACCGGACTTGGTTCCCGGAACTAGTGCTTCTCGCGACAGCACCTCCCTGGCCCATTCCTCTGAGGAAGGACCTCCTGACTCAGAGACGGGGCACCCTTTGGCACCCGCGTCCGGACCTCTGGAAACTCCATGTCTGGTCCCTGGACGGGACGCGGAGGTTCTAGGTGGCCTACCACAGGCTGTGGTAGACACCATCACTTCCGCTAGAGCTCCCTCTACGAGGCGCCTCTATGCGTTGAAGTGGAACCTGTTCGTCGGCTGGTGCTCTTCTCGCCGAGAAGACCCCCGGAGATGTTCGATCGGTTCCGTGCTTTCCTTCCTACAGGATGGGTTGGAGCGAAGGCTGTCTCCCTCCACCCTCAAAGTCTATGTTGCCGCTATCGCCGCTAATCATGACATGGTAGGTGGTAAGTCTCTAGGGAAGCACGATCTGATCGTCAGGTTCCTGAGGGGGGCGAGGAGACTAAAACCGCCTCGCTCTCCCTCTATACCCTCTTGGGACTTAACTCTGGTGCTAACCGCACTGCAGAGGGCGCCCTTTGAGCCTTTGCAGTCAGTCGAGTTAAAAATCCTGTCTCTGAAGACAGTACTCCTGACTGCATTGGCCTCTATCAAGAGGGTAGGGGACCTGCAGGCATTTTCGGTCGACGAATCGTGCCTGGAATTCGGGCCCGGTAACTCTCATGTAATCCTGAGACCCCGGCCCGGATATGTGCCCAAGGTTCCCACCATTCCCTTCCGGGACCAGGTGGTGAGCCTGCAAGCGCTGCCTTCGGAGGAGGCAGACCCAGCCCTAGCTTTTCTCTGTCCAGTCCGCGCTGTGGCGAAGTGCCCGTTCTAAGTGTCGGCTTGCTGCGCCACTCCCTTCCCTGTGGAACGGATACGTGCGCTTATATGCTCCAGTCGAGTTCCCCAGAACGGCGAACCCTGTTGAGTCCTCCGCAACCCGCGGCAGTCGGATGTGGCGGAGCGTCCGACGCCAGGTCTAACACTCGTATGCATTGGTGGAACTTGTGTTAGGCTGGGTTCCATATGTTGTGACCCCCACGGCGGTCCCATATGTGTATTCTTCCACGGTACGGCTCCCTACGGCGAGCCCGTGTCTTTCCCTCGGCAGAGCTCTCTGCCGTCTCAGTTAGGTGTTGTTCCCCCGCCGGTTTGGCCGGGGCCACCCCTGGGACTCCGTATGTTGCACTGCCCACGGCCAGTCCATACGTGTATTTTCCACATGGTAACTCCCTTCGGGCATGATGTGGCTTCCGCAGCGTCCCTCTGGGCACGCTTTCCCAGCGTTATCCAATAGTCTGCTGTAGTGGGTCTTGCGGAACAGCAGTGTGACTTCCCTGCGTGAATTTCCCGCCCGGAACAGACGGGGTCTGAAGGGCTCTCGCTGGGCGCTGGAAGTGGTAGTAACTGTGGCGTTTTCCAAAGGGATCCCAATTCGTCGGTGACGTCCGACGTACGTCGAACGTGACCGACTGAAAGGGAACGTCTCGGTTACGTATGGTAACCCTCGTTCCCTGAAGGAGGGAACGGAGACGTACGTCCCGTCGCCACAGTTGCTGTACCATCACTGCATGGCCGAGTCACTAGTTCGGCTCCTCAGTGAAAAACAACAGTGCGCTGCATTCGCTTCCGCTTTATACCCGCGCTGCGGGGCGGAGCGCGAGATGCAAATCTCGCACGCCAATAGTCATTGGCCGGTTCTCTATATCTCGAAGCTGATAGGGGCTCCCTGAAGTGATCCCAATTCGTCGGTGACGTCCGACGTACGTCTCCGTTCCCTCCTTCAGGGAACGAGGGTTACCATACGTAACCGAGACGATTTGCTGCTCAAGAAACATTTTTGATTATTATCAATGTCTAAAACAGTTGTGTAAAACATTTGTTTCAGGATTCTTTGATGAATAGAAAGAATAGAAAGAACAGCATTTATTTTAAATATAATATTTTGTAACATTATAAATGTCTTTAATGTCACTTTTGATCAATGTAATGTATCCTTGCTGAATAAATGTATTAATTTCTTTAAGTTCTTCCCCCCCCCCAAAATAAAATAAATTCTTACTGACCCAAAACTTTTGAACGGTACTACAATGTTGCAAAACCTTTTTATTTCAGATAAATACTGTTCTTTTGAACTTTCTAATAATCAAAGAATCCTAAAAAAAAATGTTTTACACAACTGTTTTCAACATTGATAATAATCATAAATGTTTCTTGAGCAGCAAATCAGCATATTAGAATGATTTCTGAAGCATCATGTGACACTGAAGACTGGAGTAGTGGTGCTGAAAATTTTGATTTGCATCACAGAAATAAATTACATTTCAAAATATATTCAAATAGGAAACAGTTATTTTACATTTTAATAATATTTCACAAAATAACTTTTTTTTATTTTTATTTTTTTATAAAATAAATGCAGCCTTGGTGAGCATAAGAGACTTCTAAAAACTTCTTAAAAATCTTACCGATCAAAAACTTTTGAACAGCAGTGTATATATTTAAAATAAATATAAATATAAAGCACTTGAAAGCCAAAACTGATGTAAAATGAGACTATAGAATAAGACTACTAGCAATAAGCTAAAAGAGACTGCTTTACAGTGATTTAGGTATGACAAGAGGTGACATAAACGGCAAACAGCACAAAAAGACCCCATTTACTAAGCTAAAATTATTGATAATTATTTGTATGAATCAAAATGAACTTTTACAATTTTATGTATTTTTCTAATACCATTGGCTAATAGTTGTGAGCATAAGGTGTACATGTACATAATAATAATAATATTAAATAAACAGATTGTAGCTCTGATATTCATTCATTTTTTGTAGCACATCCAGTATTATCCATTTGCACCCTCACAGTCTCAATCCTTTCATGTTGAATATTAATATTTTCTCTTTCTAAATTTGCATCATTGGCTGTTATATAATAATAATTAATATTAATACCAAGGTTAAAAAAAAGAAAGAAAAAGTGCTCCTGTGTCACAGTGACAGCTTGGCTTCTCCTCTCTGAGCATCAGGTTCACATGTGTGCCTCTTTCATTGTATAACATTAACACTTTCCTTGAGCTTTCTGAACTTTTCTTGCAACCCTGCTTTCCTTTGCACAGGAAAAAAAAAACATGTTTTGTTCACGTAGCACATAAAATGCTTTTGTGTCATTCTCTCTACAGTCCAGTGCTGGTTGACTGTATTAGATCGCTGACCAGCAACACCTCTGTTTACTACAACTGTGATGATTAAATGTTTCATCCCAAACAAGAAACAGGCAGAGATGGCGGGGGAAGTGATTACTTTCAAGTGGGTCACAGTAGCACAAGAAAAAGACATTTATCTTGCATGGCAGCAGAGTCTCTCTCTCTCTTTGCCTGTGTAGTGAAGGTTGTATGTGAGACGATCGAAGGGTTTCTGACAAGAGACAGATGGTGCTGTGAAAATAGCCCGCTCTCACTCTCTTCCTCTCTATCGCCTCAATGGTCGTCTTCACCTCATCTCTAGAACAGTATACTGTACTCAAATCCAAGTGTGCAGGAAGGCAGGTTCATAGCTTGCTGAACACATCCGGGATAAAACATAAGACAGAGATGGTGAAATATGACTCACAAATGTTCTACAAGGAGAATTCCCACACTAATGAAATTCGACCAAATAACCTAATTGGAAAGAATTAAACCATTAAAATAAAAACACAACACTTGATAGCGCAGTCTTCAAGTAGTATAGCTGTCAGCACTGATGATAATAATAAATGTTTCTTGTGTACCAAATCAGCATTTTAGAATGATTTTAGAAGGATCATGGGTAACACTTTATAATACGGGTGCACTAATATGCATCAATTCATGCTTAACTAATGCACAGATATATGTGTTAACGTTTGACTCATGAAGAAACAAACCATTCATTAAGGATTACTGCATCAGCAACTAATAAAGAGTATATCAGATTAATAGATTAATTAATATATTGTAAAGTGTTACCGGATCATGTGATACTGAAGACTGGAGTAATGGCTGCTAATGGTTCCTGTGAAGGCAAAGCTGAATCTGCCTTCACAGGAACCATTAGCAGCCATTGCTCCAAAATACATTTTAAAGTCCTCATGAAATCAAAATCGATCTTATTTACTTTGTTAGCACACATTACAGGTCTTAGGGTGAACAATTAATCCGTGCAAGTTAATACACAGAAAAAAATTGTTTGCCGTGGTAATCTTTAATCAAAATCTGAAAAGTAACTTCCGGTCTGGAATGGCATTCCTTCTCAGATGATGTCAGTTTGACGGCTTGGGTTTGAATATCCTTAACCATTCCCCTCCAACCGTTAGTCTGCTATGAGCGAGAGATGGAGAGGAGGAGCGCTGAAGTAAAACCCTGCCCTCTATTCAATATTCCGTTTCACTTGGAAATACGTCACAGCACGGAAATAAAATCAGTTGCAACTTCCGGTTCACTGGGACTTTAAAATGTATTTTAGAAATACGTTATTTTAAATTGTAATATATTTCACAATATTACAGGTTTTTTTTTTAAAGTAGTTGGAGTTTCTGAGGTCTGCGGTGGTTGTTTGAACATTTTTGGACTGCACATTCTTCAGAGTGATAATACAATCTTATTGTGAACAGAACACCACATTTTATATTTATGTTGCTTATATACACAAACTATCAACATTTTAAACCTGAAAATCATTTTCAGCCTTTCAGCCAGCTGTATTGAGTTATCTGCACTGTGCAGTCAACTCCCAAATATAATTTATGAAAAGACACTCATGCACATACATTTAAGTTCTATATTTGTTAGAAGATCCTATTCGAGGCTTGTAGGAGCGCATTTCGCACTTCCTACAAATACACTACACCTATTTTTTTACAAGCACACATACCATGTCTTTTTTGCCATAAGAACTTTAAGTAAATGTTAGAGAGAGAAAAATTAGTCAGGGAACAACCAGACTGGAGACAGAGATTACTGAACCAAATAGAGATGAGAAAAGGCGATAAAGGTGAGTATAGAGAAGATAACTGATACACGACTGGAGTAGATGGCAGGTGTATGACTTGACATCTTGTCTTTAGCAGTGTGACATGGAGTACATGGTAGATTCCGGGAAGCACAACACCTCAATGAGAAGCAGGTAAGTGGATATTGGGTACTTGCAGATATATATCGACCTCTGTGATATTCTCTGGTGCAGGAAATGTTGGAGACACAATAGGGAATCTCTGGAGATTCTCAACTGAGTTTCTCGGGTAAGGGTCTGCGTTTGTAGTGAAAGACAAGGCCAGACAGGAGGGATGCTGGGAAATGTAGTCTCTGACTAAGGCAGACGGAGGGCGGCTCCTGACGCCCACAAAGCAGAGCTGGTGTCAGGACACACGAACTGGGGGCACTCATAATTCTTGAGGGGGCCATTGTGGGGGATGGAGGAGTATCTATATTCTAGGGGCTCTATATTTTAGCTGAGCCCCCAGTGTGTGTTTTTTAAGGTGACTGCTATTTTAGAAAATATTATTTCCTTGTTGACGCATCATGCAGCCACACTATGACAGATATGTAGATATGTTATTAACTGTATCATGAATTATATGATATATTCTGATTGTCAGATATGTGGAAGTGAATGTGTCGTGTCATTTAAACACCTTTATAATGATTATGTTAGTATATATATAACGCGTGATGAGCTTGCACCGCAATTCAAAAGTAAGTGGCCAGTGAACCGGAAGAAGAATAGAGTAAACTATTGTTTAATTTATAATGCGTAACTGATATGAATAAAACACTTGATCAAATTATAACTGAAAGGATTATTATTGCAGCTTCCATAGAAATCATCAGTGTATGGAATTTGAATTTAACAAACTATAAATGTATTTCTTTTATATAGTATTTCATTTAAATGTCTATTTAGATGTCTGAAACCTAAAATAAAAATTACGTGGTTGAAAACACTGAATAGTTGTGATATATGAAAAGCACTGAGTGCGTCCGTCTCTGGCTCAGTGCCAGCCAAAGTGTGAAAGCATGAATGAATTTATTAGTGACGCACTGAATGTTCTAATCACACAGGTGTGATCGTATGCATCAAATCAAGGGTTAAAATCAGTCCCGTTTTGGGGGTGGAGGAGGGACAAATTTAAACTGAGGGGGCACAAATCAGATCTGAGGGGGCAATGGCAAAGATGTAAAAGTCCTTGAGGGTGTTGGTTGGTGTCGATCTTGGGCATTGATGGGGAGTAGTGAGGGAAAGGACATTGGAGGAGTTGGTGAAGGCAAACACCACAGAGTGAGCCAGGACCCACGACAGAACCG
Organism: Rhinogobio ventralis; assembly: GCA_039654625.1. NCBI lineage: Eukaryota > Metazoa > Chordata > Actinopteri > Cypriniformes > Gobionidae > Rhinogobio > Rhinogobio ventralis. The sequence goes on along the minus strand of CM077195.1, from coordinate 13,836,292 downwards.
GTAGAGGGCGGAACCAGGATGGAGCTAGAGATCTGACCGACAGAAGTGGAGCCATGGGAGGTGAAGAAACAAGTGAAGCTGAGGAGACGAAGATCCATGCAACGCTGCTACCACATGACTGTCAAAATTTCAAATCAAAATCAAATTTCCTCAATTTTTACAGTTTATCAGTACTATTTAACAAACTATCTCAAACTAATCAATACCCTGCTTAGTGACTTAATTTAAGCTCAACTCATTCTAATGTAGTTTTTATTTAATTTTATAAATGTTGCTGTTGAACTTTTATTGCTAGAAAATATTTTTCGTAATTAAATAAATATAATAATAAATGAAACTTAAAACAACATTTACAACATTCTTTGAAGGTTAAAAACCATTAGTTTCAACCATTTTTGTAACCTACTCATGAAAAGTGCCATTCAGTTTCCTTATTTGGAGGTAGGTGGCACCATTATACTGAAAATGAAACGTTTGTGTTTAATACACAGGGCAGAAGTCAAGTGGGTGAAAACCCTGCCAACGTACCATGAGCACGGAAGGAGGAACTGAATCATGAATCTTGGACCGAACTTGCCACAGTCTTTTTGAAAGATATTGTTTTGCGTGAGTGAAAACCACTGGTGTGTCTGCAAGAGTTACTTCCACATAGATGTATTCATCTAAAGGCCCAGTGAACCAAATAATATGAAAAAGAATTAGAAAAACAATGAGTTAGAAAAGAAAAGACAAGGGGGTTTGGGGGTATATGGGGTGACTGAAAGAATGACAACAATCCCATTATGGGGCAGTCTCCTCTCACATATGTGTCTTAAATACAGGTGACTGTGAAAAATCATGCATATAAAACAGACCGGGATGCACTTCACTCCCATTCGAGCTTGAAACAGAAAAATAATACCCTCTCAATCCCTAGACATTATAATGGAGAAGCCAGAAAGCTTTACCTCTTTATATCTCCTGGGCTGGCTTCTTCAAACAAAAATAGCTTCTTTTTTTTTGGAGAAAATATCCTCCCCCTTCTGAAATAATGCCTTTATGCCCTGCTCGTATGGGGTTGGGTAGGAGGATGTGGCATTGCTTTTGCATATGCATCTGCGGGAGCCAAGAGATTTTCATGTTACAACATGAAAGCTGTATATGTGATATAGATGCGGCGGTCACACTGCGATGCTCCGAGACTCAAAACAACCCTAACGTGGTTCTTCAGCGTGGGATTATGATTTGGAAGTAAAATTCGATCACAAAAGTTTCTCGAAGTTTGAAATTGCACAAGCACATTAGGCAAGGCTCCGAGGAACAATATTTCACGCAACATGGTGGTTGTTCTTGATTTGGAAAGTACTTTTGACAGTTTTATGGCTACGGGGAGGAAAGTATACATGTTTCTATTAAGTTTTGGAAAGTAGTTGAATTAAAAGTTACTGAGCAGGAGACATCTTTCCACACTGAAAGGTTTCTAAATGAGCATACTTTGTATAAAAAAATTTAGAAAATTTGAAAATAGGTTGATATTGGTTTGTGAACTATATTACGCTGTTGCTCAGTTCAAATAAATACTTTTGATGTTATAAAATTCACAGAACAATTAGTAAAAAAAAAAGAAATAAAAACATGGCAATTCAAAGTTATCTTTTTCATTGTGTAGACAGCTAATGAAATCCCTCATCCCAGCCACCTTAATGGGAAAGATGGAAACAATTTATGGGAAAAATCTCATTTAAGGGACTGGTCAGTCAGCCATACCATGGCAACACAGTGTCTCTGTATGCATCTACAACACAAAAAGTTGAGCGTTTTTAACCGGCTTCATTACGGGTGACAGATTTCACACACAATCAGTGTAATTTGTGGCATAATGTGGGGTGACTGTTCCTGATCGCTCTGAGGCCACGACTCTTTCTTCCGCTTATTTATACAGAGGTCTGTGGAAACTAGCGTTGTGCAAAGCGATGCAAATTACTTCACTCAGGACTAAGAAACTCTGGATACAGTAAAGGTAAAGTTGGTTATTTAGTTATGTAATATATTCACAATTTTAACTGGCAGCTCATGATGTTGTTGACAGCTATTCTATTCATACTGAATGAATTGCATTTTAAGTATTTATAACATTTCTTTTTTGTTTCTATGGTATTACAGTTTGCTGGATGGCCTTGAGAAAAAAAGGTCTGAGAAAATGCACATATTTTATCATTGCATTAGTTGTTCTTTTTACAATTTAAATGAGTCTGACTCAAAGAGATGCCAAGGCTATTTCTGTCAATAAGACTGACTGGTGCAGTGCCACACAAAAGCTGTTTTTTCACCACCATATCATAGAATAGAGAGAGAACAAGTGTGTAATAATAGACTTAAATTTTAAAAATCCAAATGTGAGTTAAGTTTACCAAACACGTGCTATATGCTTCTTCTTTCGACTATGAGTTATAGAGATTTTCTTTCCGGTTTCCTCTTTATCCTGAATATGTGAATACATATTACATAATGAGTACATAAATGAGTTCCATCCAAACTAGGGTTCATTTACACAACAATGATGTACATAAAACGTTTTGCTTTTTTCACGTACAGATGACAATGTTGTCAAAACGATGCCCATTCACAGTTCACACTGTTGTTCGAAATGATTAAAAACGCTATATTATGAATGCCAGGCCAGTAGCTGGCGATATCATTTTGCAAAGAAACACTATGTGCCTATCGACTGAACGCGTAATACAAATGTGCATGGCATCACTGTTTTCACAAATTGACGTTTTTGTAGTTTACACTATAGCACTATCTTTTTTAAAAACTTGCCCTTTCAAAACCGTTTTCAAAAGTTTGCATTATCAGGCCCCCAAAACGATGTTGTTGTGTAAATGAATGTCTGTAATATTAATGGCCAGTTCGCACGGGATAAGAAATCTCAGTAAAACTAGCAGAAGTGGGAGGGGTAACTCGATTTACGCACCGCCGTTACCTCACTGTCGTCATGTGCGTATTATATTGCTTCCTGATATCATGTGTGCAAACACATATAATCTATATATAACCTAGATATATAACAGTTAGGTCCGGTCAAACAATTTATTAATTAAATTCTGATTGGATACTGTTGGTAATAGTCATTTACCTAAAGCTAAAAGAAGTTTTGTGCTTCTGACAAGTGCTTTTGACCTTCTTTTTGATCTGAATGGTAAGCAGAAAACACTTGAGGTTTGCCACAGACTTGTCCCACCACCTAGAACACAACTGAATGCTTTTTCAAGCACCTCCATACTTGAAAAACTGAGGAAAACTACTTTTAAACAGGAAATGAAGGCATATTTACGTACATATTTACAGCGGGTCTATTTGCACGGGATTAGCATTACCTGAGGTAATTTTTTACAGAAGGTAAAAGTCGCCGAATCTTTACTGACATTGTCCGCAATGATTACTGAGATGGCACATTCGGAAGAGCCTAAAATCACTGAGAAGCTGTGGTAATAATTACTTTACCCCACCTCACCATGTTAAACTAATCCTGTCCGAATAGGGCTATAGATACAAATTAAATAAACAGTGCTTTTCAGGTAGATCTAACAGTAGTTAGATACAGATTAGGTACAGAAATTGTAATCAAGTGTAAAATAACACTGCATAGTCTTCACTGTATAAATTAAATATTGATGAATCCATATTAAAGTTACAAAAGTTATGCAGTTAAGAGCAGTGAGCGTTTTTTGTTGTTGTTTGATTTACATTAAAAACAGCAGTAGGAACATTAGGCCATTCTCACTTTAAGATATAATGCATGGATGCTATTACACATGCGTTGTCTTTCTCTATTATGTTTACTATGGGGACGAGGAGATGGCGAAACGATGCAAGGAGGCAGAAGAGAAGGGATGGTGGCAGGTTGTGGAGAAGGGATGCTGATGGCAGGATGATGAAACCCAGGGATGGTGATGGTGGGACGACGATCCCCTGGCGGCGATGATGGCTGGCCGATGGCACAGAGCCAGAGCCTCCGAGTGCCGACAGCCCACGGCAGAGATGAAGGAGGGAGGAGCCGAGATGTTCCTGGCTTGGCTGACGACATCTGGGGGGCGACCGACGGAGACATTGCTGGTGGATCCGTGGGTGCAGACCGAGGGTCGAGGGAGCTGAGCGACATCACTGGTGCAGGAGACCCAGGCGAGAGGACTGAGGCGATTACGGTGCACCCGAGAACAGAGGTGATGGCGACGGGAAGAATGAACCTGCTGCAGTCGAAGTGGTGGAGGGATGGAGCGCAGCGGATGGCCTGTAAGTCCATGGCGGAAGTGGTGTGATGACTGACCAAGGTGCAGCCGGTGGGACGAGGGAACCCAGAAGAGCCACTAGGCTGAGGGTCTCTGACAGAGCTAAAGGTGGGAGGAGCCAATACGGAGCCGACAGGTCGATGGGCCGAGATGGGGTGAAGAGATCCGAGGCAGGAGGCGGAGCCAAAGGATCCTTCTGGATAGGCACTGCTGGTGATTGCTCGACCTGCGGCTCGACGTCAATGCAGGGACTCCCCAGAGACGGTGCAGGGCTGCAAGCATCCGGCAGCGATGGGACTGGAGGACTGGCTGAACTCTGTGGTGGTGACGATGAAAAGTCCTCTTTGAGCAATACAGATGATTCAGATAGCGGGTGGGATAGGGTAGGAGCTAACGAGTCCCCATTGAAGTCTATAAGCCAGTCCTCCGTTTCAGTTCCCTCGGCCACTGGTGTTACAGGCTCACACCCCTGGTGAGATCCACGTTTGGGAACTTCTTCCGGGACGATGGCAAGCTCTGTCCTCTTATCCTCTGGCTCGTCGTCTGGGTCTGGCAGTGTCCTGGATCGGGGCCGGATGCTCTCCAGACACCGGATGATGGCTTCTTTCCAGTTCACATATGAACTAATTATGACGGTAACCAAGGAGACAGATGAGTGGCGGGAATCTGAACAAAGAAACGTGACAAATGAAAACAAACTAAAAAGTCCATGAACTAAACTGAACATAACGGTGACAACCTTGAATGTGTGCTGTGCTTAAATGTTTAAATTGGCAAGGCTTAAAAACACGTGCAAATAATAAACTTTCATGATGGTGCAGCTTTGGCCCGCTCGTGACAGTGGCGGTTCCATCAACTGCTGGCCATCAGGTGCTTATTTAGATTAAGCATGTCAATTATCCTTATGTGGCTTAAACGTTGAATGCGTGTGTGAGAGAGAAAGCAACAGAGGGCGATCTCAGCCAAGCAATGTTGCGTAAAGCTCAGCAGACAATGAAATCTGTGCTAAACTTATTTTTTGCCTCTAGTACAATTTGCCATTGCCTAATTAAAGACATTTTTAGTTGCCTAGCGGGAAATGTACTCGCATTGTAAAGGGATGCAGAGGTTACTGAAGTCAGTCTTTACACATTTATTAATTCAATTCACATTTATTTGTATAGCGCTTTTCACAATACATGTCGTTTGAAAGCAGCTTCACCGAAAATGCATGCGTCTACATTACAATTTAAAGTGATTTGTTATCAGAGGAGACTGTGTCTACGTTATGTATTTGAGAAATGTTCATATACAAAGCACACAGTTAGCTAACAATGTATTATTAATCAATATAAAAAGACAATGGTGTAAGTGAAATAAGAATACATGTTGTTAACAATGATTGAGGTATATAGATAATTGAGCATGGGTGTATGTTGATGCAGAGCTACTTCATCTGAAGTCCTCGCAGGAGTTGGAGTCGTCTCTTCACAGGTGTTCATCTGAAGTCTTCATAAGAGGCTGGATCCAGACTGGAGCTGACGGACTCTCAAGTTACCTCGGGGTGGGCGTCCCGAGATAAAACAGAACAGGAAAATACTTAGCGTAGCTGCTGTTCAAAGCATTAAGCAAAGACAATCATGTGCACTGATATAACTGGAATACAAGGTTATGAGATGCATTATGTGAATGCTTGGCTAAAGAGATGCGTCTTTAATCTAGATTTAAACTGGGAGAGTGAGCCCCGAACATTATCAGGAAGGTTGTTCCAGAGTTTAGGTGCCAAATATGAAAATGTTCTCCCTCCTTTAGTGGACTTAGATATCCCAGGTACTACCAGAAGCCCAGAGTTTAGTGATCTTAAAGAGCGAGATGGATTGTAAGGTGATAAAAGATCAGTTAAATACACGTGAGCTAAACCGTTTAGGGCCTTATAGGTCAGTAGCAATATAGCAGTAGCAGTACTTTATAATTGATAAGGTGACGTGCCACAGAAACCAGCAAATTTGTGAGCAGATGATAAAGAGGGCACAGACAAGGATTGGGGGAGAGCACATTTTTTCTTGTATAGTTTTAGTTGCTATAGAGCTGTCACCATACTACTTATGAGTATAAAGGCCCATTCACACCTAGGACGATAACTATAAAGATATTTTAAAAATCATTCTCAATATAAAAGAATAGCAGAGTCGATTACGAACAGTAACGAACAATCACTTTCAGAATGATTTTTTTCTATCTGAAAAACAATTTAAACATTGACAGCCAATCAGAATCCATCTTGCTTTAAAGAGCTTGAGTATTTAAAGCGGCAGATGACAAAACTGTAGCCTGGAGAAATGTGTGCGTTTGCGTGGACCCTAATATTAGTTATTGTTATAGTTATCGTTCTTGGTGTGAACAGGCTTTAACAGCTCACCGTCCCTCCACTGACTAACTTCAATGTCGTCTTCCATATTCACTGAGTGGTCAAACGACACGTTATGTAAAATCTTTGGCGTAACTCCCATCAGCGCAGAACTGGAGAATGTTGATCTCTAGAGTGACGTAAAAGTCACATGAATTCCGATATGACTATTCAGACTGAGATTGCATTGCAAAACACATCAGACCTGTATCTGATTTACAAACACATATGGTAGTGGCCCAAATCAAAATAAAAAAGATCAGATTCAATGTGGTTTGTGCACTGTTAAAAAAAAAGCAAAACAGATCAGAGTCACACATGAAGGGGAAAAAAAACAAAAACTGCTGCAGTCTGAACATATCCTTAATATGCACTATGTACTCTACCACATTTTAGAAGGTTATTTTTCATCCAGCATTGGGGCCTGATAGCCCCTTCCATTCTGCTACGCAAGCAATGCTGAAACAGTTGAGTGCAACATTCCACACTTTTTTGGTTTAAACAGTATATAATTTTCTCATTGGAATTTTTCAATGTTGTGTAGGATTTACATTAAAACTATTTTCTTTGTAATAATTTGTGAAATTCACTAGCAATTTCTCTAAGAAAAAAGTAGCACACTGAATTAAATGTGAACTTTTTTAATTTCAGTAGAAAGACTGACAGTTAAATAGTATTTTCTTGTACTACAATAATCTTGAAAAATATTTTTATGCACATAAAATATACATATTTTACAGTACATACTTCTCACAGTACTTAGAGTGCACTACAAAATAGCATATAATAGTGAATTGGGACACACCTACAATTTCCAACTTCCTACTTGAAAAAAGTGCAATATTACGCCACTTCAAATCAGACTAAATCCACAATTACATAGTAATATGTAAGGAATAATTGACGACGGGCCGTTGAATTAGAAAAATAATGCACACCCGAGGTGGTATTGCGGTCACCACACGAAGCCTCGGGTGTGCATTATTTTTCAATAATTAAATGGCCCAGAGTCCATTATTCCGCTTATACTACGGTTACCACACCTTAAGACATTGTTCAGATAATGCATTTCAAGACATTTGTCAGGTTTTGTCCTTAAAAAGCTTGTGTGCAGGACTAATTTCTTACGCATCTAAACCCAAGCCTCCGTTGCTAATTCCAAAATGTAATTTTAGAGCTAATAACAGAGGCTTCAGCCACTGATAGCAAACTAATGCAGTTATTAATGCAGTGAGTTATTAGAGAGAGAGCGAGAGAGTGTATGTGAATTACCTCAGTCTGTGTGTCTCTTTGAACAGTGTTCAGCAGTAGCGCCTACTAATGTGAAACTGTAAGAACCGTTTATTACCTCACTAGTGCGAAATGTCATGTAGTTTTTAAGTTGCTAAACTATTTTACTGATAAAATCTTCAGAGCAGCACTGACCACGCGTTTCTGTGCGAGTGTATGTGTGTGTGTTTAAGTGGGAGAGCAGAAAGACCGGGAGAAAGACAAGAGACGTGTTTCGTACATAATTAAATGTAATTTGGGGGAAAAAAAACATGGAAATAATTTGTTGTTTTTATCCTATTGTTTACTATATTTATTTGCTTGGTCAGTGTCGCTGTGGGTTTTGGCTATTTTGCTGTTGAATGCTGTAAAGACATTTAAAATAACTGAAATCATTTGTCGTAATGTGATATGGAACTGTAATGTGGTCAAGACCTGCCTGGAACTACTTTTGCCGTGCGTTTCCCTGAAAAAAATTGCACACCTTAGAACATTCGTCAGCCAATCAAGTTCAAGCATTCAATAGCCTTGTAGTATCACTTTTAATTAACACTCCTGTAAAGCTAACCATTTTGTTTTATTTAATCTCCTGTGCAGATGTAATAAAATAAGGTTGAACATTGGGGATATGCCACATTTGACTTTGAATGGATGCCACATACAAGAGCCCTTTACTTCCAAGAATCCAAATAAGCAATACTGAAATCCACTGGTCTTATCCACAAATCCAGCTTGGTGCTAAAGTCATTCCCCGGTTTGCTTATAGTGAAAGCACTTGATTATTTGTGGCGCAAAGTAAGTACAAGTGGAGTGCTTGAGTACAGAAATCAGAAACCAAACCAGCCTCAGTCTATATCTCAAACATGAATAGAAATAATATAGAACAGCTATTTTAAAACTTGTTTCACAAATGTTTAAAAACACAAGAAATGTAAAGCATATAAAACTGTTGATAATTGTAAATCCGAAAAACAAATTCTAGCATTATTTGTCATTTTATTTCTTTATAACTCATCTTCCGAGCATCTGATAAGAAAGCACTACATGGTCAAAAGTCATAGATATCAAGTGGGAATATGTATTTTACCCTAATTGAATCACTTTAATCTAATCCTTATCTCTGTGAACAAACAGGAGATGATGTGGCAGAATTCCAGGAGTATAGAGAAGTGTGCTGAGCGGTAGCTGATGGAGTTGTGATTGTTTTAGCCGGGCAAGATATTACAGTGCGGCTCTGGTGTGTTGACATACCTTAATCTAATGACCTGGAAACAGAAAGTAGCGTGTAATCAAATGACCCGGTGGCAAAATAGGGAGTCTGAAAGTCAACAACCCCCAGGTCAACATAAATTAGCTAACGTTATAACATGAGAGCAGTGAGCTGGCATGAAATCTAATGAGGAGAGAAGGCCGAGTGTGACCACACCACAGCTGACAGGCGGAGTGTGGTAGGTGTTCATGCAGTGAGCAGAACCACAGGAAAGTGGATTGGCAAGGAGACCACTGAGAGATTCCAGCATTGCGGACATCTGGCTCATTCCCACTGGCCTTTGAAACACCCATCAAAGCAGTCGGTGCTGGGCAAGAACAAACTACCTCCAGGGCATGGGGAGGCAAGATGTTTGGGTAATTTTGCTGTGGTGGATTATAAGCGCTGCAGGTTATAAACACAAGGAATGGACACAATCAAAGGCGAGAGAAGGTGAAATGACAAATACTCACACTTAGAGGAGAAGAGTGGCAGTTCTTTGTGGCTGATATATAGTAAACAAGTAGCAATTTTATCATAACTTTTTTGTACCAAAACAATTTACACTACGCTTCCCTGCTAAACAGACAGAATACCTGGTCACTAGTGACCTGTGCTGGCAAAAGTAGTCGGAATGCGCACAGGATAATTTCGAGCTACAGGCAAAACAAGTGAAAAACTTTGATTTTGAGGTTTTCACAAAAATTAGTTCATTAAGCCTCCATCTAGTGATCCTAATGCTCCAAATAGCAATTAAACATCTAAAAGTATCTTTATTTGTACATTTTCAGAGAGGAGTACCTTTCCTTTGTCCATGAAAACGATCTCACTCGCGCTGATCCAACGTGTGCGCACAAAGACGCCTCAGACAGCGCGCAATCCCGATATACACAGAATTACAAAATATCTGTCTTGCTGAGTATTCACGCTAACATCATCTGTTATGTCTTATGTGAACGTTTGGTTAAATGTTGGGGAAAAACATCTGATGTGTTACATTATTTTAGATCCGTGGTACAGTAGGTCTTAATGTATAGGCTGTCTGTTTCATTAATGTTAATCAAACAATTGTGGTAATGGTATCATGGTGAAAAAAAGCTGAATATATATTTTTCCTATAGGTATTTGGTGTTGACTTGGTTTGTGTCAGATTTGGTGTTATTACCAGGAATTTTAAGATATGATTGCTAGGTGATTTTGTTTTGAAACCTTCAGAAAACTTTAACTTGATTTTTCTCAAAATTTACGTTGCTTCAAACAGGTGTAGATTAGTCATTTTTTGTCAGATTCAAACTAATTATACATTATTTTGAAGGTTATTTAATAGAGATGAAATTAATAACATGAATATTCATTTCATAACATGAATAATAAAAATAACAATAATTCATTTTTGAAAATGTACTCATTGCGACTAATTTTGTCCTGTAAACACACTACCCTGATTACATGATAAAACTGACATAATCAGATTTAGACCATATTCCAGTATCTATCTGACAGCACATCTAGCGTACACTGGTATTATTTCAAATTTCAGGTCATTAAAGTGATGAAAGGGCCCTCGCACCCACGGCACCACCACCCGGTGGCTTTAGAAAAATAGAGCACGGTGGGCATGGTGGTGCTGGTGGCACTATGACTATAGTTAAATTTTGGTGTGTAGATGTCTTCAGGCCAGGGCACTTATCAAGCATGTGAACTTTGAGGCAGATTGGATATTGCATGCTTGAGTTACAACAACTTCCTGCTTCATGACGATAATAGCATGCTTTAGCACTCAGCTAAATGTTGTTAGCTTGTTTTAGAATGTTTCTAGCATGTTTGGTACTTAATTGCATATTTTAGTATATTGCTAGTAGTTCATCACAGTGTTAAACAGGACTCTTCTCAAACATGTGAAGTCTGAAGCAGATCAGACATTGTATGCCTGAGTTACAACAACTTCCTGTTTCGTGGTGTAAATCGCATACATTAGCACTTAGCCAAGTGTTGCATGATTTAACGTGTTTCTAGCATGTTTGGAACTTGATGGCATATTTAAATGTGTTTCAGGGAGTGAATTACAGTGTAAAGCATGCCATTTCCTGTTGCCAGCAGGTGCCGATATGACTAACTGAATATTGGCATGTAGATGTCTTCAGGCCAGGACGCTTATCAAACATGTGAAGTTTGAGGCAGATCGGACATTGTATGCCTGAGATAAAACAACTTCCTGTTTCATAGCGAAACATCAAACATTGTCAGGCTGCCACGGACACGCCTTTCAGCGTAAACTCAAGATCTTTGCAATTTAACTTCACCAAGGCCTTAAGATTAGACTGACAAAATATTATGTTGATCTGGTTAAATCTCTATGAAGAGTTAATCACAGTGTAAAACATGCCATTTCCTGTTGCCCGCAGATGGCGCTATGAATGTAACTGAATATTGGCATGTAGATGTCTTCAGGCCAGGACTCTAATAAAACATGTGAAGTTTGCGGCAGATCGGACATTGTATTCCCGTGTTATTATAGGGATAATAACATTTTGATCATCCATAGGTCTCAAAAAACGTGGGGCAGGGCATGTCCGTCAGGGAGATAATGAAAATACCGTTACGAAAATTATTGTTGACAAATACAAATGTGACATGAAAACATGTCTATGAAGACATGAACATATTACAGTAATTGAAATTTTATAGGTGGCGCTATCGAGCCATTTTGCCACAACTAATTCTGAAACCCATATCAGATGTAAATTTTCACCACTTCTGACGTGTGCGAAGTTTCATGAGTTTTCAAGCATGTTTAGGCCCTCACAAAATGTGATTCATTTCAGAGAAGAATAATAATAGACAGAGCAATTCCAATAGGGTCCTCACACCATCGCTGCTCGGGCCCTAAAAAAGAAAAAGCTTGACCAGAATTTAAGTGCTGTGAATGGAAAATGATGTGCCTGTAGACATGGTCAATGATACACACAGACAGTATAGAATCTATATTAATCAGTATCCACACTAACATGCGTCTCTGTAAAGGTATTTGACGAGTTGTAATAGTCTTAATAGTACCCTTAGAGCCAGAGATTAAAATCATCATTCAAAGGCAATAAAGTCATTTTCTCCATATCTCGCTCTTGATTCTTCTGTCTCTCTTAAGCCCACTCTCGTGCCCAAGATCATTGATATGGATGAGTATGTGTGTGTATGTACACATGTGTTTGTGTGTGCGTTAATGGTAGAGTTTGAGGTTTGAGAGCTTTGCTCACATACTCATTTACCGAATAATGGCCAAGGGGCAAGGAATGTCAGCCCTAAGGGAACATGCATACACATATATAATTTCTCTTGAGAGAAAAAACAACTATCAGCTTACTGCTGTTTATGTGTCAGCTTTCTTCAGCCGAAACAAATCCATAATATCGACCTCTAACCATGATACTTGATACTCTAAACACACACGAACAAACATACGTTCATTCAGAGCTGAAGAGATTAAGAGTTTAGCCATTGAAAGGAGTGAGAGATATTAAATTAATTCCATCTTGATATTAACATTATCAAGACTTAATTAGATGCATGTATAATTTTTAAAGTCATTAGACAAATTAATCGAAATCAGAACACAATGATAAATTTAAATGCAAATGTGTGCATGTTCTGTGTATTATTTTTCCTTTCTTAATCCCTCCTCATTGAATTTCTGCTCAAACTGCAGAATCTTTGCTCCGTTACTAATGAACTCATTCCATCTCTCTCTTTATGCCATCTTCACTCACATCCTTCCTGTCTTCCAACAACAACCTGTATCACCTCCCAACTCTATCGCACCTCATTTGCAATCTGCTACTCTGTCCAACTTTCTGTTGAAGAAAAATACACTTAAGAAACAAATAGGCCTATAGTGAGATGGAAACTTGTTACAAACTGCACAGGGACATGAAGGTTGAGAATCCACACACAGTATTTATTGACACAGGACACAGGACACAGGACACAGGACACAGGACACAGGACACAGGACACAGGACACAGGACACAGGACACAGGAGATACAGCAGCTCAGTATTGCATAATAACAGACATACAAGACATTGCAAAGAGTGAGTGAATGAACCAGGCTCTTATAGACAGAGCTAACTAACTAATGAGAAACAGCTGTGGACAATCAGTGATAATGAAACAAGGCAGAGGATGATGGGAAATTAAGTCCAATCCTGAATTGCAATGGGTGCAGTGCATTTGACAACCAGGGCACTCCAGCTGGTGATTGTGACACATGTCTACATTATTATGTATTATAAGGGATAGTAAGGAATCTAGTCCTGAGGATAAAATATATTTTTTATGGAATATTGCAGTTTTTATTATACAACCCCAATTCCAGAAAAGTTGTGACATTTTGTGAAATGCAATAAAATCAAGAATCTATGATTTGTTAATTATCTTGGACCTTTTTAACGAACAAAAGTAGCCTATTAGCCTAAGTAGCCTAGATTATTTTCACCGGCCAAATTAATTGTATTTTGTTACAGGAAACCACTGTTGAATGTGCATGACTAGGGCCCTATGAAATTCATTTTATTTTTTCCCAAATTCCATTTAAATGTTTCTGGAATTTTTTTTTTCCCTTTGTTTAAATTTTTTTGGACTCCCATTTTAATGGTTAAATTACATTTTAGTGATCACAACTCTAAAGTCTAATTAATTGAAATCATGAAACTTGTACAATATAACAATAATTTATTAAAAGTTTAAAAAAATTAAATTAACTGTTTTAAGCCTTCTGGATTCCATTTTAATAGTTTAATTCAATTGTAATTATCAATGATTTAACAATCAATTCTGTGAAATGTTTGTTTTTTCAGAAATTCTGTGTTGTGTATTTTACTTTTTCATTTAATCAAATGAAGATATAAAACTTTCATTTAATTTATCTTTTAACCATATGAAATTAAACAAACATTTTTGTCAAGCAAAGTGCTGCACAACGGAGCTTTACTGTCAACATTAAAACAGTGAAATTAAAAAAGTTTTTAAAAAGTATTATTTAAAAGTAATATTTTTAATTATTAATATTATTATTATTATTAGTGTTAGTATTATTATTACATTGAGATGTAGCTAAATTCTACTGTACAACAGTTATATTTCTGTCATAATTTGTTCAGGTTAAACAGAACTTTTATTTTGACAGATTGCTGTCTTTTTGCGGTTTAATACACTTAGTCACTAGTCTATATCATTTTTAGATTTGATTGAAGTGTACTGACCTGCTTTTGATTATTCATCCAAGATTTGACAATTTCCGTGAAATTCCGTTATACAGTAAATTCCGTTTATATGACTGGCTTCTGCCATTCCGTCCGTGTTTTCCACAATGCGGAATTCATAGGGCCCTGCATGACCTTCAAGCCCTCAGATGGCACTGCATAAAAAAAACATCATGCTGTGTTAAAAATAACCACATGGGCTCAGAAGTACGTTGGAAACCACTGTCACTTAACACAGTCTGCTGCTGCATCAAGAAATGCCACTTGAATCTCTGTTACACAAGAATAAATCTATACATCAATTCTATGCAGAGATGCCAGCGAGTTCTCTGGGCCCAAACTCACCTCAGATGGTCCAAAAGACCGTGGAAATGTGTGCTGTGGTCAGATGAGTCCACATTTCAGCTTGTTTTTGGGAAAAATTGACATTGAGTTCTCAGTCCCAAAATGAAAGGCTTCATCAGCGACAGGTACAAAAGCAAACATTTGTCATGCTATGGGGGTGCATCAGAGCAAACAGTCTGGGTGACTTGCATATGTGTGAAGGTACCGTTGATGTGGAGGTGTATATCGGGATTGTACAGAGACTGCCATCAAGATGACATCTTTCCTGGGAAGCAAGACAACGCTCTACACCGTAGAAGGGATGTGCCTGACTGGCTTGCCTGCAGTCCAGATCTGTCTCTTATTGAAAATGTATGGCCCATCATGAAAAAGAGAATCAGGCAATGATGACCACAGGCTGTTGAGCAGCTGTCTTGTATCAGGCAGGATTGGACAAAAATTCCTCTTGCAAAACTGCAACAATTAATGTCCTCAATAAATCCCCAAATGATTAAAAAGTGTAATTAAAAGGATGTGACACAGTGGTAAACATGCCTCTGTGTCCACTTTTTTGGAGTGTGTTGCATCCAACAAAACCCAAATTTGATTGTATTTACAAAATACAATTAACTTGGTCAGTGAAAAGATAAAAAATCTTTTCTTTGTACTTTTGTCAGTTAAATAAAGTCGAAAGAGAATTAAAGGTGCAGTGTGTAGTATATATGAGGATCTATTGACAGAAATACAATATAATATACACTCACCTGAAGGATTATTAGGAACACCTGTTCAATTTCTCATTAATGCAATTATCTAATCAACCAATCACATGGCAGTTGCTTCAATGCATTTAGGGGTGTGGTCCTGGTCAAGACAATCTCCTGAACTCCAAACTGAATGTCAGAATGGGAAAGAAAGGTGATTTAAGCAATTTTGAGCGTGGTATGGTTGTTGGTGCCAGACGGGCCGGTCTGAGTATTTCACAATCTGCTCAGTTACTGGGATTTTCACGCACAACCATTTCTAGAGTTTACAAAGAATGGTGTGAAAAGGGAAAAACATCCAGTATGCAGCAGTCCTGTGGGCGAAAATGCCTTGTTGATGCTAGAGGTCAGAGGAGAATGGGCCGACTGATTCAAGCTGATAGAAGAGCAACTTTGACTGAAATAACAACTCGTTACAACCGAGGTATGCAGCAAAGCATTTGTGAAGCCACAACACGCACAACCTTGAGGCGGATGGGCTACAACAGCAGAAGACCCCACCGGGTACCACTCATCTCCACTACAAATAGGAAAAAGAGGCTACAATTTGCACGAGCTCACCAAAATTGGACAGTTGAAGACTGGAAAAATGTTGCCTGGTCTGATGAGTCTCGATTTCTGTTGAGACATTCAGATGGTAGAGTCAGAATTTGGCGTAAACAGAATGAGAACATGGATCCATCATGCCTTGTTACCACTGTGCAGGCTGGTGGTGGTGGTGTAATGGTGTGGGGGATGTTTTCTTGGCACACTTTAGGCCCCTTAGTGCCAATTGGGCATCGTTTAAATGCCACGGCCTACCTGAGCATTGTTTCTGACCATGTCCATCCCTTTATGACCACCATGTACCCATCCTCTGATGGCTTCTTCCAGCAGGATAATGCACCATGTCACAAAGCTCGAATCATTTCAAATTGGTTTCTTGAACATGACAATGAGTTCACTGTAGTAAAATGGCCCCCACAGTCACCAGATCTCAACCCAATAGAGCATCTTTGGGATGTGGTGGAACGGGAGCTTCGTGCCCTGGATGTGCATCCCACAAATCTCCATCAACTGCAAGATGCTATCCTATCAATATGGGCCAACATTTCTAAAGAATGCTTTCAGCACCTTGTTGAATCAATGCCACGTAGAATTAAGGCAGTTCTGAAGGCGAAAGGGGGTCAAACACAGTATTAGTATGGTGTTCCTAATAATCCTTTAGGTGAGTGTACATAACTATGTTTTCAGTGGTGTATAAAGACCTTACATAATGAACTGTTATGTTTTTATTACAGAGTGAAGAATGAGCCATTTCTATCTACATACACCACGGGTCCCCTTAAAGTGAAATCGCCATTGTGCACCGTCATGTTTCTACAGTAGCCCTAAATGGACAAACTTCTCTACAGAGCGCTAGCTACTGCCTGCTGTCTCAGACGACGACATTTTTATCCGTAGCTTATCTATTAGTGATGGGTCATTCGCAAATGAGTAGGTGAACGTCAGAAGCTGGCTCGCATATCTAAAGAGCCAACTCTATTTTTTTTAAATATAGCCTATAGAAATTAAATCATTATGAAATAATGACTGATTTAAATTTTATTTAAAATAATAGACTAATTCAAAGAACAACAACAACAAAAAAAATTATATAGGCCTAAAGACGCACACACATTCATTTCGACTGTCTGATCAGCCTCACATTCTGTTCCTGTCAATCACGCGGTGTCAACCAATTATACTGCGTGTGTGCGTGCTAGTTATACATAACATAACTAGTGAGATAGTTCATACTGGTTATAACATGCCAATAAAGAAGAGAGAAAAAGAGGGACCAGTTTAATCCTTTCAGTTATTTATTTTTCTTTAATATGGGTTCTATCATGTTGTTCAGATTCAAATAGTTTTTTTATGTTGTTTCTATACATTAAAATGCTGTAATTTGAATGCAAATGTTTAATAATATTATTTTTTCATAACAAATCAATGCATTTTTAGAGAAATTGTGAGACACTGCGAGTATGATTTTACACCTATCATAGTCAAAGTCATAGTTAAAACATTTATTTTTTAAAGAGACGTTTGTGAGCCAAAAGAGCCTGCTCTATTCAGTGAGCTGAGTCAAATGAGCCGGCTCAAGAAAAAGAGCCGGAACGCCCATTACTGTTATCTATGTGCTTTGAAAGGGAGTGGTGAGTGGTAGACAGTTCACAACCTCACCACTAGATGACGCTAAAATTTACACAGTGCACCTTTAACAAATCACATATTCTTGATTTTATTGCATTTTTACAAAATGTCTTAACTTTTCTGGAAATGGGGTTGTAAATGATTTATCATTTAAAAAAAATAATGTGCCCTCGTAACCTCTCACATGCATGAGACTGAAGCAATTAGCAAACAACACATATCCAATGATCCAATCAATTCCCAAATGGATAAAACCGCCCTACATTTTTTTTCTCGTTCGTGAAGCCATAATATAGAAGATGATCAAAATTTCTGTTTCATGCTGACTTTAAATGCAATTTTTATTTGATCTGATCAAAGGCTGGAGGAAAATTACTGCTCTCTAAATTGTGACAAAATAAAAAATTTTAAGCACCATGATTCTCCAACAGCTTTGCTTTTCTGTTCTACCTCTTTTTAATTCATTCTGTTTATTAAAGGGGTCATGAATTGAGAAATCAACTTACCCTTGAGTTTTTGATATATAAAGGGTCATGGTAATATAAGAATATCCTGTAGGTTTCGGAGCTGAAAACTTCCTTGTTAGTCAAAGAAAAGCTTTTATTGACACCAGGCCCAGAAAATGATCGATCTCAGAATATGTTGACCCTTGACGTCATTGTATGCTGAAATGCCGCCTCAACATAATAAGAACAACGCCTGATTCTGTAGCCAGGCCCACCGACTCGTGACATGACATAGTACTACATCGAAATTCTAAGCAATAAACATACCGCATAAGCTTAATTCGGATTCCAATATTATGAATGCATGGATGAACTTTATTTTTAATGAATATCAAGCTCACGTGGGGAAGACATAGCGTGTTTGTTCCTTCATTTCACCATGGATTCGTTTGTAAACAAGAGACTGGATTTGCAAACAGGATGAGATTACATGAATGACTGAAGCAACACACTTATGTGAGTAAAAAATATTTTCTTTATATGTGATAGTATTGCATTGTTATCGTTTGATATAGATCTATTGATTATGTGTACGTGTCTAACTGAACATACCTTAGCACGCTGCCAAAGGCTGAAGAATCCTTTATTTGTGGTGTTGTTGGTTCATTGCGATTCGGGAACAGACCATAGACAGTAAAAGAAATGGACACAGCGACCCCATAGACTTCAACGGAGAAATATGAAGTCAATTAGAAGCACTCACTTCCTGATTGCTGAGCGTACTGCGCAGCCTCAGACTGAGCTTGACGACGTAGATGTGACGTAAGCAACCTGTCTGACAGTTGTAAGTCTTCTAGTAGTTGTGCAAAGTGAAATCTGAATCACCGAATCTTGCAGAGACGGAGAGCCTGAGCAGGAGCAACTTTTGGTAAGTATTCTGATTAAGTATTTAGTCATTTTGCATAGTATTTATTTATTTTAAAATGTAACACCAGATTGCCTGCGAGCTTCTCCTCCTGTCTATACTGGTCTATATGGTAATTTCTCTACTGTGCGACAGAGAGTCGCGTGGTTATGACGCAATCGTTAGCTTATTTTTACAAAAACGGCTTCTACGGGGCGATAGAGTAAGATACAAGGTAATGAAGCCTTTTATACATTGTCGTGTTTCTTTAGAAATAAACAATGGACAAATGGACTCTTAAAACGCCTCAGATGTAAAGTTATTCGCTGTCAAAGTGACGCCAAAATGAATGGGAGTCAATGGAATGCTAACAGCAGGTGATGGCTTGGTTAGCAATGACTGCCCCTATGGAAGGTACGCTTTCCGGGTGCTGGATTACCCCCTTGGATCAGACTCGGACATGTATGGGCCAGGGCTCGCAAAGCCCAACGTCCCAGGGCTGTGTGTTTTCCAGATGGGCTACCAAAACGTAAGCCTGGCCTGCCGACGGGCTATCTTAAATAGTGAAATAACATTCCTTTCTTGATGTGATCGCGGTTTTGATCATGCTGTCTGCAACGTACTTGGCGTGCGTGTGTGTGTGTGTGATGCACGGTTCGCGCTTATATCCACCGATCGGGCCGGCCAAGTAATAAAAAAATAACATTCCAATCAATCGCAGGTGGATGAGAGATAAATCATTGTGTTTGTTTGATAAAGACATTTTGCGAGCCCTGTGGGTGGTTCATTCCAGTTGCCGTTTTCCCACAAGCTTCCAAAACAATTCCCACATGTACTGACGAGGGAGCTGAAGCTCATTAAATATGCAAATCTTATCCAATCCTAGCCGTGGGCGTTTACTTCCAAGTCTTCAGTGCGGCACGGCCATAAAAACCGAGCGTGCAGGAGAGAGCCTCAAAACCAGGCTAGAAAATAGCATATTACTTATTCATTATGATGTTTTTGAATGTAAAAACCACGCGAACGTCATAAGTTGACCTCAGACAAGTATAAAAAGACAGTATAAAAAAATTAAAAAAGCCAGTTCATGACACCTTTAAAAATTCTGTGAACATGATCATTTTCTTTTGTGATGATTATTTTCTTTTGCTAGAATTTACCAAGCACACACCTAATTGTATTTCACATGCATTCTCATTTCCTCTGCTCATCACCAGGCACATGGAATTAACACCTAGAAAATTCCAGAGAAATCTCTCCGCAGATTTCCCCACAATCGGAATTACCGTCATTCATAAAACTCTTACATGTTCATTTAATAAATATGTTGGCTAATCTGATTGTTCTTTCAGCTACATTTTCAGCTCCATTTAACACATATTACCACAAATTTCCCTTCAATATCTGCACAGAAAACGCAATCAAAGTCTACATATTTCAACAGGGCCTGCTCCTCACTTATAACAGGTATGACGACACCTCCATTCCCATTTATCATGAGGATCACAGGGCTCCAGTAAAAGCCAGATGAGAGCCAGAAGACTGAAGCATCCCTGACTGCGAGAAACCAGTCATCTCTATTGATTACAGTTTGCTGGGAAAATGGACGCCACCTCAGAGTGAACATAATCACTCCACAACAAATGCATCACCTGAGAATGAGAATGAGAGAGAGGTGAAATTGCTTTCCATCGCTCTCAAGCTGGGTGGGAGGTTTGGCTCAATAAACCACTAGGATACACTCAGTCATCTTGCCTGTTACCCTCAACACAAACATATGTGTGTTTATGTGTGCCTTGTCCAGTAGGCTATGGACAATGTGTATTGGTGCATTCTTGTACTAGTAATTCATGATGAACTGACATTTTGACCTGGTTTCACAGACAGGGCTTAAACTAAATCAGGATTAGGCCTTAGTTCAATTAGGACATTTAAGTAGCATTTATAAACATGCCTTAGAAAAAAAGACAAATCATCTTGAGACAAAACAATGTCAGTGTTGACGTATTTTATGATATGTCAGTGCAAGTTGCTTTCAGTTAAAACAGCTTAAACAGACATTGTAGTCAGGCTTAAGCCTCGTCAGTGACACCAGAGGTTTTGTTTAAAGGGATAGTTCACCCAAAAATGTAAACTATCCCATAATTTACTCACCCTCAAGCCATCCTAGGTGTATATGTCATTCTTTCAGACAAATACAAACAGAGTTATATTAAATGTCCTGGCTAATTCAAGCATTATAATGGCAGTGAATTCCAGCCCAAAATTTGAAGCCCAAAAAAGTGCATCCATCCATTATAAAAGTAATCCATACAGCTCCGGGGGTTAATAAAGGCCTTCTGAAGTGAACCAATGGGTTTGTGTAAGTAAAATATCCATATCAGAAAATCAGAATCCAAAATCAGAATCAGAAAGAGCCTTATTGCCAAGTGTGCTTGCACACACAAATAATTTTCCTTGGTGCTGAAGCTTCCAATGCACATATACAAATACAAATACAAGAAGAACATAGTAATAAAAATTCTAAGAATAAAATATGAAAATATAAGGTCACAGTTAGGTTTAGTCAGAATAAACATTTACAGATTATGAACATATTTACAGTATTTTGAATAGTATAAATAAATAAAAATATAAATATCACCTGAGTTTAGAAGATATTGCACTAAACAGGCATATGCCTTGGGGGGTATTTAACTGTTTAAGAGGGAAATGGCCTGTGGGAAGAAACTGTTCCTGTGCCTAGATGTTCTAGTGGCCAGTGATCTGAGTCGCCGTCTTGATGATAACAGTTCAAACAGGTGGTGTCCAGGGTGAGTGGAGTCTGTGATGATTTTACCTGCTCTCTTCCTCACTCTGGAAGAGTACAGGTCCTGGAGGGTTGGCAGGGGGGCACCAATAATCCTCTCCGCAGTCCGGACTGCACATTGTAGTCTCCTGATGTCTGATTTGGTAGCTGAACCAAACCAGACAGTGGTGTTAGTGCATAAAACAGACTAAATGACGGCAGAGTAGAACTGAATCAGCAGCTCCTGTGGCAGGTTGAACTTCCTCAGCTGGCGAAGGAAGTACAGTCTCTGCTGGGCCACTATCATCTCCACCGTTTTTAGCGTATTCAGCTCAAGGTTGTTATAACTGCACCAGACAGCCAGCTGTTCAATCTCCAGTCTGTAAGCAGACTCGTCACCGTTTTGGATGAGGCCGATGACAGTGGTGTCATCTGCAAATTTCAGGAGCTTGACAGAGGTGTCTTTAGAAGTGCAGTCATTGGTGTACAGGGAGAAGAGCAGTGGGGAGAGAACGCACCCCTGGGGGGCGCCAGTGTTGATAGTGAGAGTCCTGGATGTGAGTTTCCCCAGTCTCACTAGCTGCTGCTGGTCTGTCAAGAAGCTGGTGATCCACTGACAGATTGAGGATGGCATGGAGAGCTGGGTCAGTTTAGCTGTGAAAAGATCAGGCATGATGGTATTGAAGGCCGAACTGAAGTCCACAAATAAGATCCTTGCATAAGTTCAAGGTCTGTCGAGATGTTGCAGGATATAATGCAGTTCCATGTTGACTGCATCATCCACAGACCTGTTTGCTCTGTAAGCAAATTGAAGAGGATCCAGCAAGGGTCCAGTGATGTCCTTCAGGTGGGCCAACACCAGTCTTTCAAATGACTTCATGACCACAGACCACAGAGCAACAGGCATTTTTTATATTTTTTTATAGTGGAGTGTTTGAAGCAGCAGGGAACTTCACACTGCTGAGAAAAAAAGTCAGAATTGTGACTTTATATCATGCAATTGCAAGTTTATATCTCAGAATTGTGACTTTATATCACGCAATTGCGAGTTTATATCTCAGAATTCTGACTTTATAACTCGCAATTGTGAGGAAAAAAGTCGTAACTACTCTTTTTATTTTTTTATTTAGTGGCCGAAACGGGCTTCCATGGAAGGCGGTCCGCCGGAAGCTAGATATTTTACTTTATAACGTGTTAAATGTGGATATTTTTCTTACATAAAAACATTGATTCGCTTCAGAAGGCCCCAGTTCCCCGGAGTGGTATGGATTACTTTTATAATATGGATGGATACACTTTTTTGGGCTGCCATTTACTGCCATTATAATGCTTGAAAGAGCCAGGACATTTTTTAATATAACTCTGTGTTATGTCTGCATCAATATTCTATAATAACACATATTATTCTGTTTTGTTTCAGAGCATGCACGGGAAGAACCGGAGACATGACTGCACTGTTTTGCACTAGTTTACTCGGCACACTGCAACAACAAAAACCAACAGCACAGGTGTGCCCTCTAGTGGCCATCAGGTATTGTAACATCAACTCAAATACATTACATCTTCTCACTCCTTAATTCAGTCTACCCCGTGTTTTTCTTTTTAACATAATAACATTAATTTAACTTGGGAATAACAGTTAGGGGCCAATAATTAGTAGCCCACCCTCAAGCAATACTAATTCACATGTAAACTTAACTACTCACTCCAAAAGTATGTAACACTTTTAACACATTCAACTGTGTATATAACATTCAAACATTTTACAAATCAAGTCTGTTAGGTGGTTTATGCGTTCTAATAGGAAAACTTCTCACGTTTGGGGAAGAAGCAATAGCAATAGTTCAACAATCTTGGTTACATGCTGGTCTAGAGCATTTGGTTCGGTGTCATTAAATGTTAAAGACAGTCTAACATTTGATCTGCATTTCTTTTCCAGCTTTGTGAACTGTCCACCTAAACTTTATACGACACTAGTCCTGACTGAGAAGAAACAGTACTGGTTTTCAACTTCTCCTCCCCCCGACGATAACCTCTGACCAGCACCGAATCACCCACATTGAAGTCTCGGTGTTTTGCATGGAGGGCACGGTAAGAACATTGAACTTTTTGTGCCTGCTCCACAGTCAGTTTCACACTTGCTTTCAGTAGATCCAACCGTGTCCTCAATCTGCGATGCAAGAATAACATAGCAGGTGTTTCTTTTGTTGTGCTATGTGGTGTATTCCTGTACTGTAGCAAGAAAGAGTCTAATCTCTGCTGTAATGATACTGGTTCTTTGGATGCTTTCAGTGAATGTTTAACGAAACGCTCAGCCAGACTGTTGGTAGCTGGGTGGAATGGTGCAGAGCACACGTGTTTAACACCATTTGTTTTCAGAAAACATCCAAACTCCTCTGGAGTAAATTGTGGACCATTGTCGCTAACTAGGGTTTCAGGTATACCTCAATGACTGGATAGACCACGCAAAATTTGAATTGTCTTGGAGGAATTTGTCGAATCCATCACACACTTCTGGCCATTTTGAGTGTTCAACTACCAGAAACATTCGTCCTTCAAATGATCCAGCGAAATCGATGTGAATCCGCTGCCAAGGAGCTTCTGGCCATGCCCGGGGATGTAGAGGTGAGAGACATGGTGATTTTTGATTTTGTTGACAGGATATGCAGGTCTTTGATTTTTCTTCAATTTGAGAGTCAATATTTGGCCACCAGATGTATCTACGTGCTAGAGCCTTCATTTTTACTACACCTGAATGTCCTGTGTGTAAATCCTCCAAAACTCGCTGTCTCAGATTCGATGGAACAATAACTCGTTAGTCTTTGGTAGATGGAAAGATACCATCTTCTTCACACGACAGAGGATCGGATCTGCTCTGGTTCCTTTACTGATGTCGCTGCTACACACTGGAAGGGCATCCATTTTTTTTATGAGGTAAGCATCCACTGCATCTTTCCTGTATCTGTGCTGTACAGGCAGTGGCAATCGCGATAACGCATCAGCATTTCCCTGGTCATTAGCACTTCTATATTGAATTGTGTAGTTATGTGCAGCCAGCAGAAGAGCCCACCTCTGAAGTCTTGCAGCAGCCATGGATGGAGTTGCTTTGTTAGGATGAGCATTGTCAATTAGCAATTTAGAAAGAATGTCATGTATACCTAGGGTGGCTTGAGGGTGAGTAAATCATGGGGTAATTTTCATTTTTTGGTGAACTATCCCTTTAAGTGTTTTGGAAGCTACTTTAAAACTTGGCTAGAAACAAGCTACTCATAATTTGAAATTAAGCAAGCTCTTCTGAAAACGTAATTAGCTTCACTACAAGTTGCTAACAAAAAGTAGCATGTTACATTGAAACTTTTTAAATGTAGGCCTACAATAACATTTTAAATAACTTTATGATTATCACACTTCAAAGAGCGCTGTTGTTCCGATTCGTGAAGTAACGTTACATGAAGTAGCCCAGACATTAACAACAACATTTCGAGTGTAAACAACACAATTATATTATTGAGACATTTACATTTACTCAATATTCCAGACACAATATTTCCAGTAATTCGTCTTTTTTCGCTCCGTCAAAGACACTATTTCCACACAGCCAAAGCATTTCTGAGTGTGTTTTTCCAATCCTGAATTCGTCCCTGGCGATTTAATGACTCACTCATAGTACAGTCTTGGCGCCACCTATTGGCGTAATGATAACCTGCAATGAGGTCACTCGAAATAAAATAAATTAAATTATTAATTTAAAGTTAAAAATAAAATTTATTTAATTTTAAAATAAAAGTAAAATAATAAATTAAATAATAAAACCCCAATGAAATTAATCAGTGAATCATCTGAATAAACTAAAAAGAAAAGAAAAAAAGAAAAAATAAGAGTGATAAGACTTTTATTAGACAAGTGCATCACATTATACAGGCTTGTTTGGCTGTAAAGCAGCATGCCTAATACAATGTGCCAAAAAGCATTAAACAAACGTAGGCTACATCATTACTGGACTTATAATCAAAACAGATGAGCTACTGTCACGTTACTGACATTTTTTAGTCTTTTGATAGTCTTTTCTTCCTTGTGATGTACACTCACCTAAAGGATTATTAGGAACACCTGTTCAATTTCTCATTAATGCAATTATCTAATCAACCAATCACATGGCAGTTGCTTCAATGCATTTAGGGGTGTGGTCCTGGTCAAGACAATCTCCTGAACTCCAAACTGAATGTCAGAATGGGAAAGAAAGGTGATTTAAGCAATTTTGAGCGTGGCATGGTTGTTGGTGCCAAATGGGCCGGTCTGAGTATTTCACAATCTGCTCAGTTACTGGGATTTTCACGCACAACCATTTCTAGAGTTTACAAAGAATGGTGTAAAAAGGGAAAAACATCCAGTATGCGGCAGTCCTGTGGGCGAAAATGCCTTGTTGATGCTAGAGGTCAGAGGAGAATGGGCCGACTGATTCAAGCTGATAGAAGAGCAACTTTGACGGAAATAACCACTCGTTACAACCGAGGTATGCAGCAAAGCATTTGTGAAGCCACAACACGCACAACCTTAAGGCGGATGGGGTACAACAGCAGAAGACCCCACCGGGTACCACTCATCTCCACTACAAATAGGAAAAAGAGGCTACAATTTGCACAAGCTCACCAAAATTGGACAATTGAAGACTGGAAAAATGTTGCCTGGTCTGATGAGTCTCGATTTCTGTTTGGCATAAACAGAATGAGAACATGGATCCATCATGCCTTGTTACCACTGTGGAGGCTGGTGGTGGTGGTGTAATGGTGTGGGGGATGTTTTCTTGGCACACTTTAGGCCCCTTAGGCCAATTGGGCATCGTTTAAATGCCACGGCCTACCTGAGCATTGTTTCTGACCATGTCCATCCCTTTATGACCACCATGTACCCATCCTCTGATGCCTACTTCCAGCAGGATAATGCACCATGTCACAAAGCTCGAATCATTTCAAATTGGTTTCTTGAACATGACAATGAGTTCACTGTACTAAAATGGCCCCCACAGTCATGCAAATAGAGCATCTTTGGGATGTGGTGGAACGGGAGCTTCGTGCCCTGGATGTGCATCCCACAAATCCTATCAATATGGGCCAACATTTCTAAAGAATGCTTTCAGCACCTTGTTGAATCAATGCCACGTAGAATTAAGGAAGTTCTGAAGGCGAAAGGGGGTCAAACACAGTATTAGTATGGTGTTCCTAATAATCCTTTAAGTGAGTGTATATTTTAGTGGAACAGCTTCTTGAAGAAAAATGTTGCATGCGCTTTGATTTTGTTAATCGGGAATTGATTGGATTTGATTATGTTTTCGACTTGAAGCAAATCGGTGTATGACATACCGCGAGACTCGGCGAGAGCAATTAGAGAGCAGATGGCTCCATATGCTCCATACACCGATCGGTCTGCGCAGCGCCGCTTCAAGTCAAACACACCGGCACACACCTATTGCTGTGATCTCATGTGAGTAACAGGTTATCTCGCCCTTGCGCCAGTAAACACGTCATCAAAGAAGAGAAGAGATGTGATTGCAAGAGAGGGGGAAGTTATTTTGATTAAACATTACGGGCACATGAATAAAAAAAACAAAAAAACATTATATGCACAGATAAATCGTTTATAATATACAGTATACTGCAATATTCCATAAAAAAAGAATAGTCACTTTAAGTTAGTAGTGTCAATTCTTTTAGCTTTTAGTGTTAGACACGTTACATTCAGTTTATCTATGGTAACTCTTCTCTCCTGCCTATTCTTCCCCAACATGATGAGCAGATCGACACTGAGTTACCGTGAAGTGTTTTGCTGAGGTGGCAAAGTTTCTGTGGAATTTAATGTGCCTCCATCTACTGCAAAGAGAACGAGTTCAAGAGTTCAGCCTATTCCTTATACATTTTTATCACCCTGATTATACAAAGTGAATTAACTTTACAGTATTTCTGAGGTTTCAAAGTGGGAGGGGTGACATTTGAGGACATGGAGGAAAATATGGCATGCGTGCTGGGTATCAAATGGTGATTGCCTTAATTTGTTCAAATAAATCTTGTCCTAAAAAGAGCCATGAAAGGGAGGTTTCAGGTGCTGTCAATTGACAGGATTGTCTGTGAGGATGACATTCTTATGAGATGAAGACACATCTAAATGATGAAAGGCTTGAGTGACAGTAAATGACTGTAGAAAACTGATCCTGATTATGTCTAAAGCTTCCAGCATCAAATAGGAATATCTATTTGAAATGCATTAGATTTTGTACACCGGATATGCGTTTGAATAATGAGGAACAGAAGACTAATGACTTCCTTCATACCAGACTCACTCATAGATTAAATATATTTTGATCTGAAAATTAGATTAGTTTTCTCAAGAGAGTGGCAAGCTCTTTTGTAGGAGACCGATCTGGATCTAATGGAGTGCAGGCTCACAGGGAAGATTTATTATGGGCTAAACACTGTACAACAGCACTGTACTTACACTAGAACCAAATGGGCCGTTCACACAGGATGCGTTCTTGTGTTCACCAACAGTTGGAACAAAACGCAGGTGTCTTGAGAAGCGATTTAAAAAAAGTTGAACCTCTTTTATGCATGCAGGACGTTTTCTTGTGTCCATCTGCTCTATTTTTTATTTGATTGTTGAATATTAAGTATCTACCCAGCTAACAGGAAACGTTCTTAGAACTTTGGCTAACATTCTCTCAAAGTTGTACACAAACTTTCTTCCAGTAATGTTAATAGAACATTTGTTCAAAGTTATCTGGTCTTTAATAATGTTCTCAAAACATTAGCACAAAAACAATAGGTTACTGTTGTAACCCCGGTTCTCTGAAACATAGAGTGGAGAGATCTACCTATGGGAAGGGCATCCGTACCTGACCTCTGCAGAAGCATCCAATTGCACCAAGTCTGACAAGACAGGTGGAGGAAAAGGGCGGAGGGTGAAAAGTGGACAGCTCCAACACCTCCGATGTGAACGCAGGGAAACATTTCGGCATGAAGGCTGGATTAGGCTTAAGGAAAACCTTATCTCCACACAGAGAGATACGTTTGGCTGACGCCAAGGCCAAGAGCAAGGCTGGCAACTTTAAGGAAATATTCCCCAGAGGCTCAAAATGGAATTGAGACAGAGCTTCCAGCACAATGGAGAGGTTCCATCCAGGAATCATTCTCCAAATGACTGGCAACGAGCGACGGGCACCCTTCATAAATCTGCGGATTAGAGGATGCTGCCCAACCGTTGAGCCCTCAAAACCCACATGACAAGCAGAGATAGCTGCCAGATAGACCTTAATAGTAGAAAAGGACCTTCCCTTATCCATAAGGTCTTGAAGGAAACACAAAATATCAGAAACTGAACACTGATATGAAGTGCAACCCTGCCCATCACACCACTCATCGAACACCTGCCACTTACAGCCATATAAGGACCGTGTAGAAACGGCCCTGGCATTCTGTTGAGGTGCCTGGTGATCGATGGTTCAATAGCAGGCGGTTCACCCATGCTGAGAGCCGCCATATCCTTAACTTCCAGACCCATGAGACTGTGTTTAAAGTCAAGCGGGTCGCTCCAGTAGTGCCTCATGTGCTTAGCCGGGGGGAGCTCCCAGCACTTTCCCGTCATAAATATCCCTCTCCTGGTCGGTGGCGCTCTGTGGACTCGATGTTGAGATGAGCGGCCGCTTGCTCACACACATCCAGGAGGATGGATTGAGGCAAGGCCGCGGGGGCGCTAGCCTGGGGAATACCAGAGGGCGGGATGGCCTCCTCGTCCTCTGAGACCCCGAGAAGGCCCGCGTCGTTGTCATCACCAGACCCGGCCGGATCGTCGGCGAGCAGGGGGATGCCCGCGAAGATGTCCTCTTCAGGGAACTCAGGATTGGGCTGGTCAGCCCAGATAAGAGCAGTTGCATCCCGGGAGGTCCCCGGTAGCGCGCTGTCGTCACGTGTCCCACATCTGAGTCCGAAAAGTCGAGCTCGCCACACTGGGTAGTAGAAACTTTAAAGCGGCGTCGCAGGAGTTTCTTAGGCAGCACTAGGTAGTGACTGCAGTTCTCCGGATTCTCTATGGCCTCTTCCGCGTGCTTGAGGCCCAAGCAAACCACGCAGAATTGGTGAAGATCCTTAGCGCCGATGAGAGTATGCGGCCGGGCAGGCCCGTGATGAGCTACTGCCAGAAGAAGCAGGGATAGAGAGCGACATACCGGCGAAAAACTCCGAAAAGTCTGTGGCGGCAGCCGTGGAACAGGAAAGACGAGTGAGAGTGCGGGCAGCTCCGAGAGCAGACACAGAGAAACTGGCAGAATAGAAACTGTCATGCCTGGCGGAGGCTGATCTGAAGATATTTCCTCCTGCAGAAAATAAGTGAGCAGCGCAAATTCGACCGAGCTGTGTCAGTGCTGAGATCGTGAGAAGCGAATGTCAACTGATGTACAGTAGCGCATGCAGACTATATATGCCCGCAGGTAAGGGGTGGGGCCTTACAGGGCATTGGCTGCACACTCCTGCCTGTCTTGTCAGACTTGGTGCAATTGAATGCTTCTGCAGAGGTCAGGTACGGATGCCATTCCCATAGGTGGATCTCGAACACGAGATGATGAAAGAGAACTTTATTTATACATTGTTCATGGAACTTATTTTCTGAAATGTTTTAGTTGGACGTTCGTCTAGTATTTTTTAAATGTTACTACTTGTTTCAGAATGTTCAGAGAACATTCGAAAGTAACGTTCCCATGATGTTTGCAAAACAATAAAAATGGATTGTTGGAAAGTTTTTAACATTCAGAGAACATTCAGAAATGACCACAAGATGTGATTAAAAAAAGACTCTATATGGGTTTTTCTAAATTGGTCATTCTAAACCCCGGGTAAACAGAATCCTGGGTTATCTTGTTTCACATTTCATATTTTAATGTGGAATTTAATGTGCCTCCATCTACTGTAAAGAGAACAAGTTCAAGAGTTCAATCTTGTTTCACATCTCACACTGCTCATTTTCACGAGTTCACAAATATAATGAGATATAGGCAACGTTCACACTGTAATATTTTGGGATTGACATCCGCATTTATTTAAAGGTGTGTGAGTCTCGAAATGTCCTGTTCACACAGCAACTTACAGCAGCGTCTCTAATACTGTCTGTATAAATGTGAAACAAGAGTCAAGCCTGTATTCTCTTACCAGTAACTATAGTGACAGTGACCAAAGTAATATCAAAGATGGCAATGTCCATAAAACTGTATAAGTTTTCTGTATAACTGACAGAAGCTTCAATGTAAACACGCTATAATATTAGGGCAGCTAACCTAACCCTAACCTTTGCACTCGCATCTCACGTCCTATGCAGCTTCTCGCGCATGAGTCATGCTCCTCCATAGAACAGTGGAGAACAGTGACTGGATCTAGAACCTTCAGATGACACACAGCTCATATCTCCCTCGCTGCAAGTTACCAAAAGCAAAACCACACACTAAAACCCCTTAGCAGAGCGGCTCTCTCGCACTGTATGACGTGACAGTCAACTAGTTGTCCAGTGCGGTTCCGTTCACACAGCACAGGTTTTCCGAGAATGCGGTTGTGAGTCCTAAAAATGTACGGCCTGAGTTTGGTTATAGAATGCAGCTAAAAATAGCTGTACTGTGTGTGAACGTAACCGTATTAAGGACTCAAATACAGGACTGACAACCGTATTCTGCTGCTGTTTGAACGTGGCCATAGTATAAAATATGCCAATTTAGCATGCATGCTGTTCGAGGAGAGGACTCTGAGGCTGGGATAGAAATAATCGAGGTTGAGGAGTTAGGGTCAAAGAGGGGTGCTGGAATAGAGGTAAGTCGGCTCATACAGGTGCTGGTCATATAATTAGAATATCATCAAAAAGTTGATTTATTTCACTAATTCCATTCAAAAAGTGAAACTTGTATATTATATTAATTCATTACACACAGACTCATATATTTCAAATGTTTATTTCTTTTAATTTTGATGATTATAACTGACAACTAAGGAAAATCCCAAATTCAGTATCTCAGAAAATTAGAATATTGTGAAAAGGTTCAATATTGAAGACACCTGGTGCCACACTCTAATCAGCTAATTAACTCAAAACACCTGCAAAGGCCTTTAAATGGTCTCTCAGTCTAGTTATGTAGGCTACACAATCATGGGGAAGACTGCTGACTTGACAGTTGTCCAAAAGACGACCATTGACACCTTGCACAAGGAGGGCAAGACACACAAGGTCATTGCAAAAGAGGCTGGCTGTTCACAGAGCTCTGTGTCCAAGCACATTAATAGAGAGTCGAAGGAAAGGAAAAGATGTGGTAGAAAAAAGTGTACAAGCAATAGGGATAACCGCACCCTGGAGAGGATTGTGAAACAAAACCCATTCAAAAATGTGGGGGAGAATCACAAAGAGTGGACTGCTGCTGGAGTCAGTGCTTCAAGAACCACTACGCACAGACGTATGCAAGACATGGGTTTCAGCTGTCGCATTCCTTGTGTCAAGCCACAGACAGCGTCAGAAGCGTCTCGCCTGGGCTAAAGACAAAAAGGACTGGACTGCTGCTGAGTGGTCCAAAGTTATGTTCTCTAATGAAAGTACATTTTGCACTTCCTTTGGAAATCAGGGTCCCAGAGTCTGGAAGAAGAGAGGAGAGGCACACAATCCATGTTGCTTGAGGTCCAGTGCAAATTTCCCACAGTCAGTGATGGTTTAGAGTGCCATGTCGTATCTGCTGGTGTTGGTCCACTGTGTTTTCTGAGGTCCAAGGTCAACGCAGCTGTATACCAGGACGTTTTAGAGCACTTCATGCTTCCTGCTGCTGACCAACTTTATGGAGATGCAGATTTCATTTTCCAACAGGACTTGGCACCTGCACACAGTGCCAAAGCAACCAGTACCTGGTTTAAGGACCATGGTATCCCTGTTCTTAACTGGCCAGCAAACTCGCCTGACCTTAACCCCATAGAAAATCTATGGGGTATTGTGAAGAGGAAGATGCGATATGCCAGACCCAACAATGCAGAAGAGCTGAAGGCCACTATCAGAGCAACCTGGGCTCTCATAACACCTGACCAGTGCCACAGACTGATCGACTCCATGCCACGCTGCATTACTGCAGTAATTCAGGCAAAAGGAGCCCCAACTAAGTATTGAGTGCTGTACATGCTCATACTTTTCATGTTCATACTTTTCAGTTGGCCAAGATTTCTAAAAATCCTTTCTTTGTATTGGTCTTAAGTAATATTCTAATTTTCTGAGATACTGAATTTGGGATTATTATAATTGTCAGTTATAATAATCAAAATTAAAAGAAATAAACATTTGAAATATATCAGTCTGTGTGTAAAGTTTCACTTTTTGAATGGAATTAGTGAAATAAATTAACTTTTTGATGATATTCTAATTATAGCACCTGTAAGCCTCCTCTCACGCCGATTGGGTAGGTTATCTAAACGTACTCCTCCCAAATTTTGTTTCCTCTCAAATGCTGAAATGACTTTTAAAGCACTGTGTTTCCAGGACTGTTCAAAGCTGGCACACAATTGGGTGTTTAAGCATTGCATAGCCTTAACAATCTAACACTAGATAGTTTCAAACTGTACAAGTTTGGCACCGCAATCCGGGGTTAACACCACAAAATGGCAGGGCTTCATAACCTTGATTAAAAAAACGCGATGCTAACCCCGCTTCTAAATTACAAGTGTCAAACATTCCTTTACCCTGAGTTAAAAGCAAGGTTTAGAACAGCAATAACATCTATCACTCCTAAAAATTAAAATACTAAAAAGGTACCATGGTTTTTTTTTTTTTTTTTTATCAAAATCTATTTGAAGATCACTTGGAATGCTCCATAACAATCTAGGCTGGTCTTTGAAGTTAAAGGCTGCAAGTTTAAACCCTGCAAGGGGTGATTCCTAAACTATTACCATTGTGACCTTGAAAAAGACAATTAACCTCAGGCAGCAGAAGGACCATCCTGTAACTTAGCATGGCAGCGCCACATGGAATTTGCGGGAAATAAATCTTCCCATGGTCCCAGATAAATAAAGAATTTAGTCTTATAAAGATCTACCTAAACATAAAGTACAGTTACAGTTGTAAATAGCTACATAGTGAAAGTGTAACCGAGTTGTGCATAATAAGTGCAGTCTGAAGTTTGTAATGACCTGTACTATAATTGAGATGGTATACAGTTGTCCTCTCCCTGGTCGTCTCCTTTTATTTTGTGCTCCAACTGGTTTTAGAGGCAGGCTCAGGGAGGAGGGTTCTGATTCCCTCGTCCACCAATCACCATCACCAACAGCCACCGCCATCTGCTTCACCTGTCTCCTGCAGAGATTCAAATACACGCTCACTAACTTAATGAGAGTAAACATCACCGCCTGCTAACTCATTAGCACATAGAGACTGCGACAGCATGTAGAAACTGATAACAAACTCCCTTTATGGCAGGGCATCAAGGTTTAGCTGGTTTAGTGAGATGCTATGACAATTTTGTTTAGGCTTGAATTCATTAAAGTCCCTGTGAAGTCAAAATTAAATATGTGTTCTGAGTTTGTCACACCACAGACAAATGTGTTATTAACCACCCAGCCAAATTTGAATTATAAAAAAATCTGCCGAAGTAAATAAAATAGCATATTAAAATCTTTAAAAAATAAGCAGCGTTCTTTGCTCTCAAACGCTGGGGGCGTGTCTGCTGCCGGCGCTGAAACCACACCCACTCGTGGGAAAGTTGCCATAAGTACACAAGACAAGATGTCCACGGACGGGAGGATGAAGGCCGGGTTGAAGATTGTCGGTTCGGCCCCATTCTGCAGTGGATTATCATTGAATCCCAGTTGTCTCTGATGAAAGTTTGTAAAACTATCCGGTGTAAATTAACTATCCCACAATTCAGTACTACACAGTTCACAGATTTGTAACATGTTTCAGCAATACGTACATTTCTAACATTTATAATGTGTTTAGAAACAAATCTCAGAATTGCCTTTACAGGGACTTTAAAGTGCCCCTATTATGGTTTTTCGAATATTCCCTTTCATGCAGTGTGTAATAGGCCTATAGCTGTTTGTGAATGTAAACATTCTGCAAAGTTTAAAGTCGATATGTAAAGCCTATGTTGTATGTTGTCCCCCCGCAAACAACTTGTCCTGCCCTTGCATTACTGTCTTTGCAGTAACTTCGTCTTTACTTTAGGAAGCCTCCGCACGGAGCTGAAGATTATGGTAAAAAGGTGTTTGTTTCCGATGTGCACTATAAGTGGTAGATCAGTCACAACAGACTGGGCCATCTGACCAATCAGAGCAGAGTAGCTCTCGGAAAGGAGGGATTTAGAGAGACTGATTCATCCGAGTCGTTTGAAAATCATTGAACAATGTGGTGATGTGCAATTTATTATGAGAAAATGAAAGTGTTTTTTGACCTTTGTTGCATGTAAACCTGTTGTACAGTAGGAGACTTACAAAACAAAATCAGGAGCCTTTAAAATAGCATAATAGTGTCAGGGTTGGGTGAGATGAAAGGAGCGAGGACCCAATAATGCAGATAAATGGGTTTTTAATAATAATAATAAAATAAAACAAAACAAACAAAAACGACTTGACTTTGACCTTGACTTGACTTGACTTGACAACATGAGGTGACATACAATGATGATCCCGCACTGGACTGCAAACACCAGGAGAATAAACAGGGAGCAAACAAAAGAGGGTAACGAGGGAAGACAGGTGGGGCAAATGAACCAATAATCAGGAAACAAGGCTCACACCAAACATGACAAACACATGAGCACATGGGCAGCAAACACAAATCATAAGCCATGTGCCCAAACAAAACATGACATGAACACGCAGCCAGTGAGAATACTCATAAGCTGCGTGTTCACACAAAACATGACAACATGAAAGCACACAGCCAGTGAAAAAACACCAGCCGCATGCTACACAGAACACAACACACATGGAAAGAAGAGCACATGCTCACACGACAAGACAGAGCGCACGAGAACAATCGAATGCTCATTCCGTGGGCCAGGCCCGGTTCTACAGAGTTTTATTCAGTGCTGCGTTAATGCAGGCTCAAGAAACCTCTCATTAACAAAGTGAAGACAATGTAGCTAAGTAAGAGATTTATTGTGCATTGTTGGCAACTTCATTTTTATAACGGAACTTTGTGAGATTGCGATGAACTGACAAAGCAACAGCATTTTAGTGAGTGATCTTGGTTCGCTTTCAAGGCTACAGTAAAATTAATTGAATAAACAATTTGTTTTTCATGCTGCTAAGAGGACCGACGGCCAATTACATGCTGCAAATTTTCGAAAGTGACATATATATATAGATGCTGGATTCACTCTGCACGAGACAAAAATATCCTCATGAGACCCGGAATTGATGTTTTGCCTCTGTAAAGGACATATTTTAGTGAATTTCTCTGACAACATACACAGTCTGGATATTATTATGAATATTCCCATTTATTACTCCCATTATTACACGTCTTTTTATATTACATATTGTCCCAAAAAAACACTGATATTCAAATTAAATACAGTGTATAGATACATTGCATGGAAAACACATGTATGGCCATTTTTACACACATATTGCTTAAAGTAAAATTATTGTTATATCTTCCATAACATAGTTGAGAATCATCTTTATACAAAGTTTGGATAAAAAAAATCCCATTGTTGTTGCCTATTCATGTCTTTTAATTTTCTCAATAAATGGGTTCTGGTGTCCTCTACAGAGAATATAGCATATCATATATATATGACCTAAAAAAATTCACAAAACCTTTTTTTCTGCTTCTCAGAAGGATGACATGTTAAAATACTAGTAACGCATTAAAGCAATGTAAAGGCAGACTAATAGATTAATAGACAAACATTTGTAGCAAAATATTTTTGAAATTCCACTTATTGGTAAAAGTGATGACTTGTAAATAATCTTACATTTCTCACTGTACACAGCTATGGTGGAGCCGTTGTTTAGCCTACATCTGCACTTTACTAGAGCACCCTCAGTGATTTCAGAAGCACCCTCAATGATTTGATTCTCTAACCGGGCCTGCCGTGCGCTCACGACAGAAGACAAACACGCGGAGTCACTGCTGCTGTTCCGCAAGACCCATTCAGCATTGTATTAGATAACGCTGGGAAAGCATGCCCCGAGGGGACGCTGCGGAGTCCACATCCTACCCATAGGGAGGTATCTGCCCGGTATCTGCCCATAGGGGGTTGTACTGCCATCCCGGCAGTACATATGATATGTCTCTGGGGTGGCCCCGGCCGACCTAGGCGGGAGACTACACCAGACAGAGATGGCAGGGCAGACTCTGCCAAGGGAAAGACACGGGCTCACCGTAGGGAGCCGTACCATGGAAGAATACACACAAGGACCGCTGTAGGGGTCATAACATATGGCACCTATATGGCACCTAGCTCAGCAGGGGGCGTAGCACTGGGGTGCGCTTACGCTACTGGGCCTGGCGTCAGATGCTCCGCCACATCTGACAGCCGTATGGTGGTGGAGGAACTCAACAGGGTTCGCCTAGATGGGGAACTTACTGCAGCAATAAAGCGCACTTATCCGGTCCATGAGGAGGGGAATGGCGCAGCAAGCTGACACAAGAACGGGTACTTCGGTGTTACTGGCTGGTTGAAGCGAGCACATGGGAAGAAACCGGCTCTAGGTCCTGAAGCTTTGCGTTCTGTCCACATATAACCGCAGAGCCCGAATTCAAGTAGTTCCACACCGACTGGACTTGCTCCTCTGTGAGGCGTGCTGTCAGATTGACAAAGTCCAACTCCATACCGAGAAAAGAGATCTTCTGCACGAGGGAGAGTTTGCTCTTTTTCCAGTTGACCCAAAGTGGCTGAGGTGACTGAGCACCATAAAAACAGGAGCACCCTCCTTGAGAATGGAGGTGAAGTGGATGCCCCTGAACAAGCGGGACCAACAGCACCACAGACGTACCCGCAATGGGGCAGCAAGGCGGCATGTAGGGACCCGAATCGGATGGCGTAGCGGCCCGAAGTGGGGTCTGAGCATGCAGTGCAGCACTTACCTGCTTCCACTGAGGGGCTGCACAGATGTGTGGAGGCCTCTTGAGTGCGTCCTGGGCACAGCCAGCGCCCCCCGCTGGTGATGGGAGAGGAACCTGAGAGTGACAAGGCATAGCATCGTACACCGCCAAGCACGCTCTCTTGGCACCCAGAGATATTGGAAACAGCTCTTTTTTTTTTAAGTTTTGGGCCCGAAGGCCAGTGGTGGAACACAAATCAACTTTGAACAAAAGATTCTGCCCCGGAGGAATCCATCTCCCGAAGAGCTGTCCCCTCCATCTCTGGGTGGCCCTTCTCAGGGTCGCTTGGATTTCCGCTTGCCACCTGATAGTGAATAGCCCAACCTGGGAAATGGGGGAGTCCAGGAACCAATATTTATCGGCCTCCCTCCCCCATATCGGCCAGGTTGAGCCAGAGATGGTGCTCCTGGACCACCATGGTGGACATTGCCTAAGCAATCGAACGAGCGGTAACTTTTGTCGCCTGGAGAGCAAGGTCCGTCACTGCCTGGAGCCCCCGGAGGAGCTCGGGGTCAGGTCTACCCTCGTGCATGTCTATGAGTGCTTGGGCTTGATGCATCTGGAGCAGCGCCATGGCATGCAGGGCGGACGCAGCCTGTCCACAGGCTCTGTAAGCTTTGCCCGTTAGAGTGGACGTAAACTTACAGGCCTTGAATGGGAGACGTGGATTACCACGCCAGGAGGAAGCGGATGCCGGACACAGTTGCATCGCGGCGGCCCATTCCACCGGAGGGATCTCTACGTACCCCTTGGCTGGCCCGCCAAAATAGTATCAAATTGTTCTTCTTAAATTGAAATGAGCAAAAGCATAATACACTTTCTATTCCTGATTTTTCCATTTCTATTTAGTCACACCAACTTTAAGTTATGTGAATTTTTTCAATGTTTAGTAATGTTTAGCAAAAGATACAAAAATGCATGCATGTTTTAATGAATGTGCAGATATGGATAGAACAATTCTGAAACAGATGTAGCATGTCATGCTACATGAATTGTACTCATAATCTCTTCCATGCTTCATATGAGTCATAATGGAACAGATTATGGATAGACCACAAATTCACCGACACATGGGAGGTGTGAATTAAAGGGTATTATGCTGCAGGGGGTCTGCATGATTTCAATGGCTTAGAGGCTAGATTTGGAGGCTAAACACTGGATAGGTGGAAGATGAGAATCTGGTCTCTGAGGATGTTTAACTGCAGAATGATTTTCTAATGACACTAGAGAGACAAGATGGAGGTTGGCTGGGAAAAAGGCAATTAAAAAGTAAACACACATTTGTGGAAGCACACACTTACACACTCCTTGATCAGATCAGGCAAAATAAATAGTCTAAGCACATTCATCTTCAAAATAAAGTACAAAACACTGCAAACAATCACAGGAATTCATTTCCTAGTATATGCAGTGGAAAGAAATGCAGACTCAAACACATTTTATCCACTGCGACGACATATCACAACGCTACAAAATAAATTATGTAGAAGACTCTCAATACAAACGACATAGAAAATCAATTGGCACCAGCAGCTATGTGCTTTAGCTACAGGCTGATGAGAGAAGAGAGCAGGATGCAAACAAGCCAAAGAGCCCAGAGGCTGTCTGAAACGGAACACAATGGAAAGCCAAGTAAAATTCACTCTGTCTTGTTCCACATGAAAGATGCCTCCTAAAGCGAGAGAGTGAGAAAGAGAGAGAGAGAAGCCCTCATTAACTGAAAAGGCCAGATTTGCACTGGCCCAATCTTTCCTCAAGGAAAGCTGTGGACTCTAAGTAGACTCTCCAGCACTCAGGGATTAATGAAGATTGCAATCTAACACTTAAAAGGTTTTGCACTTAAACCATGACCTCTTCACTCTGCATCAGCCTGTGATTTCTACAAATGTGTGCGTTACCCAAATAGGTTAGTTGTGTCAGGGACAGAAGCTGTTGAAGCTGCAGTGTGTAATTTATACACCACTAAGGGAATTAAATGAGATTGGAAAAATAATGTCCTGTTTTCTAAACACTACTGTCTGGTTTGCCATTGTTTAGATAAAAGCAGGTAATTCTGCTAAGATTAAAACAGAAATCAGCTTACCTATGAGTGACTTATAGTTGTCTCTGCATATTAAGCTGGGATAGAAAATGGTGGACATCGGAACATCGGCTTTAAACACTAATGTTTGACGTTAAAATCTCATTTCCCTTTCAGTCGGTCACGTTCGACGTACTTCAGGCGGAGATTGCAGTCCTACTGGCGAAGGACGCGATAGAGCCGGTCCCTCCAGCCGATATGAAGACCGGCTTCTACAGCCCATACTTCATTGTACCCAAGAAAGGCGGCGGGTTATGGCCGATCTTGAATCTGTGATTCTTGAACCGGTCCCTTCACAGGCTACTGTTCAGAATGCTAATGCAGAAACACATCTTCAGGTGCATCCGTCCCCCAAGATTGGTTTGCAGCGATCGACCTGAAGGACATGTACTTTCATGTCTCGATTCTCCCTTGACACAGACCGTTCCTATGCTTTGCGTTCAATGGACGAGCATATCAGTACAAAGTCCTACCCTTCGGGCTGGCCCTGTCGCCCCGTGTCTTCACGAAAGTTGCGGAGGCGGCTATTGCT
Source organism: Rhinogobio ventralis (assembly GCA_039654625.1). NCBI lineage: Eukaryota > Metazoa > Chordata > Actinopteri > Cypriniformes > Gobionidae > Rhinogobio > Rhinogobio ventralis. The sequence goes on along the minus strand of CM077195.1, from coordinate 13,795,739 downwards.
CCCATGAGAGAGCGTGGTGTTCGCATCCTCAACTTTCTCGACGACTGGCTGATCCTTGTCCAGTCGCGAGAGCAGTTGTGCGAACACGGACATGGTGCTCAGTCACCTCAGCCGGTTGGGGCTTTGGGTCAACTGGGAAAAGAGCAAACTCTTCCCCACGCAGTGGATCTCTTTTCTCGGTATGGAGCTGGATTCGGTCGGCCTGACAGCGCGCCTCACAGAGGAGCGTGTCCAGTCAGTTTTGAACTGCTTGAATTTGTTCAAATGCATGACAGTGGTACCACTGAAACATTTTTAAAAGCTCCTGGGGCATATGGCATCCGCAGCCGCAGTAACGCCGCTGGGGTTGCTTCATATGAGACCGCTTCAACGCTGGCTACATGACCGAGTCCCGAGATGGCCGTGACACAGCGGATCCATCCGTGTCCCTGTGACTCCGAGGTGCCGCCAAACCTTCAGCCCGTGGTCGGACCCTTTTTTTCTACGGGCAGGTGTTCCCCTAGAACAAGTGTCCAGGCATGCTTGCAACAGGCTTGCAGTTTCGGGTCTATGGACGGGGCCTCAACTGCAATGGCATATCAATTGCCTCGAGTTGTTAGGAGTTTGTCTTGCGCTGGGCAGCTTCAAAACGCCGCTACTAGGCAAGCATGTTCTGATCCGTACGGACAACACTGCGGCCGTTGCGTACATCAACAAACAGGGTGGTCTACGCTCCCCTCGCATGTCACAACTCGCCCGCCATCTCCTCCTATGGAGTCAGAAGCATCTGAGGTCGCTTCGTGCCATTCACATTCCGGGCCTGCTCAATCGTACGGCCGACGAGCTCTCACGACAGCCAGTGCTCCCCGGAGAGTGGAGACTCCATCCCCAGGTGGTCCAGCTGATCTGGAGTCGCTTCGGGTAGACAGGTATGCCTGTTTGCCGCCCCGGACACGACCCACTGCCAGTTGTTTTATTCCCTGACCGAGGGGACCCTCGGCTCAGATGCCCTTGCACACAGCTGGCCCCGGGGCCTACGCAAATATGCGTTTCCCCCAGTGAGCCTTCTTGCACAGACTCTGTGCAAGGTCAGGGAGGACGAGGAGCAAGTCCTGTTGTTTGCTCCATACTGGCCAAACTGGACTTGGTTCCAGGAACTAGTACTTCTCGCGATAGCACCACCTTGGCCCATTCCTCTGAGGAAGGACCTCCTGACTCAGAGACGGGGCACCCTATGGCACCCGCGTCCGGACCTCTGGAAACTCCATGTCTGGTCCCTGGACGGGAAGTGGAGGTTCTAGGTGGCCTACCACAGGCTGTGGTAGACACCATCACTTCCGTTAGAGCTCCCTCTACGAGGCCCCTCTATGCGTTGAAGTGGAACCTGTTAGTCGACTGGTGTTCTTCTCGCCGAGAAGACCCCCGGAGATGTTCGATTTAGTTCTGTGCTTTCCTTCCTACAAGACGGGTTGGAGTGAAGGCTGTCTCCCGCCACCCTCAAAGTTTATGTTGCCGCTATTGCCGCTAATCATGACATGGTAGATGGTAAGTCTCTAGGGAAGCACGATCTGATCGTCAGGTTCCTGAGGGGGGCGAGGAGACTAAATCCACCTCGCCCTCCCTCTATACCCTCTTGGGACTTAACTCTGGTGCTAACCGCACTGCAGAGCGCGCCCTTTGAGCCTTTGCAGTCAGCTGAGTTAATTCTGTCTCTGAAGACAGTACTCCTGACTGCATTGGCCTCTATCAAGAGAGTAGGGGACCTGCAGGCATTTTCAGTCGACGATTCGTCGACCGAAAATGCCTGCAGGTCCCCTACTCTCTTGATAGAGGCCAATGCAGTCAGGTGCCTGGAATTCAGGCCTGGTAACTCTCATGTAATCCTGAGACCCCGGCCCGGATATGTGCCCAAGGTTCCCACCACTCCCTTCCGGGACCAGGTGGTGAACCTGCAAGCGCTGCCTTCGGAGGAGGCAGACCCAGCCCTAGCTTTTCTCTGTCCCATCCGCGCTTTGCGGACTTACGTGGACAGAACACAAAGCTTCAGGACCTCAGAGCAGCTCTTCGTCTGTTTTGGAGGCCAGCAGAAGGGAAAGGCTGTCTCCAAGCAGAGGATGGCCCACTGGATAGTGGATGCCATCGTCTTGGCGTATGAAACCCAAGACGTGCCCTGCCCGCTAGGGTTAAGAGCCCACTCCACTAGGGGTGTAGCTTCTTCCTGGCCGTTGGCTCGTGGCGCCTCGCTGACAGATATTTGTAGAGCTGCGGGCTGGGCGACCCCTAACATGTTCGCTAGATTTTATAGCCTCCGTGTAGAGCCGGTATCTTCCTGTGTGCTCACTTCCCATAGTCAGTAACACCGAAGTGCCAGTTCTAAGTGTTGGCTTGCTGCGCCATTCCCTTCCCCATGGAACGGATACGTGCGCTTATATGCTCCAGTCGAGTTCCCCAGAAACTGCAAACCCTGTTGATTCCTCCGCAACCTGTGGCAGTCGGATGTGGCGGAGCTTTCGATGCCAGGTCTAACACTTGTATGCATTGGTGGAGCTTGTGTTAGGCTGGGTTCCATATGTTGTGACCCCCATGGCAGTCCCATATGTGTATTCTTCGACGGTACGGCTCCCTATGGCGAGCCCGTGTCTTTCCCTCAGCAGAGATCTCTGCCATCTCAGTTAGGTGTTGTTCCCCCGCCTGCTTGGCCGGGGCCACCCCTTGGACTTCCGTATGTTGCACTGCCCATGGCCAGTCCATACGTGTATTCTCCACATGGTAACTCCCTCCGGGCATGATGTGGCTTCCGCAGTGTCCCTCCGGGCACGCTTTCCCAGCGTTATCCAATAGTCTGCTGAGTGGGTCTTGCGGAACAGCAGTGTGACTCTCCCTGCGTGAATTTCCCCCGCCCGGAACAGACGGGGTCTGAGGGGCTCTCGCTGGGCGCTGGAAGTGGTAGTAACTGTGGCGTTTTCCAAAGGGATCCCAATTTGTCGGTTATGTCCGACGTACGTCGAACGTGACCGACTGAAAGGGAACGTCTCGGTTACGTATGGTAAGCCTCGTTCCCTGAAGGAGGGAACGGAGACATACGTCCCGTCGCCACAGTTGCTGTTCCATCACTGCATGTCGAGTCACTAGTTCGGCTCCTCAGTGAAAAACAACAGTGCGCTGCATTCGCTATGAACAGTAGCCAACTAGCAATTATTAGCGAAATTACAGTAAATAACTAATCAATCAATCAGTCAATCAGTTGTTGACCACTAACATTTTTGAGATGATGCAGCTTATCTAAGCATAACAAAAGTTGAAAAGAATAAGAAAAAAAAAGAAGTAAATACAGTGTAGGTAATAGTTTAAGAATAGGCAAATATATATAATAATAGCTGAGAACTAATATTTGTATATCCTTAGCACTTTGGTGGGAAAAGATTACTTCTTGAAATTTTAGTGGTTATGAATAGAATGGTTATTAACAAAAGCATAGAATTAGTATACATTTTTAGACAACAGATTTAGACAAAAAGATGGAGAGATCAAGTTAATGTAGAACTGGAATACAAGAAAAAGAGAGAGAGAGGCTGAGGAAGGAATGGGAGTTTAGAAGCAAATTGAAGAGTAATGCTATGTGTCTAGTGCAGGCAAAAACTCTCTCCTCCAGATGTTGTATGTGCTGTTGTATGACTTTGAATGAATGTGTACACATGTGATTTATGTAGTCTAGCCCTAATATATCTCAGTACTTCCACCCTGTCATCATTCACACATGCTGCTGATTGGATATATAATTAGACAAACTGAAATACAACCTATGTCAGGAGTTCATCAGTGTCAGTGTCTATATGGAATGTCATAATTCAACACTGAAGACAAACAGAAGCAACAGCACTGCCTTCTGTTCCACCAATTCACACTAAATTAGCCATGCATTAACACAGGGACTCCATTAGCCATAGAGAGGAAGTTGATGAACCTGTTAGTGTAACGGAGGCCAGCTAGTAAGAGCTGTGAGAGTAAACTTCACTACCCTGGCCACAAGAGGCGCACTAGCGTTGTCTTTTGCATCCTTGTTAGCATGCCCGCCGGTTGGAGCGGTGTGAGTAGAACCATAGGGGTTACATTAAGCTTAAGCTGGGGCCACACTAAAAGATTTTTAAATTCTTATAAGATTTTAAAAATATGAGAGACCACAAACATGACAATAAGAAATCATAGATTTAACAATTTTGTTCCTCTAGTGTGTAGAGTGCCACAATGTGACTAGGAAATCACACCACACAAGCACATTCCATTCACAAACAACCAGAGTCCCGCCTGTGAACACAGGAAACTTGCAAAATCTCTCGCATCAAACATGACTTTAAAGTCAACAAACATGTTGAATATTTACGATTCGAGATTAGGGCGGCTCCGACGCATTTCCGAGCAGATTCAGTCACTCTTAACACACCTCACACCACAGGAAAATCTGATAATCTGTAGAATCATCAAGATAATCGGGACTTTACCTTGGATTGTCGAAAAGGGAGAAATCGGCTGAAAATCGCCCCGATTATCTTTTAGTGTGTACCCAGCATTACGGGGGTGCAAGTCAACCCGTGGAAAAAATTTACCCACGGCAACAACTTAAAAGTAGCTCAATTCCACGGGAAAACCACGGACTTGGCAACACTGGGTGCAAGTAGAACCGGAAGGGTTACATTAGTAGGTTACAAAAAATCTTAAGCACCTAACAGCCAATAAACAAATATATATATATATATATATATATATATATATATATATATATATATATATATAAATATTTTTTTAGGGTGAGCATAAGATAAGCTCAGTGAACACATAATATACTGAAAACATTAAAGGAAAATGAACTGTATCATTAATTGCAGAAGCAAATGAATGTTGGGATTGCATTTAAAGGCTAATTATAAGCAACACTGCAAAATTCAGAGCAATCATAATAAGCCTAATATGATCACATAACCTTGCCACATTCACATCAATAGTAACTTTTGATATTGGTGATAACATTAGTAATGATAATATATATTTATCCATATACTGTAGGTCTACTCACCCCCAATCTTTAAAAAAAAATTGTACAACAAATATGGGATTTTGAAAAAGGTAAAACATGCCTCTCAAACATTTTGGGATGAAGTAAAATCCTTTCACTCATAGCTGGTAATAATGGTTTTCACCCAAGTGAAATTACATATAATCTATCTACTATTCATCCTTGTTGAGTTAATTCTTTGCCTTCTCAGGGCTTTGACCATAATAATTTATTCCACTGATGGAATTCATTTTAAAACTGAAATTTCAAGTAATTGGTGCATGTATAAATGCGAGCATGTTGATGGTGATAGTGTGGACGTCTAGTGGTTGTTGACCCTCACATGGGGCATTGAGTGACTTAATATTCTGACTTTCATTATTCCCGAGTTTCCTTGACAGCCCCCTTACCAGAAAATGATTAACAGTAATGAGCTCAGTCCCAGTGAATGTAATTGTGAATAAAATATTGCCATTATATTCCACGTTTTTTTATGAAGCATTTTAAGATACGTTTGAAGAATCACAGGTTAATAAATCATTCATGACCAGGGTTATTCCTGTTATGCTGTACCTTTTGAACTTTCTAATTAAAAAAAAAAAAAGATTATGCATGTGTGTGCTATGTTGTGGTGTGCTTTAAAGAATTCTCTCTGTATAAGGGTATAGGAGACATTCAGAAATACGATCTGGTCAAGCTCAGGTACTTACATTTTATTAATTATATAACTTGATCATTTACACAGGTGGCAAGAAAATAACAGGATAGAAATAATGAGCTAAACTAACATTTCAAACTCTTATTCTTACTCTTATAAATTGAGAAAAAAATTGTTAGAAAGTTATTGGTGAACTTCATGTTAACATAATGTGATATTGTGGTAAAAAAATATGATTTCTCTACACAAATTTACACAAACACTTATATATTTAATCCAATCTGTATTAAAATACATACCAATGGGGATATGAAAGAAATTACCCTGCATTTAATACCATTCCTGGGGTTAGTTTTGTTACCATACATAATAAACTTTTCCCTTTCTCAGTGAGTAAAATAAGTGATGACACACTCAAGAATGAGGCGGTTTTAAGTTTATTATCCAAACAATCTCACAGAAAAATGTAGCTATAAGAGGTCATACAAAATCTTACCAAAAAACAAATGAAGGTCCACCCCTAACCACATCCCTAAACATAACTGTCATTGGGGCGTAAGCAGATTGTATGAAAACGTACAAATGAATTGGTGGGTGTGTGTGGTGGGTAGTTTTTCAGGGCTTCCATCTTTTCAAGATGGTCACTGGGAACAAAATCCAAACGAGTAGTGTGACTATATATGTAATAAACTGTATGGATCTAATCAAAAAGGGAAAGAGCATAACTGTTTAGGCTAGTAATGATCAAGCATGGTCAAAATTGGGATTCACAGTTTACAAAGACTGAGAGTGCTTTGAAACCTAATGTGGGTAGCAAATCTATTGCCAAAAAACCTTGGAAGCATTTCAAGGCACCGTAGGGTATTTTAAAAACTATTTTTAAAAAGTAATCTGGTAAGTAGTGATATGTTAGAGAATGTCTTTCATATATTCAAGCTCTGTGGGCTACTTATCTCCCTCACACATGTTACATCCAAACTGAAGCCTCTGAGCAAAGCTGTCTTGCAATCCTAAAGGAAGGGTTTGCTGGCTTTTCAAAGTGTCACAAATGTTTGCTCTTCTCATAAGGATCCTTTGGGTAGAGAAAGTGTACATTCCTGAAGCTCTGTGCTGAGTGGCAGCTTAATGGATGTCACAGGAGATTCCAATAGAGCCACCATTCGCATATATAGCTAGAGAAAACTAAAGCACATTGGAACTAGCATCATGACATATGTTCACAAAAACCCCATTATGACGTTAGTGAATAATACATCTCATTCCCTAGATTCACACCACTCCGCTCACATCCAGGAACATCAAGCTTAATCTCCTCAGTTTTTTGACTAATAACAAACCTCTGTTTTGTTTCTGGCAGTCTGAATTAGAATCAGTTAGTCATGTGGTTCAAAAGTAGAAGTTTTCATAGGGGAGAGTCCAGACATGTTTGCTCTGAATTTCATAGCTCTTTTCAAGCCCCCATATGGCTCAACATATGGACATCTCTCTTACAACAGATCCCCTGAGTAGATATTGCCTGTTGGCACCGACCGGGTCCCACAAGTCATAACCTTCACCGCTACGACAGACAAAGCAAAGCTATTTTCAGGTCAGACAGAAGGGTGGTCATGTGAAGAGCATGCACACATTTTTGATGCGTTTCTTTTGACGCCATAAAAAACACACACACAAAGTTGTATGCAATCAGAGCCTGAGGCATAAAGATTATTTCCAAATAATGTAGCATGCATAGATTTCTTGCAAGTAGTAGAAATATACAGCATTTTGATATAAAAAATATATATACACTATATTGCCAAAAGTTTTGGGACGTCTGTCTTTACATGCACATGAACTTTAATGACATCCCATTCTTAATCCGTAGGGTTTAATATAGAGTTGGCCCACCCTTTGCAGCTATAACAGCTTCAACTCTTCTGGGAAGGCTTTCCACAAGGTTTAGGAGTGTTTATGGGAATTTTTTTTTATTTGTGAGGTCAGGCACTGATGTTGGATGAGAAGGTCTGGCTCGCAGTCTCCACTCTTAATTCATCCCAAATGTGTTCTATCGGGTTGAGATCAGGACTCTCTGCAGGCCAGTTAAGTTCCTCCACACCAAACTCGCTCATCCATGTCTTTATGGACCTTGCTTTGTGCATTGGTGCGCAGTAATGTTGGAACAGGAAAGGGCCATCCCCAAACTGTTCCCACAAAGTTGGGAGCATGAAATTGTCCAAAATGTCTTGGTATGCTGAAGCATTAAGAGTTCCTTTCACTGGAACTAAGGGGCCAAGCCCAATCCCTGAAAAACAACCCCCCACCATAATCCCCCCTCCACCAAACTTTACACTTGGCACAATGCAATCAGGCAAGTACCGTTCTCCTGGCAACTGCAAAACCCAGACTCATCCATCGGATTGCCAGACAGAGAAGTGTGATTCGTCACTTCAGAGAACACATCTCCACTGCTCTAGAGTCCAGTGGCAGCATGTTTTACGCCACTGCATCCGATGCTTTGAATTGTACTTGGTGATGTAAGTCTTGGATGCAGCTGCTCGGCCATGGAAACCCATTCCATGAAGCTCTCTATGCACTGTTCTTGAGCTAATTTGAAGGTCACACAAAGTTTGGAGGTCTGTAGCTATTGACTCTGCAGAAAGTTGGCGACTTCTGCGCACTGTAAGCCTCAGCATGCGCTGACCCCGCTCTGTGATTTCACGTGGCCTTCCACTTCGTTGCTGAATTGCTGTTGTTCCCAATTGCTTCCACTTTGTTATAATACCACTAACAGTTGACCGTGGAATATTTAGTAGTGAGGAAATTTCACGAATGGACTTGCACAGGTGGCAACCTATCACGGTACCATGCTTGAATTCCCATTCTTTCACAAATGTTTATAGAAGCAGTCTGCATGCCTAGGTGCTTGATTTTATACACCTGTGGCCATGGAAGTGATTGGAACACCTGATTCAATTATTTGGAGGGTTGTCCCAATACTTTTGGCAATATAGTGTACATATTTTACAAAAGTATTGATATGCCTGTATGCATGCATTTTATATTTTCCATATTAACTACAACTTATAGTTTGATATGTGTTCAATAAAGAGCTTTTCAGAAACGACTAATTAATTCTGATTCTCTGAAAATTGTTCTAGGCCTAAATCAATATAATATTTCACTTTGTGAAAGTGACTAATCTAGTAATAAAGTGCATGATAAAACATGTGTCTGAATTTCCACTAAGCCAAGAACAGAAATCTCCAAGGTTTTATTTCAAAGTTTTGCTAAGTTTGTTCTTTTAAAAAAAGATCAGCGTTGAATGAGTCATATTGGATTTTTCAACATTTCTGGAACTGGAACGGTGGTCTTCACTGTTTTATTAAAGCTCTTCTGTTTCAAGTTTTATTCTATGTCATGTTAGAAAATAGGCTGCATCTAGAAAGAAAAGATTGTGTAATCACTTATTTCAAATACTTTTCCCATGATATGCAGAGGCCAATTTATAAAGATTGGCATTGAAAATTCTGTCATCATTTATTCACTCTCAAGTCATTCAATAGTGTTTTTTTGTTGTTGAAGAAATACAACATTGGATGCACTGACTTGCATACAGAAATGCACACAGGTTTGGAATGACATGAGGGTGAGTAAACGATGAAAGAATTAAAATTTTTGGGTGAACTATCCATTTAAGAACTTTTTTTGATCATCTTTGATTATGTTAAAGTCGACATGATGCTAATTGTAGTTGCATGGAAAAATAATTTCAGAACTAATGGCAGGTACAGTAAAAATTCCAAACATCCCATAATTCAAGAATCTGTGACTTGTATGTCAAGGCACAATGACCACACAACGGCAAAGCATATTGGTTTTAGCATTGCCAGTGTATTCTAAGATGTTCTCATTGAGATATAAATAAAATGCTAGCTCTAGGCAGAGATTAAATCTGTTGTTTGGTGACATGCTTGGTAGATACATCAGCCTTCAGGACCCGGAACAAACCTTCCTCAAGCGTATATATCATTTCCTCAAGAATCTGTGTGCATGGGACCCTGAAAATGAAGGTATTACTTCCTTCCCAGTAAGGGTGTTATGTGCCTTGGTGCAAGAAAACTAACCCAGAATCATTCTGATAGCTTGAGTTCTCTTTAATCAAGACATCTTAATTTTTCTCCAACACAAGCATTGAGAATCTGAAAGGATCTCAACAGAAACTGGACACATTGCTTAAAGGTAAATTGCCTTACAAAATTTCTGGAAAATGTACCCTCCTCTGGTGATCTCAATCGATAAAATAATCTGGCAGCTATTACAATGCGAGAATGGAATATTACTTTTTATTTTAGTATCGATTGAACACATCACATTCATATTTTTCACAATAGGTACAAATTGTTTACAAAAATGTTGAAGATGAAAGAAAAGTTATTGTTAGCTTTACTCATATTTTCATTTATTATTATTTGACTGTTGTATTCAAAATATATATGTTTTAGAGCCAAAGTTTAAAGAAAATACACGCCCATCCTCAAAGTCATCACACATGAATATACATTATGGATTCCCTGCACAACATAGTCAAATAAAATGTTGCTCAAATGAAAGACATTTTCAAAAACATACTATTAGTAAATCAAGTGCAGTACAACACTAGCATTGCTCCAGGCCTTCACAATCTTATAATATTTTTCACAGATAGCATGTATGTACTAAGACACTGTATACAGTATATGTCAATATAAAAATGGGTTTGGTCTGCCAAGTGAATCACATTAAAATTCAGAGGTTATATTAGAAAAAGTGCACAACTCACACAAAGCCTTTCCTTCTGACTTTGCATATTTAGATTGTGCCTTCAAACTCGCACATCTTAGAATAGAGAATGATTCTGTCATTGAAAAAATAGCCACATCTGACAAAAGGGCATTAACACCTATTTACAACAAGTACACAATGAAAAGGCGAAACAAATTGCAGGTGAAAATATCTACTCACACCAAGAGCGAAATGAAAAAGCACTTTGGTCCTTCATGTGCTAAAATTATTACTTATTAATTAGTTAGTCAAAGTTTCTTGTTAGTTAACAGTAGTGAATGTTAATAGTGTGTTACTCATTTGTTCCGGTGTAGTTATTCATTAATGACGGAACAGTTATTCTAAAGTGTTACCGAAAGACATTCATTATTATCTGAAAACCTCATCCTCTGTCTGCAATATTGAAGTCCTACTCACACGCTGTGTGTTCAATAAAGCTTGTTTGGATTCACATACCACCTTGTTCAGTGTATATATCCTGACACCACAATATACAGGAGATATCAGAATTATACTAAAAGCATTTTACTTTCTAAAAATATAAACTATCAATCAGAGAACAGAAGACATGTAATAGATTGTATTACAGTTTTTTCCATCCAACTTTTTAGCCTGTTGATAATTTAGAGGCCTTAGAAATTTCCATATAAAATATGATACAGTAGGCTTTACAGGGTTAAAAACAAAAAAAATTGCTGTAGTGTATATGTACATGCTGCAGTGTAGAGCTAACTTGTCAATACATGGATGACACTATGAGCAGAATCCCGGAAGATACATTACTCTGACCAATGAGAGGAAAGTTTACTCACATATGACTTGCATCATAACATTTTGGTAAGCTTTAAAACAATGTCTTGTGAAAGCAAATCAAACCAAGAAGAAAATGCAAAATTGTAAACTCCGAGTGGCATTAAAATGGCCACCATAGATCTCCTGTGGACACTCTGTTGAAGTGATATCAGTGGGAATGAAATTGAGCAATGAGCTAAAACTCTCTAACAGCATTCAGCCATACCTTAAAGTTGCAATGGCTCTCTCCTGGGGCGAAGGTCTCCCGTGCCGGTGAGAAAAATGGATAGTGCGCCGCTCCAGAAGCATCATTAATCACTTTTACTTCTGTGTTTACCTTTCCTGGTTTGTTTCAATTACTCTTAGTGGGTTCCAACTTCATGAGCCATGCTACTGTTTTCCCAGAGTTAAGAAAACTATTCCCGGCTTGAATCATTCGGCAGAAGAGGAAGTAACAGTTGGTGACTAATAACCATTGATTAAATTAAAAAAAGAAAGCATTTGTGCACTTTAAGCTTGAATGCCTCGTGACCGGGAAAGATAGAGTCAGTGAATGGTGTAGCTTCAGGTGGAAACTAGAAAAACAAACCTGAAAAGACAAATCGCAGTCTGCCGAGACATGAAAAAGAACGGCTGTTTCAGACTGGGAGGGTGGCTAGAGGAATATACACTGGGAAGATGTTAGATAAGATCTTTCTGAAGCGGCTTCAAAGCTTAAAAAAAAAAGATTTGTATGACTAAGAAAGGTTTGAGAAAAAAAAATAACATTAACATTGGAGATGTTAAGCAGGCAGACAGATGCTGTGTTGATCTAAGGTACCAAGTCTAATAAAAGCTCAAAATCATGATCAGCTGTAGACAAATTCCTCAGCACAAATATGAAGGTCACTGAAAAACCACTCAATAGATGCTTTCATACCCCTTGTCGAAGTAAAAAAGTTGTGATAATGCTGTGATACGTAAAAAACAAAAACAAACAAAAAACTATATCAATGTAATTATTCTACAAGTTTTGTTGTATTCCTTTGATGTTGGAGTCAAAAATCATTAGTCTGTACATAGTGGGGAAAATGTTGTCAAATTGAACAGACACTGACACAAAAGAGCTATGAATAAATTACTTGACAGATTGTCTGTTTCTCTTCCAATCTTCATATTATATATTTTCAGGGCAGCCGTGTAAAGGCAATTTCTGGCAAATTACACTGCAGAGTTTGAACAGCATTTTTGGTGCTGATAATATTGATAAAATACATGTAATATAATACATATAAAAATAAATAAATAAATTATAAATAAAAATAAAAAATTTTATTATGTAAAATAATGCAAATAATAATTATTCTTATTCATAAAATATAATATAATTTATCATTGTCATTGTACATGGCTACGTTCAACGGCTACAATTTTCCTGACACTGTGGTCAAGAAAAACACTTTAAACTATATAGAACAATGTTTTTACATATTTTCTGTGTTTTGGTTCTTTGAGTTTAGTTTCTTTATCTGTGTTTAGTCCCTGGCTGAATCCGAAATCGCCCCCTATACCCTTAAATAGGGCACTATTTGAGGGGACAGCCATTTGTAGTGGTGTCCGTAACCATAGTGGACGTTATTGAGTGCACTAATTCTATCCCACATTGCACCGCAATAACGAGTGTACAGCCGATGTACACACAGTGGCTGTCTAAATTCGCTCACTTGTTTTCATTCACTCCTTTAAGTGAACTGTATTAGTGGACTAAAATAGGGAATAGTGATTGAGGGTTTAGGGGGCGATTTCGGATTCAGCCCGTGTCCTTGTTTGCTACGGTTACTTATTAGTTGATTGAACTGTCCCACCTGTGCCTTGTTTTACACCTCATTATCATTTATATTCCACTGTTTGGTTCAGTCTGTTTTCGTTGTTTATGGTGTAAACCCCCCCTTATCTCTCTTTCCTTGGCAACCAGCCATGACAAACATAGATCTGGAAAGTCAATGGAGAGAAATGTTAATTCACAAGAGCCCCTTGAGCCAATGGTCACAGTGCTTCCATGCCAATTTTGATTTACTTGCTGGAAATGCATCTCAAGGATATAGTAGTATTTGATGCAAGGTTATTGCATTGACCATATTCTTTTGTGCTGCCTTATTTCTCTTTCTGTTACTAGTGTTGGCGTCCTTGGTTTTTAGTAGAACATAAAAGTAGTTCTCTTGACAATCAATACCAATTCTTTCCATTTTTCTGTACATATGTGATGCCATATAGTGGCTCCCAATCTTCCTATGTGACAAATCTCTCTTCTTGCAGCCATCACTGGCATGTCATCTGACATTAGAGAATGCCTCCAGATCTGAGGAAATGGCTCTAGATCTGAGAAAACCTCCTCACCTCAGAGGTTTGGAAATTTCATAAGAGCAGAGCTAAACTGATTCCAGCCGAGGCAACAGAATTATTTGAAATGGAAAAGGCGGATAATGTGGGGAGGAGGCCACAGCAAATGTTTTCAGTGGGACACTTTCTGTTGTGACAGCATATTTGCAAACAGAATATCTGAGAAATGCAAACTTAAGGTGCATTAAATTTGAGCATGTGACACCTCCTAAGAGATTTCGCTGGATGGCAGACTTTTTTCACACCCTGTCAGCAGAAAATTCTGTCTTTGACATTAAATTCTGACACATTGTGTTACTGAGTGGTTTTAGAGAAACTAGTCTTTTGCCATTAGAGAGATCCACAGCATCACCAGACATGACTGGCAACTCCCTTGCATTTTCAACTGCCATATAATAACCAGCATGTGCACCATATGAAAAGAGCTATAATCTATAATTCATCCCTGCTTCCTCGGAGTAGTTGCTCCTTCCTTCAAATGAAGAGCAATGAAAACCAAACAACTTCCTCACACAATATGCAATTAGAAGGAAATCAATTCACCCTGTCACATATTCACTGATGTATTGTATGATTATGCTAATTGGAGAATTATGGAAAGATCAGGACGGCTATAACGCCTCAGAGCAGTTAATGAGGAGCATGATTCCGAAATAGATCATACTTTCATCAGTGCACCTTGTCTTTTATGATCTCTCTGATATTAGGCGGCATACTAAAGACCTGTGGTAAACACTTTATAAATCAGTCTTTAATAGGTTTAAAAGATTTTACTCAGAGTTCATTATGATCTTCTTTTACTGACATTTTGTGTATGTGTGTGATGACTGGCACTATGGAAAGAGCTTTTTACAGTCTTTCTGTCCCATTTCTATGAGAAGTAACATCTTGAGTCCGACACTTCAAATGTATATATGTGTATTTTTAACCCTTTAACAGGCCATTTTGAGTTATGATATGCTGGTAAAAGGGTTTATTTTAAGCACCCGAAGAGTGAAAAAGCACTCGACTTGAACTTCCATATACAGTGTGAATGTGTGATCAATGAATTGGAACTAGAGTCAGCTGAGGTGTGTGTGTGCTTGCATTAATTAAAAAAATATATATATATTTAGATCACACTTTAGATTAGGGTCCGATTCTCACTATTAACTAACTATTAACTACAACTTTTGCCTCAATAAACTCCTAATTGCTGCTTATTAATAGTTAGTAAGGTAGTTGTTAAGTTAAGTTTTTTTTTAAATGTTCAAATTTCACTGTTGTGCATTACTGAGTCAGTTTTACCAATACAACCAAGCTGTGGAATTTTAACATGTCTGTTTTTAAATTTTAAAAGTAATTTAATTAATACAAATTATGTTTCAACTACATGGTGGAATTGGCAGACGTTCCCTTGGGCATCAAGCGCTGTGATAGCGAGTAAATGCGTTCCCGAGTATAAATATGCAGCTATAATGCATGTAGGTAATTTTTAATTGATATTTCATGTCGATATACAATGGTTACACACTTAAAACTGATCGTAGTGTTTATATCTTTGTAAGACTGGTGAATCTATAGAACAATGGCAAGAAAAACTAACTTTACCACACTCCGAGAGCCCCCTAGAGGTCGGGAGCATTTCCGTTGTGTTGTGGCTTTTCCGTAGTGTTGTGGCTTGTTTCCGATGTGTTGTGGCTTTTTCGTTGTGTTGTGGCTTGATTCCGTTGTGTTGTGGCTTTATTTCTTTGTGTTGTGACTTGATTTCGCTGTGCTGTGAACTTATGTTTGCTTTTTAAATTTTGTTGTGTTGTGCACTACTGGGCCACCGTAATATGGGCATAAATGTTGTGTTTGAACAATATAACAGTTTTGACTTACCACAATCTTAACTTTCAAAAACACTCAAACTAACAGATTTTAGAATTTAGACAAGTATTATTAGCATATTTAGTTTTACCTTTGCCTATTATCATTAGCATGACACTGACACTGCTTGAAAAATCCTATAGGATTTATTTGAAACATTGTAATTAATATAAAACTACAACTTCTTAACTTCAGTTGTCGCGGCTCGCAGCACATGTCTGGTATAGACACGTTATTTTGGATGTTCAGCTTCATACCATCAGAAGCTAATACATTGAGGCAAACAACACACAGTGTTCTCTCTTCGTTACCCTCTGTTGTACTGGTGAGTCATATTTTCTTATCTTTAAAACACAGTGCCTACACTGAACCCGACGTTTGTTGTATTGCACTGCAAAAGCTTTGGGCTGTCTACACTGGATGTGATAAAGTGACTATTGCAAAACCATTTGTCTTTTGTGTGAGTAGAATGAGTGCTTGGAGTACGTCAGAAATAGAATGGGGCATCAGTTTTCTGTCAGGGATTTGTTGTGTCAAGTTGCGCCACATCCAGTGTAGACAGCATCACTGATTATAATGGGTTCTTTAGTCATGTTGCGCAGCACACATCTGGTATAGACGTATTGTTTTGGTAGTTGTGATGTTTGAAGTAGATTCATCGTCTGTTATACGTTTAACTGGCACTGGCAGTCCTTCCACGAACTTGTCCATGCTTAGTGCCGAACCACACATTATTCATCCACTCAATTCTGATTCTATCTAGCAGTCTATTATTTTATAACAACAATTGCTACAACTAAAAACACTGCTCAAGTCAGTACTGCAAGTCATCTTTAAGTAATAAAACATGTCAAAAACATATTTTGCGTACAATTATTTACTTGCATAGCAAGTAGCTGCATCATTTTGTAGTGAAACCCTGAAGAGGTTTCTTTTGCATAATCTACTGACTGTACACTTTGCCTTGCCCCACCCCCCTTTTTATAGTTTGGGAACCAATCAACCAATCAGATTTGAGGGAAGTTTACAGTTTATGTCGAGTCTAGGCTTACAACCAGGGTTATGTGTTTTTACATCTGTGTTATTCACCTATCACTTCCCTCTGATTTTAGTGATAAGTTATGGGTAAGGTTAGGTTTAGGTATAGGGATATGGTTAGAACTACATTTTCAGGCAGGAATGTTGTTCCAGGATCAACAAAATATGTCAACCCAGGAACGCGTCTAACTCTGCAAAATCAGGACGTGCATGCAGTTTACAGTGTATTCCATATTCCTTTCCGAACACAGCTGGAGAAATTGTGAACATATTGTGAACACTCACAGAAATACAGTAACTACTCTTTAATGACACAATGGTTGCAGAATTATATTGTTCATGTGGGTGGGAAGGTCATTAAAAATTTCTAACAGTGCTCCACTCCAAAAATAAGCAAAGCTTTAGGCAATTTAATCTTACACAGCTGTAACGCTGGTGTAAAAATGTTGTCAAGCGATGTTCAGTCTGTTTGGAGGAGTAAAGGCCATATCCAGTCACAGGTTGCTCACCTCTACTTCCCTCTAGTGTGAAATCACTGACAAAGATGTATCACCATCCGATAGACTCTCACCTCAAACACACACACACACGCACATGCACACGTACACGTACACACAAACAATCATATGAGGGTGGATTTTCAACAATGTTAATTCATTCTTTAAGCAGCAACATACGTGTGCATGTATTTTTTTAAAACAAGGTGATTTTCTTCTGCTTCTGCTTTAGATTCTAGTAATTGTTATTTTGTACATCAAAGCTCTTTGAAGTTGTGCTAATGAGGTAACTTCATCCGAATGGAGAGCCTTGTCACTCTACTGTAATAGACTTCACAACTCCACTAATTCTTTCCCTCATTAGCAAACATGAGGCTGATTTTCTGTACTGTAATCAGATAATGGGGTTTGTGTTTTTCTTTAAAGCTATGACAACTGAGGCGGGAGAGAGGGATGATTAGAAGTTAAGAAGAGGCTGGCATTTTGAATTGGTTTATCACAACCTGACAGGTGACAAATGAAGTGTATGGATGGACTTATATAGATGGGTTGAATTTCACCTGGAATGCCTTTTGTCTTTTAGACTAGATTTTGTTTCTTATCATCTGATAAACGTTTTG
Source organism: Rhinogobio ventralis (assembly GCA_039654625.1). NCBI lineage: Eukaryota > Metazoa > Chordata > Actinopteri > Cypriniformes > Gobionidae > Rhinogobio > Rhinogobio ventralis. Next base: position 13,778,075 of record CM077195.1, on the reverse strand, counting down.
GGACTGTTCACTTGCATTAGGGCTGATTCCATCATGCAAAATATGCCACTTGGTCTTATTTATATAATTTCACACTTATGTGCACAGAAAAGATTCTTATTAAAAATTCCAAACAGCTGCGTAGGCTTTGTTGATGAATCCGGACTAAGGGGCGGTCACACTACACTCTTCATTCCACTGACTTTTATTCATGCAGAGCTACAAGACTGGAAATGCAAGCTCATGCAAAGAAGTTTTTGAATTTGCTGCATTCCAAAGTTCACGTTTGGCGAACATTGGCCTGCAAATTTGTCATGGTGAGACGTGCTTTCATAACATCTTTCCTATATCTGGCCCAGGTTTTCATGTGGGAGCGAAGACCGCAAGTGTGTGTAGAACTTTTGATTACCTGATGAGACACAATTATAATTATATTATTATATAAGTAAAGTTTTTTACAGAACTTTATTTACACATTTTGATTTTCACTACTTTGCACTTTGAAATAAACATCTAAATGTCTGTTCAGTAGTCCCTGTTATGTAACAGACAACATGATTTAGCGATTGTGATTCTTATAATTAAGAGATATAAAGCAATTGCAAATGTTTTACACGTTTACATTCTCATCTATTCACCAATAAAATGTGCAACACTAAGTTTTACTACCAAATTATATGTTAAACTTACTGATTTTAACTTGAAAAGTTTTCCTTAAATCCTGTTGATTTCAGAGCACAAAGTGATATTACAGATAGTGTGGAGTTGCTCCCAACCTGTATGAATTTAACTAAACAGTTGTGAGGCACCATTGACTTCCATAGTATGGAAACAAATTACTATGGAAGTCAATCGTGCCCCACAATTTTTTTGTCACCGACATTCTTCAAAATATCTACTTTTGTATTCAGCAGAAGGAGGATATTCATACAGGTTTGGAACAACTTGAGAATGAGTAAATAATGATAGAATTTTCATTTTAAGGTGACCTATCCCTTTAATGATTTTGAATCTTAAAATGGGGTCTCCGGGGAAAAAGGGTTGGGAACCTTTCAATGAACAATTCTTAAAAGAACCAAATTCAGTGCGAGTTAACATTTTTCCGACTTGGGACAGTCCAGTTGCGTGTACATGTTCTCAGTGGCCAAGACCACAAGTGTTGGTGAATTAACAAAAAACTATTATTTTCTTATAATTTACATTGCTGAAACACTCTGTTTTAGTTTCAGTTTCTTTTAAATAAATCTTAACTACTGATTCTTCAATTCCTCCATGTTCCAATTCTAAATTTTGTCCTCACAGCAAAAAAACAACAAAACAAAAAAAAACAACCTTAACATAGTGGTAACTCTTTCTGGCCTTGTAGTAGTATAGTATGTTAGATGGTGACATACTGTAGCTCCATAACAATAATTGAATCTTTAATGACAGAATAAGTGCTATTCACTTCAATGATGAAGTGGATTCACTCATAGTTACCGCAGGCAGAAAACAAAAGAATAGGATCATCAGCGAAACTTGAAATGGCTCAGTTACAAGCTCCAAAAGGTAACAAAATATGCTTCTTTATTCTTCTGTCATTGTTACTCTAATATCAGGAGAGTTTTATATTATTGCGACAGGTAGAGTTCCATCCGTGTTAGATAAAGATCTGTATCACTAAAGACTCGAGTATGTAATAATGTTTGGCGAAACATTCATGCATTTAAAGGTTAAACCATTCTGGAAAATCAAACAGTAGAGGATAACAACACCAATGTCATGAGTTAGATTTTGTCAAATGCATATGTGATGTACATGTAAAATGTTTGTGCACAGGGATAGTGAACAAGACACATTGTCACGTGCACTGCATCTAAACTCTGCCATGTGCTTTTAAACACTGGTCCTTGACCTCTGCTGAAAGACAAACAGTATGTACATGTAAAATGTTTGTGCACAGGGATAGTGAACAAGACGCATTGTCATGCGCACTGGGTCTCAACTCTGCCATGTGCTTTTAAACACTGGTCCTTGACCTCTGCTGAAAGACAACAGTATGTACATGTAAAATGTTTGTGCACAGGGATAGTGAACACGATGCATTGTCATGTGCACTGGGTCTCAACTCTGCCATGTGCTTTTAAACACTGGTCCTTGACCTCTGCTGAAAGACGACAGTCTATTTTTTGGACTAAATAGCAGCAGGTAGGGTCAACCGTTGTGCAATCGGTCTTCTCCTTGGGGGCAGTCAGTCTGTCAGTCACTATTGACTGAGCAACCATCACCCAATCCACATCTGAACCATCTTTCTTACACACACATGTCTGTCATTCCATCAGGTCAAGGCTGAAATGCGACATATCGATATGCCATGGCCCTTTCACAGGAGACATGTCAAAACAAACCGTCACTCACTTCACTGACAAGACACACTGATAGCAAGGAAACCATCAGAGACCCCGAATGTCCAACTCCCCAAAGAGCTTTCCTGTCATATCACAACAGCTAATGATCACAGGCCTCACATGGCATTAAAGAAAACAGGCAACGTGCAAATAATATGCTCGTCTTCATTAAAGTCACCATGAAATCCAAAATAAAGTAATCTTTCAAATCAAGTTTTTAATGTTATTTATATGTCTATGTGGTGTTTTTAATATGCTTTAAGACAAACCATGTACAAATCCATAAGTCAACACCATTGCTGCGTATTTTCTCCTTGAACCTGCAGTGAAAAAAGACAGTCTCAAAAACACGGTTAGAAATCATTGGTGTTTCTTACGTCACAAACTACCTTGTAATCAATCATGTCAACGTGCGGGCGGGTTTTAGCATATCATGAACCACTCTGAAGCAGGGGAGTCTCAAGCCAGGTTATCCCAGTATATTTTTCTGTTGATATGAAAAATCGGGGTACATTTAGCAATACAGCGGGTGAATTATACGATGTTATGATGAACGATATGGCGATATTGACGTTTTTTAAGTTGTTCAAAGAGTTTCTAAGGATACTGATTTTTAGAAGGCAGCTGTCTGACTCTGATTTGGTGAACAGGAACAGCAGCACAAATTTTTTGCTGTTTCATAATGTAGTCAAGCAAAAGGCTGATCATATTAATTTACCGCTAAACGCATTACCATTCTGATTCATCGACTTGTAGACGAGCCTGTTCGAGTGAGTGGAGGCGGGCTCATTTGCATATTCATAGCTCCACGTATACTAAATGAAACAAGGGTGTAGAGTTACATTCACGCTATTTTATTTCACAGGAAAAAACCTTTAAATATGTAATTTTGGTGAACAAAGATACGTTTTAAGAGATATAAGTATTGACTACAGGGGGACTTTAACTATTCTTAATTTTCATGGAATATTGCAGAATTTGTTAGGGCTGCACGATTAATTGCAATTAACTTGAAATCACACTTAAACTGATTTGGCTTATTGCGATTATGAAATTGCTACAGCTGCAATTATTTTTTTATGCACAGCTTGTCAGTGAAGCTTGGCTCTGTAATCAGTAGTAAATGCTGCTCCATCTGAAAGCATTTATGAAACTCTTGTCCAACAAAAGACAACATTTTATAACTATGAAACTATAAATGTTTTTACTCCAAACTCACTTCATAACGACAGTTGAGCATCCTTCTGTGAGATGATGTGGCTTCTTACACAGAATATTTCATAGTATTCTATACAGTGATAAAGGCTATGTCGATTAGCATTGAAGTATAAATATACTTTATTATCATGAAAATACCTGAGAAGGCTTGAAGAACTGGCTTGAAGATAAACCTAATATTGTCGCAGTCGTGTGTTTATTACTCATGTTTAATCAATCAAAGCGTTTCGATCTTCTGTTTATGCAGCTAAAGTGATAGTATGATGCCCACAGGGATTTTCTGGAATGACGTGTTATCGTACTTCTGCAGGGCATATTTGGAGTTTCTGTTTCTCTGGTTTTCAGATGGAGCAGCATTTTCAGATCATAGAGCCATGCTTCACTAACAAGCTGCAAAAAAAACTGCAGCCTTTGCCAAATCACGTGCGGTTTCGCTTAATCGTGCAGCCATGTGTTTGTTATAAAAGATCTATCCGTGCACATCATATATACTGTACTTATAATGACATCTCCTCTCTGATGACGTGTTTTTCGGCGTGAGGGCGGGACAACCTGTCACTCACATGAGATCACAGTAAAAACAAACCACAACGATCCAATCAATTCCTGATGGATAAAATCATTCACTTTGTTCAAGAAGCCATTTCATTATACATCACGAAAGTGATAGTTCACAAATAAACTTATGTTGTTCGAAACCTGCATGACTTCCACAATCTTCCACAAAATCCCAAATAAAATGTGAAGAAACATGAAGACATGTTTTCCATGCTCCTTTCTGCTCAATTACAATGAACTGAAGCTTTCAAGGTTAAAAATATATTCAAAGTTTTCTTTAGCCACAGCTTTTGTATGATAAACAGACCAAAATAAAACATCAAATCCTGATATCCACCAAATCTCTCCTTCAGAAGTTAATAAAAGTATATAAACAACTCAGTCGTGACATGATTGACTGAGGGAATGAGTGAATAGTGAACGGAATCAAATTATTAATGAATGATCGTTTACAGTGATTCGTTTTACACCCAGGCTGCATTTAACTCCACTTTTAGGCCCTGTGCCAAATGGCACCCTAAACACTCACGATCTTCGAGGCCTAAACCGGAAGCGATGAGACCTGTTTTACAGAATATGGAAGTTTTTTGCGCATAACCCCCATTGAGACTGCAAGCAAGTATGATTTTGTAATGATCAAGGATGACCCTTTTATTTTCCATAGAAAAATAAGGAGTGAGAAGAAGACGAAAGCAAACACATTTAGCACTTGAGTCACCTCAACATGCAGTTATGAGGCTGTGGACTGTAAGTGGTAAACACATTGATAAAACCATTTCTTTAATAACACTTGTTTGTCAAAATGCCACCCAGAGGCAGTTTCCATTATCACAGTTTCAACACTTTATGAGCCATCTTTAAATAAAACCCACGTACAGCGTGCTGCTCGTGAGAGCGAGCGAGAGTGGTCTGTGATCTCAAAAGCACCCTCCCCTCAATTCTCCAGGCAATGATTTTAAAACACCTCATTCAGTCTCATGGGCAAAAGAGCAATAGACTTTAGCTATTGAAAGAACCAATTTTAGCACTAAAAAACAGAGTTTAATGCCGTTTCATCATTTTTTTCTGAAAGGTGACACTGCAAAGCAAGCGCTTCCACTGTGTGGAAATGGTCTTCATTTTGCTTTGGTCATTTGATGTCAAACCCACAAGAAATTTCATATAAAAGAACCTCAAATCTTCCTTGGAGGAGAATGTTTATGAAGCCATTGGTCACACTCAAGTAAGCATTTATGCATGAAAAGTCACAGAGTATCACACTTTCATATCATATTCCTTTTTTATGGTTATTATGGGTACATCAGTCACATTATTAATTTTTTTTTTTACAAATTCCCCATCAATTGGATTCCTTCGGCTATGACGTGATTTCTCTTTCCACAGAATGAGCCTGATGACAGAAGATAAATAGTAAAAGGAGCTCAACATGCTTTTAGCAGTAACTTGCATTATATTATCCGCATCTTCACGTGTCATGGGTGAACAGGCCTCATTTGTCATAGAGTGACAGGCCCGTAGGCTCCCCAAAGCTAAATGCATTATTAATACTTCTTCCTACTTGATAGATTCAATAGGACTTAAAACCAGAGATAAGAGACACAGTTATCTCTCCAAAACATGATTCTTTCTGTCACGAATGATAGGATGGCAGAGGTCAAAGTGAAGATTCGTGGATTAAGTAAAACTTTTATTCAAATTTCTGAAATGTATTTTATTTTATTATTTTAATTTATTTAATTTATCTTATTTAGCCTATTTTTTTTTTTTGCATAATTTATTTTAATCCATTTTTTTTTAAGTCTGAGAAGGAAAACATAAATTTGTGTATTTCTGTTACAACCACTGCAGAGTTGTGAGCAAAGGGACTGCAGTGTGAACAACAGGTCTACAACATTGGATTGTTCCTGCAGTGTGAACAAAACCTGTGATATTCTGGTCTCTATGGCTTGGGTCCATCCTTTAAATTAAGTCAGCATTATTTATTTATTTTTTAAAAAGTAGTGCTGGGCAATCGATTAATCGTGATTAATCACATCCAAAATAAAAGTTTGTGTTTACATAATATATGTGTTTGTACTGTGTATAATTATTATGTATATATAAATACACACTCCATGTATATATTTAAGAAATATTTGCATGTATATACTGTATATATATATATATATATATATATATATATATATAATTTATCTTATATATAAATAGCTTATATATAAAAATATTTTTTTTCTTAAATATATACATGCATGTGTGTGTGTGCATTTATATATAAACAATAATTATAAACAGTACATATTACGTAAACACAAACTTTTATTTTGGATGCGATTAATCGCGAATAATCGATTGCCCAGGACAAAAAAAAAGTAATATAGCACACATTTTCTCACCAACACTGAAAAAAGCATAGGGTTTAGCTTGAAACAATTTACACTCACAAATAATTACAAAGAAACAGTAAAGAACACATTTGAGTTAAACATGACATTTTGAGGTAGAAAGATTGGTCACACTTTAGGGTCCAATTCTCACTATTAACTAACTATTAATTATGAACTTTGCCTCAATAAACTCCTAATTACTGCTTCTTAATAGTTAGTAAGGTAGTTGTTCAGTTTAGGAATTGGGTAGGATTAAGGGATGTAGAATATGGTCATGCATTAATATGTGCTTTATAAGTACTAATAAACAGCCAATATCCTAGTAATATGCATGCTAATAAGCAACTAGTTAAAAGTAAGAATTGGACCCTAAACTAAAGTGTTACCAAAAGTTCTTGTAAAAGTACTCCAATCATCTTTGTTTAATTTATACCTTCGAAAAATATTTTTTTACTGTGAAGTTGTCAGAATGATTTGAGGCATCATTCACAGAGTTATCTGCTGAAATTTAAGTATGTACAAACTCCACACAAACTTTAGCTAGTTATACTCCATCTGAAGATTTTTAATTTATTTATACCTGATTCAAATCAAAGAGGCTTCCCTTCTGAGACACTGAAACACAATAAGACGAGCTGTTAGGCACAGGAATGTTCAAGTACAGATCGGTTTGAAAGAGGAAATGGAAAATAACATTTATGCTAATGTTTCACAGACGATGAGCCAAGACAATAAACAAGGTGTGTTTTGGGTGTGCATTTCCTCCGTTTTCGCTGGCAACTCAAAACTAATTAACTCATTCTGCAGTGAAGCCTCTTGCAGCCTGCCTATTCAAAATTCAATTAGAGCTAGAATTACTCAAAATAATCGTAACTGGCAAAAACCTCTCAGGTATTTGATTTATTTAGCTTGATTCTAAGTGGATTTCCAATTTCCACCGTAACTGTCATTTGGTTTACTCTTTCCCTTACCTCAAACCACTGCATTCCAGAGCAGCGATCATTGGCACACTTTTCATCCTGCTGGTATGTGAAAGCAGCTAATGAAAATAAGCAAAGCCGCCTTCGTTGCATAGCAAACACGTGACACTCAAAATAGTGCAGATCATATTTGGTTTGTTCGGGGTACAGCAAAACACACATAACAAATAGAAAAGTCCTTTACCACAAAAGGGAGAGAAAAGAGAAGAAATGTTTTACACTTGTGTGTAATGCAGTGCTATGCAAAGATTAATTCAATTAATATTTACTTTTTATTAAAGGTGCACTATGCAACTTTTCCATCCACTAGAGGTCGCCTATTCAAAACAAAGGCGTAGTTTGATGACACCAAGTTTGAGTGCAGAATCTTGGGACATGTGGTCTTCAACTCACAGCCGGTGGAAAAGAATCGGGATAGGACTCAGGCAGACACACGCCTCGCGAGCTCGCGAGCGGCGGGACTTTTATTATGCCACAGTCGCCGGTGCCATTTCCGCTTTTCTGGTCATGAGTATGAGGTAACGCAGCTCTGTTTATCATATTAGATACATTTGAGTGTGTTGAAAATGATGTTATGACGTTACTCTGTGCGTTCGCTTGGCGGCTGCTATGACACTTGTTGCACACTGCAGTAAGAGTAAAGCGTTTCTGCTAAATAAAACCGGAAACCGAGGGTAACGCAGATATGACGCAATTGACAGGCGACTCCCTCACACGTCCCAGTTCCTTGGTTAAAACAGCAATTTTCTCACGATTTACAAATAGTTGGAAACGTTTGGGATATTGTAAGTACTCAACGGAACAAAATATATAACACTGGCCTAGTGGTTTTTGGATATTTTACTGAAAAAATGTTACATAGTGCACCTTTAAGCTTAATCAATGAAAATTAATAAATGTGTTTACATGTGGACTTATCAATGTTTAAGCGTAAGAGTAATTTAACTCTCTGGTGCTCCTTGCGTGGTGGTCAAAACTAAATTTATTTCAATTAAATGAATGTATATATATTAGCTCGATAATGTTTTTTTTATTTTTTATATTTTATGGTACTAAATTATATTTATGCAGTTCTTATAATCCATTTGTTGCCTGTTAACCACTTTTTGAGCATAGACCTGAAAATGAAATGTCCAACTTAAATTGTCATAAATCTTGAATGCTTTGGAGTACAGGCTTAAAGGGATAGTTCACCCAAAAATGAAAATTTTATGTGTATCTGCTTACCCCCAGGGCATCCAAGATATAGGTGACTTTGTTTCTTCAGTAGAACACAAATGAAGATTTTTAACTCCAACCGTTGCAGTCTGTCAGTCATATAATCTAGTGAATGATAACACGTAAGAGTATGAGAACTATGAGAGTAAAAAAAAACATGCCCATACAAATCCATATTAAACCCTGTGGCTCGTGACGACACATTGATGTCTTAAGACACGAAACGATCGGTTTGTGTGAGAAACCGAACAGTATTTATATCATTTTTTACCTTTAATACACCACTATGTCCAACAGCCTTCAGCACGCGATCACTTCTAGTAAGTGAGGTCAATGTACACGATATGGCGTAGAGATAAGCGCGAGAAATCACTTCCGGCGCTTGCGTAAACTGACCTCACTCACCGGAAGTATGACAATTTTTTTCAGGACCATTTAACCTTTTTGAATCATGGCCATTATTTTTTTGTGTGTGTTCACATAGCAAGTGCCAAAACCTTTACCAATTTTCGTACCATTCTGATGAAGTAAAACAAAAAAACCTACAACTTTTCTGTCAAAAAAGAAAAAGCACCAGACAGTTGAGTAATTTTTTACATTAAAAGTTGGAAACATACAGAAAAAAACAAACAGCACTTTTTGAAAACATTTAAATGATTGTTTAAATGATGATTGTTTTATACTTGGAGTGGGTCGCCTCATTGAAGCAGCCACTGACTTGCTGAATACTTCTTGCTTTATCTCGGCAACCCCCTTGGACAATAAATTATACGTGGCTGACAATAAATAGCAAATTTCTACAATGCCATCGCTAACTGCGTTTGATGCTGCAACACACCACTAGTTGTCAGTATAAGTCCAAGACGACTGCAGTATCAGCCAGTGCTACATTACTAATTAACATAAAAATTACTTGGTACACCTTTAACAGTTTTGTTGTCTTAATATATGCAAATTGCACACAGTAACATTTAATTCTTATGCATACATATTCGAAATATCATAATCTTCTGAAAATCCTACAAAATCCAACTGCTGACTGCATGCACAAATGCACATGTGTTACAGTGAATGAATGTTACAGAGGTTTTGAGCAGCTCATGCGGCATCCATCAGTGCGTGTGGGAAAGCAACCCGAGACATGAGCCTTTTCCTTCGTTTCTTTGAGATGGGGTCAGAATCGATGTTCTCACAGCACTTTTTGTACCTTCCTATTGAATCAGACACAGCGGATGAAGGCATTGGCAGTGAAGATCGATCAGTCTGAGTCAGTAGGTAACAGACTTTCCCATCTGCTGAGAAAAGACTTTCTGAAATGAACTCATGAATGATAGTAGGCGTCAATTAGCATGTTAAATTCTCAATTATGCACATCTGCAAATTTAGCAAAGGTTTGAACCCATGTGAAATTCATTTCATGCATGAATGACAAACAACTCTGCTTTTCACAAGCTGTTAGATGCTAATGTCTGCCTGGTGGATTTACAGCGGATTTAATACAGTAGTGAATAGCATATAAGGCTATGTTTCTATTCAGCTTTCAAGCCCTCCGGCAAAGCTCATAAAAGATACCATTTTTTTACGTTATTTATGAGTTTTTTGCCTTTATCGGATAGTGTAGAGAGCCAGCAAAATTGATTTGCAAGAGGAGAATGGGACTGGGATATGATGCAGACCAAATCTGAACCAGCATCCATGTAAGCATTCCTGACAGCAAAGGGTAAAGACTTATTTTCTGGGTGCTCAAAATGGTAGCATCCCGGATGCCTTCAGTGATATCTGGCCTTTATAACATCTAAATGTCACTGTCTGGCTGAATGAATACTGTACACTCAACTCTATCAGGTTTAGGTTTATTGGTATAGAGCCTTTCACAATACACATCATTTCAAAGCAGCTTTACAGATTGGATTACTACAGTATATTGTGATATGGATCATTACTGTGATGGGAAATTACCCATTTCGTGGTACAATATTTTGGTCACATTGCCCACCTCCAAGTGTTTTTATTAGGGAACTGCTAGAATATACGACATAATTCTTCCATCCCTCGTGACTTGAATCTTTTGAATGAATTTATTAAAAAAGAATGATTCAAATTCATTTACGGATTCATTCAGTAACTGTTTCTAAATGTTGCATAATTTTCAGTTTTTTTTTATTTTTTATATTTTGATGTACCTTTAATTTACTTAAGTTTTAGTAATTTTAGTACTTCAAATTAAACTTATTTCAGTTAGTTGCCAGGGAGTGTCTTTAGGCTTGTTTAAGATTGTAAATGTCTCTCCTTAAATGTAGCTGATATAGGTGGAGGACAACTTTTGAGGACCAGCAATTTGCAGAAGCAAACATTCATGTTAGTTGTTTGATGCATTTGAAATATTGTTACTTTTACACAGGTGTGCCGTTGACACACGGACAGGGAGGTCATGACCCCCGCAGTTTTGAAAAAACGGCAATCGACCCCTGCACTTTTGATAAGGGAAAATATCCTGCGCGGTTCGCTAAATAAAATTTCCTGCAACAAACATCACATTCATTGTAATTCAAGCCATACAATTTATCAAAGTAGAATTATTGAAAGTTGAGACATCCCAAATAAAAGGCTGGTCTACAGGGGACAGATTTGGCATTTTGCTCATTCATATGTACTTCTTATTTCACTTACTTTGTATTGTAATAATAATCAATATTATTCTATTAATGATCAGGCAAGTTTAATATATGATGATGGTCCGACAGTGAGCCTGAAGTCACAGTCCGATTTCTGGAAATCTGATCTTACTATCTGGGCTTTTGCTTACAGTTTGGTGCACCCTCTCCCCTCTGTCCTAGACATTTTCCGCACACGATGCTCCAGCAAAACCACCAGCATCGTGAATGACCCCACCCATCCCTCCCACAGTCTCTTCCAGCTCCGACCATCAGGAAGACGGTACCGGAGCATCAAAGCTCGCTCCGCCAGACTGCTCAACAGCTTTTCCCCCCAGGCTGAGCCCTGAAATCAAATCCCAACGGAACCCTTCTGAAAACACCATAAAAAATCCTACCTCCTGAAACATGGACTGTCTCACCTCCCCCCAAACAATCCCCAACCTTACCACATCACATGAAAAACAAAAACTGTCTGAAACTTTTTGTGCAATTCTGAGAGTGCTACACACAGGTGGGCCTGAGTGGGCCTGTACAAACCACCTGTAGTAACACACTCTCTCTATGTGCACTAGACACCTTCTACACACACTGTTGTGTACTAATCATACAAAAGACTCTTAAATATGTTTGTTTACATGCTCATGCACTTAAAAAAATTATCTTGCACTGTTCCCCAGCCAGCTGCTTGCCTTACAATGTTTCTCTTTGCACATGTACAGTGTTTATGTGAAAGAATTTGTATATTTTTATGTATAGGTAAATATAGTACATTTATAGTCAGTCTCTCTCAGTAGGTTAGTGGTTTATAGGTAACACTTTACAATACGGGTGCACTAATATGCATTAATTCATGCTTAACTAATGCACAGATAATCATGAGTTAATGTATGACTCATGAAGAACTAAACCATTTATTAATGATTACTGCATCAGCAACTAATGAAGATTATATATGATTAATAGATTAAGTAATCAATAAATTGTTATTAGTTAAATGTGTCATATTGTATTAATTCCCTAATAACATATTATATTAACTAATAGTCTAAATTCATATGTTAATTACTACAATGGGTCAAAGCCATGCATTTCAACTTCCAGTTGTCTGCTTTAATTAATCATTAGCTAACGATTTGCTAAGGTATCATTGTGTTATGACTTTACTTGTTGAGGCACATGACTATTAACTAATTGTTAAGTAATATGTCATTGCGGTTATGAGTTTTGAATTAATTTTGAATTAGTTAATAGTCATGTGCCTCAACAAGTAAAGTCATAACATAATGATACCTTGTGCCAATCGTTGACACATTTAACTAATAACAATTTATTGATTACTTAATCTATTAATCATATATAATCTTCATTAGTTGCTGATGCAGTAATCATTAATAAATGGTTTAGTTCTTTATGAGTCATACAATAACTCATGATTATCTGTGCATTAGTTAAGCATGAATTAATGCATATTAGCGCACCCGTATTGTAAAGTGTTACCGGTTTATACTGTCTGTATTTATGTAGCACCGTGGTCCCGTGAGGCGGAATGACAATAAAGCTCGACTTGACTTGAAAACTTGAAATGGCTCAGCGATTTCCTGCAGGGCAAGAACTGAACGCAATCAAATATTAGTGTCACTATCACTTGATGTATCTGGAAAAGAAGCTGTAAGTGTTCAAAATATTGATTTTGAAGATGGTGAAAAGGATAGTTATGAGAATATGTTTGAGATCGCAAATATGATCCAGATGCTGAATGAACTGGGAAATGAGCTCTGACGAGGACAGTGATGATGGTATATAAAACATCTGCTCAAACTGATGCCTTCCAAGTTCCAAATGGTAAAAAAAACAATTGCTTTTATTCTTCTGTAATTGTTACTCGAATATCAAGAGTTTTATATTATCGCAACAGGCAGAGAACCATCCACATTATAGATCCAGGTCAAAGACCAGAATTATGTAATTGGCGAAACATTCACTTTCAGCAGCGTTTCTCAGAAAGCACTTACTGCACCTTTAAGTGGATGCATTTGAAATATTGTTGCTTTTATGTGAAGATGGATACAATTAACGAGTAATCCAATGCATCTACTATTAAATATCCATTAGTTTTAGTATTCATAAAGACGCGCTTTCAAAAATATGGTTACAATCACACATTCTATAGATCACAATGCAAGTGCAAAATATATTCATACATTCCTGTAGTAGAGCCTAGCGTAATACCAAGTGTAAAAGGGGTCACGACTGAAACGCCACTACTTACTCTTTCTCTTCCACTTCCTTGCACCAGTCCAGCTCTTTTTCCCTTCATATGCCATTTATTGTAATGACTGGCTCTGAGGAGGTCTGGGTTTGTTTCTTGGCATGCAGGTTGGCGGCTATACATTCTCACAAATACAATTTTTCCTGGCACACAAGTCTTGGGTTCCTCCCAGTGAGGTCATGTTGTTTTCTTAGATCTGAGAATGTAATCTCCCATTGTTTCTCTTTTATATGCAATTCCATTCGATCATGTGGAAAACTGTGACAGCTACGGGGAAAAGATGTAAATAACAGTCCTGAATCATTCAAGTTTTTCAGGCATTCTGTCACTGCTGTGACTTCTTGCCTTCCCAACAGGTCCCATGATGTGTGTGTGTCATTAGGATTGCCTATTAAACATGTCATCACAATGGCAGCACCAGAGCAGCCTGTCTCTTTGGTTATCACTGAAGCATATCCACACTAAAACTGCGTGATGGGGTCCCTCAGCTCAGCGAAAGCTACTGACTGCATCATATTCGGCTGCCGTTAGCATTAGTCTCCAAATCGCACGGGCTGCCGATGCCTTTTACAATGAACACTTATTAATTTGAAACAATTAGAAATCTCTCTCATGTTGTGTGCTAAAATAATGTGGGTGGATTTAAATCAATCAAACGTGACTAACTCAAAGTGAAACCAAGTGTTATTTAAAACGTCATTTGTATACATCTGGGTTTTTCAGCAATAAAGACTTTGCATAGACCAGTGCTCAAATGTGGCACATTTTAAGTAAAGGGGAAGAGAAATATTCTCCCTAGAGACTTCATGGGTCATGAAAGTAGTTTGTTCCGGCTAAGCACTCTAATTAATTAATGATTAATTAGTGTTGATTTAACACTAAATTAAATCCAGATTTGGAAGTGAGGCCCTCTCATTGATTTTTATAACTCTTGGCCTTCAGTGTGTATGTGTGTGAGATTGAAAAACAGAGGAAGCATTTTATTTGTTTCAAGCAAACTCTCAACAATTTAACACGATTAAGTTGGTAAATGTAATGCCAATAATCAGTTTACTGACTGGCTTATTATGTTACACTACAGCAATAGTAGCAATGCTATACATATATCTTCGACATATGTTAAAGACATTTTTATTAAAGCAAAAGTGTATTTATGATCAAATAATTTTTTTTATTCTGGCTAAATTTGCAGAGAAAACGATAAGTAAGCCAATCATATCTTTTCAATTCCATTTAATGCCACTAGGGTAAAAAAAAAAAAAAGACGCTTCAACTTTACTTTTGAGGCTTTTCACAGACTGTGATGACGCAACTGTCCACAGTTATTAAAGGGGTCATGAACTGGCTTTTTAATTTTTTTATACTGTTGTCTGAGGTCAGCTTATGACGTTCGTATGGTTTTTACATTCAAAAACAGCATAATGAATAAATAATAGGTTATGTTCTACCCTGGTTTTGTAGAATGTTCTAGCCTAGCTCTTGAATCGCTCTGTTTTTATGGGCATGCAGCATTGAAGACTTGCTATGATTGGATAACAGTTTTGCATAATAATGAGTTTCAACTTCACTGCAGACAAATCAGCATGTTCAAAACTTCCGCAATTGTATTTTTCCTTCAAATAACAAGTCAAGAAGACTGAACAATGCACATCAAGACAGGAATTTTATTTCACTATTTAAGGCCGGTGATACATTTTGGTAGCCCGACTGGAAAACACATTAGCCCCGGGATGTCGGGCTAGCGATTTTGCGAGCCCTGGCCCATACATGTTTCGACCCAGAGTCTGATCCCGAATCGCAGGACAATGAACCAACAACACCTCAAATACAAGATACTCCAGTCTGTGACAGCGCAGTAAGTTATCGTTAATTATGTTTAGTTAGACACGTACACATAATCAGTAGATATCAAAAGATCTGTAACAATGCAATATTATCACATATAAAAAACTTTTTTTACTCACATAAGTGTGTTGCACCATTCCTGTCGGATCCAATATAGAAGGCACATCATCGTTTTTAATCTCGTTTTTAATGTCTGCAAATCCAGTCTCTTGTTTACAAACGAATCCGTATCTTACTCACGTGAGCTGGAACTTCATTAAAATAAAGTTCAACCGCATTCCTAATATTGGAGTTTGCTGAGCCAGCTGTCAATAAAAGCTTTTCTTTGACTAACAAGGAAGTTTTCAGCTCCGAAACTTACAGGATATTCTTATATTACCATGACCTTTTATATATCAAAAGCTCAAGGAAAAGTGGATTTCTCAATTCATGACCCCTTTTAAGGGTTATTTCACCCAAAAATGAAAATTCTGTTATTAATTACTCACCCTCATGTCATTTCAAACCTGTAAGACCTTCGTTCATCTTCGGAACACAAATTAAGATATTTTTGATGAAATCCGAGAATTTTCTGACCCCCCCATAGACAGCAACGTAATCAACACTTTCAAGGTCCAGAAAGGCAGTAAAGATATCATTAAAATAGTCCATGTGACTACAGTGGTTCAATCTTAAAGGGGTCATATGATGCGTTTTCATGTTTTGAAAAACATTTTCTTTAGTGTGTTATGTAGCTGTTTGTGCATGCATAAGATCTGCAAAGTTACAAAGGTCAAAGTCTCCCACAAAAAGATTTATTCTATCTAAAAGAGAAGGCAGATCCAGACTTAGCTAAACTGCCTCGATCGAATTCTACCTCAGCAACGTCACTAGGCGGAAATATATGCAGAATGCCACCCAAATATATATATATGCAAAGAAAGAAGGCGTGGCTTCAATTATTGTAGTAGTGTTGTCGCCACCATTTTGTGGAGACGCTTTGTGTTTCTATGCGAAAGCAAAAGCCGCACTTTATTAGCCCTTCCGGAAGTGGACACAATTAGGAATCAGAGGTTAAAATTTATTTACAACACTGTTCCAGAACAGTACAACCCAAATGTTTGTATATGTGCAGCACATTTTACGGAGGACAGTTTCCTGATGTGAACCTGGGAGAGTACAAGGCTGGCTGTGCACAAAGGCTATTTCTAAAAAATGGGGTAATTCCAACTTTGCTACGGCAATCTGGCGCTTCTGAATCAGAGCCTCTAAGTATATTTTATTAATTGTTAAAATATTTGGTATTGACTGAACAGTTTTATTGCCTGTCTGCATGAGGTTATCAGAGCTGCTAACTGGAGTTCTTGAAGCTCCGCCCCGTGAGCAGCAGCTCATTTGCATTTAAAGGGACACACAAAAATGGCATGTTTTTGCTCACCCTCAAAAAGTGACAATTTTAACATGCTATAAAAAATTGTCTGTGGGGTATTTTGAGCTAAAATTTCACATACACACTCTGGGGACATCAGAGATTTATTTTACATCTTGTAAGAAGGGGCGATCAACCATCCCTTTAATGAGGTCTTTACTACCTTTCTTGGCCTTGAAAGTGGTGATAACGTTGCAGTCTATGTGGGGTCAGAAAGTTCTTGGATTTCATCAAAACTATCTTAATTTGAACAAATGAACGAAGGTCTTACGGGTTTGGAAAGACATGAGAGTGAGTAATTAATGACAGAATTTTAACGTTTATGTGAACAAACCCTTTAACATCGAAAATCTTACAACATTTAATATACAATGCCCAGCAAAAAAAAGAAAAAAAAAAAAAAAAAGAAAGAAAAGGTCAGTGTTTGGATTTAAATAGGCACATGCTTAAGAGTCAATGATTGGATCATTATTGCAGTGATTATTTTTTCTAGCATGTTATATGTTTGGGAACAAGCTTTTTGTGTAGCTTTTCATATTCATATTCCATAAAATTGATCAGGCTCAAACTGTGAAAGAATGGTTGGGAGGGAGCATGAAGAATCATTTTCACACATGAATTGGCACCTCTGAGCCCAGAGCTTAAATTCAATGAAAGTCTTTGGGATGTGCTGGAGTAGACTTTACAGAGTGCTGGACTGTGTAATGGCTGAGGAAGTGATGGCAAATTCAATATTTTCTGTTGTGACCATTGTAATCAAGCTCTCAAAATGTATTTAATGGTTCTCTTTTGGAAAGTCATCTTCTTTTTTTTTTTTTTTACTTTTGCTCTTGGAAATGTAAATGCAAAAATTATATTTGTTGTAGTTACCATTCACCTCTTTAGAAGTTTACTCAACTATGAGGACTTCTACTTCTGAGAACCCTGGAAAGGTGAAAAGAGTCCATTAAATTTGAACAATATTACATTCCAAAAAGAGCTGTTAAAGGCCCACTGAAGGGCCCTGAAACACGCAGGATTATTCTATGTGTTGATGTAATTTCCCCAGAAACAGGAAGACAGGGCGGGACAAATCAAGCAGCCCCTCCCCTTTTTTAAAACAGCCAATAGCGTTTCATTTATATCACAGTTTGACTAGAGCTTGGAAAAGCCAGTTTCCTCCTTATCTCTAACCTTTTCTCATCATATTCTCCTCCATATCGCTTTGAAATACAGCATTCTGTGCAGAATTCAAATGGGTCTGATATGTTTTGTTGTCTGCGCTGACTCGCGCATGTGATCCGCTCTGTGCTCTCATGTCTCTGGACCGGAGCAGACTGTGTGTGTGTGTGTGTGTGTGCTGCAGTGGTGCGCATGACACGAATGTGAAACTAGACTTCAACATTTGCCTCAACTGAAAGCATACTTATACTGCCTGAATTGTTTGCTATCCCCTATATAGTGCACTATATAGTGCATGTAGAAAATAGTAAATGTGTGAACAAGTGACTGATTTTAGTCGCAGCTTCAGCGTCTATTTAGGGGGCGGGATGCTTCAGATTCTGGAGAGCATTTGATTGGACAGAAGATGTGATGAGAAGCTGAAGTCCACGGTGATGTCATAAAAATCTGTGATCCATTTTAGCGGAAGTGAAAGTAAGGAAGGAACTGTACGTTTTGAATGCTTATCTCCTAAATTAAAATGTTGTCATTGTTTTGCAGCAAACCAGCTTATTCATAACCATAAGGCTAACATATTTATACTAAAAGCTAAAAAAAAAAAATTTTTGATTTCAGGGGGCCTTTAAGTTATGCCAATTTGTAGACCAACATCACAACTCATATTTTGTACAACATGAATTGTCAGTGCTCAATGTTTAAGTCGCTATTTTTTTGTACAACACTAAGAGTTTGGCAAATAAGAACTACAACTTGCAGGATTTGTAGTCCTCATTTAGCAAATCATTAGCAGCCCGATGTTTTAAGTATGAAATGCATGAAACATAAATGTCAAAGTCAAGTAATGTTCACTATCAGTTAGTCAAGGGTCTCAGAATCTAGAGTCCCCTTTGATTTGGGCAAGTGTGTGTGTGCATGTGTACCTATGTAATTACACTCTTTGAAACTTCAAAACATGCTGTTATTTGCAGTAAATAACAAGCCTTGCAATTAAATGTTACTTCCTCAAGTTATTTTCGGAGGACATGAGAGGGAAATGCAAATTGTGTTGAGTCCCGCAATTGTATTATTATTATTATTTTTTTAAAATTTTAATCCAGTTATCCCCTTGAGGATAAGTACTGAAAGTAAGATGACAGTGTGCTGGCAGCTATTAGAGTTTCATCCTGAGAATTCCTCTCTACTGTGTGACACCACCTACTGTGACAGAATTAAACTGTAATGAGTTAATATCTTCTTGGCTTTTATTGAGGTTGTGAGTCACCTGCATCATAATGCTCATGTGATGCAACGTCCATGTCTGAAACAGGTGCAACTTAAATTAAGAGCGATAAATCCTTTGGAACTCTTTTTTATGTTAAGGGCTATTCACACTGACAGTCGCTGTACTGGGTTCAGCTACTAGACTGCAGTATCACATTAGCTCATCTTTCTGATTTCATTGGTAGTGGCCACATATAAAGTGGTGCAGGTATGACGTCACTTTATGGGGCAATCAATTGTGATCAACAAAAGTTTATGATACTTGCACGTTTTGTCCATCATGATAAATGCAGTCACCAGAAGTAAAGTGCTTAACTACACCACGGTCCCACGACTTCAACGTCACCATTACTAAGCTTTAGACAACTCTTTCAGTTTTTATCTAAAAACATTTTCCCAAAAAGTTTGAGAATAATTTATAAGAGCACAATTATATAATGTGATGATGTTTAATATCCCCGACAGCCTCTGTAGTCCAATTTAGCCAATTGTGAGCCTTTTTTAAGATGCGTGACAGCTTAAAAAAAAAAAAAAATCACAAATGTGGGGTAATACTGATGTATTTTATGTCGTAGAATAAAACATGAAATCGAGAAATGGTCTTGAGCTTGTGTTCACCACTTTCTTATTTCAGCCATTTAACCAAAATCTCATTCAAAAAACTTTTGGGACGATGGAACCAGAAGAGCTAAAATTCTAACTCGTTTCCGAGTTTTGGCCTACAAAGTGATGTCATACCCGCTCAACTCTCAATTGCTGCTCATTTGCTATGAATAGTGTGACATTTTATGTGAGTTCCCACATAAAGCGTAAGCATTTTGAACTGTGAGAGGCACGGGCACTACACTTTTTCCGTAAGTGAATACGGAAGGCGATTCGCCGGAAGCTAGATCGTTTACTTTATAAAGTTTTAGATATGGATATTTTTCTTACACAAATGCATCGCTTCAGAAGGCCTTTATTAACACCCCAGAGCCGTGTGGAGCAGTTTTATGATGGACAGATGCACTTTTATGGACTTCAAAAATGACCCAACAGTCACTGCCATTAAGCTTGGAAGAGCCAGGACATTTTTAATATAACTCTGATTTTATTTGTCTGAAAGAAGAATGACATATACACCTAGGATGACTTTAGGGTGAGTAAATCATGAGATAATAAAATGTTTTGGGTGAACTAACCCTTTAATGGCCCTCTTTACACCTGGTATTGTCGCGGCACAATCTAAGTCCAAAATATCCTTTCAATTCAGCAAAGAAGAAATCTCTCAGAGTCGAAGTTCCAGGTCTCAGGAAGTATAACTTTATTGCCAGAACAACAAAGTGAGATGCAGCTGTTCATCTGACTGTTCATCCAATTAGCGTCTTTCTATGTATCTTTTCTTTTTAGCTCCACCTCATAGTCTCGCCACAATTAGATATCATCTTCTGCACGTATTAAATTTATTGGTGGAAAATCCCCAGCTTTCTGATTTTTTAAAAAGGCCTCATATAACACTTATATGACAGTTTCTAAGCGCTTCACACCTGTTTCCCATACAACAAACACAGCTTTCCCATATCTTCCATCTTTTGATGGGCAACAGACCTTGATTTTCTGGTACACAGCCGAGGCCTACTAAAAATGAATTTCTTCCACAGTATTAAGATGCTTATTGGTCGATCGGATCACAAGTGGACGACGCTAAATACAGGTGTAAACAGGGTCTAAAACATTTTGAGCTTGTCCAGTTTCGACCACTTCCAGAGGTAGTCAAAAACATTTGAACAGCCACAAAAGACCACTTACTGTCCTAATGCGTTGTAAATACTGTCCTAAGACATTATGGGAAGCGCGCTAGCCAGATGGGATTTAAACTTTGTCGGCTGAAGAACCAAGTTTGGTTTGAAGATGAAATACGTACCAAGCAAAATGTTCTCTCATCATTCCTGATTTCTAACACGTCTTGCGGCTGTCAGAGCAGAAACGAAAGCTGCTGCTCTCCGTGTGTTTTTCCGTCGTCTCCGGATGCGTTCATATGTAAATTGCGTGAGCTTATTTTGTCCATTAGATCGAAAGAGATGGAAATGTGTCTCCTTCGTGATCCGATCGGCCAAAACGCATCTTAATACCAGGTGTAAATATCTTATGCAGTATTACTTCTCAAATTTGAGGACTTTTTGGTCTGGTAATAGGTATGTATATTTTTGTTTTTGACAAAAATTGTTCCAGAGAGGACAGAAAAATTACTTGATAACCTGACCACATGCTCTGTCCTTGTTACCTGTGTCTTTTGTCCATTCATCAACATTTAAAATCCATCCTTTGAAAAACACTGGTCCAACAAGTAAAGACAGACACTGTGGGAATGGGGAGAGGGAGGGGGGTGGGGTGGTTTGGGGGGTTGGTAGGACAGAATGAATTGCCATCTCTTCTCTGCAAAAATGAAGGATGGAGTGGTGGCCACTAATGTCCTTCGACAGCTCAAGAGGAATTACTGCCAACTTGAATTTTCTCAATTGTAATGTTGCTGTTGGTTCTGATTTGATGCCAAATACCCTCTTTTCATATTTGCTTGACGCTACTAATTCGACTGAGCATCAACACCAGCACTGCTATCATCACTATAATGTCTAGCTGTGCAGTACCATGTGCTTAAATTTGTGTGCCACATAGAAAATAGATTTATTGTGGATTATAAATCATTCTAAAAACATACAAAGAGAAAAAAATAAAGCGTTGGAAAACATTTTTAATATTTTGAATTATTAATTGAGCTTTAAGTATTAGCACATCTGAAGTAAACATGTGTGTGCTTAACATAAAAGGGCTTCTTAGGTGGCAAAATTAGGCTGCATTATTGACGTCAAATGGTGAGATAAAATATTTGGGCTTATAATCACTAATTAAATGCTCTTTGATGAGCAATAAAACAAAAGTGCGCCAATAAATGTGTATTAGAAGCTTGCGGGCAGGGTTGACATTATTGTCTATGATGACAGCTAATTCAAATTACATCCTTTAAGGAAATCTTTGCTTCTAAGAAAAATGTCATGGACGTTATCACCCAGTTCTCTTGTTTGAAGTTAAATAAATATGTTAGTTCTGATATTGGAAGGAATTTAATTGGATCGGTGGTAGCCGAGTTGGTTTTAATAAAGAATATTAAAAACTCCTTTCACGACCTACCCAAAATGGGGAAAATAATACTTGAATATACCTTCACAGATTTCAGAAGAGAGAGAGAAGGGGAGAAAGCAAGTGAAAAGGAGAAAAAAAAAAAAACTGACTGAAGGGGACAAAAAAAGGACACACAATCTGCTGAGGCGCGCACAATGGCCTCAAGAGAGGTATCATAAACGGCAATAACAAATAACAGCCTCGCACACACAGATGCATGGCACAAACACGCTTCCCTCCCCACAAAACCTGCAGGACACAATCCTCAATTTGCAATTAAAAATAAAAACTGGTCATATAAGCAAGCAAACGATTCATTTGACTTCAATGGACCCGCACACACTCACAGACAGACCACACAGTGCACGGCAGTGGGTAATAGTTCAGTTTATTTATCTTAGGTCACACATGCAGTTATGCGTTACAGTCAAACAGCAGTTGGATCTGAAGCTCGGCAGGTTTTTCTTTCACGGCATGATCTTATTTAATCAGGAAGCTGAGAAAAATAGAGAGAGAAGGAAAAAGAGTGATTAAATGTTCGCTGACTGGAAGTGCCATCATAGACTAATCATTATGAGAAGACTGTATAGACTATAGACTGTAAAAGGTCATTCACTGGAGTATCTACAATTACCACTAGCAACTGCATTTGCTGTATATTTAAATGCGTTTTATTTGATTTATTAGGGAGTATTCTGTCTGGGTTGATGTACATGAATGCTAGAACAATTAAAGGGAATGTTCCAGAATTTCTTCAGCTCCATTGACAGTGCTTTTGAAGGAATCTTTTTATGTAAATGAATCACTCTCGTTCACTTCCATTCACTGACCCATTTTTCTTTCAGGGAAACTTTTAAAGATTTTATGGCCTTTTCCTTCATCCAAACACTGACTATAGCAATATATCTTTGGTTGGAATTACTCGAGTTTTGCTTCGTTGTAATTTGTGGGGGAACAATTGTGATGCTTTTACCATAATCTGTAGAATCTTTTAGTAGATCTATACACATAAATGTTTTATTAAAGTGATTCTATTATGCTTTTTTTTTTTTTTTACATACAACTTTTTCCCCCTGAAATGCCTCCATTGTAGACTTCAGGAATGTACATATTACAATGTCCCTTTTATATATAAAGGGCGAGGTCTGCTTGAGTTTGCGTTAGTAGTGTGTTGAAACTCGTGGTAAGGGGCGTGACATTTCCAAAACGTGCTCAAAGCGGTTCACCAATCACAACACACTGGTCCAGCCGACCAATCTAAGCACACAGTGCTTTTTCGGAAGGAGGGGCCTCATAGAGACAGCTAAAAGAAGTGTTAATGACAGACTGGGAAGACAGGTGCTGCAATAATGTAAAATATGTGAAAAATTATGTTTTTTGAACATCCAAGCAACCTATTCTAGTAGATCCCAAAAACAAAACTTTGAAAAGGGCATAATAGGTCCTCTTTAAAGAAATTGGTTGTGATAAAAATCGGTCAAAATTTAATGAATGAATCAGTGAGTGAATCTGAACAATTATTATTTTATTTTTTTTGCAAATGGAATCAAAATACTAAATACTAAATGTATTTGTGACACACTATAAATTGGTATACTTAAAGTTTAATATGCTTGTGTGTTTGTGCTAAAGTGGAACTATTCCAAGTATACTTAAGTACAATTTAAACATACTCTTGTATAAATGCAGAATTCACTCAGCATAAACTTCAAATGTACATTACAAGTGCAATTAAATTACACTGTAAGAATGTTGAACATACATTAATATTATATTAATAACAAGCTTTTAGTGATTTTAAAACACACTGCAATGGCATTCCAAGTAAACTTGAAGTGTGCTAATGGCATCATTATAGTGTGCTTCAAATAGGCTACAATAAAGTAATCTTTATAAATAATGGCACAGCTTATGAATTTGCCTTTTGCTGACATTTTATAGTCACCTTGCAGTATATCATTAACTTGCTTTACATCAGTGAGAATGGCAACAGATATATGTATATTAATTGTAGGAACCAGTACGGACTGGAATCAAACCCGGGTCGCTGCCACACAAGTGCACTCACTTTACCATTTACGCCACCGCGCAGTGAATGCATTAGTGAAAAGTGCATTAGTACAGGTGCATTGGAGTGTATTAGGAATACACTAAAGTAATAAAACGTCTGATCAGGTACTTTCTTTCACCATTTCAAACTGACTATATGTTGTACCTAATATTCAAAGTGTGGGCAAATTATTGAAAAGGTAAAGGTCATAATTATAAAACTCACTTGATATTGATTATTATCAAGTGAATATGATTATTATTATTATTATTATTTTTACTCAAAACACATTTCCTGTAAACTTTTATCTAGGCCAATACTGTTTTTATACTCAAGTAGAAGTCAAATACAGTTAGTTGAATTGTACATTTAATCATAACAGGTCAACAGAGGATTCAACAAAAATTACTTAAGTGGTACTTAAATATTTAACAAATTAAATAATTTTATTTGTAAATTGCTCATTGTTACAAGTGTGCTGTAGGCAAAAGTTGTGGAAATTCTGCCCTTACAGCACCTGTTAGCAGAACAAACTAGATGTTTCAGTTCATACCTCACATTTCTATTGCACAAAAAGAAAGCCCCATCTAAAAAAAAAAATCACATGGCATCATCTAAAAATAATTTCATCATTCTCAAAATCTGCAACATTCCCAATAGTGTGCACTCTAGTGAGTTCAGTTATTTAGCAAATACAGCAAAACCGATTGTTGGTGAGTGTGATGGTATTGGCTTTATGGCGCGTTCGAAACATAGATCAAGCATAGCGGTCTGACGTGTCAACTTCTGGTTAAACCAATGGTAAGATGTTGGGGCAGGCCAATGGGGGTCAAGGTTTAGCTTTGGCAGTTATGGTGTCTTCAAATCATGTCAGAAAGAATGTATTTATGAGTTAAAATGCACATGAATATCAGCACAACTCCTGATTATAAGTTTTTGTTACTTTGGACTTTCTTAAGACTTTCTAAGTTAGTGTGACACTGAGAAAACAATGGATGCAATGGATGCAGAGTCTGCCCTAGTGAAAAAAAACTATGCCAAAATGTATTTAAAAAAGGCCTACATCTATTTAATACTAACTATACTACAAACCCATTCATATACTTACATATTGCTTGAGACTTACTGATATAAATATTATAATTAAACTTTATTTGGAGTTCTTCTTTATTGCACAATGCATATTTCTTAATATTAAGCCTAAAAAGTGTTTAATATCACTATTACTAAGGATAGTATGATCACTGTATAATTTAAATACAAGATATTTAAAGTACACCTAAAGTATACTTGCAATAGTTCCACTTTAGCACAATCAAATACTTAAGTATATCTTTAGTTGGACCTCAGCACTATTTATGGATAACTAAAGTGCATTAAATGCAAAATTACTTGTTCCAGTTTAGCAGACTTTAAGTATACCAATTGTATACTAAAAGTACAATTGCAGGGTATTTATATTAAGTGAACAAATATAACTGTATTTGTAGTATATTTAGCATAAAATAAATGTATTTCAAATATATTTTAGTATATATATATTTTTTTACTAGGGCACTGCTGATTACCATTGCAATAATAAATTATTCCGCGCACGCACGCACTCACGCACATGTTTACAGTAATGTTTTTACAATGAATGTCTAGTTTAAATGTGCAGCTTTAATTCTAATAATAATAATAAATAACTGTTTATTGATTGAAATATAAAGCCATTTACCAGTGGGACTACAGTTCGAGATGAACTTGTGATTCATTACTGACATAATTCATTTTAGTGGATTATGCTCCACGTAACAGCACTTTAAAAATAGTTACAATAACTCAAAGTTTGTACTGAATATCATGCAAGAGTTTCTTACCAGCTTCAAATTGTCATGGCATAAATTGAAACTACTATTATCCTATACTAATTAATCTCATGCTAGCACGAAGTCTTGTGGCTGTGCTTTCATATAATATTAGCACATTCTAACATTTAATCCAGAGCTCAAATTTTGTGTGGTAGACTTCCACTGTAAGTGCATTACTGTAAAATCTTTTTTTTTTTTTTTTTGGGGGACAAAGGTAATTCAACAGCATGTCTTAGATGCAGTTCATAGAGCGTAACTTCAATTGAACCTAGAACATTGCTGTAAAAGTCAAAGCAGAGAAAAACATTTTATATATAAATATATATATATATATATATATATATATATATATATATATATATATATATATATATATATATATATATATATATATATATATATATATATATATTACAAAACAAATACTTCAGTACAAGAGTGTGTTTTGACAGCAATAGATTGCATTTCAGATAAATCTTACCTGTAAGGATAACCATGATATTTTGATCTGAAGATGGATAGTAGGAAGCTAAAGAAGAACACCACTAAACCAAGCCCAACAAGACAGATAACTGTAAAACAGGGGGGAAAAAACAAAAGCACAGTGAGTGTCACTCTCTTAATGAGCTAAATAATGCTTACATTGATTAAACTTGATTAGTATGCTACAATGGTATTCTATAATGGGATTAAGCCGTTGTGAAAATCGCTTTTAATGAACTTTGATCTAAAAGCTAATCCCAAACAGCCATCTTAAATTAAGCCATTACTAATGAATGAAACAATAGCCGCTACTTAAATGCTTATAAAACATGCTGCATCAGCTGCTTTGTCCCTCATATGAGATAGTGCCCAAAATTTTATATCCTGCTGAATCACATTATAAGGTGACTTTAAAGATTAGTCAATGATGCCATTGTGCTATTGGAAGAAAACAGATGATTTTATCAAGGGAAGTCAAATAAATTATTTACAATACTGCAGCACAACATTGCAACTGGTCAGTACATATTCTTTGCCAACTGCTCCCAAAGAAATTGCTGGATATAGCATGCATATTTAAAATCACATCAATTTATGCACTTTTGTATACACTGCGATGACAGATGCAAAATTTATTGCATCCAGAGAGACAGAAAACTGTATAAGTCCCATCTTCGGTCTTCTTTTTTAGATTGTGGTGAAGAACTCTGATTGGATGATGCAACCATAGCTACAGGCTAATTCACTTTCTTAAATTAACATCCGGCTGTAAAATGATAACCCACATTTAACACTTAAGTCCATGGAATTGAATTGACAGCTGTATATTGTAATTTCTAGATCCATGGAAATGCAACACATCTATTTAAAATTTTCAAAAGACAACAAAGAGTTCATGAGAAGAAGATTTAACAGGATGTTTTTACAAGATTTTAATACTGACCCAAAACTTTGCAAATGGAGAACTTATTGAT
Organism: Rhinogobio ventralis; assembly: GCA_039654625.1. NCBI lineage: Eukaryota > Metazoa > Chordata > Actinopteri > Cypriniformes > Gobionidae > Rhinogobio > Rhinogobio ventralis. The sequence goes on along the minus strand of CM077195.1, from coordinate 13,750,232 downwards.
CCTTCACTCTTAGTGATATCCTTCACTCTTTCTTATATCTTCAATATACTCAGGGCAAAGTTTTTCTTTTGTTCTTCGCTTCGCTCATGATGCTGAGAGTGCCGTTTAGATGAATATGTACAGTATATATGATCTGCGTGCTTTCCTCTTCATAACAATGGTTAATGGTATAAGAAGTCGCTGATAGCGTCGTTACCTGCTAAAGGCATAGGTATAATGGTAGCAGACAGTGCAAAGAAGTGGACTCAAGAAAGGGGAGGCCCTGCGGGGCATAGGTAACGTCCCCTACAGGAGCCCGTCCTGGACCAACTTGTAAGGTCCAGGAGACATTGCGAACCTGCTCCATCTCTTCCATCTCAGATAGGGGTACCCCGAATTTAGAGAATCAGGCAGATATATCATCACTTTATTCTTTTTAATTCACTTTACAACTGTATATTTCTATTTCTTATGCATCTGTTGATTATTATTTTTGGTTAGGGCTGTCTGACTGAAAGAGATTGGAAAAGGAGAGCAGTGTGCTTCGCTTCATTTCGCTTGTGAAGAGTGAGGCATAATTATACTAAGGGTTAATGGTATAAGAAGTCGCTGATAGCGTCTTAAGTGCTAAAGGCATAGGTAAAACGGTAGCAGACAGTGCAAAGAAGCGGGCTTAAGTAAGGGGAGGCCCTGCGGGGCATAAGTAACGTCCCCTACAGGAGCCCGTCATGGACCGACTTGTAAGGTCCAGGAGACATTGCGAACCTGATCCATCTCTTCTATCTCAGACAGGGGTACCCTGAATTTAGAGAATCAGGCAGTTAGGGATCTATTCATCATCATTATATTCTTATTTTATTAATTCTCTTTACAACTGTTTTAATTACCCTTGTTTTTATTTTTAATTCTTATAGATGGTATTCTTATTTCTTATGCATATGTTATCACTATTTTAATCCATTTTCTATATAAAGCACTTTGAATTACCATTGTGTATGAAATGTGCTATATAAATAAACTTGCCTTGCCTTGCCTAACAAAACAAATTCAACAAAAATTACATTGGTGAAAACAAAGCAGTTAACACTTAAACACATACCTCGGGTCATTAATGACCTGGGACGTCATTTACTACCCTCCTCCTCATTCACTTTTTAAAGTTAGACATCAACCTTCATAGTATTCCTCAATCAATTCATTATAAACATAAAAATTATAAAAGAATGCCTGATTTCCCATTCATTTTTTGTTGTTGTAAAAATTGTATAGGAATAGGAAGAATAGGAAGTATCATCAGCAAAACTTGAAATGGCTCAGTGATTTACGGCAGAGCAAGTACTGAACGCAATCAAATATTAGTGTCACTGTCACTTGATGGTGGATCTGGTGAAGAAGCCGTCAGCGATCAAAATATTGATTTTGAAGATGGTGAAAATTATAGTTTTGAGAATATGTTTGAAAGTGTGAATATGAGTCAGATGTTGAATGTACTGGGAAAAGAGCTCTGGACAAGGGTATAAAACATCGGCTCAAACAACAACAACCAGGTAACAAAATATGCTTTATTTTATTCTTCTGTAATTGTTACTCTAATATAAGGAGAGTTTTATATTATCGCGACAGGTAGAGACGCATCCGTGTTAGATATAGATCCGGGTCGCTACACATCCGAATATGTAATAATGATTGGAGAAACATTCATGCATTTAAGGGTTAAGAAAGCATCTGATCATAGCGATGTGGATATGTTTGCACCAGCTCTGCAATTTGGCACTTCAGTCAAGTCATGTTTATTTACAGTATATGGCACTTTGTACAATAGACTGATTCAAAGCAAGCAGCTTTACAGTATTAAACATGAGTGTTACTCAGTGCTGCGTTCAATTAGAATTACAACTTTAATTTCTGCTAAAGCAGCTCTCCAGTGTGTTCATGTTTTAACTCATGTCTGACTTCTACGGAATGAACAGAAGAAATGAACCAGAGAACATTTCCATGTCAAAGAACGCAGAGCCCTAGAGCACACTTACCTAAAACATAATCACATTTAAGTAAACTTTTTCAAAAAGTTTGCTTTGGCAAGCTGTTTCAAATTCCGGAAATGATCACTAAATGAATGTCATTTTGGCCTAATTTTGTTAGGAATGAAAAGTATATATCAGGGCCTTAAAAATAAACATTATTCATTGGTTCTTTGCAGCACCTTAGGTTCAACAAAGAACCATCTTCTTATCAAATCATTTTTTTGTTGTTGTATTGAGTTGGCTAAATTGTTCTTTATGTTATAATATAGATCCTTTTGTTCTAAGTATCATCTTTTTACAGAGAGGAAAGTCCTGGGTTCTTTAAAAGCACAAGATGGTTTCCAAATGGCTGCATGTGTGCAAGAGAGTCAGTGTGTAAGTAGTAAACATATTAAAGAGCGGGACAGTGGCAGCTGCTGTTTAGCTGAATGAGAAGCTAATCAGAGCTTAATCAAAGTGTGTTAACCTCCTCAAAAGAGAGGGGCACCTCCAATTACACCACACCGCCAGCACTGTTCCTCTCCAGATTAGTCATCCAGAAACACCCTCTTATCCCGGGATCACACCCTCAGAACACACATACACAGAGCTTTTAATTTAAAGTTTCAGTATCTACTGAACTTCCCTAAAGACTTGTTTTCAAGGCTTCATGCGACAGCGTTTACTCTGAGACCTTGATGTTCTCGAGCCCATTATCATTTCCCTGACACGTTACACAAGCCTTCCCGTAAGACATGCGGTAGTAGCCGCAAAAGAACTCTGCATTACACAAAAAAATGACAAACATGACTAACTGAGATGTGACATTTAAAAGCTGCTAAACATTTACTTTCAGGGTCGTCTGTGTCGCAGGGTAACTAATGTGATGTTGCTGAATAACGGCACTCTGGTACAATCACATTTGGCTGACTTTCCTATGACTGGATGGAGTAGCTTGCCGTAAATGTTTCCGCGGGGGGAGTGGTGTTTGAAACTAAAGCGTCACTACTCTGACAATCTTCATTTAGCATCTTTCTATTTTAAATGCTTAGAGTCAGTGTGTTTCCTTGACAACCTCTGGGTTTGATCAACCACTCACTGTGCAAGTATTCTTATTCTGCATAGCAATTAACATTTTAAGTCACCAGAGGTTGAGGTTTTTTGTTTTTTGTATGCATGGTACATACAGTTTTAGATAGAAGTACAAGTACAAACATGATCCAAAATTATATTAAAGGAATGGTTCACCTCAAAAAGTACATAACTTTTTTTACTCCATACAATGAAAGTCAATGGGATCCAATGTTGCTTTGGACCCCACTGTTCAAAATATCTGATCTGTTCCACAGATACAGGTGACATCCTTTAACATCATTGCATTGTACACTGTAAATCCTAACGCTCAAAATGCTTAATTGGTTGGAATAAGACAAACTTAAATTAAACAAATTAGTTAAGTTAAATTAACTGTTTTGAGTATTAGAACTTTCTTTTTCTTTCGAGTTCACAGCACTGCCATATTTCAAGTAAACTGAACCATTTCATTGTTTGTTTTGAGTTATATGAACTAATTTCCTTTAATTCAGACTAATTTAAGTTTAACTGAAACTGCGCAATTTTATTTTCCAGCATGCTTTGCCTATGGCACTCAAAAGGTGAGTAATTGCTAAAATTAAGTGTTATATAATGTTTTTTGGGCAAGATTAATGGTAAGGGAGATTTAGTAGTGCTTCATGTTTTGTCATGCTAATTTAGAAGAGTTTCTGTTAAGAGTTACCATTATGGTGCCAAGTGGCGCATGCTGCTTGGTGTGAGAGCAAGTAAGTTACATGTTTTAAGTTGCTGTACTCATTCAGTAAGTGCTATACCATGCATTTGTTAACATGTTAGCAAATTAGCAAGAGTTAACTCAGTACTTCAAGTTATGAGCAATTAACATGCATGAGTACTACAAACTAAAAATTGCTGCTTAAAATTCTGCTTAAAATTGGGAACATCATAACTCAAAATATTTGATGTAACTGATTACCTCAAATTTTTTGATATTGCCCAACTTATTTTGGTTTACAGTGTATTACTATTTTCTCCATTTTCTATGCTACCGTTTATGACCATAAATGCAGGTTTATTACATTGCTGCTTTTTGGTTTATGCACCAAACATCTGGACCATCTGGACCACCTATCTGCTGTCCAACAGCTTCCTGTTGCGAACAGTTTTAAAGCACATCCTTGTTCTTTTGTTTTTATCTTTTTAATACACATCGGCTTTCTGGACTAATCATTCATAACGGAAACATCAAAACTGTCACCCTTCACTAGCTTTTGCACTAGTTTTTACTAGTGAATGCTTTATTTTCTTCCTAATGGCCCAGCATACAATAGTTTGCCTTTGGCTATGCATTAAATATAATTTTTATGATGATGAGCCTAATAAGATACTCCATCTGCTTTCTTTACAAATGTGTTTAATGCTGTATAATGGGCTATTCCTTATAAACTGTCTGTCCCAAATGTATTCAAATCTCTCAGTATGTTAAGGAACATTCTGAGATAAATTCTACCGACAGCATCTGTAGCATTAAAGAATATAATTTTTGCTCATCAAGTGTTAAACAGTAAGTTGTTGACAGGAATGCACTTAAAAGTTTATGAAGCAATCATTGTAAGACTTCTATTATAAGTTACAGTAATTGTCATATGCTGTCTCAACCAATGGTGCGAGCTGTTTGGAAACAATCATAATTTCTGTAATTACACACTTTAACTTGTATGTAATCTGGAATATTAAATTAATTATGTGAGCCCTATCAATTTTTTAATTGAGTATTTTGTGTATTGAGCAAAACAACAAAAACAGACTCAATTTCCTAGTTGTTGGAGGGCAGTGAACAGGATTTTTCTGCATATAGGTTTGGTCCTCTAACCTTGTTGGAAAAAGTCAATATCCATTATAGTCTCACATGGTGTTGCATTACTCAAGCATTTTGCAGTGTGTTGTTATGACTTGTGGAAACCAACTGAGCATTTTTTGTCTGTTAAGCAAGGACCTGCATACAAGCTTACTGCCTTTATGTGCTGGAATGTTTTCTGCTTACGTGAAAAGTCAAAATATATAGTTAAGTGAAAATATACGGTTCTTTAAATATATCCAGTCGCAAAGCCTCACCATTTCCCATCAGCAGATGCTTTTGTAGAGGCATTAACAGTGAGGTTATTTTGCTCTAAGAAAAGTCCATTGAAAAGATTTCTACTTTGTGTCACATTATAGCTTTGCGGTGACACCTGAAAAAGAGTCTGTTCTGGAAGTGACCTATGATGCTAGGATGAGTTTCACTACATTGTTAACATTGAGGCTGCACATCCCACAGAATGTTCACTAACCATGAACCAATTAGCATTAAGTTTAAGAGTGGACTTCGGCAATGGTAAAATGGGAAACTCTGTATCCTACTTTATTTTAAATGGAAATGCATTGGTATAAATATTGACTTATAGGCTGTTTTAGAATTGCAAAATAAATGTTCAGGCAAACCCCTGTGGCAAAAACTGTGCGTTCATATTTTCATATGCAAATTAGCTTTACAGCAAACTATTTTATTTGCAGCAAATTCCAATATAGCCTATACTGCCGTTCAAAACTTTGTATTTATTTTTAAATTAATACTTTTATTTTTTAAAGGATACATTAAATTGATCAAAAGTGACAGTAAAGACATTTATAATGTTAGATTTCTATTTGAGAGAAATGCTGTTTCTTTGATCTTTCTATTAAATCAAAGAATCCTTAAAAAATATGTATCACAATTTCCACAGATAATAAGCAGCACAACTATTTCCAACAATGATAATAATAAGAAATGCTTATTAAGCACCAAATCAACATATTATTTGATAGATTTTTGAAGGATAATGTGACACTGAATACTGGAGTAATGGCTGCTGAAAATTTTGCTAACTAAAATACATTAAAATAGAAAACATTTATTTTAAAATGTAATAATATTTCACAAGATTGCTGTTTTTACTGTGAGCATAAGAGACTACTTTAAAACACACACACATGCACACAAAAACTGTGTGTGTGTGTGTGTATCAACCTGATGTTTCTTTACAAAAGTTACAAAAAAAGAATGCTACACACACCGCATGCACACACAGTTAATTAACACACACTAAAAAAAATATATAAATATATATAAATTCAGACATGAGTGTTAAAAATTCAGTAACTAGTTTTGTCATATTGCAATGTGCTGTTCCTGTCCAATCTAATTGCCTCCCCTGTAACCCACAGATTATTGTAATAGAGCAAGACAGAGGTGAGGCCAACCCCACGTAGACATAAAAAAAAGCTGAATTCATTTTTTTTTTCTGTAGATTTGAATAAGATGTGGCTGATATGGCTACGGATGCATAACACCTGCACAGCAAATACAAAGTGTAATACAAATTACAGAAGCATACACAGATTAACAGACACCATATCCTTTTAAGTAATATATATATATATGCATGCATATGCATGATGACACACATGCACGTATCTTACCAGTCAGAACTTATTACTATAACCCCATCACATAAATTAGTCAGTGCGCCTTTCTCATGTACCTCCAGTGGCTGACAGTGGGTCACCCAGCAGTGCCCACAGAGTAAACATCTGCCTTAGCTGCAGGGTCTTCCTCCTCTCTTCACACGCCAGGGGAAGTGCTTCAAGATGGGCACGCAACCCTCCTCTCTTTCCCCCTCTCTACGAATAATCTAAGTCTCTTTCTCTGTAAAATGACCTCTCTCCTCCCCAAACATTTCTGAGACTGACTGATGAGATTATAATAATGAAGATTCATATATGCATAATGGTCAATTAACAGTGACAGGTGTAGGAAAAGCCCAGTGCTGGGCCGACGAGGTGCCACCGCCGGTTTAATTATCCACTGCGCTAACGTGACCTCTGACCCCATGCCACGGCCCTGGCGTGGCAGATGATGGCCGCGGCAAATTTGGGTGGCGTAAGGGAAAATGTGAGACACAACCTCTGGATAGAGGAAGTCAAGAAGTTACGTGTCGCTAAAGCACCCGCTAATGTGAGCTTTATGAAGGATATGAATCATTTCAACACATTCACCTGTCTAGATCAAGTCTAATCTTATATAAAACATCTTACTGTGAAACACTAGATTTGCATTTCCTGGAGGAAATACAAGAGCTTAGGATTTAGACTTTGGTTTTGTGTAAATGAAATGCCACATCAGATCTGCTTTAAATATTGTGGTGGCATGAGAATCACATAATGCGACTGTCTTTGCAGTATAAAGATGGCTATAGAGAAGGGCTGTGATTTTCTGCATATTCAGAATGATTCAATTCACAACGTCTTGGTTCAGTATACTGTAAGTAACCCAATCCAATCCACTACAGCGCTTTTAAAAAAGGTTAAATGGGAATTACAAACTGAATTAATGAAAATTTAATATGTTTTAAATATTGCACACTACTGTAACACACTGCAATTAGTTAGACTTTTAGCATTTTAATTTAATCATGCCAACATAATTAGCTATTTAAAAGCCATATTTGAAGATTACCAGATATGAATCGACTGGATTTATAATTGAAAGAAAAGACCAAATCAATCACTGTGCAAAAGATTAATGGTAATTCAGAGTGTTGCATTAAAATGAATATTCTACCATCATTTACTCACCGTCAAATTGTTCCAAACCTGTATGAATTCCTTTCTTCTGCTAAACACAATAGAAGACATTTTGAAGAACGTCGGTAACCAAACAATTGATGGACCCCATTGACTTCCATAGTATTCCCCCCACCCCCATACTATGGAAGTCAATGGGGTCCATTATGGAAGCTTGTTTCCACCACAGAATAAAAACATAAAAAAGGTAATTGCATCTTTTTATGTTCAAACTTTTTATTAAAGCAAATATTATTACAGCAAGAAAATAGATTACAAATGTAGCATTTTTTTTTTTGTTGGTAATTGCATCTTTTTATCTCACACAGAGTGTTTATATCTCGCAATTCTGCCTTTATAACACACAATTGCTAGATATAAAGTCAGAATTGTGAGAAGTAAACTCGTAATTCTGAGAAAAAAGTCAACGCTGAGAATTTATAACTTGCAATTGCGAGTTTATATATCAATTCTGAGAAAAGAAGTTTAGAGTTATAAAGTCAGAATTGGATGATATAAAGTCAGAATTGTGAGATATAAATTCGTAATAGCAAGAAAAAAAAGTCAGAATTGCAAATTTATATCTCTCAATTCTGACTTTATATCTCTCAATTCTGCCTTTAGATCACGCAATTCTGACTTTATACCTCGCAATTCTGACTTTATATCACGCAATTCTGACTTTATAACCCGCAATTCTGACTTTATAACCACGCAATTCTGACTTTATAACCCGCAATTCTGACTTTATAACCACGCAATTCTGACTTTATAACCCGCAATTCTGACTTTATATCACGCAATTCTGACTTTATAACCCGCAATTCTGACTTTATAACCACGCAATTCTGACTTTATAACCACGCAATTCTGACTTTATAACTCGCAATTCTGACTTTATAACCACGCAATTCTGACTTTATAACCCGCAATTCTGACTTTATAACCCGCAATTCTGACTTTATAACTCGCAATTCTGACTTTAGATCACGCAATTCTGACTTTATAACCACGCAATTCTGACTTTATAACTCGCAATTCTGACTTTATAACCCGCAATTCTGACTTTATAACTCGCAATTCTGACTTTATAACTCGCAATTCTGACTTTATAACTCGCAATTCTGACTTTATAACCCGCAATTCTGACTTTATATCACGCAATTCTGACTTTATATCACGCAATTCTGACTTTATATCACGCAATTCTGACTTTATATCACGCAATTCTGACTTTATAACCCGCAATTCTGACTTTATATCACGCAATTCTGACTTTATATCACGCAATTCTGACTTTATATCACGCAATTCTGACTTTATAACCCGCAATTCTGACTTTATATCACGCAATTCTGAGTTTATAACCCGCAATTCTGACTTTATATCTCTCAATTCTGACTTTATAACCCGCAATTCTGACTTTAGATGATGCAATTCTGACTTTATATCACGCAATTCTGACTTTATATCACGCAATTCTGACTTTATAACCCGCAATTCTGACTTTATATCACGCAATTCTGACTTTATAACCCGCAATTCTGACTTTATAACCCGCAATTCTGAGTTTATAACCCGCAATTCTGACTTTATATCTCTCAATTCTGACTTTATAACCCGCAATTCTGACTTTAGATGATGCAATTCTGACTTTAGATGATGCAATTCTGACTTTATATCACGCAATTTTGACTTTATAACCCGCAATTCTGACTTTATAACCCGCAATTCTGACTTTATAACTCGCAATTCTGACTTTAGATCACGCAATTCTGACTTTATAACCACGCAATTCAGACTTTATAACCCGCAATTCTGACTTTATAACCCGCAATTCTGACTTTATAACCCGCAATTCTGACTTTAGATGATGCAATTCTGACTTTATATCACGCAATTTTGACTTTATAACCCGCAATTCTGACTTTATAACCCGCAATTCTGACTTTAGATCACGCAATTCTGACTTTATAACCCGCAATTCTGACTTTATATCACGCAATTCTGACTTTATAACCCGCAATTCTGACTTTATAACCCGCAATTCTGACTTTATATCACGCAATTTTGACTTTATATCACGCAATTTTGACTTTATAACCCGCAATTCTGACTTTATAACCCGCAATTCTGACTTTAGATCACGCAATTTTGACTTTATATCACGCAATTCTGACTTTATATCACGCAATTCTGACTTTATAACCCGCAATTCTGACTTTATATCACGCAATTCTGACTTTATAACTCGCAATTCTAACTTTAGATCACGCAATTCTGACTTTATAACCACGCAATTCTGACTTTATAACCCGCAATTCTGACTTTATAACCCGCAATTCTGACTTTATATCACGCAATTCTGACTTTATAACTCGCAATTCTGACTTTATAACCCGCAATTCTGACTTTATATCACGCAATTCTGACTTTATAACTCGCAATTCTGACTTTAGATCACGCAATTCTGACTTTAGATGATGCAATTCTGACTTTATATCACGCAATTCTGACTTTAGATGATGCAATTCTGACTTTATATCACGCAATTTTGACTTTATAACCCACAATTCTGACTTTATAACCCGCAATTCTGACTTTAGATCACGCAATTCTGACTTTAGATCACGCAATTCTGACTTTATAACCCGCAATTCTGACTTTATATCACGCAATTCTGACTTTATAACTCGCAATTCTGACTTTAGATCACGCAATTCTGACTTTATAACCCGCAATTCTGACTTTATAACCCGCAATTCTGACTTTATAACCCGCAATTCTGACTTTAGATGATGCAATTCTGACTTTATAACCCGCAATTCTGACTTTATATCACGCAATTCTGACTTTATAACTCGCAATTCTGACTTTAGATCACGCAATTCTGACTTTATAACCACACAATTCTGACTTTATAACCCACAATTCTGACTTTATAACTCGCAATTCTGACTTTATAACCCGCAATTCTGACTTTATAACCCGCAATTCTGACTTTATATCACGCAATTTTGACTTTATAACTCGCAATTCTGACTTTAGATCACGCAATTCTGACTTTATAACCCGCAATTCTGACTTTATAACCCGCAATTCTGACTTTATAACCCGCAATTCTGACTTTATATCACGCAATTCTGACTTTATATCACGCAATTCTGACTTTATAACCCGCAATTCTGACTTTATAACCCGCAATTCTGACTTTATAACCCGCAATTCTGACTTTAGATGATGCAATTCTGACTTTAGATGATGCAATTCTGACTTTAGATGATGCAATTCTGACTTTATATCACGCAATTTTGACTTTATAACTCGCAATTCTGACTTTATAACCCGCAATTCTGACTTTAGATGATGCAATTCTGACTTTATATCACGCAATTTTGACTTTATAACCCGCAATTCTGACTTTATAACCCGCAATTCTGACTTTATATCACGCAATTCTGACTTTAGATCACGCAATTCTGACTTTAGATCACGCAATTCTGACTTTATAACTCGCAATTCTGACTTTAGATCACGCAATTCTGACTTTATAACCACGCAATTCTGACTTTATAACCCGCAATTCTGACTTTATAACCCGCAATTCTGACTTTATAACTCGCAATTCTGACTTTATAACCCGCAATTATGACTTTATAACCCGCAATTCTGAGTTTATAACCCGCAATTCTGACTTTATATCTCTCAATTCTGACTTTATAACCCGCAATTCTGACTTTATAACCCGCAATTCTGACTTTAGATGATGCAATTCTGACTTTACATCACGCAATTCTGACTTTATATCACGCAATTCTGACTTTATATCACGCAATTCTGACTTTATATCACGCAATTCTGACTTTATAACCCGCAATTCTGACTTTATATCACGCAATTCTGAGTTTATAACCCGCAATTCTGACTTTATATCTCTCAATTCTGACTTTATAACCCGCAATTCTGACTTTAGATGATGCAATTCTGACTTTATATCACGCAATTCTGACTTTATATCACGCAATTCTGACTTTATAACCCGCAATTCTGACTTTATATCACGCAATTCTGACTTTATAACCCGCAATTCTGACTTTATATCACGCAATTCTGACTTTATAACCCGCAATTCTGAGTTTATAACCCGCAATTCTGACTTTATATCTCTCAATTCTGACTTTATAACCCGCAATTCTGACTTTAGATGATGCAATTCTGACTTTAGATGATGCAATTCTGACTTTATATCACGCAATTTTGACTTTATAACCCGCAATTCTGACTTTATAACCCGCAATTCTGACTTTATAACTCGCAATTCTGACTTTAGATCACGCAATTCTGACTTTATAACCACGCAATTCAGACTTTATAACCCGCAATTCTGACTTTATAACCCGCAATTCTGACTTTATAACCCGCAATTCTGACTTTAGATGATGCAATTCTGACTTTATATCACGCAATTTTGACTTTATAACCCGCAATTCTGACTTTATAACCCGCAATTCTGACTTTAGATCACGCAATTCTGACTTTATAACCCGCAATTCTGACTTTATATCACGCAATTCTGACTTTATAACCCGCAATTCTGACTTTATAACCCGCAATTCTGACTTTATATCACGCAATTTTGACTTTATATCACGCAATTTTGACTTTATAACCCGCAATTCTGACTTTATAACCCGCAATTCTGACTTTAGATCACGCAATTTTGACTTTATATCACGCAATTCTGACTTTATATCACGCAATTCTGACTTTATAACCCGCAATTCTGACTTTATATCACGCAATTCTGACTTTATAACTCGCAATTCTAACTTTAGATCACGCAATTCTGACTTTATAACCACGCAATTCTGACTTTATAACCCGCAATTCTGACTTTATAACCCGCAATTCTGACTTTATATCACGCAATTCTGACTTTATAACTCGCAATTCTGACTTTATAACCCGCAATTCTGACTTTATATCACGCAATTCTGACTTTAGATGATGCAATTCTGACTTTATATCACGCAATTCTGACTTTAGATGATGCAATTCTGACTTTATATCACGCAATTTTGACTTTATAACCCACAATTCTGACTTTATAACCCGCAATTCTGACTTTAGATCACGCAATTCTGACTTTAGATCACGCAATTCTGACTTTATAACCCGCAATTCTGACTTTATATCACGCAATTCTGACTTTATAACTCGCAATTCTGACTTTAGATCACGCAATTCTGACTTTATAACCCGCAATTCTGACATTATAACTCGCAATTCTGACTTTATAACCCGCAATTCTGACTTTATAACCCGCAATTCTGACTTTAGATGATGCAATTCTGACTTTATAACCCGCAATTCTGACTTTATATCACGCAATTCTGACTTTATAACTCGCAATTCTGACTTTAGATCACGCAATTCTGACTTTATAACCACACAATTCTGACTTTATAACCCACAATTCTGACTTTATAACTCGCAATTCTGACTTTATAACCCGCAATTCTGACTTTATAACCCGCAATTCTGACTTTATATCACGCAATTTTGACTTTATAACTCGCAATTCTGACTTTAGATCACGCAATTCTGACTTTATAACCCGCAATTCTGACTTTATAACCCGCAATTCTGACTTTATAACCCGCAATTCTGACTTTATATCACGCAATTCTGACTTTATATCACGCAATTCTGACTTTATAACCCGCAATTCTGACTTTATAACCCGCAATTCTGACTTTATAACCCGCAATTCTGACTTTAGATGATGCAATTCTGACTTTAGATGATGCAATTCTGACTTTAGATGATGCAATTCTGACTTTATATCACGCAATTTTGACTTTATAACTCGCAATTCTGACTTTATAACCCGCAATTCTGACTTTAGATGATGCAATTCTGACTTTATATCACGCAATTTTGACTTTATAACCCGCAATTCTGACTTTATAACCCGCAATTCTGACTTTATATCACGCAATTCTGACTTTAGATCACGCAATTCTGACTTTAGATCACGCAATTCTGACTTTATAACTCGCAATTCTGACTTTAGATCACGCAATTCTGACTTTATAACCACGCAATTCTGACTTTATAACCCGCAATTCTGACTTTATAACCCGCAATTCTGACTTTATAACTCGCAATTCTGACTTTATAACCCGCAATTATGACTTTATAACCCGCAATTCTGAGTTTATAACCCGCAATTCTGACTTTATATCTCTCAATTCTGACTTTATAACCCGCAATTCTGACTTTATAACCCGCAATTCTGACTTTAGATGATGCAATTCTGACTTTACATCACGCAATTCTGACTTTATATCACGCAATTCTGACTTTATATCACGCAATTCTGACTTTATATCACGCAATTCTGACTTTATAACCCGCAATTCTGACTTTATATCTCTCAATTCTGACTTTATAACCCGCAATTCTGACTTTATATCACGCAATTCTGACTTTATAACCCGCAATTCTGACTTTATATCACGCAATTCTGACTTTATAACCCGCAATTCTGACTTTAGATGATGCAATTCTGACTTTATAACTCGCAATTCTGACTTTATGTCTCTCAATTCTGACTTTATAACCCGCAATTCTGACTTTAGATGATGCAATTCTGACTTTATAACTCGCAATTCTGACTTTATGTCTCTCAATTCTGACTTTATAACCCGCAATTCTGACTTTAGATCACGCAATTCTGACTTTATAACCCGCAATTCTGACTTTAGATGACGCAATTCTGACTTTAGATCACGCAATTCTGACTTTATAACCCGCAATTCTGACTTTATAACCCGCAATTCTGACTTTATATCTCGCAATTCTGACTTTAGATCACGCAATTCTGACTTTATAACCCGCAATTCTGACTTTATAACCCGCAATTCTGACTTTATATCTCGCAATTCTGACTTTAGATCACGGAATTCTGACTTTATAACTCACAATTCTGACTTTATAACCCGCAATTCTGACTTTATAACCCGCAATTCTGACTTTAGATCATGCAATTCTGACTTTATATCACGCAATTCTGACTTTATAACTCGCAATTCTAACTTTAGATCACGCAATTCTGACTTTATAACCACGCAATTCTGACTTTATAACCCGCAATTCTGACTTTATAACCCGCAATTCTGACTTTATATCACGCAATTCTGACTTTATAACTCGCAATTCTGACTTTATAACCCGCAATTCTGACTTTATATCACGCAATTCTGACTTTATAACTCGCAATTCTGACTTTAGATCACGCAATTCTGACTTTAGATGATGCAATTCTGACTTTATATCACGCAATTCTGACTTTAGATGATGCAATTCTGACTTTATATCACGCAATTTTGACTTTATAACCCACAATTCTGACTTTATAACCCGCAATTCTGACTTTAGATCACGCAATTCTGACTTTAGATCACGCAACTCTGACTTTATAACCCGCAATTCTGACTTTATATCACGCAATTCTGACTTTATAACTCGCAATTCTGACTTTAGATCACGCAATTCTGACTTTATAACCCGCAATTCTGACATTATAACTCGCAATTCTGACTTTATAACCCGCAATTCTGACTTTATAACCCGCAATTCTGACTTTAGATGATGCAATTCTGACTTTATAACCCGCAATTCTGACTTTATATCACGCAATTCTGACTTTATAACTCGCAATTCTGACTTTAGATCACGCAATTCTGACTTTATAACCCGCAATTCTGACATTATAACTCGCAATTCTGACTTTATAACCCGCAATTCTGACTTTATAACCCGCAATTCTGACTTTAGATGATGCAATTCTGACTTTATAACCCGCAATTCTGACTTTATATCACGCAATTCTGACTTTATAACTCGCAATTCTGACTTTAGATCACGCAATTCTGACTTTATAACCACACAATTCTGACTTTATAACCCACAATTCTGACTTTATAACTCGCAATTCTGACTTTATAACCCGCAATTCTGACTTTATAACCCGCAATTCTGACTTTATATCACGCAATTTTGACTTTATAACTCGCAATTCTGACTTTAGATCACGCAATTCTGACTTTATAACCCGCAATTCTGACTTTATAACCCGCAATTCTGACTTTATAACCCGCAATTCTGACTTTATAACCCGCAATTCTGACTTTATAACCCGCAATTCTGACTTTAGATGATGCAATTCTGACTTTAGATGATGCAATTCTGACTTTAGATGATGCAATTCTGACTTTATATCACGCAATTATGACTTTATAACTCGCAATTCTGACTTTATAACCCGCAATTCTGACTTTAGATGATGCAATTCTGACTTTATATCACGCAATTTTGACTTTATAACCCGCAATTCTGACTTTATAACCCGCAATTCTGACTTTATATCACGCAATTCTGACTTTAGATCACGCAATTCTGACTTTAGATCACGCAATTCTGACTTTATAACTCGCAATTCTGACTTTAGATCACGCAATTCTGACTTTATAACCACGCAATTCTGACTTTATAACCCGCAATTCTGACTTTATAACCCGCAATTCTGACTTTATAACCCGCAATTCTGACTTTATAACCCGCAATTCTGACTTTATATCACACAATTCTAACTTTATAACTCGCAATTCTGACTTTATAACCCGCAAATATGACTTTATAACCCGCAATTCTGAGTTTATAACCCGCAATTCTGACTTTATATCTCTCAATTCTGACTTTATAACCCGCAATTCTGACTTTATAACCCGCAATTCTGACTTTAGATGATGCAATTCTGACTTTACATCACGCAATTCTGACTTTATATCACGCAATTCTGACTTTATATCATGCAATTCTGACTTTATATCACGCAATTCTGACTTTATATCACGCAATTCTGACTTTATATCACGCAATTCTGACTTTATATCACGCAATTCTGACTTTATAACCCGCAATTCTGACTTTATATCTCTCAATTCTGACTTTATAACCCGCAATTCTGACTTTATATCACGCAATTCTGACTTTATAACCCGCAATTCTGACTTTATATCACGCAATTCTGACTTTATAACCCGCAATTCTGACTTTAGATGATGCAATTCTGACTTTATAACTCGCAATTCTGACTTTATAACTCGCAATTCTGACTTTATGTCTCTCAATTCTGACTTTATAACCCGCAATTCTGACTTTAGATCACGCAATTCTGACTTTATAACCCGCAATTCTGACTTAAGATGACGCAATTCTGACTTTAGATCACGCAATTCTGACTTTATAACCCGCAATTCTGACTTTATAACCCGCAATTCTGACTTTATATCTCGCAATTCTGACTTTAGATCACGCAATTCTGACTTTATAACCCGCAATTCTGACTTTATAACCCGCAATTCTGACTTTATATCTCGCAATTCTGACTTTAGATCACGCAATTCTGACCTTATAACCCGCAATTCTGACTTTATAACCCGCAATTCTGACTTTATAACCCGCAATTCTGACTTTATATCACGGAATTCTGACTTTATAACTCGCAATTCTGACTTTATAACCCGCAATTCTGACTTTATAACCCGCAATTCTGACTTTAGATGATGCAATTCTGACTTTATATCACGGAATCTGACTTTATAACTCGCAATTTTGACTTTATAACCCGCAATTCTGACTTTATAACCCACAATTCTGACTTTAGATCACGCAATTCTGACTTTAGATCACGCAATTCTGACTTTATAACCCGCAATTCTGACTTTATAACTCGCAATTCTGACTTATATCACGCAATTCTGACTTTATATCACACAATTCTGAGTTTATAACCCGCAATTCTGAGTTTATAACCCGCAATTCTGACTTTATATCTCTCAATTCTGACTTTATAACCCGCAATTCTGACTTTATAACCCGCAATTCTGACTTTAGACGATGCAATTCTGACTTTATATCACGCAATTCTGACTTTATATCACGCAATTCTGACTTTATATCACGCAATTCTGACTTTATATCACGCAATTCTGACTTTATATCACGCAATTCTGACTTTATATCACGCAATTCTGACTTTATATCACGCAATTCTGACTTTATAACCCGCAATTCTGACTTTATAACCCGCAATCTGACTTTAGATCACGCAATTCTGACTTTATATCTCGCAATTCTGACTTTATAACCCGCAATTCTGACTTTAGATCACGCAATTCTGACTTTATATCATGCAATTCTGACTTTATAACCCGCAATTCTGACTTTATAACCCGCAATTCTGACTTTATAACCCGCAATTCTGACTTTATAACTCGCAATTCTGACTTTATATCACGCAATTCTGACTTTAAAAACCGCAATTCTGACTTTATATCATGCAATTCTGACTTTATATCACGCAATTCTGACTTTATATCACGCAATTCTGACTTTATCTCGCAACTCTGACTTTATAACCCGCAATTCTGACTTTAATATCTCTCAATTCTGACTTTATAACCCGCAATTCTGACTTTATATCTCGAAATTCTGACTAATTCGCAATTCTGACTTTATATCACGCAATTCTGACTTTATACCTCGCAATTCTGACTTTATAACTCGCAATTTTGACTTTATAACCCGCAATTCTGACTTTATAACCCGCAATTCTGACTTTATACCTCGCAATTCTGACTTTATAACCCGCAATTCTGACTTTATAACCCGCAATTCTGACTTTATAAACCGCAATTCTGACTTTATAACCCGCAATTCTGACTTTATATCTCTCAATTCTGACTTTATAACCCGCAATTCTGACTTTATATCACGCAATTCTGACTTTATATCTCGCAATTCTGACTTTAGATCACGCAATTCTGACTTTATAACCCGCAATTCTGACTTTATAACCCGCAATTCTGACTTTATAACCCGCAATTCTGACTTTAGATGATGCAATTCTGACTTTAGATCACGCAATTCTGACTTTATAACCCGCAATTCTGACTTTATAACCCGCAATTCTGACTTTATATCTCTCAATTCTGACTTTATAACCCACAATTCTGACTTTATAACCCGCAATTCTAACTTTAGATGATGCAATTCTGACTTTATATCACGCAATTCTGACTTTATATCACGCAATTCTGACTTTATATCACGCAATTCTGACTTTATAACCCGCAATTCTGACTTTATATCACGCATTTCTGACTTTATAACTCGCAATTCTGACTTTAGATCACGCAATTCTGACTTTATAACCACGCAATTCTGACTTTATAACCCGCAATTCTGACTTTATAACCCGCAATTCTGACTTTATAACCCGCAATTCTGACTTTATAACCCGCAATTCTGACTTTATATCTCTCAATTCTGACTTTATAACCCGCAATTCTGACTTTATATCACGCAATTCTGACTTTATATCACGCAATTCTGACTTTATAACTCGCAATTCTGACTTTATAACTCGCAATTCTGACTTTATAACTCGCAATTCTGACTTTATATCTCGCAATTCTGACTAACTCGCAATTCTGACTTTATATCACGCAATTCTGACTTTATATCAGGCAAATCTGACTTTATATCTCAAAATTCTGACTAATTCGCAATTCTGACTTTATATCACGCAATTCTGACTTTATACCTCGCAATTCTGACTTTATAACCCGCAATTCTGACTTTATAACCCGCAATTCTGACTTTATAACCCGCAATTCTGACTTTATAAACCGCAATTCTGACTTTATAACCCGCAATTCTGACTTTATAACCCGCAATTCTGACTTTATAACTCGCAATTCTGACTTTATATCTCGCAATTCTGACTAACTCGCAATTCTGACTTTATATCACGCAATTCTGACTTTATACCTCGCAATTCTGACTTTATAACTCGCAATTCTGACATTATATCTCGCAATTCTGACTTTATATCACTCAATCCTGACTTTATATCTCTCAATTCTGACTTTATATCTCTCAATCCTGACTTTATATCACGCAATTCTGACTTTATAACTCGCAATTCTGACTTTATAACTCGCAATTCTGACTTTATATCTCGCAATTCTGACTTTATATCTCGCAATTCTGACTAACTCGCAATTCTGACTTTATATCTCGAAATTCTGACTAATTCGCAATTCTGACTTTATATCACGCAATTCTGACTTTATACCTCGCAATTCTGACTTTATAACTCGCAATTCTGACTTTATAACCCGCAATTCTGACTTTATAACCCGCAATTCTGACTTTATACCTCGCAATTCTGACTTTATAAACCGCAATTCTGACTTTATAAACCGCAATTCTGACTTTATAACCCGCAATTCTGACTTTATATCTCTCAATTCTGACTTTATAACCCGCAATTCTGACTTTATATCTCTCAATTCTGACTTTAAAACCCGCAATTCTGACTTTAGATCACGCAATTCTGACTTTATAACCCGCAATTCTGACTTTATAACCCGCAATTCTGACTTTATAACCCGCAATTCTGACTTTATATCACGGAATTCTGACTTTATAACCCGCAATTCTGACTTTATAACCCGCAATTCTGACTTTATAACCCGCAATTCTGACTTTAGATCACGCAATTCTGACTTTATACCTCGCAATTCTGACTTTATAAACCGCAATTCTGACTTTATAAACCGCAATTCTGACTTTATAACCCGCAATTCTGACTTTATATCTCTCAATTCTGACTTTATAACCCGCAATTCTGACTTTATATCTCTCAATTCTGACTTTAAAACCCGCAATTCTGACTTTAGATCACGCAATTCTGACTTTATAACCCGCAATTCTGACTTTATAACCCGCAATTCTGACTTTATAACCCGCAATTCTGACTTTATATCACGGAATTCTGACTTTATAACCCGCAATTCTGACTTTATAACCCGCAATTCTGACTTTATAACCCGCAATTCTGACTTTAGATCACGCAATTCTGACTTTAGATCACGCAATTCTGACTTTATAACCCGCAATTCTGACTTTATAACTCGCAATTCTGACTTTAGATCCCGCAATTCTGACTTTATAACCCGCAATTCTGACTTTATAACCCGCAATTCTGACTTTATAACCCGCAATTCTGACTTTATAACCCGCAATTCTGACTTTATATCACGCAATTTTGACTTTATAACCCGCAATTCTGACTTTATAACCCGCAATTCTGAGTTTATAACCCGCAATTCTGACTTTATATCTCTCAATTCTGACTTTATAACCCGCAATTCTGACTTTATAACCCGCAATTCTGACTTTAGATGATGCAATTCTGACTTTATATCACGCAATTCTGACTTTATATCACGCAATTCTGACTTTATATCAAGCAATTCTGACTTTATATCACGCAATTCTGACTTTATAACCCGCAATTCTGACTTTATATCACGCAATTCTGACTTTATAACTCGCAATTCTGACTTTATATCTCGGAATTCTGACTTTATATCACGCAATTCTGACTTTATATCACGCAATTCTGACTTTATATCACGCAATTCTGACTTTATAACCCGCAATTCTGACTTTATATCACGCAATTTTGACTTTATAACCCGCAATTCTGACTTTATAACCCGCAATTCTGACTTTATATCACGCAATTCTGACTTTATAACCCGCAATTCTGACTTTATAACCCGCAATTCTGACTTTATAACCCGCAATTCTGACTTTATATCTCGCAATTCTGACTTTATAACCCGCAATTCTGACTTTATATCACGCAATTCTGACTTTATAACTCGCAATTCTGACTTTATAACTCGCAATTCTGACTTTATAACTCGCAATTCTGACTTTATAACTCGCAATTCTGACTTTATCTCGCAATTCTGACTTTATAACTGCAATTCTTACATTATATCACACAATTCTGACTTTATAACTCGCAATTCTGACTTTATATCTCGCAATTCTGACTAACTCGCAATTCTGACTTTATATCTCAAAATTCTGACTAATTCGCAATTCTGACTTTATATCACGCAATTCTGACTTTATACCTCGCAATTCTGACTTTATAACTCGCAATTCTGACTTTATAACCCGCAATTCTGACTTTATAACCCGCAATTCTGACTTTATACCTCGCAATTCTGACTTTATAACCCGCAATTCTGACTTTATAACCCGCAATTCTGACTTTATAAACCGCAATTCTGACTTTATAACCCGCAATTCTGACTTTATAACTCGCAATTCTGACATTATATCACACAATTCTGACTTTATAACTCGCAATTCTTACTTTATATCTCGCAATTCTGACTAACTCGCAATTCTGACTTTATATCACGCAATTCTGACTTTATACCTCGCAATTCTGACTTTATAACTCGCAATTCTGACATTATATCTCGCAATTCTGACTTTATATCACTCAATCCTGACTTTATATCACTCAATTCTGACTTTATATCTCGAAATTCTGACTAATTTGCAATTCTGACTTTATATCTCGAAATTCTGACTAACTCGCAATTCTGACTTTATATCTCGAAATTCTGACTAATTCGCAATTCTGACTTTATATCACGCAATTCTGACTTTATACCTCGCAATTCTGACTTTATAACTCGCAATTCTGACTTTATAACCCGCAATTCTGACTTTATAACTCGCAATTCTGACTTTATAACCCGCAATTCTGACTTTATATCACGCAATTCTGACTTTATATCTCTCAATTCTGACTTTAAAACCCGCAATTCTGACTTTATATCATGCAATTCTGACTTTATATCATGCAATTCTGACTTTATATCACGCAATTCTGACTTTATAACTCGCAATTCTGACTTTATAACCCGCAATTCTGACTTTATAACCCGCAATTCTGACTTTATAACCCGCAATTCTGACTTTATATCACGGAATTCTGACTTTATAACTCACAATTCTGACTTTATAACCCGCAATTCTGACTTTATAACCCGCAATTCTGACTTTAGATGATGCAATTCTGACTTTAGATCACGCAATTCTGACTTTATAACCCGCAATTCTGACTTTATAACCCGCAATTCTGACTTTATAACCCGCAATTCTGACTTTATATCACACAATTCTGACTATATAACTCGCAATTCTGACTTTATAACCCGCAATTCTGAGTTTATAACCCGCAATTCTGACTTTATATCTCTCAATTCTGACTTTATAACCCGCAATTCTGACTTTATATCACGCAATTCTGACTTTATATCTCGGAATTCTGACTTTATATCTCGGAATTCTGACTTTATATCACGCAATTCTGACTTTATAACCCGCAATTCTGACTTTATAACCCGCAATTCTGACTTTATATCACGCAATTTTGACTTTATAACCCGCAATTCTGACTTTATAACCCGCAATTCTGAGTTTATAACCCGCAATTCTGACTTTATATCTCTCAATTCTGACTTTATAACACGCAATTCTGACTTTATAACCCGCAATTCTGACTTTAGATGATGCAATTCTGACTTTATATCACGCAATTCTGACTTTATATCATGCAATTCTGACTTTATATCACGCAATTCTGACTTTATATCACGCAATTCTGACTTTATATCACGCAATTCTGACTTTATATCACGCAATTCTGACTTTATAACTCGCAATTCTGACTTTATAACTCGCAATTCTGACTTTATATCTCTCAATTCTGACTTTATAACCCGCAATTCTGACTTTATATCACGCAATTCTGACTTTATATCTCGCAATTCTGACTTTAGATCACGCAATTCTGACTTTATAACCCGCAATTCTGACTTTATAACCCGCAATTCTGACTTTATAACCCGCAATTCTGACTTTAGATGATGCAATTCTGACTTTAGATCACGCAATTCTGACTTTATAACCCGCAATTCTGACTTTATAACCCGCAATTCTGACTTTATATCTCTCAATTCTGACTTTATAACCCACAATTCTGACTTTATAACCCGCAATTCTAACTTTAGATGATGCAATTCTGACTTTATATCACGCAATTCTGACTTTATATCACGCAATTCTGACTTTATATCACGCAATTCTGACTTTATATCACGCAATTCTGACTTTATAACCCGCAATTCTGACTTTATATCACGCATTTCTGACTTTATAACTCGCAATTCTGACTTTAGATCACGCAATTCTGACTTTATAACCACGCAATTCTGACTTTATAACCCGCAATTCTGACTTTATAACCCGCAATTCTGACTTTATAACCCGCAATTCTGACTTTATAACCCGCAATTCTGACTTTATATCTCTCAATTCTGACTTTATAACCCGCAATTCTGACTTTATATCACGCAATTCTGACTTTATATCACGCAATTCTGACTTTATAACTCGCAATTCTGACTTTATAACTCGCAATTCTGACTTTATAACTCGCA
Organism: Rhinogobio ventralis; assembly: GCA_039654625.1. NCBI lineage: Eukaryota > Metazoa > Chordata > Actinopteri > Cypriniformes > Gobionidae > Rhinogobio > Rhinogobio ventralis. The sequence continues at coordinate 13,726,105 of CM077195.1, read as the reverse complement.
ATTCTGACTTTATATCTCGCAATTCTGACTAACTCGCAATTCTGACTTTATATCACGCAATTCTGACTTTATATCAGGCAAATCTGACTTTATATCTCAAAATTCTGACTAATTCGCAATTCTGACTTTATATCACGCAATTCTGACTTTATACCTCGCAATTCTGACTTTATAACCCGCAATTCTGACTTTATAACCCGCAATTCTGACTTTATAACCCGCAATTCTGACTTTATAAACCGCAATTCTGACTTTATAACCCGCAATTCTGACTTTATAACCCGCAATTCTGACTTTATAACTCGCAATTCTGACTTTATATCTCGCAATTCTGACTAACTCGCAATTCTGACTTTATATCACGCAATTCTGACTTTATACCTCGCAATTCTGACTTTATAACTCGCAATTCTGACATTATATCTCGCAATTCTGACTTTATATCACTCAATCCTGACTTTATATCTCTCAATTCTGACTTTATATCTCTCAATCCTGACTTTATATCACGCAATTCTGACTTTATAACTCGCAATTCTGACTTTATAACTCGCAATTCTGACTTTATATCTCGCAATTCTGACTTTATATCTCGCAATTCTGACTAACTCGCAATTCTGACTTTATATCTCGAAATTCTGACTAATTCGCAATTCTGACTTTATATCACGCAATTCTGACTTTATACCTCGCAATTCTGACTTTATAACTCGCAATTCTGACTTTATAACCCGCAATTCTGACTTTATAACCCGCAATTCTGACTTTATACCTCGCAATTCTGACTTTATAAACCGCAATTCTGACTTTATAAACCGCAATTCTGACTTTATAACCCGCAATTCTGACTTTATATCTCTCAATTCTGACTTTATAACCCGCAATTCTGACTTTATATCTCTCAATTCTGACTTTAAAACCCGCAATTCTGACTTTAGATCACGCAATTCTGACTTTATAACCCGCAATTCTGACTTTATAACCCGCAATTCTGACTTTATAACCCGCAATTCTGACTTTATATCACGGAATTCTGACTTTATAACCCGCAATTCTGACTTTATAACCCGCAATTCTGACTTTATAACCCGCAATTCTGACTTTAGATCACGCAATTCTGACTTTATACCTCGCAATTCTGACTTTATAAACCGCAATTCTGACTTTATAAACCGCAATTCTGACTTTATAACCCGCAATTCTGACTTTATATCTCTCAATTCTGACTTTATAACCCGCAATTCTGACTTTATATCTCTCAATTCTGACTTTAAAACCCGCAATTCTGACTTTAGATCACGCAATTCTGACTTTATAACCCGCAATTCTGACTTTATAACCCGCAATTCTGACTTTATAACCCGCAATTCTGACTTTATATCACGGAATTCTGACTTTATAACCCGCAATTCTGACTTTATAACCCGCAATTCTGACTTTATAACCCGCAATTCTGACTTTAGATCACGCAATTCTGACTTTAGATCACGCAATTCTGACTTTATAACCCGCAATTCTGACTTTATAACTCGCAATTCTGACTTTAGATCCCGCAATTCTGACTTTATAACCCGCAATTCTGACTTTATAACCCGCAATTCTGACTTTATAACCCGCAATTCTGACTTTATAACCCGCAATTCTGACTTTATATCACGCAATTTTGACTTTATAACCCGCAATTCTGACTTTATAACCCGCAATTCTGAGTTTATAACCCGCAATTCTGACTTTATATCTCTCAATTCTGACTTTATAACCCGCAATTCTGACTTTATAACCCGCAATTCTGACTTTAGATGATGCAATTCTGACTTTATATCACGCAATTCTGACTTTATATCACGCAATTCTGACTTTATATCACGCAATTCTGACTTTATATCACGCAATTCTGACTTTATAACCCGCAATTCTGACTTTATATCACGCAATTCTGACTTTATAACTCGCAATTCTGACTTTATATCTCGGAATTCTGACTTTATATCACGCAATTCTGACTTTATATCACGCAATTCTGACTTTATATCACGCAATTCTGACTTTATAACCCGCAATTCTGACTTTATATCACGCAATTTTGACTTTATAACCCGCAATTCTGACTTTATAACCCGCAATTCTGACTTTATATCACGCAATTCTGACTTTATAACCCGCAATTCTGACTTTATAACCCGCAATTCTGACTTTATAACCCGCAATTCTGACTTTATATCTCTCAATTCTGACTTTATAACCCGCAATTCTGACTTTATATCACGCAATTCTGACTTTATAACTCGCAATTCTGACTTTATAACTCGCAATTCTGACTTTATAACTCGCAATTCTGACTTTATCTCGCAATTCTGACTTTATAACTGCAATTCTTACATTATATCACACAATTCTGACTTTATAACTCGCAATTCTGACTTTATATCTCGCAATTCTGACTAACTCGCAATTCTGACTTTATATCTCAAAATTCTGACTAATTCGCAATTCTGACTTTATATCACGCAATTCTGACTTTATACCTCGCAATTCTGACTTTATAACTCGCAATTCTGACTTTATAACCCGCAATTCTGACTTTATAACCCGCAATTCTGACTTTATACCTCGCAATTCTGACTTTATAACCCGCAATTCTGACTTTATAACCCGCAATTCTGACTTTATAAACCGCAATTCTGACTTTATAACCCGCAATTCTGACTTTATAACTCGCAATTCTGACATTATATCACACAATTCTGACTTTATAACTCGCAATTCTTACTTTATATCTCGCAATTCTGACTAACTCGCAATTCTGACTTTATATCACGCAATTCTGACTTTATACCTCGCAATTCTGACTTTATAACTCGCAATTCTGACATTATATCTCGCAATTCTGACTTTATATCACTCAATCCTGACTTTATATCACTCAATTCTGACTTTATATCTCGAAATTCTGACTAATTTGCAATTCTGACTTTATATCTCGAAATTCTGACTAACTCGCAATTCTGACTTTATATCTCGAAATTCTGACTAATTCGCAATTCTGACTTTATATCACGCAATTCTGACTTTATACCTCGCAATTCTGACTTTATAACTCGCAATTCTGACTTTATAACCCGCAATTCTGACTTTATAACTCGCAATTCTGACTTTATAACCCGCAATTCTGACTTTATATCACGCAATTCTGACTTTATATCTCTCAATTCTGACTTTAAAACCCGCAATTCTGACTTTATATCATGCAATTCTGACTTTATATCATGCAATTCTGACTTTATATCACGCAATTCTGACTTTATAACTCGCAATTCTGACTTTATAACCCGCAATTCTGACTTTATAACCCGCAATTCTGACTTTATAACCCGCAATTCTGACTTTATATCACGGAATTCTGACTTTATAACTCACAATTCTGACTTTATAACCCGCAATTCTGACTTTATAACCCGCAATTCTGACTTTAGATGATGCAATTCTGACTTTAGATCACGCAATTCTGACTTTATAACCCGCAATTCTGACTTTATAACCCGCAATTCTGACTTTATAACCCGCAATTCTGACTTTATATCACACAATTCTGACTATATAACTCGCAATTCTGACTTTATAACCCGCAATTCTGAGTTTATAACCCGCAATTCTGACTTTATATCTCTCAATTCTGACTTTATAACCCGCAATTCTGACTTTATATCACGCAATTCTGACTTTATATCTCGGAATTCTGACTTTATATCTCGGAATTCTGACTTTATATCACGCAATTCTGACTTTATAACCCGCAATTCTGACTTTATAACCCGCAATTCTGACTTTATATCACGCAATTTTGACTTTATAACCCGCAATTCTGACTTTATAACCCGCAATTCTGAGTTTATAACCCGCAATTCTGACTTTATATCTCTCAATTCTGACTTTATAACACGCAATTCTGACTTTATAACCCGCAATTCTGACTTTAGATGATGCAATTCTGACTTTATATCACGCAATTCTGACTTTATATCATGCAATTCTGACTTTATATCACGCAATTCTGACTTTATAACCCGCAATTCTGACTTTATATCACGCAATTCTGACTTTATAACTCGCAATTCTGACTTTATATCTCGGAATTCTGACTTTATATCACGCAATTCTGACTTTATAACATGCAATTCTGACTTTATATCACGCAATTCTGACTTTATAACCCGCAATTCTGACTTTATATCACGCAATTTTGACTTTATAACCCGCAATTCTGACTTTATAACTCGCAATTCTGACTTTAGATCACGCAATTCTGACTTTATAACCCGCAATTCTGACTTTATAACTCGCAATTCTGACTTTACAACTCGCAATTCTGACATTATATCACACAATTCTGACTTTATAACTCGCAATTCTGACTTTATATCTCGCAATTCTGACTAACTCGCAATTCTGACTTTATATCACGCAATTCTGACTTTATAACCCGCAATTCTGAGAATTTCTTCAGAATTGCAAGATGTAAACACAATTGTGAAATAAAAAGTCGCAATTATCTTTTAAAATGTTTTATTCTGTGGCGGAAAGAAGCTTCCATCAACTGTTTGATTAACCATATTCTTCAAAATTCATTTAGGTTTGGATCAACAGAATTTTCATTTATGGGTAAACTATCCCTTTGAGCTCATTCAAAAAGGCATACAATACAAAAACTAAATAGTTATTAAATGTAAGAATTAAATTATCTAAAAAAAATATATATTAGTTTTGGAAATTAGAGAAGATGATAAAATAAATTTTGAAGGAATAATACTAAGAGCTGTGGTCAAGTGATTCTAAAAATAAATAAAATAAAAATCACTTCTTTAGAAAAAACTACAAACTTGAAAGAACTGGTAGCCTGTTACATTTGTATGGTAGCCTGTCATGTTAAAATCTATGCGTATGGTGCGGTTTCATATAAGAGGAATACACACTAAGATATAATTCTATTTACTGTTTTCAAAGGTTCAATTAGGTAATCCTGTTTAACAAACAGACTACCTCTAAAACAGCATTGCTTCCATTTTCATCTCAATTAAAACTGGTTTGTGTGTTTGAGAGGTATTTAGCAGGTGTTAACACAAGTAGGGTTAAAAATGACGTGTACACAACATTTTAATAGTGCTACATATTCATGACTGCAGAAACTCCTGCCTTACACACGATCACCCACACAAACACAAATTGCAATTACCACAATTATACACTTTTGCTGACACACACATACAGTAATTACAAGCATTTGTCTCCCAGCGTATTGCATAAATAGCGCACTTCTCTTTCTGAGCAGTCTAAAATCAGAAACAAAAAGCACTCCCCTTGTTTGTCATGGAGGTGAGTTGGAAACCAAGCCAAAAATAACTTGTAATTTACATAACTCAGCATTTACATATTACCCATAATTCATTTCATTAGCATATCAAAGCTGGGGATGACTCTTTGGAGGTGGGATGGAGGCCATCACATTAAGTGGTCTCCACAGCTAATGCAGTGACAATACTTGGAAAGCTATCTGTCTATTACAGTCTGGAAGCGATGCTTGTCTTTGTGGGAAGCCCTGAGAAGCACTTCAAGAGGGGGAGTGAGAACGAGTTTGATGTGAGAAGCTCAGAAGAAAAAAGACAAGTCATGTAAGGCAAACTTGTAAGTGGGACAGAGACTCAAGCTGGAGGTGATATACAGGGCCACACACACACACATATGTAAGATGCATACTCATGCTATCAGCAGCCAAACACACACTTTAAAACACAACACAATAAAATATACACACACACACACACACACAATATCAATATGCAAAGGAAAAAATATGCGGCTTTTGATGCTTTTATGCCTCTTATAGGATACTGAAACCATGACTATGAAAAGTGTTCAACTAATTGATTTTTTTCAGCATATTCAAAATGCTCTTTTTGACAGAATCATAGAAAGAAACTATTGTGAGTGGTGCTTGTCCTTGGAAAATTCAAACCCAAGATGCTGAGGTTGTGGGTGGTTGGCAGGCCATTTACAGGGTGTTTATTCAACTGTGCACTTTTAGCCCCATGGACTTTAAGGAAATAAACTCTTAAAACACTATTCACTCTCACACTAGTTTGTTTCATTTGATGTCCAACAATTCCCACCACAGTGTCATCTTTACCATCTCAAATGATACCTATTCTGTTGAGGAAATGATTCAGGTGTTTTTTTAAAAACATAAATTGGCATACTACTTTGTCTTGCAAATGCTAATGTCGTAATTTTAGCATAATTTGGAGAAAAAAAAATACTGCTTGATTGGAAATAACAAATATATTCTGGTCAGTGATATTTACTTTCATATCTTCTTGTTTTCTTCACACATCAAACGTCTCATTTCATTTCAAGTAAGCTCCTTACGGACTCTCTTTCCATGGTAACCAATTACACTAACTTCAGAAACAATTGAAGCAAAATATCAGTGGTGGAAATGACACCAAAACTGTGGGAAAGAATCAATTATATATTTTTCACAAATTAAATATCTAAATGGTTTATGATTGTTTCATTGCTTGGATTATCAGTTTAAAAAATGTGATAAAATATTATTACAATGTATTATCATATCATAAGATTAAAAGTCTGAATCTGGGAAAGGCTGGTAGCAAATATAAGTGATACAGAAATGATCTTCATACAGCATTAAAAACAAATAAATAAATAAAATCAACTACTGAAACACACTTCCAGTCAAAAGTTTGGAATAATTAAGATTTTTAAAATGGTTTTGAAAGTCTCATATGATCATTTGATAAAAAAAAACTGTTCAGCAGCCGTTACTCCAGTCATCAGTGTCACATGATCCTTCAGAAAACATTCTGATATGCTGATTTTATTGGCAAGAAACATTTCTTATTATCAGTTAAAACAGTTGTGCTGCTTAATATTTTACATACACATTTTTTCAGGATTCTTTGATGAATAGAAAGTTCAAAAGAACAGCATTTATTTGAAATAGAAATCATAACATATCATGTTTGGGGTCAGGACTTTAAATTTTTTTTTTCTATTATGCTCACCAATGCTGCATTTATTTGATATTTGATACAGTCAAAACATTTATTTTGTGAAATTGTATAACAATTTATAATAACCATGTTCTGTTTTAATATACTTTAATATAAAAAAAGATTTATTCCTTTGATGGCAAAGATGAATTTTCATTACTCCAGTCTTCAGTGTCACATGATCCTTCAGAAATCATTCTGAATCATAATATACTGACTTAATATATATACTGACTGATATAATTATCCACCAATGTATCGGCCCATAATTGGTATCAGCCGATAAAAGCAATTATTTGGCCGATTGTTTAAAAACAGACGATGATCGTGGCAGATGATATCCTGTCAATCAAAAGGGTGTGGAAAAACGTGTCCAACCGCAACTCATACTGTGTGTGTGAAGAAAATCTCTCGTGTTGAATTTAGGGCATTTATTTAAAATAGAAATCTTTTGTAATATAATAATATTTTGTCACTTTAAATACATTTCTGATAATATTCAGAAATGCTAGAGCACCAAATCAGCATAAATAGAATGAATTCAGATATCATGTGGTAGAACATTACTAGGTTGTTATTGTCCTTCCAAGTCTCTAAGATATTTTGGTTACTAGATATGGTTATAGTCCCTTCTTCAATGAGACATACATGTATTCTAAACACAACAGTAATATGAAAGAAAGAAACTTACTCCTTCGTTTACCCACGTCTCCCTTAGAGGTGGCTGCTTCATTCAGAAGGACCATTCCCATGGTGATGGCCGCATCTGAGATGGAAGTCAAGGAATGACTAGTGGCATGGATGTGGTTGGTTTGCACAATAAACAGCCAGGACCTGATATGATGCTTATAGAGTACCTGTAAAACTATATTGGGCTGGCAAAGCATAGCTCTAGCACACCTGGAAATTTCAATTACAGTGAACACAATGGGAAGAAGACACTTTTAAACTCTGAGCACACGTCATTCGGCTGGGAGGTCTCCTCTAGCCTGGGAGAAAGCTAGGTGTCGGCAAGAGGAAGACAGACAAACACGAGGTGTTCTGCCAGCAGCCAGAAGCTCCTCTCTCCTCCAGCAGCTGAGCCTGATGTTAGCAGAGGGTCTATGTCAGTCTGCCCACTCTGTACCCATCAGGCCCAGTCAACAAACCCACGTAATTACAGGGGAACATACCCAACATGGCCAGGTGAGCAAGTGTGTGTACAGTATGTTTGAGAGTTTCTATAAGGATAAACACAGAAATCTGTTAGAACATTTCATACAGCTGCACCTTAATGGAATTTGACAACGAGTAGACAAAAACATCTGACATTAGACTTTGGACTAAAATAATAATAATTTTAGTTTATAAAATGTATGTATTCAAAACATATTCAAAAGTTTGGGGTCAGGACTTTTAACAATAAAAAAGTGTCTATTATGCTCACCAATGCTGAATTTATTTGATAAAACTAAATACAGTAAAAACATTTATTTTGTGAAATATTATTACAATTTAAAATAACCATGTTCTGTTTTAATATACTTTAAGAATGTATTTATTCCTGTAATGGCAAAGATGAATGTTCAGCATCATTACTCCAGTCTTCAATGTCACACGATCCTTCAGAAATCATTGTGAATCATAATATACTGACTTTGTGCTCAATAATTTTTGTTATTAGAGATGCACCAATGTATCGGCCAATAATCGATGTCAACCGATAAAAGCAATTATTGCCCATTGGCCGATTGTTTAAAAACAGCCGATCATCAGGGCCAATGACATCCTGTCAGTCAAAAGGGTGTGGAAAAACGTGTCCGACTGCAACTCATACTGTGTGTGAAGAAAATGTCATGTGTTGAATTTTAACGGAAGTTAACGCGACGATAATGCATTAACAGTTCAAAAATAAGCGAAGTTAATGCAGGCTCTATTTGACCCTATGAATCACCCATAGTTTAAGCCAGGATTGCCAGGTCCGCAGTTTTTCCCTACACCAAATATTATGTGTAGCTGGTATCCCATCCAATAAATCACAAAGAGCTTTTTGCTATGCTACGTGTGATAAGAAACAAAGTCTCAGCTTTCAAATTCTGTCCATTTGATCATGAAAATCAAACAATAAATGCTGTTTTGACACTCTTAAATGTGACGTGACAGATCACTGTAACGCCTCAGTTCAAGTGGCAGAGTGGAGCTCAAGTCTTTTCTTCCACTTTAATACAAATTATATCTCGAAAAACATGCATGAATATCAGAAGGAATGTTGAAAGATACAGTACAACTTACTGAAATTAATCATGTTTCATGTAATCACTTAATCAGTGTTTCAACTGCGGAAAATTAAACAGCTTGTGAACAAAGTGTCACTTAACATTTACCTCAGTAAAGTTATATTTACATTTCATTAGTTAGCTATAAAAACACTAGAGAGGTAGCCTGACTTTGTCATACTCAGATTCTAGTCATAATACGAGTCTGATACTGCTCCACTGGGCTGTGATTATGGGGCGTGTTTCAACCGAAACAGGAAAGAAAATGCCTTTGCACTCACTTGGATATACCTACAACCAATCAGAGCAACAGAGTAAGTGATGTATGTTGATCAAAGCATAGTTGTCAACAGAACTCAACTGCATGCACACTGGAAGAAGTAGAAGAAGAAGATGAGTGTAAACAATCTTTGCCGGTGTTGTAAAAAGAATTTAAGGATACACGGAGTACTTACCAACACAATCATCATATTTGAGAGAAATAGTAAAAGTGAATGCATATACGAAGTTCTCCATTTAGTAAACAAATTCAACCCAAGCGCTCTTTAGTGACATGGATGATTATGTTACTGTTGATCATCTGTCCATCATCGTATAAAGCCCGCCCTGACAATTTGATTGTTCCAAACAGCTCTGGTTCGAGCATAGTTGCTCCACAATGGATCAAGTCCAGACCGAACTTGATGTGGGTGGGGCTAAATTCGTCTGGCATACAGGTTACTAGAGAGGAGCTTATTTACTGTTAATTATACATGTATGCTTAAATAAAGTTATCATAAAGACAAGTGTTTATGAAAACTACCTTATGTGCAACTGAGTTGCATACAAACATTTCAGTTTTTATTTGAGTGTATTATACAGAATATGTATCTGAAAATAGTTATATAGTAATATAATAGCGTTGTTGTTAATCTTAACCTCATATATTATAGAAATGTACCAAATGAGAGGGATCCTTGTATAGTTTGCAGCATTATTTGGGTATCGGCATTGGCAGATATTCTGAATAATCGCCTATCAGTATAATTTAGTATCGGTGCATCTCTAGTTATTATAAATGTTAAAAACTGTTTATGGTGGTTAATATTTTTGTTGAAACACTGATAATTTTTTTTCAGGATTTGATGTAAATATACAGTAATATATATTATTAGTGGGAGCAGGACACTATAGTTCATTTTATTTAAGTGAGGATAGCAAAATAAAGTAAACTGTGATATATTATACCCAAAAATTCTTCATACAGTGGACTACCAGTAAAATTAATAAGAATTTGGGACCACAATTACACACTTTGACCTGACAATGTTTTGCTTAAATGATTTTTCTTCAATTGCTAATGTGACCTTTTACACCACAGACTGAACAAAATGAAGTATTGCTTGGTCATTGGTTGACCTAAATTGGTATTATCTAATTGTGTACTTAAATTTAACAGCTGACAGCTGATTGGTTGATTGTAATCATTACATACCTTTCTATCAAAGTTATCTGACATTATCAAGATGAATTTGTTCTGACACATCGAAAAAACTGTAATAATGTGAGAAAACGTTGAAGGTGTCTGAATAAATTTATGTTTGACTGTAAATATAAACCAATATCTTACTGACCCCAAACATATGAACAGTAGTGCATATAACTCTTAATACGGTTTTATTTATGTCTGGTCATATTTGTTGTCAGCAGTATGTGTAAATAAAAATGTTTTCATTTTTGTTACAAAATAATCTGGAATTTTTGTTTATAAAATGAACATGAAAAATATTTTTCTGCACTAAAAACTCTACATTTTCAAAAGTTACCAGAATGATGAACAGATCTTTATGAAGTCAGTGGGTTATTACGGTTCACTTCATTAACAGAACAATGCGACAGGTCCATTGTGCAGAGGGAGGTTTTATGTGAAAGGATATTCAGCAGAAGAATAATGTGAGATTCAGCCACAAATTGAGCTTGACTGCTTCCGTGGATATAACTCTGAAAAAGACAGAAAAAAAATAAGATGACAAACAAGCACACAATAGACCTTTCAAGCTCGGCTTTCACAAAACTGTATCACTGGATACTCCAATACTATGGTTTTTAGATAAGTAATGCTTTATCATATTTATCATACTGCAAATGCATGAATACAAACCACACACACCACCATTGACTTTTTATTTAAAACATATAAATAAATACAATCTTAGAAGGGAAAAGGTCAGATAGAAAATAGCCAGAAGACAAGGAAAAATCCATAAGGTCAAAGCAGGCGAATGAAAAGAAAACTTGACAATAAGTGATAAGAGATTCAATGGGTCAATGAAAAGAGTACTGAAGCATTCTAACACATCAAGTCATAATGACATCTCCTGCTCTCTGGAGTAAAACCACTCTAGGTGTAGCACAAACAAAACCTTAATTCATCTGTGGTGTATGTGGTGTGATGATTGTGCAGGAACAGTGCAGAATGGATGCAGCTTCAATGAAAGTTGAAAGCTTCTAAAACTTCTCCTACTCCATGGTTTTGACAGATGAAATCTGCCAGAGTTTTAAAGAGATACTTCATACAAACATTAGGTGAACTAATTTCATTATCATTAATCTTGAGTCGATATAAACACAATGCAATTTTCTCTTTTTCCCCTGTGAAACACAAAAATAGTAATTCAGCAGAATGTCCATGCTGCTCTTTTGCATACAATAAAAATTAAATAATGCAATGGTAGTATTATACAATGATTTAAAAGAAACCCATAGGACCCATAGATTTGTAGAACAGACTGAAATTTAAGTCTGAATATGTCCTTTTGTGTTTGACGGGAAAAGAAAAATCAGCCAGTGCACCAATTTAACTTATAAAATCTACAGCTTTAGAAAACACAATGTATTCAATCCTTCTACTAAGGTTACATATTTACATAGGAGGTCTAAAGAAGCGGTGTAAAAATGATAATATATTAGATTAACTCACAGTTGAAAAAAAACTAATTTCAAGGTGAGAGGAACAGATTCCTTAAGAACAATGTACGTTATATTTTAGTTCAGGTTTTTTTTTTATTGTTATAAAATTCTATTTAGATTTAAGGATCACCTGGATACCATCATTGAATGTGATTGAATTTCATTACTGTGAATAAAGCCTAGATTGAGACATGCATGTATATATTGATACAAATATATATGACAAAAACATCTGGTATGACTGATTTAAACGGAAATCTACTCATTCAGTGTGACACTAAATACAAAAGAGTCAATAGTCGACTTGAAAGCAGCGATAATAAAATATTGAGGAACTAAACACTGCCATAAGCGGCTCCTCGATACTCGAGGCTGTTGTCACTTGCAGCATTTCATGTAGAGACAGAAAAAGAGAAAGATACAGGGGGGGGTTGTGAAAAGTAGGGATCCATTAAGAAGAAGATATGAGCAAATAGGCCAGTGCATTTATCACTGTCATGTCACCTGTCGCCTCTGGGTTAACGCATCTGCTAACATTTAAACACAGCCATACCGCTGCAATATTTTCATATGAAAGAAAACGAAATTAGAAGCACTTTCAGGACTAACACAGAGAGACACAATTGTATTATTCTACTTGTGTACCGTAACTGTCATTGGGCAACTTAAAAACAGTAATTTGTTACTTTTGGAAACACCCGCAAGTATTTTTTACTTATTTATTTGGAAACTTTTTGTTTAGAAGTAATTTATTAATATTTTTTTGTTTATTTGTTTGTCATTTTTATTAATAAGAGTGAGAGGGGTGATATAAAGTGATAAGAAGAAGAAACATAAACTGAATCAAGAAATAACAAGCTGGAATAAGAGGCCACGTCTACAACTGTAAATCACTTATTAATTTAATGAAAACTTTAATTTAGAATGGTTAATACTTAAGGTCTGTTAATTGATTATTTTTAATTTAAAATTTAAATAATTGACAGAACTAATTAAATATCGCTGTCTGGCAGAAACCTTGTATGCCCAAAACCACTACTTTTCAGGAAATGGAAAAAACTTGTCAAAGTTGATACTGTGGCTTTATATATGGTGAGACACTTGCATGTGTCTCTTAACATAAAATTATGAACATTTGATCAAAATCATGCTCAAAAGGAGTTACAAGGTTTTTGACCAGTAAATGCCGGACCTGTTTTGTCCGTCATTAGAAAGGCCACATCGGAGTAAGTGCATCACATTATGTTTTTATCAACTTACAGGTTATAAATTTGACTGTAGCTATGTAATCTCTGTCTGTCATCTGGCCAAAATCTCATGTTATAAACGATGAATTGCTTTGCATAGGCTATTTAAGACAGTGTTGGCTACACTCTTTTCCGTTCCTCAAATACATAAAACATACCCTTTATATATATTGTGTTTCTTGAGTAAAGGTCCAAAACACATGCAGCACTTCATTCAAGATAGAGGGAAGATTTTAATACTTTTTTTTATTGGTTAAATATTTGCAAAACCCAAAGACAGACTTAAAGATTGACCAAAAGTAATGATTTATAAAAAAAAACTATATGGATATATGAGTTTTCACTCAACAGCGAAAATATGACATTTGTATGTTCGATTAGTGCCTGCTAACAACAAAACAATAGCTTAATTAAATCACACATAAACGTAGTTAATAAAGTGAACAAAATAGATTTACATACAGAAAAACAGAGGAATGAATGAAGAGGTGTAATAAACCAAGCGAGAGAATCAGTAGTTGTGAGGACAAGTGTTGGTGTCATTGTGTGGGCAGATATACCCTCATCATACTGTTCATTTATTCAGAGTTGACTTCTGCTCTGGGCTTTGAGGCAATGCTCTAAAGAGCCGATCCAGCGTACCCATGGTGCACTAGGGTTACAGATGTCTACTTTACAGTCAGACTGACGTCACCATCCAATGAACCATCAAACATCATAGTTAGTGCTTTGTGTAGGAGCATACATGACTGAATATGATCATTACAGCCGCCTACATGCATTTGTTTTCAAAAGACATTATTTTTGACTCATGCAAAAATTCTACTCCTACACTTTAAAAAGTACACTGTCTGTTAAATGAATGCCCTGACTTTTGAGGTTGTTTTAAAACATGCAAATGTGAACAGTTCACTAGAGTTAAATCATTAGACTTGTTTTGAATTTAGCATCTGTTCAATTAGCAAAATAAAACATAAGCCTAAAATACCAGATTCATCACTAGAGGAAGGAGGCATATGTATAGCTTCTCCCAAAAAATCATTAAACAAAAAAAAATTATTGATCACGTATGGCATGTTCATTTTCATCAATAATTTCACTAAGTATGAGGTCAAGATACATTAGCCTACGAACACACTAATGTTGGTGGTGTGAGGCAAATGAGAAGCAATTAAAGATGTGCTGAGAATATCAAATGTAACAGAATATAAAGGAAGGACCACCCTAAGACCTTTCTTTGGTTTCACATACACAAACCAAAACATTTTCAAGAATATGAGACTATATCTCTATAGTGAGTCATTAGGTTTATTCATTAGGTCATTGAAATTCAAAGACAGAAACTCAGTCAAAATGCCCGGGGACACTTCGATAATGGTTTAATGGTATACTGGATTCTCAATAATGCCACTAATTTCCTCCAAAGAAAAACAGACAGTAGTGCCACCAGGAGAATGAATCAGCAGCCACACTTTTGTGGTTAAAGGCATGAAAAAGTGCCAGATGACTTCATTCTTCTTTATCTTCCTCTGTTGAGTTCTTGAGAGGAGGGTTTCCCAGAATACTCATCTAAATCAATTGTGTGACTAGCTTGCAAAAAATCTACTAGTGTTTATTATAATTGCTCTAGTATTTTGAATTACTATTATTTTTCTATTAATACAGACAGAGCAGTTAACATGGATGTGGCCAGAGCACCCAAAAATGTGGGTGGAAATTGTCATTATTTGCTCAAGTTCATGTCATTATAAAACGGTATGACTTAATTTCTTTCTTTAATTACTCTGGGTTTTTTTTTTCTTCTTCCCATGCAATAACATGGGTCTGAGGCTTTGATGCTTATCACTAAAAACTCTCAAATTATATTTTAGCCCCTTTCGCACTTTCAGGTAGTTCTAGGAACTAGCCACCAGGGTGGTTCCGTGAGAACTAATTGTTCCCCTAGGGCCCTTTTCCTGATCGCATTCACATCGCCAGGAAAAACTCTGAAGTAACTAGTCTCGCATAGCCAGACCTTCAGACTGATGGCAGAAGGTCTGGACTCTATCTCAGCTTTCATTGGTCAAGGACCGCCCAAGAGGACGTTTGACTGACATGTAACGCAACCAATCACAGTTCGTTTTGTTCTGCATCATGTTTATGGGCGTGAAAATGTAAAACGATCATTGTTTAAACTTAAATAATTGACAGAACTAATTAAATATCTCTTTCTGGCAGAAACCTTGTATGCCCAAAACCACTACTTTTCAGGAAATGGAAAAAACTTGTCAAAGTTGATACTGTGGCTTTATATATGGTGAGACACTTGCATGTGTCTCTTAACATAAAATTATTAACATTTTATCAAAATCATGCTCAAAAGGAGTTACAAGGTTTTTGACCAGTGAATGCCGGACCTGTTTTGTCCGTCATTAGAAAGGCCACATCGGAGTAAGTGCATCACATTATGTTTTTATCAACTTACAGGTTATAAATTTTACTGTAGCTATGTAATCTCTGTCTGTCATCTGGCCAAAATCTCATGCTATAAACGATGAATTGCTTTGCATAGGCTATGTAAAACGATCATTGTTACAGTAGTAAACGCAGTATTAAGGAAAAAATGTGCTCTCTTTTGAATCCCCATGTGCAAGAATGTGAATAAGTCAACAGCATATAAAATGGCAGAAAGTAAAATTTGTTATTTTATGCATTAAACATTTGACTTTAAATATTTACAGCCCGCAGCTCTACATATGTCTGTCAGTGAGGTGCCTTGAGCCAGCGCCCAGGAGGAAGCTACACTTCTAGTTGAGTGCGCTCGCAACCCTAACAGGCAAGGCACGTCTTTGGATTGGTACGCCAAGACAATAGCATCCACTATCCAGTGGGCTAACCTCTGCTTGGGAGACAGCCTTTCCCTTCTGTTGGCCTCCGTAATAGACGAAGAGCTGCACCAGGGATGTGAATGGCCCGAAGCAACCTTAGATGCTTTTGACTCCAAAGGAGGAGATGGTGGGCGAGTTGCAGCATGCGGCGGGAGCGTAGACCACCCTGTCGGTTGATGTAAGCAATGGTCACAGTGCTGTCTGTACGGACCAGTACGTGCTTGCCATGTAGCGTCTTTTTGTGGCGGCCCAGCGCAAGACATACTGCTAACAACTTTTGGCACATTAACTGCCTCTGCAGTTGAGGCCCCGTCCACAGACCCGAAACTGCATGCCCGTTATACGTGGCCCTCCAGCCAGTGGATGAGGCATCTGTGAAGACCACAGCATGCCTGGACACTGCCACGTTCTCTGAGCGGAACAATGGCTGCCTCTGCGACTTTCGTGAAGACGCGAGGCGACAGGGACAGCCCGAAGGGGAGGACTTTGCACTGATATGCCCTCCCTTCGAACGCAAAGCGTAGGAACGGTCTGTGTCGAGGGAGAATTGAGACATGAAAGTACACATCCTTCAGGTCAATCGCTGCGAACCAATCTCGGGGGCGGATGCATTCGATTCTCCACCCGGTCTTCCTCCGGGGGAGGGAGTGGTGCAGACACCATCTCCTCGAGAGCAGCTCCTCTTCTCCCTGGGCTGCCCGTCTTAGGGCCGCTTGCCTTTGCGCTTGCCTGCAGACTTAGCGGGACCCTGGACGGGTTGCTGCCCGGATGGAGGCTGCTGCTTGGGCTTGGCAGGGGGCGGATGCAGACGCAGGGGGACGCCCTCGGCGACGAGCAGGCGGAGGCGCTATGGTCGACGACTGGGTGGAGGCAGCAGCCGCCATCAAGGGTAGTGAGGACGGAGGAGTCACTAGACCGGCTTCGAGCACTATAGGGATGTTTCCACGATTTAGTGATCTCCTGATGCACTTCCAGGAAGAAAGGCACTGGGGCAAGGCGGGGCGCTGAGATCCAGCACGGGCCGTCCTGAGAAACCAATCGTTCAACTGTGAAGGTTCGGGACATGGTGGACGGGGCAGCCCGGGAAAGCATAGCCGTGAGATCTGGATCAGACCCGGGCAACGCTACCGAACACGAAGGACATTAGCTCGTCCCCCGATACAGCAATCGACATCACATCCGCAGCCGGAGCCCCGAAAGTAATGACTGGCCCCCCTATGAGAAAGACTAGCGCGCTCTCTCAGAAACTCCACCGGCGCAGGATGGAGGGGCCTGACTCGTCGGAGAAGCCCTAACTGTTATCCTCAGGTCACCACCAAGGCTATCAACCGAAGTAACAGCCCTCTGCTTTGCAGCGGGAGGACCACTAGATCGGGGGATACACGAAGGGACTCCACCCCATTTGAGGTATTCGAGCCTTGACCCAAGCACCGCGATGGTCATGTTTCCGCAGTGGGAACATGTGTCATTCACAAAAGCTGCCTCAGCGTGCTGAACGCCCAAACACGTGAGACAATGATCATGACCGTCAACTGGGGACAGATACTGACTGCATTCAGAAACACACAGTTTGAATGACATCTTGAAAAAGACGCAGGGTCAAACCGTGTAGCTCTTTTAGAAAAGGAAATCCGCTCTGATAGTGCTGAAGCACACAGGGGAGATGGCCGTGGCTCACAGCAGTTCGAAAGTGCAAGCCTGCTGTGAGCACTCAATGAATGCCCAGCGAGCTGTGAAAACAGCTGTTTAATTTCTTCAGCTCGAAAGCGGCAACAACAGTCACGTGCCGTCTCACCCGCACCAGAAACAGAGCGACCTCTTCCAAAGCAGACTCGCTGTAGAAACAACTCTCCGTAGTAACACAAAAACTGAGTGAACAGCAGTGTTCGGCTCCGAAGTAGAAAGCAAAAATGCGGTGCTTCTACTTCCTTATTTATACCCACGCTACGGGGAGGAGCGTAGACTGCGTGAACCGCATGGCAATGTTCATTGGCTCGTTTTAAAACACTCAAAGTATATTGGTCTCTGAAAATGATCCCCAATTCGCCGGTCAGTTCCGACGTACGTCGAACATGACCGACTGAAAGGGAACAATAACCAGCACCATTCTTCACAATTTTTTTGTGTTCTACAGAAGTCAGTCATTAAATCACAGTTGAAGTTTATGAATTTTGTCACGTCCCACATACACTTAAATCTATAAGAAGTCAAAATATGCATGATTTGAAGCTCAGTTTAAAATGCAAGATTAAAATTCTAGAGTTTCTGGCTCCCAGCAGTACATGTGGAGATGCAGAGAAGTTTGAACTGCAGATAAAATTTTCTAAATTCTGCATGTGGAATTTTCAAATCAGGACAGATCATTACAGTGCCAAATGAATTTGAACCTTCCTTTGCATAGTGGTTCAAAACTGTCCCATGTAGCAATCACTTTGATTCGCATGGAGTTTCTGAGCCCACTTTAAAGTTCTCTTATTGAAAAGCGATTTATCTAGCTCAAATGATATTGATGCCTTTTTATTGTGCTCCTCTCAAAATAACAAATTCTCACAATCAGCTACATAATAACGTTTTCCCACGATCCATGCAACTGTTCCCAATGAACAATATTACATATTTCATCACCATGGTTGTTGTTTTTTTGCCCTTTTTTTTATTCCCTTCATTTTCCACTTGGATGGCTTATTTTAATGCTACATTCAATTTGTGAAACAATGCAAAGCTCTTACTCAAAAAGCCAGAGGAACATGCATAGCACATTAGGGCAGTGACACAAATTCGAAAAGTATATTGCAGTTGTGCACAATAGTTGCAATGAAAAATACTGTAATACTGTCCGTGGCCCTTCCAATTGATCTGATGAATTGGCCATTACAGTATGTGTTCTCTTTCCTTATACAGGGAAAATAGCTGCAGTGTGAGTAGGGAGGAATAAGTTTAATGCTCAGCACTATAATTGGACAATGAATATATGTGTTATTCAATTAGGGATACAAATCCATGAGAGACCATGAATTTATCCAGGATTCAGTACACATTTGAAAATTGATGGTTATAGACAATCATGGCTGACTGGATGTCGAAAATATCAGATTTCAATATGTCTTTGTGTGTTGAAGTGCTCATTTTAGCATAACATGAAGCCGTTATGGATGCCTTTGTCATGAGCTTTGATGAGAACTCCATTTCCTTTCCTCTTGAGCAAAAATGTATGAGATTCCGGTTTTAGTCCCTTGTACACTAACATTGTACACTCTATGGCATATCATCTGTGGTTCTAAACTTTTACATTTTAGTCTTAACTGTTGTAATATATGTGATAAGTGATTTATAACCACAAAAGACACATTTTCTGTTTTTGGGGTTGTACAGTCACCTAATAGTTTTGATGTAGCAACCTTTGCAAATCATTTGTTCCTGTTTTTTATTTTTTTATTTTTATTTTGTATTTTTTTACCCCTCACTGTTTTAAGGCTTCACTATTAAAGGTCAAAAGAATGAGTCAGTGATGGAGATAAATGAAAAGTCAACAATGCAGAAAAAGAGGAAGAGAGAGCGAGTGAGTGAGAGAGAGGGAGAGAGTGTGAGAGACAGAGCGAGAGAGAGAGAGAGATCATATAGCAGGTAAAAAAATAGAGGTTTGGTTTAGAGCACAAGTGGGATATTAATTATACATTACTGCTTACCGAGGAAGTTCAGCAAATTTCACAAAGAACCCATTAATTTTCTGTCTATTTTTAATGATGCCAATGAGCATTTGCAAAACACAAAAAAACACTCATGAGAGAGTAAAATACGTCCTACTCTTATGAAAGAAAGTAGTTGAAGTGCTCTGGCCTGGTTTAATTATCGCTCGTTTTTTTTTTTTTTTTTTTTTTTTTTTTACTACCTTGTTATATATAATGTATATATATACATAGTCATGTGAAAAAGAAAGGACACCCTATTGAATTGGCTTTACGTATCAGGACATAAAAAAATCATCTGGCCCCTGGCAGGTCTTAAAATTAGGTAAATACAAACTCAGATGAACAACAAGACATGACATATTACACTGTATCATTATTTATTTAACAAAAATTAGGCTATAATGGAAAAGCCATGGGTGACAAACTAAGTACACCCTTACTGCTTCCATAGAAATTAACAGGGTAAGTAGCAGTCAGGCGAAGGGTTATACAGCTATTTCCAAACTATTTGAAGTCCATTATTCTACAGTAAGGAAGATTATTCACAAGTGGAAAACATTCAATACAGTTTTGGATGTCCCAGCAAATTCAC
The DNA here is from genome assembly GCA_039654625.1 of Rhinogobio ventralis. Classification (NCBI taxonomy): domain Eukaryota; kingdom Metazoa; phylum Chordata; class Actinopteri; order Cypriniformes; family Gobionidae; genus Rhinogobio; species Rhinogobio ventralis. Next base: position 13,705,439 of record CM077195.1, on the reverse strand, counting down.
TCCAAGGTCAGAACGTGCAATGATCAAAGATATCGCAAAACACCCAATAACTACACCTCAGACTCTACTGGCCTCAGTTAACATGTTAAATGTTAAAGTTCATGGCAGTACAATTAGAAAAATACAGGACAAGTATGGCATGTTTGTAAGGGTTGCCAGGAGAAAACTTCTCTCTAAAAAGAACATGGCAGCATGAATAGGTTTGCTGGCAAAGTTGCATCTTAACAAACCTCAAGACTTCTGGAACTGTACTGGAATGTCCTTTGGACAGACAAGACCAGAGTGGGGATGTTTAGCCGTAATGCAAAGAGCCAAGTTAGGTGAAAACTAAACAGCATATCAGCACAAACACATCATACCAACTGTCCATCACAGTGGTGGAGGGCTGATGATTTAAGCTTGTTTTGCAGCCACAGGACCTGGGCATCTTGCAGTCATTGAGTCGACCATGAACCCCTCTGTATACCAAAGTATTCTAGAGTCAAATGTAAGGTCATCTAACTGTCCAACAGCTAACGCTTGGCTGATATTGGGTCATGCAACAGGAAATGATCCCAAGCACACCAGCAAATCTATATCAGAATGGCGGAAAAAGTAAAAGAATCAAGGTGTTGCACTGGCCAGTCAAAGTCAAGACCTCAACCAGACTAAAATGTTGCGGCAGGACCAGCTGTGCATAAACAAATGCCTACAAACCTCAATGAACTGAAGCAACATTGTAAAGAAGAGTGGGCCAAAATTCCTCCAGAATGATGTGCGAGACTGTCATACAGAAAATGAATCCTTCAACTTATTGCTGCTAAAAGTGGCTCTACAAGCAGTTTAATCAAGGGTGTATGTAGAGTGTACTTGGTTTGTATATACACACACACACACACACACACACACACACATATATACACTCACCTAAAGGATTATTAGGAACACCTGTTCAATTTCTCATTAATGCAATTATCTAATCAACCAATCACATGGCAGTTGCTTCAATGCATTTAGGGGTGTGGTCCTGGTCAAGACAATCTCCTGAACTCCAAACTGAATGTCAGAATGGGAAAGAAAGGTGATTTAAGCAATTTTGAGCGTGGCATGGAGGTTGGTGCCAGACGGGCCGGTCTGAGTATTTCACAATCTGCTTACTGGGATTTTCACGCACAACCATTTCTAGAGTTTACAAAGAATGGTGTGAAAAGGGAAAAACATCCAGTATGCGGCAGTCCTGTGGGCGAAAATGCCTTGTTGATGCTAGAGGTATGAGGAGAATGGGCCGACTGATTCAAGCTGATAGAAGAGCAACTTTGACTGAAATAACCACTCGTTACAACCGAGGTATGCAGCAAAGCTTTTGTGAAGCCACAACACGCACAACCTTGAGGCGGATGGGCTACAACAGCAGAAGACCCCACCGGGTACCACTCATCTCCACTACAAATAGGAAAAAGAGGCTACAATTTGCACGAGCTCACCAAAATTGGACAGTTGAAGACTGGAAAAATGTTGCCTGGTCTGATGAGTCCTGATTTTTGTTGAGACATTCAGATGGTAGAGTCAGAATTTGGCGTAAACAGAATGAGAACATGGATCCATCATGCCTTGTTACCACTGTGCAGGCTGGTGGTGGTGGTGTAATGGTGTGGGGGATGTTTTCTTGGCACACTTTAGGCCCCTTAGTGCCAATTGGGCATCGTTTAAATGCCACGGCCTACCTGAGCATTGTTTCTGACCATGTCCATCCCTTTATGACCACCATGTACCCATCCTCTGATGGCTACTTCCAGCAGGATAATGCACCATGTCACAAAGCTCCAAACATTTCAAATTGGTTTCTTGAACATGACAATGAGTTCACTGTACTAAAATGGCCCCCACAGTCACCAGATCTCAACCCAATAGAGCAACTTTGGGATGTGGTGGAACGGGAGCTTCGTGCCCTGGATGTGCATCCCACAAATCTCCATCAACTGCAAGATGCTATCCTATCAATATGGGCCAACATTTCTAAAGAATGCTTTCAGCACCTTGTTGAATCAATGCCACGTAGAATTAAGGTAGTTCTGAAGGCGAAAGGGGGTCAAACACAGTATTAGTATGGTGTTCCTAATAATCCTTTAGGTGAGTGTATATATATAACACAAGATAAAAAAAACAACACAAGATTATTAAACCAGGCCAAAGCACTACTTTTTTTCAGGGGCCAGATTATCAAGATGAAAACTCAAGGGAAGAAGCAATTTTCAGTTTCAATTATTAGATCTTCACCTGTAAGTAAGACGTTAAAATGAAAAACAGAACTAATCACACGTAATGCTGTCTGTTTACATTAAAATAGTCAGGGGTATTCAGTTTAAGCTTTATAAAATCCCTTTAAAATGATAGACTAGGAAACTGGATTTACTTTTAATTAATTAAAATCAAATAAATCAATAAATCTGAGATCTTATATTTTGGAAGAAAGTAATACCTTTATTCACCAAGGTGCATTCAATTTATTAAAAGTGAAAGTAAAGACATTTATAATGTTACAAAACATTTCTAAACTTTTAAACTAAAGTTTTTAAACTACCCAGAAATAAAGAAAAATATATTTCTATAATAAAATAGAAAAGTTTAAATTGTAATAATATCATTATTAATGTTTTCCCTGTATTTTGCTGCCTTGGTGAGCATAAGAGACTTTCAGAAATGTAGAAAATTCTCGCCAAATGCAAACTATTGATCAGTAGGGCATAATATAGAACAGTGGTGGCTTGTCAGGGGAGGCACAGCCTAACCAAAAAGAGGTGTAAAATGGGAGAAGGATGATTTAATGGTAATAAAAGTCCCAGTTATTCATTTCATTTCATGTCTCACGTCCATTTAAAAGGACAGAAGGATGTATTTTTGCTTCAAGTGATAGGCTAGGTGAGTGAAATGATATAGATATTGTCTTTCTGTCATTATTTTTTTCTTTAATTTTCTGTCTAAAAGTGACCAAGCAGTTAAAAAGATCCTTGTGCATCCTCCATTTTAAACCCACCAGCTGCCACTGATATATAACGCTCATTTTACACTTAAGCAGAGCTGAAAAAAAGCAAACCTTTTTGTCATTTCTTCTTTGAACCAACATTTTTGTTTAGTTTTTATCACTCATTTATTCATGTACTGAATAAGACACTGTCATAATTTGGCTGCAGCAGACAAAACTTATTTAGATACACTTTATTGGATAAAACAGGATATAGAATTCAATACTTTTGATTCATGCCTGAGACACTATAGCTGAACTGTGGGCAGAAAAAAGCTTAAACACACTCTGGATATGAACAATCCATTGCTAAGATTTGTGCAAAGTGCGCCCTGGTGTATCAGGCACTCCAGCGATTATCAAAATCAATCGGAAAGCTGTATAAAAATGATTGACGGGCAGTGTTTGGCCGTGGGCAGCCAGCTAAAGAGCCCTTACATAGGCAGTTAAGTCCTTGCTTTTTGAGTGTGTGTGTGTTTTGCTTGCAAAATAGCCCCCAAAAAGGTCAAGGTATTTTTTTTTTAGACATTTCATGCATCATCAGTTTTGTACCACTGCTTAAATCGTGCCAACAACTGAAGCATTCACTCAAGTGCAGTGGCCATTTTCTTCCCTCAGTATTTCATCATAAAACCACATTAAAAGGAGCATTTGCTAGAAAGCAATAATCCAGTCACTCAGGTTTGAATGCGCAGTGCATAGCTGGGAGCATTTATCGGGCTTTTGAGGAATTTTGCGTTTTCTGCAGGCAGATTGAATTTTTACTCGGTGTGGGAGCAACCTTTCATTACCCCTACACTGTCATCAAGCATTACATCTCCACTCACTCAATTGTTGGCGATGCGCTGGCCCTGCAGTGGCTCAGTGTTGGCATCACCATGAGTTTAGTCCCCCTGAGGCCTGTCACTCCTTCCAATGAGTTTTAGTCTGGTTTTAAAAGAGTGGGGTTGGGTGTATGTTGCCGGTGGATTTAATAATCGGCATATAAGTGCAAAACTGTTCACTCTAAGACCTTACTAAATTAAGAGTACACGGCGTCCTGTACAATATGTTGTGTATATTGCGTTCCAGACGGTTCTGTGTGAATAGTAGACATCTCTCCCCTGAAATGAGCACTCTTTTTGGGGTGGAGTGGTTTTCATTCAGATCAATTTGTCTGGAGCGCCAGCTCATCAGCAGGCTGCTCTGAGAGGCACTTGGATACAGGCTGGCTGACAGCCAGAGAACCAGCCGCACACTATGAAGGGAATGGAATCAGTACTTATAGGGGTGTAAATATTTGCATTGACAATCTTTCAAACTGAATGCACAGAAAAAAAAAAAAAACTCAACCTGTTCAACTTTTTCTTCTGTTTAGCACAAAGGTGTATTTTGAAGAACTGGATCAGTCTAGAATGAAACTATCAAACCTGGATCAAGTGATTAATTACAATATCCAAATCCTGATAATGATTCATGCACAATGCACTAATAGCTATGTTTCCATCCAAAGTTGTCAATTTAACTTGTGCGCAAAAATAGAAATATTGCATAAAACATTTGCGAATAAAGCAGCGTTTCCATCCCACGTGTTCAAGAGAACAAAATCATAGCATGTTATCTTGCGTTCGGATGCGTTTGGGAACACAATCATGTGAGACACTTCTGGGAGGTGATTATATCGAATCATTCTGATGACAGACTTTGACTCAGGCATTTCTGAATAATCAAACCAACATTTGAGATGCTGTCCAATGAAATTGGTCCACTGGTTTGTTCAGTTATAGAATCACATCACTGTTGAGGCAAAGTACGTTTTTTTTTTGTTTTGCTGAGAATCAAGGGATTTATTCAGTAAATGTGTTTCCATCGTAGTTCCCTTTCAGTCGGTCACGTTCGACGTACGTCGGACATCACCGACGAATTGGGATCACTTCAGGGAGCCCCTATCAGCTTCGAGATATAGAGAACCGGCCAATGACTATTGGCGTGCGAGATTTGCATCTCGCGCTCCGCCCCGCAGCGCGGGTATAAAGCGGAAGTGAATGCAGCGCACTATTGTCATTCACTTCGGAGCCGAACACCGTTGATGAAGCAACAGACTGCCTGTATTCAGCGAGAGAGAGAGAGAGAGAGAGAGAGAGAGAGAGAGAGAGAGAGAGAGAGAGAGATTGGTCAGACGGCACAAAACAGCGTGACCGCGTGCTCACCGCTGCTGAGAGAAAAAAAAACAACTGCTGTTCTCACAGCAAACAGTTTCAAATTTCACTGTTGGTTCGTGAGGGCATTTCCTTGTGAGAGCAGATACAGGCTGCACTACTTCCTGTATTCTGCCGCGGTCTTCCCTGGGTGCTTCAGCACTAAAAGAGCGTTTCCTCACAAAAAGAGCAACACGGGTGTGACACTGCATCTTTTTCAAGATGTCATTCCACCCGTGCGTTTCTGGATGCGGCCATTCCCTGTCACCCGCTGACGGTCACAATCGCTGTATGACATGCCTGGGCATTCAGCACGCTAAGGCGGCTCTTGTGGATAGTTCATGTTCCCACTGCGGGAACATGACTATCGCGGCGCTTAGGTTGAGACTCACCTACCTCCGGGAAGGCGGAGTCCCCCTACCCATACCTCAATCTAGTGCTATTCCTGCCCAGCAGAACTTCGACGGATGGCCAGGGTGACCTGAGGATTGCGTTTAGGGCAAACCCGCCGAGCCAGCCTCCGCAGGCCCCTAATCCCTCACAAGCGCCGCTACCGGGCGGCCAGTGGTGACCTTCGGGGCTCTGGCGGATGAGCAGATGTCGATCGCTGCATCGGAGGGGGAGTTCCGGTCCTCGGAGGATAAAGATTCGGCTGTACTGCCTCCCTCTGGGAGAGTGGCAACGGTCGAATCGGACCCCGAGTTGACGGCTATGCTTTCCCGGGCCGCCGAAAAGGTCGGGCTTGAGTGGAACCCTCCACCACGTCCCGAACTTTCTAGGTTGGATGATTGGTTTCTCGGGGCGGGTCGCGCTGGTTCTCAGCGTCCCGCCCCGGTGCCTTTCTTCCCGGAGGTGCATGAGGAGCTCACCAGGTCGTGGACGACACCATTTAGTGCCAGAAACAGACCTAGTGGCTCCTCCCTCCTCACTAACCTTGACGGCAGGCAAGCCAAGGGGTACGTGGGAATCCCGCCAGTGGAGCGGGCCGTCGCGATGCAACTGTGTCCGGCGACCGCCTCTAACTGGCGCGGTGACCCGCGTCTCCCATCCAAGGCCTGTAAGTTCTCTTCCAGTCTGACTGCGAAGGATTACAGGTCTTGTGGCCAGGCTGCGTCTGCCTTGCATGCCATGGCGTTGCTCCAGGTGCACCAGGCCCAGGCACTCATGGACATGCACGAGGGTAGGCCTGACCCAGAGCTCCTCCGGGAGCTCCGGACGGCGACGGACCTTGCCCTCAGGGCGATGAAAGTCACTGCCCGTTCCCTTGGCCAGGCGATGTCCACCTTAGTGGTCCAGGAACGCCTTCTCTGGCTCAACCTGGCCGACATGAGGGAGACCTACAAGTATCGGTTCCCGGACTCCCCCGTTTCCTCGGCCGGGTTGTTCAGCGATGTGGTCGAGAGCTTTGCCCAGCAGTTCTCGGTCGCCCAAAAGCAGACGGCGGCTATTAAGCACATCCTGCCCCGACGCCCAGCTGTTGCCTCCACCCTGCCGCCGGTCGCAGCACCTCCGCCTGCCCTTTGCCGAGGACGTCCGCCCGCTGCCGCCCCCGCTTCCGCCCCAGCCCAGCAGCAGCCTCCACCCGGGTGTCGGCATGGAGCTGGCCGTGGGAAGGACGTCCAGCCCGCTGCCAAGCCAGGTGGCAAGCGCCGTCGTAAGAGACCCTGAGATGGGCCACCCAGAGATGGAGGAGACTGCTCTTCAGGAGATGGCTGCAGCACCACTCCTTCCCCCGGAGGAGGGCCGGGGGAGAATCTTTAGTTCGACTTCTATTCCGCCGCTGGCCCCAGCGGTACCCAAATTCTCAAAAAAAGAGCAGTTTCCGACATCTCTGGGTGCCAAGAGTGTGGCCGTTGCGTACATCAACAAACAGGGTGGTCTACGCTCCTGTCGCATGTCACACCTCGCCCGCCATCTCCTCCTATGGAGTCAGAAGCATCTGAGGTCGCTTCGTGCCATTCACATTCCGGGCCTGCTCAATCGTGCGGCCGACGAGCTCTCGCAACAGCCAGTTCTCCCCGGAGAGTGGAGACTCCATCCCCAGGTGGTCCAGCTGATCTGGAGTCGCTTCGGGACCGCACAGGTAGACCTGTTTGCCACCCCGGACACGACCCACTGCCAGTTGTTCTATTCCCTGACCGAGGGGACCCTCGGCTCGGATGCTCTGGCACACAGCTGGCCCCGGGGCCTACGCAAGTATGCGTTTCCCCCAGTGAGCCTTCTTGCACAGACTCTGTGCAAGGTCAGGGAGGACGAGGAGCAAGTCCTGTTGGTTGCTCCGTATTGGCCCAACCGGACTTGGTTCCCGGAACTAGTGCTTCTCGCAACAGCACCTCCTTGGCCCATTCCTCTGAGGAAGGACTTCCTGACTCAGAGACAGGGCACCCTATGGCACCCGCGTCCGGACCTCTGGAAACTCCATGTCTGGTCCCTGGATGGGACGCGGAGGTTCTAGGTGGCCTACCACAGGCTGTGGTAGACACCATCACTTCCGCTAGAGCTCCCTCTACGAGGCACCTCTATGCGTTGAAGTGGAACATGTTCGTCGATTGGTGCTCTTCTCGCCGAGAAGACCCCCGGAGATATTTGATCAGTTCTGTGCTTTCCTTCCTACAGGATGGGGTGGAGCGAAGACTGTCTTCCTCCACCCTCAAAGTTTATGTTGCCGCTATCACCGCTAATCATGACATGGTAGATGGTCTCTAGGGTAGCACGATCTGATCGTCAGGTTCCTGAGGAGGGCGAGGAGACTAAATCCACCTCGCCCTCCCTCTATACCCTCTTGGGACTTAACTCTGGTGCTATCCGCACTGCAGAGGGTGCCCTTTGAGCCTTTGCAGTCAGCTGAGTTAAAAATTCTGTCTCTGAAGACAGTACTCCTGACTGCATTGGCCTCTATCGAGAGGGTAGGGGACCTGCAGGCATTTTCGGTCGACGAATCGTGTCTGGAGTTCAGGCCCGGTAACTCTCATGTAGTCCTGAGACCCTGGCCCGGATATGTGCCCAAGGTTCCCACCACTCCCTTTCGGGACCAGGTGGTGAACCAGCAAGCGCTGCCATCAAAGGAGGCAGACCCAGCCCTAGTCACATGATAGTGACAGACAAAAATGTATTGCATAATTTGATATCGACATCAAATTATGCAATACATTTTTGTCTGTCACTATCATGTGACTTCAGAAGATTTAGAACAAAGTGCATGAATTGCATGGACAATTTTTTTATTATTTTTGTCATTTCGGAACATTTATGTAATAATAATATTAACTAATATGAATTATTTAATAACTAATCTTAACATATATTATTTCTTTTTTTTACTCGATGAAGGAAAGTCATACAGGTTTGGAATGACATGAAGATGAGTGAATGATAATTTTTATTATTGAGAAAACTACTTTAAAAAAGAAATATATATGGTAATGGATCAAAATCTGAAATTCTGTTACAATTCTATTATTTATGTGAACTATTTGGGCATGATTCATAATTATTCTCAAAAACTGCGTAAAAACATAAAACGGTCATAATAGATTAAAATCTACATTTTACTGAATATAGGTCAAAATTATATTTTGGATAAGGCACCAATGCATCATACATACATTTACAACTATAATCTATTATTAGACTTTGTTACCTATGCATTTAATTTTCATTGCAAGATTTATGCATTTAATTTTCATTGCAAGATTAATGCACTGTGATTCATATGCACTTCAAGCACAACGCAAGCACTTTCTGAAGAATGCATCAACAACCTCCAACACAGGCTGATGGTTACATAATCAAAACACATAATCAGGATATTCAAAATACTTGTAAACACACTCTTTCTCCACTGTTTTCAGTCTATTTGGATGTGGCAGGGCAAACAGCCTTTCAGAGTGTGTAAAATAAGGCTGCCAGCACAAGTTAGAGAAAGAGTTTTCAAGCTTGTCAAAAGAATTCTTAAGCTTATGGACAGGGGGATACCAAAAACTCCAGCAGCCAACGGCAACCCTTCAGCACAACCGTGTGGTGCCTAACTAGCTCAGGAAAAAGTAGCTCTGCGCAGAGCAAGACAGGTACTCCTAGACAGGACGAGAGGGTGCTGATTTCATCATAGATGTCTAATGGCTTGTCCTATTAGACATCATTAGAGGCATCTGGGTTAGGCAGCAACAAATCAGTCATTCCCTGCTACAGCTAAAAGCATAATTCCTTCACTGCTTTATAATCATTGATTTTGACGTAAGCTAATTATTACAACTAATAAACCATTTTAAATATTTTAACTATCACTTAATGGACAAATATGACTCATATGAGGTTTGGCAATAGACTGTAAAAAAAGATGGACAGCATGTCTCTGCTTCCTTCCATTGAATGAAAATAAAGCCAAAATATCCCAGTAAAGGTCGGTGCTGATTATGTGGTTCGGAGCCCGAGTCTGCGCAGTAGTGATCCTGAGGTGGAACCGCAGCATCAAGGTCCCGCCCATACTCCCATTCCCAAAGACTCAATCACAAACACAGCTGTCAATCACAACGTTACACACCGTCTTTATTTCATCACATTTATTGGGAAAACAAACATTTTAACATAGGTCTGCATGATGAGAACCTAAAATAACAGAAAACATCTATGGGAAAAAAATATTTTAAAAATGCAATTGGATTTTTTAGTTTGGCTCGCATCCCATTCGATTACATGGAGAGGGCAGTGTTTAAAATCCATACTGCAGCAGGCCACCAGGGGGCGATCGAAATGCATGGCTTCACTTTTCAGGACTTGTGCAGCACACTGAGAAGCATCTCGCTGCAGTCTGTGGTGGACATCCAACCCGTCCCAAATCCAAGTGTGACGCCAGAAGCCACGGCAATGTTCAAAGCAGTTCAGCGGAAACTCCGCCCTGCAGCCGATTCCCTTTTCAAAAACCTACGTACAACAAATCAGGTTTCCGGGGCGGAATGGGGATGGGAAGTCACAAGGTGATGTATTGGACACGGGCGTAGCTCCTGACGTCACACTTGGATGTGGGCGGGGTTGGATTTCCAGCGCAGGATGCAGCACGACCTACTTGGGCACACTTGGGTTTGGCTGGTACAGTGCCCCTGCTGGTACATACCGTAACTACACATTATGGGGACATCATTCTTCATAAAAAATTAGCCATGCAATGGATTTGACTGGACTATTAAAGTTTGAAATATGTTACATGAAAAAAGGGTAGGTAAAAGGAATGACAAATAAATATTCTGGGTTTAATACAAGTTATGCTAAAATTGACAGCAAAACAATAGTAAAAATGGATCAATGTATGCTTTAGAAGGCAGAAATGCGAAGCTTAAAATTGAATAAAAGCACTTACATTTATTCCTATGTCTTAAAACTTAAATATTTTTGAGCTGTAAAGTTGTTTTTGTAATTCTGGTAGTCATTTTAAGGTTTTAGGCGTACATTGTTATGGAGTTGTAAAATTTGATATAATTTCACACAGAATTTTTTTTTTCATATTAAAGTTTTATGAATCAGTGAGTACTTTGTTTATGGATTGAACTCATTCACTTTCACTCACTGGAAATCAGATCTTTGCAGTTTTAAAGAAAAGGGGGGACAAGCCAAAATTAACATTTATGGTGATCAACATAGCCACAGGTGCCGTCGTCTGCGCTCTACTACACTCTAAAAAAATGCTGGGTTGTTTCAACCCAAATTTGGGTCAAATATGGACAAAACCAGCCTTTGGGTTACATTTTTTAATTCATTTTTAACCCAACGGCTGAGTTTGTCCATATATGACCCACATTTGGGTTAAAACAACCCAGCATTTACAGTGTATATTGACCTTTGATATGATTATTCCTTTAACTACTTCCTTACTAACTGCATCCAGTAACATCACCACAAACCCAACATGAATGTTTTACACACCTTTACAATGACTTAAAATAACAGCTATAAATAGACCACCTATCGACCACATCATGGCTGGATACAAATAGACGACACCAAACACCATGGAAACGGATGAATGTCAACAAAGAATAAAAGGTTTTGTTGGAAACTGACCAGCTGTGAGAGGTCACAGTGGCAGACAGTCTGGAGTCTTCCGGACTGGATCTGACTGACGGCTTGAGCTGATACCAATGGAGAATCAACAATGAGACTCAAGAAGAGAAAAAAAAAAAGGAAACAATGCTGCCTTCCAAACAGGTAATACACATAAGGAGGCTGCTCGTTTAGAAATAAAACCTTTACTACAAGTGTTTTGTAGTTATTTACGTACCATTCATTAGCTTACACAAATAAAATGAGAAAAGTTAACCATAAAAAACTTCCTTAGCCAGAAAGTCCTGCTGGCAAAATGGAAGACTGGCGTCAACGTGATTAATTCACAGTTAATCTGCCTTTCCTTCTCCTATTTGTTATTTTCCTTTTGGCTTTCTTTATTCTTCTTCTCCGCAGGTCTCTTTTTTCAGCTGTAATTAAAGCTCCCATTTGCTATACAGATTCATTTTTATTGCTACATTCCCTCTGCATCAGCGAGTACAGAGAGAAAAAAAAAAAAAAAAAAAACAAAAAAAAACAGTCGCCAGGAAGAGATCTTGAAAGATCTCTGCCTCGAGTACAACATTTATTTAATGCTCCAGTTCACAGTTCAATTCGGTTAATAAATACTCCCCAGCAAAGTTTCGTCCAAGCTAAAAAAAGCCAAAATATTTGCGGAGATAATAAAAGTGACAACATGCTGGAAGGGAAGGGCAGAAGATTTACCTCTTACTGTTGGTAGATAAAGAGAGGCTGCAAAAGTTCATTAAGGAATTGTGGGAAATGAAATGAAAATGGTGAACTGAAGCAAGACTAATGCGGGCAGAGGAGCTGGCAGCTTCAGGTGACTTTGAAAGAGAACACAGAATATACGTGATCAAGTCCTCAAAGGAAGATCAAGAGACAAACTTTTTAAACAAATGAATAGCACAAAAAGCGGAGTTCAGGCCAAACACTAGAGAATTAACCTCTTTCTGGTCCAGTAATTTGATTGGTCAAGCAATTTGCATCACTCAACTTGTCTGTGTTAACATTCCAAACCAGTGTTTGTGAGCGGTGTGACTTTCTACTTTATCATGGAGAAACAAAGATTTTAAAGAGAAAAAAGTCTCACTAATGATTTGATGACCATTGTGAATCATTCAAATGGGAATAATGCAGGTACTTTGGGATAAAAATGTGTTAAACCATTTATAATTTATCAAAAGCACATTTATTTTGACTGATACGCTGATCTGATTTTGCATAAAATGTAAAGCATTTTATAACAAATAACCCTGAGTGCCTTTTACCTGGACTTGGTGGCTTTTTTAAAATAATTTTTAAAAGACAAAAAAGAAAGACAAAATAAATGCCTTTATAGCGTAGTATAAAAACCAGGGAAATGTTGAGAATTGTTCAGCTGGCCTAGAGCGTGTTCATCCTGAGTATCAACACAGCAAGGTGTCTGTTTTTGTGTGTGTGTGAGAGTGATCTATCCTAAGGTGCAAAACCACAAGTAGATGCGTAGCTTCACCTCACATTTCCTCGCCATTTCGTCAGTAAGCAGTCAGATGCTTTCATTATCAAAACAACCTTCTACTCTCTAAATGGGTTTTGCTCTGGGCTGCAGGATGAAGCCGGAGAAAATGTGGAAATGGCACTTTCAGAGTCTGACAAGAGAAATATAATTTCATGCAAATGTAGCGTTTAGTTTAGAAAATCAGGGTAATGTTTTTCTCCCCCAACCACTGTCTCTCGCACAACCTCTTTCCACTTTTTTTAATTTCACACTTCAATGCACAACTATAAATGATGACCAAAAATCTATCTCAGCAACATGCTATAGTTTTGTGTACGACTGAGGCCTTTTAACAAAGAATAATATTTTTTTTTCTCAGTGATAACTAATTGCATGTACGCTTTGGCCATGTCGCATAATATTCCTTTTGACATAGGCCACTGAACTCCAATGACCCTGAACAGTCACAAAAATTAAAAAGCAAACTATTCATATGTACAAAATCCCACAATTAAATGTAACAAAACTAATTATATATATTGTTGTGCAATATGCATAAGAATACAATTATCCTGCCTCATTGTTTGACATTTAACTAATATATTATTGTGGCGAGCGGTGAGGTGAGGGACCGTGAGAACGGGCCGGTGACGAGCGATAATGAGCTCCAGCTGCGCGCCACACCGGTCTCGTCTCACGGAGGACTGACGGGAGCATAAAAGGAGGAGCGACGACAGTGCAAGACGAGAGAGGACCAGGCCTGGACTTATGTTGTGTTTTTGTTTACGTTTTATTTTGTAAAAATTAATTATATAATAAATAACCAAAATGAAAGTCGCCGCGGCAGCCCCTCACGGACGACTGCCGCGGCGACTTTCATTTTGGTTATTTATTTCATTAAAGTTTTAAATGTTCGCCGGTTTCCCGCCTCCTTCTTCCCGGAACATACTAACGTTGTTACAATTATGTATAATGCGTTTAGATTATTTCCTGGAAAAGCCTTATATGGGCAATGATGTAACTCTTACATAGGAATTTTATTTATAATACAATGTATATAACATTTGTATGACGTGTTATAGTATTCATCCAGTTGTACTGTGAGTGTTTGGCTGGAGAGCGTTGCAGAGTTATGTGTGTGCAGAAGTTAAATTTGAGGTCAAAGATATAAGGATGAGACCACTTTACAAATCACTCAACTTATTTATGCTCAAAGTAGAAAAGAAAACCTGTATTAGAGAAAATGTATAACTATTATGTGTCAAGTATGTTGCTGTGGATGTAAAGTGATATAGACATAAAACAGGCCTTTGGTAGTAATATCAGATGCTGCTTTGTGACCACCTGAAGAGCTTCTCCGGCACCAGAACCATTGCTGATATTGCCTTGATTAAAAAACATTTTGATATTTTTACTTTAATTATATAGAGTATTTGTAGAATATTTATACTGCTAGAGAAACAAAAAAAAATACTTCTATTTTTATAACAAAATCTGCTTCCCGGGGAATTGATTTATGACGTTAAGCAAGAACAGACTATGGAGAAGTCTTCTGTCCTATCGTAAGCATTTTTAAATGCTTATAATTTAGGTCAGATTCGACTTGTGTGTTCACACTTGTAGTTCGGTTTGCTTGGTCGGGACCAAAAAAACCCCAACAACATTTAGTCCTGGACCACTTAGCGTTCACATTGGCATTTTAATACCAAACCTAAAGCCATAGGGATGCGTTCGCAACCTGATTGGTCGGCTTTTATGATGTTTCGAGATGGAACCGAACATCCAAAACAATGCTGTGTGCTGGGATAAATCCTCTCGTTGTATGTGTGTAGCCTACATATGATGTTATTTTGACAAGTTGAGAACTCGTAAAGAGCTTATAAAATGTGTGAAGGAGTCAAAACAGCGGCAGGAATCCCTCCGTCACACACACACACAAACGAACATCTGCTGTGAGGAGATGCCGTTCTGATGCCTGTACCGAACTGTGATGGGCAACATCACGACTATGACCATGTATGCGTGAGCATTCTGTTCTTTTTAGGGTCACATCTTGTGACATAATTTTCCGGTTTTGCACACCAGGCTTCAGATGGCAGCGTTCACACTTATTCAAATAAACCGCACTAACAGAGCAATCACATCATGATTCGTTTTAATCGAACCAAACATGCCAAGTGTGAACACAGCCTTACTTAGCTATCTATCACTGTGTATATATACTATATTGCCAAAAGTTTTGGGATGCCTGCCTTTACATGCACGTGAACTTTAATGACATCCCATTTTTAATCTGTAGGGTTTAATATGGAGTTGGCCCACCCTATAACAGCATAAACTCTTCTGGGAAGGCTTTCCACAAGGTTTAGGAGTGTGTTTATGGGAATTTTTGACCATTCTTCTAGAAGCGCATTTGTGAGGTCAGGCACTGATGTTGGACGAGAAGGCCTGGCTCGCAGTCTCCGCTCTAATTCCTCCCAAAGGTGCTCTATCAGGTTGAGATCAGGACTGTGCAGGCCAGTCAAGTTCCTCCACACCAAACTCACTCATCCATGTCTTTATGGACCTTTCTTTGTGCATTGGTGTGCAGTCATGTTGGAACAGGAAGGGGCCATCCCCAAACAGTTCCCACAAAGTTGGGAGCATGAAATTGTCCAAAATGTCTTGGTATGCTGAAGCATTAAGAGTTCCTTTCACTGGAACTAAGGGGCCAAGCCCAACCCCTGAAAAACAACTCCACACCATAATCCCCCCTCCACCAAACTTTACACATGGCACAATGCAGTCAGGCAAGTACTGTTCTCCAGGCAACCGCGAAACCCAGACTCGTTCATTGGATTGCCAGACAGAGAAGCGTGATTCGTCACTCCAGAGAACACGTCTCCACTGCTCTAGAGTACAGTGGTGGCGTGCTTTACACCACTGCATCCGACGCTTTGCATTGCACTGCACTTGGTGATGTAAGGCTTGGACGCAGCTGCTCGGCCATGGAAACCCATTCCATGAAGCTCTCAACACACTGTTCTTGAGCTAATCTAAATTTGCTGAGCTCCTGAGAGCGACCCATTCTTTCACAAATGTTTGTAGAAGCAGTCTGCATGCTTAGATGCTTGATTTTATACACCTTTGGCCATGGAAGTGATTGGAACACCTGAATTCAATGATTTGGAGGGGTGTCCAATACTTTTGGCAATATAGTGTATGTGTATAGTTTTAAATGTCATAACTTTAAAATATTATCAGACAGTAGTGGTTGTGCAGAATCAGTGTCGGCCTGTTCATTGCCTGCTATTAAGAACGAGTTGACACTGTACTTCTACACTAATAGAAGTGTCCCCTTCAGGACCAGCCTGGGGATTAAAGGACCTCAGATCAAGAAATCCTCCTGTTGTGAGCTATAGATGTTCAGCACCTGGAGTATGGGATTCATGGCATTGTTAGCAGTGTGTTTATGTCTCTGGATCAATGTTCAGGCCTTTTTTTTTATATAAAGGCTGTCTTCAGGCTGCATTCTCAGAATAAGTCATAAGACAATAACACAGAATAAGAGAATCAACAATCCCCCCCTCATTATCTCTTCACCAGCACAACCTCCAAATAAAGGAACCATAATTTACCATCCAATCCTGTACAACAAATGAGACACAAGATTTGCCTTTTTAACAATTTATAGTACATTAGCCTTTGTGGCTCTGGCTTAATTATCATTCGGAGATGCTTTTCTGCTCATTTGTTTTCTGCCTTTTTGATTCCTGTCTTTTTCCGAAAGACTGTGAGCTTTTTATACTCGGAGAAGTCAGGCATCTCATTTTAGTTAAGTGTACAATTAATGTATTTATATCTCCAAATCAAATAAATGAACAAGACTGTAATACTTGATTCTGATTGGCCAAACATGGCACTTTGTAGTCAAATATGTTTGTATAATGATCTCTGAACTGTCCAACTGATTGTCGTCCCAACCAGTTTCCTTCATACTGTATGTCTCTTGTAGCACTTTGCGCTCTCTGCAGACATAAAACAATAATTTGAACTGAAATCAATAATTTCTGTTTCGTATTTCTTGCTTTGTATCTAGGTTTATTTTATGAGAAATAACAGAGTGACTGTCTATTATCTTATTACTTATAACTAATTTTTAAGTACCAAATCACTGAGTGTGGCTTTCACACAACTATATGTTTTCTTTGCACATTTTACTGCAACATGACTGCTGGTTCTTCATCTTTTCTTAACCTTGGGACTAAGCTCCAAAAGACCTCATGAACAGTTCATAAAAGACTTGTAGGTCCAGATAGGAGCTAAAGTTTCCCATAATTTCCCATTAATCACATGAACAAATTCCCATTTTTTCATGTGATGGTAAAATTTTCAGCAGCCATCACTCTATTCTACATACATACATACAAACTGCCCGGCTTAAAAAAAAGAGTCAAATTTGCTTAAGAAAAAGGCAAATGCTTAAGAATCTTTACTGTCAGTGAACACAACTTTTTGAATGCTAGTGTACACATAGTCTCAGCCTCATACATCACACCGTTGGTTGAACGTCTGATGCATATGGCACATTTATCTGGAAACACTTCAGGAGTTTCAAAGTCGTCATCTGATTGGTTGAATTCTACAGGATGTCCACGTGACGTGTGTGTTGCATTCTTTAACGGTCCGCCTGGAAACAAATGCTGTGATGCCAAATGCCGTCGTGTTTACAACTGTAAAAATGAGCTCTTACCAGGATCAACTAAACGCTGGATTTTCAAAAGTATGTGAAGTTCGCCCCTCGATGGTTGCATTAAACTTGCACAACATTCTTGAATGAATAATTTATAGATGCACACCGGTCTGTTATTGCAGGGACATTGACTTTACATTTCCACACCCCTAAACATGGCGCGGAACAAAACAAACTGTGATTGGTTGTGTTACATGTCAGTCAAATGTCCTCTTGGGCGGTCCTTAACCAATAAACGCTTCGAAAGAGTCCAGACCTTCTGCCGTCAGTCTGAAGGTCTGGCTACGCGAGACAAGTGTACACATCAAACATATTACTGGTGATCACTGTAACAATCTGACAGATTTTTGTCATCTTATACATTAGAGTCAAATAGGGCCAGATTTACTAAACAGGGCAAATTAGTGTGAGAGCGCAATTCCATAAAAGCACAGATGGGAGTGGACAGTTCTGCACGTGATCTACTGATGACGCACAAATTAAAGCACACAGACACAGCCGGATCATTTCCATAATGACCAACGCAATCTACCAGTTAGCAGACGTGCTTTTTTGGGGCGGTAAATAAGTAAATTAGTAAATCCTGACAGTAGTTTTTTAACACCAAAAGAGGGTTTAGAGTGGTGCAAGCTGTTATTACATCTGGCCCATAGTGTCTAATTGATGACTATGACATGATGAAATATTTACTATATTTAAAAAAATGACAATTTTGACAAATACTTAAAAAAATACTGTAATACCACCTAATATGGTATTACTCTGGAATTCTTACATATTTTTGCTCTACCTGGATACAGAAATGTTTTAATTGTTGATTGAGACTAGGCTCTGGAAGGTAATTTGCATCGAGGTCTTGAGTCAATGGGTATATAATTTTACAATAGCACTAATGGTATATTTTGTATAGCACAGGTTAGATGTTACAACCTTACCTCACTGACTTTAATTTCTCTATGTCATCAGCATTTTCATTTCACCTCTGCCTCAGAGGGCTATTAGATGAAGAAATGCAGCTTCAACTTCCTGTCTGGAGCTTAATGAGGGACGCTGATGAAGTGCTACTGGGTAGGATTATGCACTGAAAGAAGCTGATCCTCTTATTTATGTTTTAATAATTAAAAGGCCTTAATCATTTCAGATTTATTGTGTTATTGACTGGAGGGATCACTTAGAAGCCAATAAGAGGTAGAAGCAGAACAGCAGGTGAGTGCAGCTGCTGTGGATTGTTTTTGTGTAAATATATCACAGGATTGTACATATTAACAACAAGCCTTGGCTGTTTTAAAAAGGTTTGCTAACTTCTGCCATGAGCGCCCAATTATTTAAACAAACACCACACACACCTCGAGAAATCTGTTCCATTGTTGTGCTGTATCTAGCTGGCTTTAAGGTTTTTTTGGAATAATAAATAATATAATCAATCACACTAAATGTTAAATTTCCCTGGTAAAAGTATTATATCACTCTATTAGCATACTATACTTAACATAAGATATATACTATAACTGGGTTCCTACACATTTTCCATTTAAAATTCCATACTTTTCCAGACTCAAATTTCCAAACTTCTCTGTAAATTTTTCAGACCATTTGTAACATAAATGGTTCATACAGCACTATTTTCAGCACTATATTTGGTATATAGTAAAGTCATCTGTAAATATTTTTATTTTCTGTTTTTGTATTGGTTTTCTTGAAGTGACAACATGCATTTAACATACAGACCTAAAATGCTTTATAACCTGCATATATTCACCTCTGACACATCAGTTTAATAAATGTAAATGTGGTTTGATGTTACATAATCATCAAACAGCAAAAGTACAGTCTGATTTAGATTATTTTTTTTATTCAGCATTCAACCTTGGTTCCATTTAATTGCGCCATTTTACCGTTTCTACAAATTAAAGTGAGCAGCGCGTCAAATCAACGGAGCGGTTCACACCACAAGCGCTCTGGGTCGATTATGGTAATGTTCTTTTGGATCTAAATCTATATCTATATTGATCTATATCTCTAATATTTTTATCTATAGCCAAAAGCACTTCATTTCAAGCTCTTTCCGCTCTGTGCATTTTGCTTCTCTCTTTCTCGCTAAAAGCGTAAAGCACCACATAAAGAGCTGCGGACGACGCGGTTGTTTTATCAACAGTAGTAGAAACATGGTGAGCAGCAAAAATTCGCAAAAACGCTGCGGAAAACAAGAATGCAGCTAATGCAATTATTTTTATCTGTCATACAGATGACTCAGACCGTTTAACTAAACCAGATCTGAGACAAGTTAGATGGAATTTTTTTACATACATTTAACATTATTAATCAGCATATAAAGAGCATTTGGAAAATGATTTAGAGATGACACGGGGAGAGAAATTACTGTTAACTTACTAGTTAACTTTGTTTTCTCTTTACGATGAGAGTTTTGATTATTAGATTATGTACATTGTTTGTTTTTAGTTGTTTATTGCTTGGAGCAACATATAAAAATGTTCCATACTTTTCTTAAGAGGTAAACCCAGCACCCCCAGTATGTTTTCTCAGTCCCAAGGCCTTCTATGTGCCATACACAAAGGCACATAGGAGGCATATGTAAATAATAATAAATTAAATAATAATAATAGCCTGATAAAACATCTGATCTTACATTTTTATATTCATATCCAGAGAAATGTGTACTGTCTTTGGTAAATTTTGATACAAATTCTTAGACATCACTGCTTTGGCTCTCGGAACCCAATATTATAATATTTAATGAATACTTTAAGGTGTTTAGGATGTTTATTTTACAAAGTACTACGGCTGCCCCGATGGAAATGTATAACGGTTCCAAAAAAGTACTGACTGGACCTCTGCTGGGAAGGAAATATAGAGAACAGACCTCTTGGAACTTTAATTGAATATCCCTGTTATATAGAAAACTGTTAAATGGTAATGTATGGTGTGTGTGTGTGTACTAAATATGCATTGCATTGTTTCTATTTCATAGATTTTTCTTTTTGCCTCATATTTCTAGAAACAGTGAGAGTGGAGACATGAAACGATAGGGAGTAGAATGGAGGGAGGGATGGTTAGATCGGAAAATGTCACGAGCCAGATTCAAATTCGGGTCGTCTGCACAAAAATACCAATGCATGTGCTCTACCCTCCAGGTCACTTCTCCGACATCCAATTCACATTTCTTCATAGTTCTGTCTGGCTCCATCAATTTATTTGGATACCAGTTCTATTTACACAGAGTGCAATATTTTTTATTTATGAATGTAGGCTATACCCTTTTTAGGAATTAATATTCCACAGGATTCATTGCCCAAGAACCGACAGGAAAGGCCATATACCAGTTTGTTTTTCGTTAGCAAAACTTCATATAACAGATAGCCATTTAATGCACAGACACAAACAAAGAAAACCAAGTCATGAAAGATCACAAACTATGTTTGGAGAGGTTTAGATGAGCTCTGAGACAAGAAGGCGGCTCTATGGGTGTAGCACTTACCACCTGACCATTTTGAGGGTTCTTATGGGCATACGGAGGACCACGAATATGATTCCACATCTGACCTGAGGTCATGGCAAACACCACACACTGTGGAAAAGAAAAAAAGAGGGTGAGTGAGATTGCAAGTGTATTAGGTGAGTGATATGTTGATAAGGGATTGACAAACAGAAAGAGTGAACGATAAAGATTGATTACACTGTTGCAGTCAAAAAAAAAAAAACTTCAAAGTGCCCTTATAATCAATATGGTGGATAACAAACTTTATCCATCAGAGCAGTAAAGGTCAGCCACTTTCAGACTTTGGGGAATAAATATCGAAAGCCCAAGTTCTACAATTTACAGACAACACAACACTTTAAATCAAACTTTTATGCAAGACACAGCACATAATTTTGGCCTCAGGTGGTAAGAAGCACATTGACTCTATGCTTTCTCCCCTTGAGCTGTTGTCTTCTGTTTTTATTGCATCTTCTTGGGTTTAGATACAATAAATTGGCCTATTTTATGTCTTAAAAAGTCTATAAATAATTTTAATCTAGGTTTACTCCATGGTCAGCTGGTTTTATTTTATTAAAGGACCTTATAAAGCAATAGCAAAAGTGTTGAAGTTGTTGAAGTAGTTCAACAGTTCTAGAGCCAGAGAGAGATGACCACTGTACTGCTGCCAAGATAGGCATTGTTGTTTGATCTGGACAGTTGTCAACTGAAAAAATGGCTCCAGCAGTTTAATTTGAATTAGGGCTAAATAATGAACATTAGGTACCAGTGCAGCCATGGCCCAGCCAGTCTTGTTGTAGATGAACTCCAAGTTGTTTCTGCGCAGGTAGAGGAGCCCACCTACCAGAGACACCAGCAGAGCCAGAGCGATCGTACCCGAGTAGTTGGGTGGCCGGAACACCCGAATCTAGAGAGGAAGGAAAAAAAAAAAAAAAAGAAAAAGTATGTGAACCGCTTGCAGAATCTGTGAAATGTGAATAATTTTAACTAAATAAGAGAGATCATACAAAATGCATGTTATTTTTTTATTTAGTACTGTCCTGAATAAGATATTTTACACATTTTTTTTTACATATAGTCTACAAGACAAAAAAAAAATCTGAATTTATTAAAATGACCCCATTCAAAAGTTTATGAACCATTGATTCTTAATACTGTGTGTCGTTCCCTGGATGATCCATGGCTGTTTTTTTGTTTTGTGATGGTTGTTCCCTTGTCCCTTGTTTGTCCTGAACAGTTAAACTGCCCAGTGTTCTACAGGTCCTGCACATTTTTCAGTTTTCCAGCATCTTTTTCATATTTGAACCCTCTCCAGCAGTGACTGTATGATTTTAAGATCCATCTTTTCACACTGAGGACAATTGAGGGACTCAAACAACTATTAAAAAAGGTTCAAACATTAACTGATGCTCCAGAAGGAAACACGATGCATTAAGAGCCGGGGGGTGAAAACTTATTGAATTTGAAGATCAAGGTAAATTGTACTTAATTTGTCTTCCGGGAAACATGTAAGTATCTTCTGTTGCTTCTGAAGGGCAGTACTAAATGAATAACATGGATATTTATACAAAAATAAGAAACATTTGGACATCTTCATCCTGTCCAAAAGTTTTCACCCCCCGACTTTTAATGCATCGTGTTTCCTTCTGGTGAATGTTTGAACCTTTTTTTAATAGTTGTACAAGTAGGTCTTAAAACATGAAAAGAAGAAGGTTAAAGTTTTCCGACAGCTGTCCTGTTACATCTCTTCAAGACAAAAAAATTTAAGAAATATTTATGAACCTCACTCCACTTTCAACATGAAAAAGTAAACCTTGGTTTCGTATTTACAGAGAAATGTACAGAGAAATAAAAAAACAAGGCTAAGGTCAGGGTCATGGAAAAAATGTAAAGGAAATTAAAGCCTGTGTTCAATTGTAAAAGCACTGCAATCTCAAGCACAAGGTTGACACCTCCGTAGATGAAAACATGTCATTGGTGGTTTGAAAAACTTGAAAAACTATGCCTTTAATTTGTAAATGGCAGTTTTTTAAATGCCTTTTAACCACTTGAATTTGTATATGTATATGGTCTGAATATCTTACTTTCAAATAAAACCTTTCCTGAGGTGGAAACTTCATTCAAAACCACTGCATGTGAAGTCACTAACTGTCTGCAGCGAGGCAATTGCCTCAGGTTTCAGACACAGCCATTGTCTACAGAATGCATTCATTCCTGAAAAGGTTGACGATCCCTCCCTTCTGCACTCTTTTCTTCGCCTTAGGCCAAAAGAAGACCCAGAGGGCTAGTAAGTCTAAGACGCATTGGACGCTCAGGATGCTCTATTTATGAGTGTTGTGATGCGAGACCCAGAGGGCTGTAAACACGTTTAGTGCCTGTCGTTCAAGGTCTTAATGTTTCCCTTCAAAACGTGAACAACAGCCTCTGCTGCTGCCTCCAAATCAGATCAGATTAATCTAGGATAAAAATGGCTGACTTCATCTATAATTCTGTCTACTCCAGGGGGTGGACGAGCAATGATCCAATGCGCACAGATAGGCCAACAAAGACTAATAGCTAATTTAGCAAATGTTATGGTAATTTAGTAAACAGAGTAATAAAATAATAAAATAAAATAACATAAAAAGTTATGGTAATTTAGTAAACAGAGTAATAAAATAGAATAAATTAAATTAAAAAATAAAATAAAAACAAAATAAATCATTTTGATGTATATATTATGCTTGCATTCACTCTACCTTTTCTGACTTTTGAATGAATGATAAAATAAAATAATAAAATAAAATAAAAAATACAATAAAATAAAAAGTTATGGTCATTTAGTAAACGGTTATAAAAACAGAATAAAATTAAATAAAAAAATTATACTTTTGATGTATACATTATACTTGCATTCTCTCTACTTTTTCTGAAATGAATGATAAAATAAAATAATAAAACCAAATAGAATACTATAAAAATCCAATACAATAAAATATAAAATAAAATAAATACAATAAAAAAAAGTTATGCTAATTTAGTAAACAGTTATAAAATAGAATAATAAATACTTATAATTGCTTTCTCTCTACATTTTCTGACTTTTGAATGAATGAAATGAATGACAGAGGAATAAAGCATCCCATTCTATTTTTTTAAAAAGGTTTCTCCTTTAGCCAGGATACAACACTGTAGTTCACAAAGTGCCTCTACAGAAATGTGAATTGGAGATGAATCAAAGATAATGAGTCCAACTGCATGTAGGGAACAGCGTTAAAGACATATGACCTTGGCTGCAATCTACACAGCGCTTCTTAATCAGTGCACTCCATCGGAGGAAAATCTGCCTTAAAAAAAAAAGTAGCTTTTCATCAACTCTGACATAACTCAGCCCTTCCCTAAAGGTGATATATACCTTAAGTGACTTATTCAAAAGTATTAAAGCTGAAACCACGGCAGAGTCTTAATAAGGCAGCTGAATTAGTGCCAGTGCTCCAAGGCAGTCGTCTGTAAACGCATTAAGGTGCCGGTGATATTTTTCAATGAGAGCTTCTCTGGAGGGAAAATCTATGTTAACATGATGGGAAAATCAGATGTTATCTGTCTCCATTTCCTTGAGACCCCATAGCTGCTCGGTTCTACTTCGTAGGCTTTGTGAATCCCTCAGTTTGCACATTTCCTCACTGATCTGATTTTTTTTTAAAGAATTGCATTGAAAAAAAAACCCTGCTTGATTTACCAAGCAAGCAGGAAGGAGTTCACTATTCCAGACGGATAAAACAAAGCAAGTATTACAGAAGCCTGTACTGTAATCGTTGAAAACACAGAAGAAATCATTTCATCAAACGAGTGTTTTTGTATTTGTCCTCAAATACAGGATGTCAGACACATAATTATACTTTCAAGCTTTTGGCATCAGTTACACAAGCACTGTATTATTATGTATAAAAAATATGTGTTAACGTGTCTTGAAAGGTCACAAAGAGGTTGCATTTTCAAGCAAGGGGAGCAAAGATGTTACTTATCACTTTCAAAACGTGTATTGAGATTTATTTATTTCCATTTTGGCATCTGCAATGTTGCTCCTAAAAGCTGCTTCTCAAACTAAGACTAAACAGTCAAACTAATAAATAAAAATTTCAGCTTTTGCGGTTTTTAAAAATGCCATCAGGCAAAAGACACCATTATAAAAGCTAAAATAAACGCTTCTACGCTTTTATTTGCTAAACACTGAAATGCACCAAGAGTGATATGAAATACATAAAAATGTTTGTACAAATTATAAAAATGTTATTGGCACATTTCTCATTGAAATTTAAGGGATTTTTGACTATCATTCAAAAGTTTAAGCCAGCCAGTAAGTTCTGTTAACATCTTTGAAATACAGTAAAAACAGTACAATTGTGAAATAGTATTACAACTTAAAATTGTTTAATTGTTAAAACTGTTTTCTATTTTAATTTATTTTAAAATGTAATTAATTCCTGTAATGGCAAAGCTCCAGTGTTCAGTATCACATGATCTAATAACTCTACATTCTAATAAGCTGATTTGATGCAAAATTATTATCGATGTGATGTTCAAAAGAACATAATTTATTTGAAATAGAAATGTGTAACATTTTGACTAATTTAATGCATCTTTGCTAAAAATAAATAAATAAATTGAATGGCAGTGCAGTATTGTTTTGCATGACTTTAGACATACAGTACCTGCACATCAGTACGGTCTGCAATCCACTTGGCCAGCTGCTCCGAGGCAAAGCCAATCCGCTGAAGGTCAAAGGTGTCTGCCCTCTTCGGTTTCCCTTTGGCTGGGAAATGCATGAAGGTTGGTGCAGAGTTCATGTTCAGCTGGAAGAGAGGAGAAAGAAGAGGAAGAAAAGGCAGAAAATATGAGAGAGAAGAGGAGCAGGAAGCATGGGAAGGGAGGAGAGGGGAGGGGGAATGATGAATTGAAAAGAAACAAGGAGTACAAAAACATTAATATCTGCTAATAAATCAATAAAGCAGCAGGAACAGTGTGATGTGTATTAGAGAGATTTCTTTTAATAAGGAAACCGGAGCAATTGAAGAGCCTCCAGAGGGAGGTAAATTACCCACTACAAGAATGAAGGGCCAGAGAGAGAGAGCAACAGGATGAAATAATAAAATGATAGTTTTAGCAGATGGCTCACCCAAATATTTTTTTTACCCAATGCTGTTCCAGCTAAGGATGTGCACAAGTACCTGAGTACTCTGAAGTGAGAGCAGTCATCGATCACAAAAAAGCAAAACAATGTTTGTCTTTTTTTTCTTCTTTTATGGATACCTTGCAGTCCAAAATTATCAGCACTTTCAGCCTGGTCTCATTGTTAATACGTAGGTATTAACAGTTAAGTACTTTTAATTTCCAAGTAATTTTATTTTTCGAGTATATGTACCTTATCAGTGTTCTTCTTTGGAAAACATTCCAAAACATAATATTGCACTATTCATATTGTTTCATATTGGTCATAACATTTAATACATAATTACATAAAAAAAAAATGTATTGTATACTTTTACTTAAGTAAAAGTAATTAAAATTTTACTTGAGTACAAGTAAGAAAGTACTATATTTTTAATGTAATTAAGTATTAAAGGTAAAAAACAACAACTTTTATTTATGAATGTAGTGAAGTAAAAAGTATGACATTATAAATTATGCTTTGGAATGCAGTGAAGTAAAGTTTTCCAAATAAAAAAACACTGATAAAATATATACTTGAAAAATGTATTTGAGTAGAAAGTAAAAATACTTCAGTACTGTCCACCTCTGGGTATTAATACGTCACTTTCAAAGACAAAAAGCGTACTTTTTGTATGTTTGGATAGATGCTAAAACGTAGAATATGGACATATCGGCAACATTTAAATGTAGCATTATTACATTTTTACAGCTACAAAATATTATATATTTATAAATCTTTAATATTATAAAGATATCTGTATAATTTCTCTTTTACCATTTTATAGATAAATGTAAGATTCCTTTAACCCTTCTCCCAAACCTAAACATACCCATTTTATACAGAATATAAAACGTATAAAACTTAATGGACATAAAGGAAAATGACAATTTTAGTAACAATATAGCATTAAAAATATTTTTTGAGCCAATAATCCTACTCCTACCCCTACCCATAACCATTTCTGAAAACTACATACAGTTATGAAGAAAATCATAACAGACAGACAAGTGTAAATCACAAGTCGTTCAAATGACGATGTCTTTTATGAATTTATGTTGTGTTTTGGTGTATTTTATGGATCTATTGTCAGTTGCTGTATAGGAAAAAAATGCCTTTTGTCTCACAACAAACTAAATATTACAAAATAATTAAACTTTTAAGAAATGTTATTCATTTTGTTATTCACGAACAGAGCGAAATGTTATTATTTCTTATTAAGCAGATGAGTAAACTGTCTTTAATAAATGCGACTGAAAACATGTCATTTATAATGACAATTGAATACATTAGTCAACACATTTATGACACTTTTAATATTCATAAATAGGAATACATACAAATTTGTACGTCGGTGAAGTTGTTCCGAGTGTTCAAACAAGACGTGTTTTTTCACGTTGGAACGCGATGGAGGAGGTTGTGAGATGTGTTTTAATTTTCTTTTAACATGACACACAGCATAAAAATAACACCACATGTGGTGTGAGATGTACAAAGACGCACTTTTTGTACGAAAGTATAAAATTCCCATCTCTAGTTCCAATCTTGTATTTTTTTTCTTCTGTGATACACAAAAGGAAATGTCCTTTCTGAGCTGCTCTGTTACATAAAAGAAACGTGGATAGTGATTTATAATGGCAAGCTCCAAAAAGGACAAAAAGCAGCATGAAAGTATAATAAAAGTGGTACATAGTCTTATGTGCTATATTAAACGTTTTCTATAGCCCTATGGTCACACTTGGTCAAACCATTTTCTTTCTAACTGTGATTAGTAAACTTAAATTTTGCAATGGGGCTTTCATTTTTGTCTGTTTCTCACACTAAGCTATTATATGGGCTTAGAAATAATATGCATGAGTCCTATGGATGGCTTTTTTCCCCCTTTTGGAGCTTAACAGTACACTACCGGTCAAATATCTGGTATATTTAAAACATTTTGAAAGTATGTTTTTGAAAGAAGTCTATTTTAAAATGTAATTAATTTCAGTGAAGGTAAAGGGTTTTCAGCAGCCATTACTCCAGTCATCAAGTGTCACATGATCCTTCAGAAATAATTTTTCTGTGCTCTAAAAACACTTTTTGTTGCGTAATATAGGACATGGGTTTAGAAGGCATATAGTGCATGAGTCATATATATATATATATGTGCTTTCTGGAGCTTTGCAATGTCACCATCGATCTTCATTGTAAGGAAAACTGCAGCTGGACATTCTTCCTCTCTAATATCTTATTTTATGTTTCACAGAAGAAAGAAAAAAATATGGGGTCAAAATGACATGATGCTGAATTACATTTTTTATCCTTCGCACTAAGGAACACAGAAGAAATCTACCCAAGTGATATTCATGTAATTACATATAATTTCAATCACGGGGAGCAATCGTGTATTCATCTCTTAAAAACACTGGGGAATGTTATTAACCAGCACCTCTAACACACATCTGTTTATTAGCATACTAATGGACTGACTAATACTGCTGTCCCCATGCTCTGGTAGAAAACACCAAATCAACATCAACCCACATGTCCTCCAAGAAATGGGTTTGGTGCGGGTGAACAGAAGCCATTGCAGTTTTCCAGAATGCTTAGGCTGTAGCACACTAGATTTTAGCACAGCAAAATTATTTAATTACCTCACAACGAATATGGGTAAAGGGCTGAATAACACTAAACAATAAATTATATTAAATTTAAAATATTAAAGTATACCAGTTATTTCTGTTTCTTCATAAAGCTTAGATTATTTTATTTTCAAAACATTCTTTTAAACTGGCAAAAATCAAGCATAGTTTACTTTTATAGTTTTATAGTTAAAAAAAAAAAAATATGCGTATTGTTTACCAAGTTTCCGAAGTTTGTATGCATATGAAATAGGGGTGTAACAATATATCATCTCACAATACAGTCTATCGCAATACAAAAATGCAACAATATGTATCGTGTACAGTTCTCCCAAAATAAAAATTATTCACAGAAAAAGTTCACAGAGTTTTACTGTCAGTACTACATTAAACTACTATATATAATGTTGAATATAATGTATAATAATGCAATGGGGGAATATTTGTGGGTCCAGATAATGCCAAATGTCTTTTGTTACCAGTAAAAAGTGGTCTGAATTATTTTAAATATATATCTAGTCAGTGACAAGCATATTCGTCTAAAATAATTCTGTATTTTCAGCTTCAGAATCATGAATATTTTTATTCTGGTGTCACCATTGTCCTGTGCTTTAGGTTACCAGCACCAGGTCCAAGCCTATTCATTTCCACCCCCAATGTAATACCAAATTTAGCATTTTAAATCAACAGTAATTTTTTTTGTTAACCTTTTACCATATGTCTTGTTGTATTGCAAAAATGTTGTATCGTGAGGTCAGTATCGTGATATGTATCGAATCGTGACATGAGGGTATCGTTACACCCCTAATATGAAAGCAAGTGAATAAACTAAATATTGTTTGACCACCCCATAATACATCAATACCTAGGGGTGGGCCGATATACCAATTAACTGGTAGAAATTTGTCAACCGGTAGAGATTTTGGACTATCGTGTTACGTTCACGTCTGCACGGTCAGTCATGAAAGCTGATCGTTTGCATGCGTTAAGCACTGCGGTTTAAAAATGATTTTAAACCGCTAAAGTGCAATTACCAGCGAAAGACGACTCATTTCAGTATATGCGCTTGCATATACTGTCACTGAGAGACTGTTTCTCAGTGCTGTCTGAGAGACTTGCGACAAGAAGCTTTTTGCCACCTAATTGGGCTTGAACGGTTAAATACACGTGTCATAATGACCATGTATTTGCAAGTAAGCAGAGTTTACTGCTCTTGACAATCACTTTTGTAACTTTAATAAGAATAAATGTATATTTAATATATAGTAAAATTGAAGGTGAAAGTCAATGCAGTTTCAAAGGGCTTCAGAGGGATCTGCACTATCCCAGCCAAGGAATAGGATCTTATCTAAACCATCTGTAATTTTTATACTTTTTAACCTCAAATGCGCGACTTCTGTGTTCTGCTTTTGCATGACGTATGACGCCATCACGTCGGAAAGGTCACGGCCGTGACGTACGTGGAAGTACCGACCCAGTGTTAAAACGAACGTGCAAAGACTAAATCAAACGTCCTTTACAAAAATAAAGGTAAAACAATTTTAAAGTTGGAGGAAAACATGAGATGGAGTTTTTCGGCATTGGGTCGGTACTTCCACCTACATCACGCGTGACCTTTCCCGACGTGATGCCGTAAGGAAGAACAACACCGAAGTCGCGCATTTTAGGTTAAAAAGTATATAAATGTTTATTTTTTTTTTAGAAAATGACCAATGGTTTCGCTAGTTAAGACCCTATTCCTCAGATGGGATCGTGCAGAGCCCTCTGAAGCCCTTCGAAGCCCTTCGAAACTGCATTGGTTTGAACCTTTAACCCGTTGGTTGCCAATTATGTGGAGAAAAGTCTTGGAATGTTTTCCTCAAAACACTCAATTTCTTTTCGACTGAAGAAAGAAAGACATGAACATCTTGGATGAGATGGGGATGAGAAATTTTATCTTTTTGAAGTGAACTAATCCTTTAACAGTTAATGCATTTATGTACAGCCACTTACAATTACAATACCAGCCACTCTTATAAATGTGAAAACCTCACCATCACACTAGTGCTGAGAGATATTTGATCTGGTAACTGTAAACCAAAAACCCAAATCCTATTCATGATTATACCAAACAAAGCATAATGTAAGCTAAGTTCTAATCTAAGAAATCAGAAAGCTCATTTGAGTCTTGTCCACTAGACTTTCCCTAAGGCTTTGAGGTCTTTATGAGCTGGAGCAATTTGTTTTACTCGAATGCATGATGTTTTTGATGAACCCAAATAAGAGACTCCACTGAGGAAACAACAGCAAATAGATGTCAGTAGTGCTAATCTAATTGATGACTATCACCCTAGATACAGCTGGGAAGGCATCTATAGGCGCAAGAACGCATCCATTTATGATAAAGCTTCTTTCACAAACTCACTCTCCTTAGTGTGCAAATTGCAGTAGAATAGCTACGTATCAGCGTGTGTTAAATTAATGTGCATGTTCTGTGTCATAAAGATTTTCTTCTCTATAATTTGCTTCTGAGAAGTGTGACATTTCATTACATGGAAAATAGACGGGGAGCTATTTTCCATTTGATTGTTCTTGCAGCTTTTTAAAATGTAATTCCTGAAGTTGTCAGCCTCAGACAAATTAGACGTTGAGACAATTTGAGCATGCTTGAGGATGATCAGATCTACAGTGGGGCAAAAAAGTATTTAGTCAGCCACCAATTGTGCAAGTTCTCCCACTTAAAAAGATGAGAGAGGCCTGTAATTTTCATCATAGGTACACTTCAACTATGAGAGACAGAATGAGAAAAAAAATCCAGAAAATCACATTGTCTGATTTTTAAAGAATTTATTTGCAAATTATGGTGGAAAATAAGTATTTGGTCAATAACAAAAGTTAATCTCAATACTTTGTTATATACCCTTTGTTGGCAATGACAGAGGTCAAACGTTTTCTGTAAGTCTCCACAAGGTTTTTACACACTGTTGCTGGTAGTTTGGCCCATTCCTCCATGTAGATCTCCTCTAGAGCAGTGATGTTTTGGGGCTGTCGCTGGGCAACACGGATTTTCAACTCCCTCCAAAGATTTTCTATGGGGTTGAGATCTGGAGACTGGCTAGGCCACTCCAGGACCTTGAAATGCTTCTTACGAAGCCACTCCTTCGTTGCCTGGGCGGTGTGTTTGGGATCATTGTCCTGCTGAAAGACCCAGCCACGTTTCATCTTCAGTGCCCTTGCTGATGGAAAGAGGTTTTTACTCAAAATCTCACGATACATGGCCCCATTCATTCTTTCCTTTACACGGATCAGTCGTCCTGGTCCCTTTGCAGAAAAACAGCCCCAAAGCATGATGTTTCCACCCCCATGCTTCACAGTAGGTATGGTGTTCTTTGGATGCAACTCAGCATTCTTTTTCCTCCAAACACGACAAGTTGAGTTTTTACCAAAAAGTTCTATTTTGGTTTCATCTGACCATATGGCATTCTCCCAGTCCTCTTCTGGATCATCCAAATGCTCTAGCAAACTTCAGACGGGCCTGGACATGTACTGGCTTAAGCGGGGGGACACGTCTGGCACTGCAGGATTTGAGTCCCTGGCGGCGTAGTGTGTTACTGATGGTAGCCTTTGTTACTTTGGTCCCAGCTCTCTGCAGGTCATTCATTAGGTCCCCCCATGTGGTTCTGGGATTTTTGCTCACTGTTCTTGTGATCATTTTGACCCCACGGGGTGAGATCTTGCGTGGAGCCCCAGATCGAGGGAGATTATCAGTGGTCTTGTATGTCTTCCATTTTCTAATAATTGCTCCCACAGTTGATTTCTTCACACCAAGCTGCTTACCTTAAGCTGCAGATTCAGTCTTCCCAGCCTGGTGCAGGTCTACAATTTTGTTTCTGGTGTCCTTTGACAGCTCTTTGGTCTTGGCCATAGTGGAGTTTGGAGCCTGACTGAGGTTGTGGACAGGTGTCTTTTATACTGATAACAAGTTCAAACAGGTGCCATTAATACAGGTAACGAGTGGAGGACAGAGGAGCCTCTTAAAGAAGAAGTTACAGGTCTGTGAGAGCCAGAAATCTTGCTTTTTTTGTAGGTGACCAAATACTTATTTTCCACCATAATTTGCAAATAAATTCTTTAAAAATCAGACAATGTGATTTTCTGGACTCTCATAGTTGAAGTGTACCTATGATGAAAATTACAGGCCTCTCTCATATTTTTAAGTGGGAGAACTTGCACAATTGGTGGCTGACTAAATACTTTTTTGCCCCACTGTATGTATAGCCAGGAGAATGGAACAAAGAGTAAGAGTAAATGTGGTCAGGAAACGCTTGTCTTTTCTGAGCTTGGTTTAATTTTGTTTACACATATTATTTATACACATATTTTGTAGGGTTATTATTAAATAATTACCATGAACAAAGTCATCACATCTTTTGACCACTGATTCCATTAGGGCTGTGCAGTTAATTCTAACGATTATGAAATCAACAATCGAGGTAAATGATTATTGTGCTGCTGCCGCATTCCATCCAGTGCACCTCTCTTTCCTTCACAGTGGTGCACTTTCGTTCCTCCCTAAAAGCCCAAACTTAGCATTCAAATCAGCCAAAAGTGAGTGTTGTAAAATATGGTCCACTGTTGCTAAACTTCGGGACGTGTTTGATATTAAACAGTGTTCTTAAAAGCGCATTAAGCCGCAAAAGCCAGGTGGCTTTCTGTGTGCGTGCTCCGAGTCGGAGCCGAACACAGGTAAGCAAATAGGCTTCGCCTAAACATGTACACACAAAAATGTCAAAATGCCTTCTTGGAGAGTATTCACGTGTTATGTTTAAAGTAAACATGTCCAACAGTTGAGAAAGAAAAAGCGTGTGTAACAGTATATTGGATCTGTGCATCAGCCCTTAAAGTGACAGCAGCCTAATATCCATGCTACAGTCTGTCATTAAATGAAAATCAAACAACAAATGACAAAAGGAAAATCACTCACTGATCTTGACTGAATAACTTAAGTAGCTTTAATAAGGATTAATCTATATTTAATGTGTACAGTAAGACTATACAGTGTTATATGCAATGTTATTTTATATTTGATTGATACAATTTTTTTTGTTAGGCTATTATAAATAACACTATTAGTACATCTTCCTGAAAAAAAATTTAAACAGTTTATTTAATATGTGTTTTCATTCTATTTATTTGACTGTTTTGTTTGTAATTAGTTTCTTTGTTCTTATTGTATTGCTGACTGTTTACTTGTAATTATTTTGTAAAGTTTTTGCTGAAATTTCACTGATATTTAAAATTACTCATATCGTGAAATAAGACTTTAATCATATTGCCCAGCAATAATCGTGTTAAATAATCATGATTTCAATATTGACCAGAAATAATCGAGATTATGATTTTTGCCATAATTAAGCAGCCCTAGATTCCATAAATTTTTCAGTCACAAAGGGAACTTATATATAATGTCCTTGAATTTTCAAAGTCAGGCAATCTTTGCACTGTTCCTACTACTACTACTACTACTACTACTACTACTACTACTACTAATAATAATAATAATAATAATAATTAGTAGTAGTAGTAGTAGTATTATACATTATTTCAGAAGAACCATAATGTGTACCAGATAGCAACCCAGCAAACATTTAGACGTTTAATGACCGTTGAAAAGATGTCCAAAAATAGTTCCAAAATGAAAGTTAAACTGATGTATCTGAATGCATTTTTAGGACATGTTCTGTTACATATTTTCACCGATTTATGCCATCCTACCACGACTATTTTTGGCCATGGACACAACGTTGCCATCAGACCAATGTTTGCTGGGAACTGTTAAAATTAGCAAATTAGACATTTTTAACTTTAACTTTAGTCAAGACATGTTTTTCCACTAATCGTAAAAAAATATATATATTAAGTAATTAATCTGCATGTAACAATATATCAATAATATTAAATGCAATATTTAACTACATGCCCTAAAATAAATTAAATTCATGTCAAATACCATGCGAGTGTTACTTTTTATATGCCATTTAAGATATTTGACAAATACTTTATAAATTTTACAGTCAATTTTGAAGTGAATTGAATAAATTTAAATACTTTAAAGAACAACGTACACTGTGCATGCCTGGAAATCACAACTGTAAAATTCCCTGATTTTCTATGTTTTCTCTCTGCAGGGCCCTCTGCATGAATCAAATCGCTAGACAGACTTGACCAAATCCATGTGAATGAGAGATAAAGAGAGGAGTTGGATGTTTACCTGTTGAAAGACGTCAGCGCCCTCATCATAATCCACAACCGTGAAGAACAGTTTGTTTGAGAAAGCTGAAGAGTATCGCCAGGAGTTAGCCAGCACCTGGTATTCCTCATTAGCTTGCCTATGAGAGAGAGACATTTTCAGCAGATGAGAGACAGACAGAAAGTAAGAGATTACTCATTAGAAGAAATCTAGCAAACAAAAAGGGGGAGGGGTGGGGTTGAAGCCCGGTTCGAGGCTTGTAGCAAACGACTTTTTGTCCAAAAAATCCTCAATTGTGTGGTGTCATTACAATTATTTTACTGCTCCTGATCACATCATAGCCCACTTGATCCCAAATCATAAATCTAAAACATGTTCATGATCGGCTGCCTCTGACGCGATACCCACGATGGCCAATGAGAGTGAGCAAGCTTCATCAACCGGATGTTGCATGCTTCTATAGCTGAAACTTGGCAGCCACAAACATGCCACGAAAGTGGAGTATTGAGAAAGAAGATCACCCATATTATATACCAAATAGTGCTAAATAAACATGCATTTACAGATTGAAAGCGTCCGGTTTAAAGACTTGTTAAATGCATCAATAAACTAAATGTATACCGATAAACATCAATAAAGCAGAGCACTCTGCAGGTGGTAAAAACAAACAAGTTTAAATATGCATGATTATACACATTAATGTTTCATGTAATGCTGAGTGTCCATTTTCAAAAAGTGAGGGCTGAGCTGACGTTAACTGATCTGTCATTGAGACTTTACTGCAGTCAAAAGTGCTCTGGAGAGCAAAGTCCTTCGGGACTTTAAAACGGCATTTCATGAACACCTTTGGGGGTGATGACAAAAAGCACAGCACTAACTTGGTATTTGAGAAGCATTTTCTGTTCTCTGATTATGACATTTAAGACTTTTTATCTCCCCATGCTATTTAAGATATTTAAAGACATTTTACAGCCTTCAATTCTGAAAAGTGACTAAGACATTTTAAAACTTTTACATACCCTTGGACAACATACAGGCATGCAATTCAGTGAGGTTGAATGACTAGTTGATTTAAGAAAGTCAAATACACAGTATAATGGATTTTAGAAATAAGAATTGGGGAAAACATGCAACAGAATTCAGGGGTCTTGAGATGCATTTTTAAAAGGATAGTTCACACCAAAATGAAAATTACCCCATGATTTACTCACCCTCAAGCCATCCTAGGTGTATATGACATTCTTCTTTCAGACGAATGCAATCAGAGTTATATTAAAAAATGTCCTGGCTCTTCTATGCATTATAATGGCAGTAAATGGCAGCCCAAAATTTGAATCCCAAAACAGTGCATCCATCCATTATAAAAGTAATCCACATGGCTCCGGGTGGTTAATAAAGGCCTTCTGAAGCGAATCGATGCGTTTGTGTAAGAAAAATATCCATATTTAACACGTTATAAAGTAAATAATTATAAAGTAATAACTAGCTTCTGGCGGACCACCTTCCGTATTCAACTTACGGAAAAAGCGTAACTGGTGCGACGATGACGTCAGACGTAGCGTAAGCGTTGTGAACTGCGAGAGGCATTACACTTTCTTCATAAGTTGAATATGGAAGGTGGCCTGCTGGAAGCTAGATATTTTACTTTATAAAGTTTTAAATATGGATATTTTTCTTACACAAACCCATCGATTCACATCAGAAGGCCTTTATTAACCCCCCGGAACCGTGTGGATTACTTTTATAATGGATGGATGCACTGTTTTGGGATTCAAATTTTGGGCTGCCATTTACTGTCATTATAATGCTTGGAATAGCCAGAAAATGTTTTAATATCACTCCAATTGTATTTGTCTGAAAGAAGAATGTCATATACACCTAGGATGGCTTGAGAGTGAGTACATTATGGGATCATTTCCATTTTTGGGTGAACTATCCCTTGAAGTATTGTTGTATTGTTTTGACAGGGTGCTCAAAACTGGTGCAAGGTGCGACACCACAGTTAAAAGAAATCTGTCTGAATCTGTATGGATGTAGCAACAATGCTATAGTGAGGATACATTTAAGGAAGAACTATTCGATGCAAACTATCTAACAGCTAAAGTTACAGATAGACTAGTCAACTTCTAGTCAGTTAGGCTATGTTCAAACTGCGAGCCTTAGTGCTCAATTACGATTTATTGCTCAGATCCGATTTTTTTGTATAGCTGTTCACATTGTTGTTATAAATGTGGCCAATATCAGATTCCAGTGTGAACAGATCATGGTGAACTGACCCGCATGCGCAAAAGAACGATAACGTTCTTTTCACGGAAGTAAACACGGAGAACATTAAAGTAAGTGATTATGCGTTTATTTATAGTGTGATCTGCCACGGAAGCCAGCTAATTTATGCGCAGGCAATATAAAAAACAAAGACGAGGATGCAAAAAAGAGAGCAGAGTTTTTAAACATTTATGATACGAGTCCTCGTGTTTTACTTGTATATAGAGCTGTCACTGTAATACACATCACTGTCCTATCACTGACTACCTTTCCCAACTATCTTGATAACTTTGGGTATGTAAAATTTTGAAGTGACTCCCATGAGTGTAGAATTGTGACGATTGTTGCTCTTGAGTGATGTAAAAGCCGCATGAATTCCGATTTGATTGTTCAGACTGCGGTCGCATTGCAAAACATCAGACCTGTATCGTATTTAGTACCACATATGGAAGTGGCTCAAATCGGAATTGAAAATATCAGATTTCATGTGGTTTGTGCTGTTCACAATGTCATGAGAAAAACAGATCTGAGTCACATGTGAGCAAAAAAATTTGGGCCACATTTACCTGCAGACTGAATGTAACCTTATGCTGCATTCACACCGAACGTGAATTGAGCGTCTGGAGCGAGTCATTTCCATGTTAAGTCAATGTAAAGACGCGTTGACGCGCGTCTGGAGGTCCTGCGGCACGATAGACGCGTTTAGCTTGGAAGAGTGTCAGTAAGGAGATTGGCAACATGGTAAGTAAATACACATTTCACTTCTGAGTCACGTTATCGATCCTGCTAACCAGTCGATGACCCCCACGCCGCTGTTCTGCTCTTCAGAGTAAATACAGAGCGGTGACTCTCTCGATGAATGCTCGATCAACATCAGCCATCTTGTAAACAGACAACCGCCTAGCACTTGCCCCTCCCACAAGAAGCGAAATTGCTGCTCAATTCGCGTTCGGTGTGAACGCAGCATTAGTCAACCATTGTTAGCTATGCCTACAGTATTCAAGACAAAATAATGGAGGGAGAAAGAAAACAATTAAAGATCAACAGGGATAAGGATTGAGGGCAAAGAAAGAGTAAAAAAATTTGAATATATATAAACATGTGATTTGAGTAGACAGCAGATAATTAAAAAAGCATTAGGGGTCACGTTGACATGCTAGAGTGACTGGGCGTTTAAAGGTCGAACTGCTTTAAATTAACTTCCTCTATTTTGGTAGCACACATAACTGTTTCAGTCCGTTATCTTTATTCAATGAAGCTGGTAGATGATGTCTGAGAATTCTGATTAGGACTAGTGGGAGTGGTTCCCACTCCAAGGCTTGATATTCAGCTGAGGAACACGACTGTACGTGCATGGAGACATTTTAGCCAACGAATGAAGGATAATGAGGGAAGAGATGGATGTGAGGTGAGTGGATGAGGGCTAAGTAGCTGTCGGGGGATAAATAGATGGGAATGATGTCTGCAATGGAGGCTGCTTGGGAATAGACAGATGTAGAAGGTTTTCCGGTGGTTCTCTGGGGCAGATCAAATCTTTATCTATGACCGTGTTTACGCCTGGTATTATTGTTTGACTTCAGTAAATACAGCATTATATCTGTGGATAGACATTAAAAGATAAATGTGTGTGTCTCACCTGCAGACAGAACATTGTCTCTGGGGTTGTAGCGCGGTGAACATCACAATAACGGAATAGTTCCGGGGTGGAGCTTTGACAAACCGCCGGAACTTATCCCCGTTCATACGGATCACAGAACGGCGGGAACTCCACTCCATCATTTGCTCCACCTTCTCTGCCAACATGTTCTAGAAGAAACAGCAAGGAAAAAAAACCTTAGCCATCATAAGCAACTAAAAAAAATTATCAGCAGTGACTTCAGTTAAGGATAGGAAGCTAAACTGAGCTGTAACTGCAAAAGGCAACATCCTATTTCTTTTTTGTTTACAGTCTAAGAAAGACATTCTGTAAATGTCACCATAAAGACTGCTCGTTGACGGAAAAATGCAGGACTAAAGGAAATACTAGGCAGCACCTGACGAGTTCAATACAATCTCAGGGCAGGAGTTCTCTAGTGGTATATTATTAGGATAGTTAACCATTTCTATAGCAGCTCAGGCGTCACACAAATAGCATTCCGCAAGAGCTTGACCTTCAATTGATTTTAATAGTGTGTTGCAGTGTTGTTATTGTTAACTAAAAGTATCAACAAAACTTTTTTTCTTTCATTTATTAAGTTGAAGTAGTAAAATTATTAAGCTAAAATGGAAAACTTACTAAATTACTAAAACTTAAACCAAAATAAAAAAAAAAAAAAATCTAATAAAAACCACTCACACAAATAGCACTCCGCATAAGAGCTTGACCTTCAATTGATTGTAATAGTTTGTTGCAGAGTTGTTATTGTTAACTAAAAGTATAAAATAAAACTTTTTTTCCCTTTCATTTATTAAAATAAAGTTAAAAAACTGAATATAATAGATTAAAAACAAATCAGAAATGGTGCACTGGCAACTAACTGAAATAAAAAGTTGTAAGTTGAAGTAGTAAAATTATTAAACAAAACAAAACACTAAAATTACTAATTACTCAAATTACATTTTTTTTTTAATAAAAGCCAATTCAAAATATAAATACTAAAATAACACCGATTTGTCGTTAGCATGTTGCAAAGCTAATGATCTGAATCTTTACTGAATAACAAAAAACAGAGCACACAGAAAAAAATGGGTTTAATATTTCCACTTATTTTGTTGCAGTACAGTGCATCATGCCCTGTGTCATGCATGATTTGTACAATCATTTTATTTCCACTATATTGTATTTTCATGGAAGTAGGCTGAATGTGAAGGCAGAACGAGAGCACACGTATATTAAGGGCATTCCATATAACGTTAGACCTCAATTTCTACTTCATTCCATCATTATATTAAGAACAAGGTCAGAGAACAGGTGTGACGCTCTCTTTACTTCTGTCCTTCATAATGCTCCGTTTTTATCCTTGCACACAGGTGTACAAATCCAAGAACTCAAATTCGAAAAACTTCAATTGATCAAAGCTCATTTCGATTATTTAATGTTTCAATCACTTTTGAAACCTTTAAATGGAGTCAAATATGATTGAAAAATGTAATTCTTTGGAATAATATGCACTGAATCCTTCACAATAAGACCACATGTATTGAGAAATTAAATATGGGCAATTTCACGTTCATGTCAACTTTAAATAAATTGGTCACTTATTACATTAGTTCTATGTCACAGTGAAATTTAATCGCACGCACCAAATAACACTGAATGCACTTTGTAATGAAATTGTGGGAAAGCATACAGAAGGTAATGCTATGTGTAAGTGCTAGCAGTTCAGTACATGGATTTCTACAATACTTTTGGCTCAAGATTGTGTACCCCCCCCCCCCACCCCAAAAAATAAACAATTTTCATTAGTAATTCGATACTGATTTGAGCCTCAAATACAATTTTCACCATTCAGCACAAAGATATACACTATTTATCCTACTACGCAGTCTATATGCCCCAATGCACTGTTTCTTGTTCTCATCTTACCCCTCTTTTCCCCCCATCCCTCTCTCTCTTATCATCACCAATAATTTGTCTTTTATATATGTGCGCCCTGCTTTCTTTCTGCCCAACGTTGACAACACTTCAGATCTTATGGCTCTGGGTACTCATTTGTTTAAAAGGATGATCAGAGGAGTGTGTAAATTCAAGGGCACATTGCATTATTTAGCTGCATTTGTTGTGGACTGGAGGAGTCTGACAGAAAGGAGGCAAGTGATGGCTCTGTCAGTGAGCCCAAATTGAAACATTGTGCGGAGGTCACCCCAGGCTTGACAAGATAGATGTCTGTTAGCATTAGACAGGAAGCAGGCAAAAAAGCACTTCTTTTCACGCTTATTCATGCAGCTCAACATATTCTTGCCACTTCCTCTGTTTTGCTGTCCGAGGAATATGCAAGTAATATATAAAAGTAATGCAAGTGATGGTGTGGGTGGAGGGGGATATAGGGGCAATGTAATGTTTGTGTGGGAACATAACTTTAAAAAAAAACAAGAGTTATTTTTCCACGATACTATAGGCTGTGACACACCTAGCCAACATCAAAGAACTAGCGGTGACGAAAGCCGACTGTATGGTTGCATTGCATTTGTCTGGGCCAGAAAGACTACAGCCAATGGCCAGCACATACATTCTGCGTCTGCATGAGAGGAAATAGCTTTCCATAACACAAGGTGTCAGTAGTCTGTATTCGTCATTCAAAACTAGGGCTGTGTCCGAAATCATCCCCTATACCCTCATTCACTATTCCCTACATTAGTCTACTAATACAGTTCACTTGAGGGAGTGAATGAAAACAAGTGAGCGAATTTGGACACTTGAGTGCACCAGAAGGACTGCCGCTTTTGCATAGTTTGTACTTGCTGTTTAATAATTATTTGAAACTTAGCAAACTCGCAGCTCCAGTAGTAAGATGAAAAGATTTATCTTGAACTCTGTCATGGAAACTTTGTATAAACCTTAATTAAAAATGTAATAATCAAATAAAAAGGAATTTATATGATATTATGCTGTAGCCACATTGGACCAGTGGTTTGGAAAATGGATAGATGGATCAATTTATTTAAAAGTTGTCATGAACTCGAAATCGCCGATATTTAGTTTCTCAATACATGTGGTCTTATTGTGAAGCATTCAGTGCATATTATTCCAAAGAATTAAATTTTTCAATCATATTTGACTATTTAAAAGGTTTCAAAAGTGACTAAACATTAAATAACCTAAATTAGCTTTTATCAATTGAAGTTCGAAGACACTCAGTACAGTCAAATAGTGCCCTATTTAAGGGTATAGGCCTAGGGGACGATTCTGGACATAGCCTAGGACTGCGGATACACAAATCGTAAACAAAGCAGCACCTGCTGCTAATTTTATATAGAATCATGTTCAACAGTTGATCTCCACTTTCTTCATTTTCAGATGGTCATGTCGTTATGAAAATATTCTTGTATTAGACTGCTCAGATAAAAAGATGTACAATTAGAAGAGCCTTTTGTATGTGCTCTGTTGACTTCATTGTTTTCTTGCTTTTGTCACTTCTTTTTTTTCCTTCTTGTGCACTGGTTCACTTAGCTGAGTGGTCTCTCTCACCAACAGCTATGACGCTAATTCAACATGCTCAATCGGCCGAAAAGCTGCCCATGGTGCTGTGAATTGTGCCAACGGTGTGGAACATCACAAAACTTGGCCGACAGATACTCAGTATCTGCGGGACCAACATCACAGCCTTTACAGTTCTAAACCAGAGGTATCCAATCCTAGACTAGGGCCTCAATCCTGCAGTGGTAAGCCTCATTTGTAATTAAACACACCTGAACCTGCTAAATCAAGGTATTTAGGATTACTAGAAACTTCCAGGCAAGTGAGTCAGGGCAGGTTGGAAACTCTGCAGGACATTTGCCGTCCACGATAGGGCTGAACGATTAATTGCATTTGCGATAATATCGCAATATCATAAAACACGATTTTCTAACCGCAAAGACTACGATTACACTCTGGTCACGTGACACGCGAGAGTAAAGCAGTCTGCAGAAGAAGCATCAACTTGGCACGTTACGCCTACAGGCCTGGCCTGGAAAGAACATTTTGTGTTGGTCATACTATACAATAGGGGAGGGAGAAAAGATTCTCTCTCCAATAATTCTGGACCAATTCTGAGCTTAGATTTTAACTGCAGGTGCGCGATGGCGCTGCAAGTGTTTTAGAAACACCCGTATTCTGCTTGCTTCCATTTCCTCTCTCTCTCTCTCTCTCTCTCTCTCTCTCTCTCACACACACACACACACACACCACTCGAACCATAAAATAATCTTTCATAAGAAACTTTGCTTGACGTTTAGCTTACACACTGTATTAGTTTG
Organism: Rhinogobio ventralis; assembly: GCA_039654625.1. Taxonomy (NCBI): domain Eukaryota; kingdom Metazoa; phylum Chordata; class Actinopteri; order Cypriniformes; family Gobionidae; genus Rhinogobio; species Rhinogobio ventralis. Next base: position 13,662,259 of record CM077195.1, on the reverse strand, counting down.
TTCTGTTAGCGTGTTCTTGTAAGGTATTTTCCTTACAAATGCTCTACGAAGGCTTCATTCATGTCGTTTGGAATGCAGTGTGCTTATATATTAAAAATAGGAAACTCACTGACGGAAGGCTTTCAGGTTCAAATGCTCGCACTGCGCTTTGTGAAGAGTGCTCGCGCATGAGTGTGCGCGTCTCAAAATGCTTTTAGGAAGCAAAATTAATGTAAACACAGTCAGTAATGTCTTGAGGAATTAAACAGACAGGACAAACCACATCTTATAATTCAAAAGAGATCTGTGCATTAGTGTGAATGCAGGTCTTCCGCTGTCTATGATGTCATCATTAATAATCAAGCAACAGTAAAGCTGAGAAAAATCACTCACAGTTCAGATACTCTTAAATACAGAAAGCACTCTTTGTTCATTGCTTGTAATATGTTTTTTGTTCCTCTTTATTATTTACTAGCTTTTATGTTTTGAAGCAATATTCGTTTATATATTTAAAAATAAATAAATAAATTATTTAAAAAAATATTATTTTGGAATAATTTAAAAGCAATTTTTAAAATACATGTTTATTTTAAAAAGTACTTATTACATATATAATAAAAAAAAAAAAAGATTTTAAATTTTATTTATATTAAAATAGTTCAAGAATTGTTTTGGAATCGGATCGTGACTCCCAGAATCGGAATCAGATTCCTACCAGATTCCTACCATTACTATACAATTTATTGCTCGTCTTTGTTGAATAATACAGAAGATAAAGAGCTTAAAAAAATAAATTGCATATTAAAAAAAATCGCAATATTGGTAAAAAAAAAAAAAAAAACGCAATTAGATTATTTTCCAAAATCATTCAGCCCTAGTCCACGAGCAGAACTGAACACCCCTGACTTAGACCAGTGTTTCCCAATGTAACGAAGGCCAGCTAGTAGTTGCTGTGCGAGTAAACCTCACTCTGATCTCAAGAGACACTCTAGCAACTGACGCTAGAGGTTGCAGCCTTTAGCCTCCTTGTTAGAGCGGTAAAGCCGTCACTGGGAAGGTACCCTATCAAAAGGTACACCTTTATACTTAAAGAGTGCATATAAGATATTAGTACCTAAGCAGTACATATTAGAAAGCTTTTAAAGGGTACTGTCCCAGTGACAGCTTTTGTACCATTTTTTTCTGAGAGTGAATGAGCCAAAGAGTTCAATCAGGTGTGTTTGATTAGGAAGAGTTTTGTGTACTGTTGGTGTGCCTCCAGGAACAGGATTGAGTGCTCGTCCGGGTTTGTGCAACGACATGGATGCCTATGGAAATGCTGATGAATAAAAGTATCTCAGTACAAATAGTGCTCATGTGCTGAGCACACACACATACACACTGATCTGAACATGTCATTTCTCCTCCTGTCTCTTTTGTGCGCTTGTCAGTCTTCTTTAGGAAAATGAGGGAAAAAAAGGGTTTCCACCCACAATGTCCAAACAGCTTGGCTGTCAGTTTAGCTGTCAATCAGACCAGCATTAATGGTGTGCTGTACTGACCACGTTTGTGAGGGACCAGCCAAGCGTAGAGGAAAAGAGAGGAACAGTGTCCAAACTACAAAGACTGTTACCTCTTGATTCCTCTGATATTTCATGTTTGATTCCTCAGATGTTTCTTTCTTTCTTTCCTTCCTTCATTCATTCTATTCTATTTTTCCTGCTTTTATTTCCCTCAAAAAAGGGACCATACCATCGCTTTCAAAAACAGGAATAGCCAGATGTGTCTAGTAAGTGTCTAAAGAATAAATCTTACTATTGACCTTATTCAGAGCAGGGCCATGACATGTATGAAAGCGAGGTTGTGAGGAATAGACTTCAATGGCATCCACTGTAAAAAGCTGTATAAAGCTCCTAGATAACTTATTTTCCACAGCTCATGTTGTCTGGAGTTTTATGTCTACTGAAGTTTCTTGGAAAGATAGTTTCTTCAGCAGAACAATTCAAAAACACACACATGAAATAACAATACAACCCACTGAAGAGATGCATGTCTATCCCTCACACCCTCGCTTTCATTCGCGTAAAAAAAAAAAAAACCCTCAAAGATGGCACTTGCTGTGGATAAGGTCTATTGAGAGCTTTTATTTTAATCTCCTGTCTCGCCTTCTCCAGCTCACCTTCAGCAGGTGCTTTGTTTAGGTGATGTGACGGATGTTGTTGACAGCTTGTCCCTAAGGTGGGCCTTGCTGAAGGAGACAAAGCACATCTTCAATCATCGGCATTAAGTATATGTGTGTGTGGGGGTTTTTCGCTTAGAGACTAGGATTCTGTCAAGCATAGACTGAATTCTTCAGAAAAGACCCTTCTGAGGCATCTTTTTTGATTGATTATCATAAAAACTGTATAGTTGGAATCCTTTCGAGCTGATATTTTAGAGAGAATTGTGGAATTCAGAAATCTAGACTTTTATCCCAAATTCTAAGTGAAGTGTTGCAGAGCTTACACTGCCCACAAAATAAATAAAAAAATAAAATAATACCAACTAAAAACACCATACCAGCAGTGAAGTATTGTGGTGGCAGCATCATGCTGTAGGGATGGTTTTCATCTGGAGGGACTGGGCATCTTTTTAAAACACAAAGCAAGAGTGGATGGTGCAAAATAACAGGAAACACTGCAAGAGTACCTGTTGCCCTGTCCTGCAAGATGGCACAAAGTTATTTCAGATTTCAGGGCAAATTAACACTGAAGTGCCTCACGGACAAGAGAGTGAATGCCCTAATTAAAGGGATCATGAATTGAGAAATCAACTTTCCCTTGAGCTTTTGATATATAAAAAGTCATGGTAATATAAGAATATCCTGTAAGTTTCAGAGCTGAAAACTTCCTTGTTCGTTTTTAAATGTTGTTTATAGTATGAAACATGCCTTCCTTCGGATTCTAATATTAGCAATGCATGGTTGAACTAACTTCATTTTTAACTTTTTTTAATGAAGTTCCAGCTCACGTGGGTAAAGACATTGCATTTGTTTGCTTCATTTCACTGTGGATTCATTTGTAAACAAGAGACTGGATTTGCAGACAGGATGAGATTAAAAAAATGATGCTGTGGCTTCTGGATCTGACAGGAATGATGCAACACACTTACGTAAAAAAATGTTTTTTATATGTCATAGTATTGTATTACAGATCGTTTGATACTGATTATGTGTACATGTCTAACTAAACTTCCTCGCTGTCACAGGCTGGAGTATCCTTTGTATTTGAGGTGTTGTTGGTTCATTGTCCTGCGATTCTGGATCAGAGTAGAACATATATGTGCCAGGGCTGGCACTATCTTAAATAGAGAAATAACATTCCTTTCTTGATGTGCATTGTTCACTCTCTTGACTGGTAATTTGAAGGAAAAATACAATTGCGGACGTTTTGAACATGCTGATTTGTCTGCAGTGAAGTTTCGCAGATGCTTGTGCTTCTGTGTGTGTGTTAGTGATGTGGTTATATCCACCGATCAGGCCGGCCAAGTAATAAAAAATAACATTCCAATTAATTGGTGGACGAGAGATAAATCATTGTGTTTGTTTGCTAAAGACATTTCCTGTGTTTCTCCACATTGGAAGTTTTCAAAACAATTCCTCATGTGTAAGGGAGCCGAAGCTGATTATAATATGCAAAACTGTTATCCAATCATAGCAGTATGTATGTATGTATGTATGTATGCATGCATATATGTATACAGGGAGTGCAGAATTATTAGGCAAATGAGTATTTTGACCACATCATCCTCGTTATGCATGTTGTCTTACTCCAAGCTGTATAGGCTGGAAAGCCTACTACCAATTAAGCATATTAGGTGATGTGCATCTCTGTAATGAGAAGGGGTGTGGTCTAATGACATCAACACCCTATATCAGGTGTGCATAATTATTAGGCAACTTCCTTTCCTTTGGCAAAATGGGTCAAAAGAAGGACTTGACAGGCTCAGAAAAGTCAAAAATAGTGAGATATATTGCAGAGGGATGCAGCAGTCTTAAAATAGCCAAGCTTCTGAAGCGTGATCATCGAACAATCAAGCGTTTCATTCAAAATAGTCAACAGGGTCGCAAGAAGCGTGTGGAAAAACCAAGGCGCAAAATAACTGCCCGTGAACTGAGAAAAGTCAAGCGTGCAGCTGCCAAGATGCCACTTGCCACCAGTTTGGCCATATTTCAGAGCTGCAACATCACTGGAGTGCCCAAAAGCACAAGGTGTGCAATACTCAGAGACATGGCCAAGGTAAGAAAGGCAGAAAGTCGACCACCACTGAACAAGACACACAAGCTGAAACGTCAAGACTGGGCCAAGAAATATCTCAAGACTGATTTTTCTAAGGTTTTATGGACTGATGAAATGAGAGTGAGTCTTGATGGGCCAGATGGATGGGCCCGTGGCTGGATTGGTAAAGGGCAGAGAGCTCCAGTCCGACTCAGACGCCAGCAAGGTGGAGGTGGAGTACTGGTTTGGGCTGGTATCATCAAAGATGAGCTTGTGGGGCCTTTTCGGGTTGAGGATGGAGTCAAGCTCAACTCCCAGTCCTACTGCCAGTTTCTGGAAGACACCTTCTTCAGGCAGTGGTACAGGAAGAAGTCTGCATCCTTCAAGAAAAACATGATTTTCATGCAGGACAATGCTCCATCACACGCGTCCAAGTACTCCACAGCGTGGCTGGCAAGAAAGGGTATAAAAGAAGAAAATCTAATGATATGGCCTCCTTGTTCACCTGATCTGAACCCCATTGAGAACCTGTGGTCCATCATCAAATGTGCGATTTACAAGGAGGGAAAACAGTACACCTCTCTGAACAGTGTCTGGGAGGCTGTGGTTGCTGCTGCACGCAATGTTGATGGTGAACAGATCAAAACACTGACAGAATCCATGGATGGCAGGCTTTTGAGTGTCCTTGCAAAGAAAGGTGGCTATATTGGTCACTGATTTGTTTTTGTTTGGTTTTTGAATGTCAGAAATGTATATTTGTGAATGTTGAGATGTTATATTGGTTTCACTGGTAAAAATAAATAATTGAAATGGGTATAAATTTGTTTTTTGTTAAGTTGCCTAATAATTATGCACAGTAATAGTCACCTGCACACACAGATATCCCCCTAAAATAGCTAAAACTAAAAACTACTTAAAATATTGATACAAAAATATTCAGCTTTGATATTAATGAGTTTTTTGTGTTCATTGAGAACATGGTTGTTGTTCAATAATAAAATTAATCCTCAAAAATACAACTTGCCTAATAATTCTGCACTCCCTGTATATGCAATAGCCGCCACTTCCTTCAAAAATTTGATAATCATATTGAGCGATAATCATACAAACCCGATTCCAAAAAAGTTGGGACACTGTACAAATTGTGAATAAAAACAGAATGCAATGATGTGGAAGTTTCAAATTTCAATATTTTATTCAGAATACCACATAGATGACATATCAAATGTTTAAACTGAGAAAATTTATAATTTTAAGGGAAAAATAAGTTGATTTTAAACTTCATGGCATCAACACATCTCAAAAAAGTTGGGACAAGGCCATGTTTACCACTGTGTGGCATCCCCTCTTGTTTTTATAACAGTCTGCAAACGTCTGGGGACTGACGAGACAAGTTGCTCAAGTTTAGGAATAGGAATGTGGTCCCATTCTTGTCTAATGCAGGCTTCTAGTTGCTCAACTGTCTTAGGTCTTCTTTGTCGCATCTTCCTCTTTATGATGCGGCAAATGTTTTCTATGGGTGAAAGATCTGGACTGCAGGCTGGCCATTTCAGTACCCGGATCCTTCTTCTATGCAGTCATGATGTTGTAATTGATGCAGTATGTGGTCTGGCATTGTCATATTGGAAAATGCAAGGTCTTCCCTGAAAGAGACGAAGTCTGGATGGGAGCATATGTTGTTTTAGAACTTGGATATACCTTTCAGCATTGATGGTGCCTTTCCAGATGTGTAAGCTGCCAATGCCACACGCACTCATGCAACCCCATACCATCAGAGATGCAGGCTTAATAAAAACATATTATTAAGCTGATAACAACTTGGGTTGTCCTTGTCCTCTTTAGTCCGGATGACATGGCGTCCCAGTTTTCCAAAAAGAACTTCAAATTTTGATTCGTCTGACCACAGAACAGTTTTCCACTTTCCCACAGTCCATTTTAAATGAGCCTTGGCCCAGAGAAAACACCTGCGCTTCTGGATCATGTTTAGATATGGCTTCTTTTTTGACTTATAGACAACGGCAACGGCGAATGGCACGGTGGATTGTGTTCACCGACAATGTTCTGGAAGTATTCCTGAGCCCAACTACGGATCCTCTGCCCATCTTGACTTCTGAGAGACACTGCCACTCTGAGAGGCTCTTTTTATATCCAATCATGTTGCCAATTGACCTAATAAGTTGCAAATTGGTCCTCCAGCTGTTCCTTATATGTACATTTAACTTTTCCGGCCTCTTATTGCCGGCCAACTTTTTTGGAATGTGTAGCTCTCATGAAATCCAAAATGAGCCAATATTTGGCATGACATTTCAAAATGTCTCACCTTCAACATTTGATATGTTATCTATATTGTATTGTGAATAAAATATAAGTTTATAAGATTTGTAAATTATTGCATTCCTTTTTTATTCACAATTTGTACAGTGTCCCAACTTTTTTGGAATCGGGTTTGTATATCATGCTCTCGGCACATAGTATACGTTTAGCAAATGCTAAATCCTAGCGTCAGTCCATTACAAAAGAACGGTTCGTTGGCAGAAACCGCTAAACGCCACTTGCCTTTGTCAGCAAAGGTCTCTAAGGTTCTCAGAATCGAACATGTCTGAAAGAAACGGTTCTCGGTTCTGTACTGGTGATTCGAGAACTGCTGCAACCAGTTCTTAACTGGAGAACCGTTGTAGCAATAGGCCTATGTATAAGTCTACTGCTGAGCTGAGAACTGCTGCAACCTGAAAGTTGACAAAACTAAAAAAAAAAATTCCAGTATGTTCAATACGTTTCTATATCAACTTACTTATAACAAATAAATGTTTATTTTACAGTTTAACAGTTGATTCATTGTGTTTCCAATCTATAAAATAATACAGTGATAAGACAGTAATTATGTGATGAACATGTTTCCAACATGTTTTATTTTGTTTCTGATGTTCGACAAAATACTTAAAGGGGGGGACTAATGCTATTTCCTGCATTCTGACTTATTTACACTGTTAAAGAGTTGGATTCTCATGCTAAACTTGGACAAAATTTCAAAAAACGAGTTGGACGTATGACGGAGTATTTCTGTGCCAAATACACTCCTTCAGGATTTGAACAAGTTTCGGAACGTTTTTTCGAGTATGGCCCTGTATGACTCAATAAAGTGCGGAATTGCTTGTATGGACACTTCTTGCTTGTATGAGCGCGTGCGCACGTCAACCCGAACCGGTTCTTTTCACTAAAAAGAACCGGTTCAAAAGAAAGATTCGTTCACGAACCGGACTTTTTTTGAAAAAAATATTACTTCAATAAAACATTTCTTATTCCAAAATATTTATGCATCATGGTATTATTTGTTGTACTGTTTCTTTTTACATTTTGTTCATTATGTTCAAACATATTATTAAATAATTGTTCCCCATAAATGTTATGCCACTGCAAAAAGCTAGCTTTAATTCACAGGGTAAAAAACAAAATAAATAAACAAACATGCCTTAAAATTCATTGGCATTACATTTAATGGTTATACAATAAAAGTATAACCAATGATCGTTATATACCAATAGAATTCAAAGCATAAAAAGTGCACTTTGAAATGAATTTTCCAGATGTGTAAGCTGCCCATGCCACACGCACTCATGCAACCCCATACCATCCTGAGAAGTGAGCAAGCTCATTTTCAAAAAACTTTTTTTTTTTAACTGAATGAGTTCTAAGGACAAAAGCCTGTGGTGAAAATTTTACGACATCATGCCGGCATTCTGACACAGGACATTTAGAAAAAGCCACTCACACCACAACAAAGGCCTTGTGTCCTGACAGGTGGTGTTGCCACAGGACCAGACAAGCTACGGGATTACAGCAAGGCTAATTGTCGCCACTGTGACTTCTTCTATAAGCGCTGTCAAGAAGGACTGGTGGAGTGTGATAAGGGGGAGACAATGTGGGGTGCGAACTGAGAAGCTGAGTGAAATAATCTTTAACTGTCACTACCTACACCTGCCTCTGATATAAGACATTACCCATGATCCTGCTTAGCAGGTAAAAAGGACACTCACGTTCACAACCAAACATTTGGCAAAGACGTGTCCATTGGTCTGTTGGGGTCCATCAAATTAAATTTACAACAGAGAGAAAAATAAAAGACAAATACCAATTCCTAAAGGAATATGGAAATATGCATAAATAAATGAATAAAGAAGGTTTTCAATGCACTGACTGTAGCATAATCGTACTGTTTTAAAAGGGCGAATATACAAAGAAATCTCATATTTCTCAATCAATTACAATTATTTTCAACCAATTTAAGTTCTCAAACAACATCTAAATAAACCATGTTTTATTTGGAATCATTTTGGAATTTTATTTTATTAAGCATACTTTTTTTGGAACATGAATCAGAAAATGTGTGCTAATTATGATTTATTATATTATTATATTTTATCGTAATGGTCCTACAAATAGGTATTGTTTGCTTTATGTAAAATATATTTTATTTATTTATTTTTTTGTTTTTTAATGAATATGGGTTAAATATGACCTGAGCATTTCACAGTATAAGTTTAAAAAAATTTTAATTGAAATTTTTTAATGGGGGGGGACAACATTTTTTACACTCACCTAAAGGATTATTAGGAACACCATACTAATACTGTGTTTGACCCCCTTTCGCCTTCAGAACTGCCTTAATTCTACGTGGCATTGATTCAACAAGGTGCTGAAAGCATTCTTTAGAAATGTTGGCCCATATTGATAGGATAGCATCTTGCAGTTGATGGAGATTTGTGGGATGCACATCCAGGGCACGAAGCTCCCGTTCCACCACATCCCAAAGATGCTCTATTGGGTTGAGATCTGGTGACTGTGGGGGCCATTTTAGTACAGTGAACTCATTGTCATGTTCAAGAAACCAATTTGAAATGATTCGAGCTTTATGACATGGTGCATTATCCTGCTGGAAGTAGCCATCAGAGGATGGGTACATGGTGGTCATAAAGGGATGGACATGGTCAGAAACAATGCTCAGGTAGGCCGTGGCATTTAAACGATGCCCAATTGGCACTAAGGGGCCTAAAGTGTGCCAAGAAAACATCCCCCACACCATTACACCACCACCACCAGCCTGCATAGTGGTAACAAGGCATGATGGATCCATGTTCTCATTCTGTTTACGCTAAATTCTGACTCTACCATCTGAATGTCTCAACAGAAATCGAGACTCATCAGACCAGGCAACATTTTTCCAGTCTTCAACTGTCCAATTTTGGTGAGCGCGTGCAAATTGTAGCCTCTTTTTCCTATTTATAGTGGAGATGAGTGGTACCTGGTGGGGTCTTCTGCTGTTGTAGCCCATCCGCCTCAAGGTTGCACGTGTTGTGGCTTCACAAATGCTTTGCTGCATACCTCGGTTGTAACGAGTGGTTATTTCAGTCAGTTGCTCTTCTATCAGCTTGAATCAGTCGGCCCATTCTCCTCTGACCTCTAGCATCAACAAGGCATTTTCGCCCACAGGGCTGCCGCATACTGGATGTTTTTCCCTTTTCACACCATTCTTTGTAAACTCTAGAAATGGTTGTGCGTGAAAATCCCAGTAACTGAGCAGATTGTGAAATACTCAGACCGGCCCGTCTGGCACCAACAACCATGCCACGCTCAAAATTGCTTAAATCACCTTTCTTTCCCATTCTGACATTCAGTTTGGAGTTCAGGAGATTGTCTTGACCAGGACCACACCCCTAAATGCATTGAAGCAACTGCCATGTGATTGGTTGATTAGATAATTGCATTAATGAGAAATTGAACAGGTGTTCCTAATAATCCTTTAGGTGAGTGTATATTCTAATCATTTGTTAACAACATGTATACTTTACTGCCTTAAATTAATACATTGTTAGCTAACTGCATGATTTATATATGTACATTTCTGAAATCCATAACTTGGACACAGTCTCCTCTGATAACAGATTACTCTAAATTGTAAATGTAGACTCATGCATTTTCTGTAAAGCTGCTTTGAAACGATATATATTGTGAAAAGCGCTACACAATTAAATGTGAATTGAATTTAAAAAACTTAATGTAACCATTTCCCCTCTCTGCTTCTCCTTAACTTTATATTTTTCTAAAATAACTCCCCTTTCCTATCTCTATCTCTCTCTCTCTCTCTCTCTCTCTCTCTCTCTCTCTCTGTAGCTCTAGTAGTTTTGTTCGGAGGCCACATACTGCGCTGGGACATCTGTATCCCTGCTGTCATCGAACGAGACTGAGTCTGTCTCATTAATCTCTCTCTCTATTCACAACACTTACCGTCTGCTTTTTTAACCCTCCACACACACACTTAGCGTGGCATCCATCGCTCCCCAAAGCCGTGCACACACCCAATACATAATCATCACCTCGGCTCCACAAGACATGACTCAAAATGTGATTTGTGGTGGTATCAGAATGTGGGCTCATGAATATGCAGAAGATGCAGAACAAACCTGGTGTGAGAGTTTGCCGGGACAGTGGGAAGAGATCTACATTGAATATCAATGAAGGATCCTTTTTGTGGAAGCAGTTGTGGAGTTTCATCCAAGTTGCTGATCCCAGACCAGTTTTGCAGATACTTTACGATGGTCCACTACTCAATTTGGGGAGTGGATCTTGATCATAAAGTGTCTAAATTTAGTAAATGAAGACCGCCGAAGATCAACGGTGATGAAAGGGATGGCGCTAGAGAACCGGAGACCATTTTCCTTCTCTTTTGTTTCCGCAGCACGAGTGGAGGGAATGAAAAGAGGCTGATCATGGCTTTAGAATTCCCCAGTGAATGAGGGCATTTTCACATTGGCATGGAATGAGTCCACACATCCATAGAGGCGCATGCTTGGAGAGCACACATAAATGCAGTGGAAATGATGAGGAGAAATGCTATAAGGAATGAGGAGTGAGATTCCTTTCCACTCTGACCAAACCAGTGTGACTGATGATCTGCGTGATTACAAACACACACACAAAACATACACAGGTACACGTTTTTCGAAAGGGCTTGTGGTAGGGTCAAAGGCTAAATGAAGCAATTCAACAAGTCATCTTTCAAGAGACAGCACAACTCCCATTTCATCCCCCTTTCATTTCATCCTCATGGAAAAAGAGAAAGGAAAAAAGCAACTTGCACCTCTCTCTGCACTGAAATGATGTCAACAGGATGGAGGGCACAGGTGCTTCATACAAGACATGACTTTACCACTCCACTGAACATCAAAACTCCTCTCCAAAAACTCAATTCAAGTCAACTAAGCAGACTATAGCTGCAACAATTCATTACAGATTATTATATTACCGTTAATATGTTCTGTAAATATCGTTTTCTAATAACAAGTGACAAATTCTACAGAGGGATTTCAGTCAAAGAGACGTTAAAATGGGGACACAATAATTTGTTGATAAACATAAAAATTAGATTCTGAACTGAATCTTGAAATTCTATATGGAACAAGTAGTGATATTCAATATGAACAGCAACTTTTATTGAAAAATGTATTTTATTGAAAGAAATTAACATTTCTTATTATTTGCAATGTTGATTAAAAAAACAGTTTAATATTATTGTGGAAACCTTTTTTAAAAGGATTCTTTGAGGAGTAGAAAGTTCAAAAGAACATTTATTTTTTTGAGATAGTAAAGACATGTATAATGTTACAAAAGATTTGTCACTTTTGATCAACTTTATTGTTTCTTTGTTGAATAAAAGTACAAATTTCTTAAAAAAAAAAAAAACTTTCTGACCTCAAAATTAACAGTACATAAAAATAAATAAATAAATACTAAATTAATTAAATGTTTACTTTTTTAAATAATCATTCATAATGCTTCAAGCACCCGCATAGGAATATACCTTTGAAAATTACATCTATAAAGCATGAGGGAAATTGTTATATTATTGTACAGAGTGCTACTGTCCTTAAAACACTATGAACAATATTGAGTTTAACTGTTATAAAAATATTTTAAATGGTCAAAATACCTTATTGAAATATTTATATTTTATACTCACTGTAAAAAAAAAATCCCCGTAAAATTTACAGTAAAAATCCGGCAGCTGTAGTTGCCAGAACTTTACTGTAAAAAATATGGTAGCAACATTTCAGGTTTTAAAGTTAAATTTACAGTAAATAACCGTATTTCATTAACCAAAATGTTAAATTACCAACCTATTGAAATACTAATATCTGTTATGTACCTTTGATATATACTGACAACCACCAATCACAGTATTTAGGCAGACAATACTAATATACAGAAGGTGCACAGTGTCATTCACACAAACACTAAACACTAAATTTAAAAAATGCAATAAACATTAATTTAACAACATTAAATGTAACCTAAAACCTAATGTACATAACTGATTAGAAAAAAACTAAGAATAAACAGTTATTTCAACAAAAATACATCAAATGTGAAGTGTCACGCAGGGAATTCTGGGAATGTCAATTTAAGTTTTTTCACTTCCAAAAACTGTAAATTTAAATTTTATCTATTACAGTTATTCAGCGTATATAGTACGGAAACTTTCTGTTAACCAATTAACTGATTTTAACCGTAGCATTTTTACAGTCTTTTACCGTTAAAAAAAAATCACAATAATTTTTAACACTGCTCCCTTTTACTTTACATTAGTACATTACTTTATTTTGTAACATTACTGTACAGCATACGTTAGCACACTTTCCATAGAATTCCCAAATAGTTTGAAGGAAAGCAGCGGGCAAAAATGTGGAATACCCAATTGATCAAAGAAGTAATCTCTTCACTCCAAACTGTCACCTTAAAATGAGGAAATGTAAATGAGTCGTTTCACCCAACTTGTGGGGAGTAAATGAGCATCTAGTTGTGTTCTTTGAAAACTTTCATTGCATAAGAACTTGTGTAATGACTAACATGTAGTGGCAGCAGTGTTTTTCAGATTAATGGTGTGCGTGTGGTAATTGATATGCCAACTCCAGCTGCTCCTGTTAAATAAAAATATAAATAAATAAACAGCAGGGTGTCTAGAATCAATGGATGTCTTACTTTAGATCACTCCATTAACAGATGTGGTAGTGAAATGTTTAATCTATCTCTGTTTATTTTTCTCTTATCTAACTGCTTTTGCAGGTTTTACTTTGTTGGTAGAACTTTTTCCCCCGATTATATAAACAGACAATCACTTTATTCTGCTACAATCAGTGCTCCAGATAAAATGAATTCCTTTAGAGCCAATGGTTTCGAAAATTAAACGTTTAGAAGACAAATGACTCTTTTTTTTCACCACCAAATTGCATAATCAAAATAGTCCAGATTTCGGATAGCTCAATTTAGATGTTTATTCCGACGGCCGCCCCATGCTCACGTTACGTTTCTCGTATAAATTATGAAGATTCATGGTAATGATCAACATTCCACCAGGAAATGCATCACATTCTGAAAAAACCTTATTTACACCGAACTATTTTTGCTCACAATTTGCCATTGTTACCTATGTAAGATAGACGGATAGCAATAAAGTTAACTTTCAAAGAAGTTTTAGTGTGACGCTGAAAGGAAATACTCTTTAAATATTGTTGTCACAAATTAATTTTTAAAGAGCCTGAAGTCCTGTACAGAAAAACCCTCATCATCCATCTTCCTGTCTTTTCCACTACCTTTAAGAGTTCACTCTCTCACTCTATAATCCAAACTCCCTTCTAACCCTCCTTTATTCTTTTCTTCTGCTTCCAAAATCTGATTACAAAGTTTGAAGAAAAACTGGACATGGTGCTATTTCATATCAGGATCAATCTCACTATGCTCCAGTTCTTTGGCAGGCCCAGACATTGCGGATGATATAATACTCCTCCAGTGTCCCCCGATCTTGGCTTTCATGGGCGAAGGAGCTTATCTAGGATCTGCAAACCTTGGTTCAATTTGCTCTTCACAATGTAAGCATAAACTCTGACATGATCCAGTAAAAGCACAGCAGTTCTGATTTTACAGAGAGCTGGATGGGTAATTTCAGCTTGGCTACTATACATTTTAGCTCAGTGAGTGTGTCTATTAGGGGTGGGCAGTATACCTAAAATCTTATCACTGTATGTAATTTGTAGAACATGTATAACACAGTAAATATATACATCACAATATTGCTAAGTTTGCTTAAAATTCAACCCAAAATGAGGTTTATATAACCACAGTACTGTCTGTTTTTTTCCCTCTCGATTATTTAGCAACCTGAATGCCAAAAAAAAACTTTACTGTCTTTTATTGTATGTGCACTTGAGTTGAAAAAAAGAGACATGAATGATAAAAACAAAGGTAATAAATTATAAATATGATTGGATATGCATGTAGCCACTGTTAAAATAACATGCATGTATTTATATTAGTGCTGTCGATCGGTTAAAAAAAATATTAGATTAAAATCACACATTTTTTCTGTGATTAAAACACAAGTGTTTAATATATTTCATAATGTAATAATTTCACAGTTAATCTCCAAATTAATGTAGAAAAAAAACAGAGTATATTTTAAATATTTGTTTAACAGCTACTGATGTATCAATGAAAACGATTCCCCCCGCCCCCCGCCCCCCCCCCAATTTTAAACATTCATTATAGCCATTCAACATTACGGTGTAATTGAAAGCTATAATTTTTTTTACATTTATTAGGCTTCAAAAACTACAACATCTTTTAATTTAAGTAAACTTTAATTAAATGTAACTATTAAAACGGAGTCCAAAAAGAAAAAAAAAAACGGGGGAAAAAAAAAACAGAATCCACAAAAAAACCTGAAAAAGAGAGAGAACAATTTTTTTTTTTTTTTACGGAATTAGGAAAAAATTTGTGACCGATTTTCACTTTTTGTTCCCTTGCTTTTTGATGGGACAGTGCAATCATCCACCTTACATTATGCTAGTGTAAAAAGTCATCTAGCATCTATCATAATCTCTGCTCTTTTAGCAATGAGAACTGATCACCACTATCAGCAGCTTTGGGAGTTCACAGTCGAGATGTGCAAGAAGAAGAACTGCCGCGGCCTGCAAAGTCCATGGAGAAGTCTGTCAATTGGAGAAGCAAGTTTTTAACAATGATTGTCACTGTTCAGAGAGTCAAAGCTAGTCCAACTTTGCAGATGAACACCGTATTGTTTGAAATTTTTCTTGCTTGCACCCACTGAAAACATACATGAGAAACACCATGAGACAGGAAAGACTCTCGGACATTGCAGTACTGAACTCATCCAAGCCATTCATGTGGATTTGAATAAAACGTTTAAATCGCTTTGATTCCGTGCTTGTGCACACCATTTAGCCCTTAACTACTACTGTATATACAGTCAAACCAAAATTTATTCAGACACCTTCAACATTTTCTCACATTATCACAGTTTATTCACTATAGTTTACAATGATTGTCACTGTTCAAAGAGTCAAAGCTAGTGCAACGTTGGAAACCTCTTTAAGTTATTATTGACTTTGCCAATGAACACCGCATTGTGTGAATTTTTTTTGGCTTGCACCGACTGAAAACACCATGAGACAGGAAAAACTCTCGGACATTGCAGTACTGAACACTGAATGGTATACACACACACACACACGTTGGTGCACCTATCATTATGAAGACATTCCATAAACGTAATGGTTTTAATACTGTACATTCTATCCCCCTACACTAGCCCTACCCCTAAACCTAGCCATCACACACACACACACACACACACACACACACTACCCCTACCCCTAAACCTACCCATCACAGAAAACATTCTGCATTTTTACATTTTTATTAAAACATTGTTTAGTATGTTTTAAAGCTATTTTTATTATGAGGACACAGGAAATGTCCTCATAAACCACGTTTATGTTGTAATACCAGTGTAATACCCATGTCATTATTCAAAATTGTGTCCTCATAAATCACATAAACATGCGTGCACGCACACACACACAATATATATACACATCTATGGCTTGCCAGAGCTGGCTGTGGATGTGATTGGCTTCTCTGGATAGTTTTAATATTTAGGTTCTTATCTTTAATTACAGGGAGTGTCAGATAAAAGCACATCACTGTGCTCTGTTGGGCAAGCAAAAGAAGGGAATCTTTCCGCTCCAATTACCTTGATGAATTCCCATATCTGTCAAACGATGAAGCCATCAAAGTGACTTTAAATTGACAAAGTGAAGTTCAACTAAAACGTGCCCATGCTTTTCACGTTGCTTTTTAGGCATGGCGAGACGAAAGCCATATCAGTTGTGAGGCAGTGTCTGAACACACTCTGAAAGACTGCAGTCCATATTGCATGTTTCAGCATCTATGAAACGTACAAAAAGGTCAGTTTTGTACCTGTAAACGTTAAGTATTAATACCTACATATTAACAATAAGACCAGGATAATTCTACTTTGTTGAAGTTGCAAAATTCATCAGTTCAGAAGCAATGTTGTATTAAACTGAACTGAACTGGATCAACATTTAACTTGAGCTGAATAATGACACTTGTTTTCTGTAGAGCTGCTTATAATTGAATTGAACTCATTCTTAATTAATAAAATGTACACAGTTATTTAACTGAAATGAAATCAACACTGAAACAATCTTTATTGTATAAAGTGTTATATAAATAAAGGTGACTTGACTTGAATACATTCCCTCACAGCAAGAGCAGGCAATATTTCTGCTGGGAGAATAATGCAATATAGTCACATGGTTTCTTTTATTATGCTGTGTTTATAACAAAATCAAACAGCACTTTAGTTTAATAAACAGAAAGCTGGAAGGTGGCATGGAGCTAACCACAGGGAGCAGGTGGGGCTTGCTGAAACAGCAAGTCTGTTTGATGGAAGTGAGATGTCAGACAGCATTTATTCTGCCGATCCATCCACTAACCAATCGTGAAAGACCTGAGTCTACACCGGCGAGTGCATCCAAGTCTAATGTTTATATTCAGCATTTTGTGAACGCAACTCTGAGCTTAATAACTTCAATTGATATTTCATGTATGGAGGACAGTCTAGTAGTACCATGATTGTGATTGGTTTTAATTGAACGTGATTGCTTTGAGCTTTTCAGAGACTTTGGCTGCACTGTCACTGATGTACAGATGATATAGGGCTACATATCTGATTGCGGAAAGCAGCAGGACAACCCTAAAAATGAACAATTTAGGATTCTTTTAACCTTTAATAGAAATACAGGGCTCGACAATAAGGACTGCCTGATGGCCTGGTTCCAGCGTGAACAACGCTTGGGACAGTTAAAGGGACTGTCACTTGCCCAATCAGGCCAATTTGCACGAGCTCACCAAAATTGGACAGTTGAAGACTGGAAAAATGTTGCCTGGTCTGATGAGTCTCGATTTCTGTTGAGACATTCAGATGGTAGAGTCAGAATTTGGCGTAAACAGAATGTGAACATGGATCCATCATGCCTTGTTACCACTGTGCAGGCTGGTGGTGGTGGTGTAATGGTGTGGGGGATGTTTTCTTGGCACACTTTAGGCCCCTTAGTGCCAATTGGGCATCGTTTAAATGCCACGGCCTAGCTGAGCATTGTTTCTGACCATGTCCATCCCTTTATGACCACCATGTACCCATCCTCTGATGGCTACTTCCAGCAGGATAATGCACCATGTCACAAAGCTCGAATCATTTCAAATTGGTTTCTTGAACATGACAATGAGTTCACTGTACTAAAATGGCCCCCACAGTCACCAGATCTCAACCCAATAGAGCATCTTTGGGATGTGGTGGAACGGGAGCTTCGTGCCCTGGATGTGCATCCCACAAATCTCCATCAACTGCAAGATGCTATCCTATCAATATGGGTCAACATTTCTAAAGAATGCTTTCAGCACCTTGTTGAAATCAATGCCACGTAGAATTAAGGCAGTTCTGAAGGCGAAAGGGGGTCAAACACAGTATTAGTATGGTGTTCCTAATAATCCTTTAGGTGAGTGTAGTTTAGACCTACATGAAAAACCTGAAAAGCACTGTTTATTTAAATGTATATGTTTGTTCTGTTGTATTTATTTGTGCTATTGCTTGTTTGTTCATATTTTATTACCGGTCTTTAACCATATTTAGTACTTTTTGGTGTCATAACCTTATTTATTTACAACGAAAACAATAACTAGGCCTATTTTATTTAATTTATTTATTACATGTTCTGTGGTGGGGCCAGTGAAAATTTTGACAGGGCAAGTAAAAATTAAGCACTGGCCCAACAGGGACAGTAGAAAAAATCTTTAGCGTTGAGCCCAGCAATAGCAAACCACAATGAGCCAATCAATCCTTAAGGGACAAAATCCAAGTCCGCCCTACATTTTTTCTTGTTCAACACCCATTGCACTCAGAAAAGTGGGATGCAATAGGGAAGAAAATACTACCACAACTTCCGTTTCATGCCGACTTGTAGAAATCTGGCAATAGTTAATCTGTCTTCTTCAATGGTTCATATTCTTAGAACAAGTGAATCTTGTAAATCTTGTGATGCAAATTGGTTAAATCATTGACATAGCTACCTGAATTTAGCGGAATAATACACTGCCGTTTAAATGCTTGGGGTAAGATTTTTTTTCCTTTTCAAAAGAAATGAATACTTTAATTCAGCAATGGCACATTAAATTGATCAAAAGTAATAGTAAAGACATTTAAAATGTTACAAAAATGTGTCCCCAACTAAGCAAGCCAGAGGCGACAGTGGCAAGGAACCTAAACTCCATCGGTGACAGAAATGGAGAAAAAAACAAAACAAACAAACATTAGGCGTATAACCAGGCTCAGTCAGGGGACCAGTTCTCCTCTGGCCAAATGGACCAACATGGTGGTTATTATTCCAGGCTGCATCACAAGTCAGATTGGTATCATTCAGAACATTTCATCCAGTCAGATGTTGAATTAGTATCCACTCTGACAGATTCAATAAAGTTAATTCAGAGGCAAATTCATCAGACTGATTCAATATCGGTATCAGTAATTTGTCATTTTAAGCAGTTAATTAAACTTAAACGTATTTAGAAATTTCTAATCAAAGAATCCTGAAAAAAATTCAATAGGATTTCCACACAAATATTAAGCAGCACAACTGTTCAACACAATTATAAGAAATGTTACCTAAACACCAAATCAGCATATTAGAATAATTTCTAAAGGATCATGTGACACTGAAGACTCAGGCTGACTCCGAAATCGCCCCCTATACCCTCAAATAGGGCATTATTTGGGACAGCCATTTGTAGTGGTGTCCGAAACCATTTCACTCACTCGTTTTCATTCATTTAAGTGAACTGTATTAGTAGACTAACGTAGGTAACAGTGATTGAGGGTTTAGGTGGCGATTTCGGATTCGAGAAATGGTTGCTGAAAATTTAGCTTTTCCATCACAGGAATAAATTACATTAAAGGGATAGCTCACCCAAAAATGTGATTTACTCACCCTCAAGCCATCCTAGGTGTATATGGTTGTCTTCTTTCAGAGGAACACAATAGGAGTTATATTGCTCTTCCAAACTTTATAATGGGAGTGAATGGCGGTCCTGATTTTGAAGTCCAAAAAAGTGCATCCATTCATCATAAAAGTAATCCATACGACTCCATGGGGTTAATAAAGGCCTTCTGAAGCGAAGTGATGCGTTTGTGTAGGAAAAACATCCAACTTTAAACTAAAATAACTAGTTAACGACAGACGGCCGTACGCATCGATTTACGGCGAAAGAGTAACCCCTGAACTGACGCATGGCGTATTGATGAATGCGGAAGCAGAGGATAGAGCAAAACAAAACACCAGTCACAAATTAGAAGTCTAAAATGAGAATTTTTTAAGAGAAATTTCAGAGCTTGAGCTTGTTGCCCAACCCTATATTTGTTTGAACCGTGAGAGACGTCAAAGCTTACGCTACTCCTACTTCCTACGTCATACATCGCGCCAGGGGTTACTCCAAGTCAACTTGCATAGGCAGTCTGCCGGAAGCTAGTTAATTTAGTGTATAAATATGGATATTTTTCTTACAAAAACCCATCGCTTTGCTTCAGAAGGCCTTTATTAACCCCCTGGAGGTGTATGGATGAATGGCTGCACTTTTTTGCACTTCAAAATCAGGACCGCCATTCACTCCGATTATAAAGCTTAGAATAACAATGATATTTTTTAATATAACTCCAATTGTGTTTGTCTGAAAGAAGATAGTCATATACACCTAGGATGGCTTGAGGGTGAGTAAATCATGGGATATTTTTCATTTTTGGGTGAACTATCCCTTTAAATATATTCAAATAGAAAGACAGTTATTTTAAATTGTAATAATATTTCACAATATTACCGTTTTTACTGTATTTTTGATTAAATAAATGCAGCCCTGGTGATAAGATAGATTCTTAAAAATCTTACAGACACCAAACTTTTTAGTGGTAGTGTACATAAGATTTAATGACATAGTTGTAAGTACTCGAATAAGTACTGGAATATTGAGGAGTGTTACTGCCACAGTAACACACAATAAGTATGTACAATGGGACTGCGCACTTGCAATGAATCTCTCAAGTTTTTTTCTGGCCTTACAGAAAGAGGTTGCGAGGAGTTACCTGTCCGTACAGACATTATTCAAACTGCTACTGTCTCTTGTTTTACACAGAGGACAATTTTAAAGTCTAACCTGTTAGTAAATTCCCAGATAATGACTGTACGAATGTAGCCTTTAAGTCTTCTTCTGACAGCCACTAAAAGTGGAGCAGTAAGTCGCAATAATAACAGGCTGTTCCCCACAACAACAAAAGACTTTCCTCAGGCTTTCCTCAGGATTATCATTACTAATTATTGAGGATAATTTACTTCAGGATTTGGCTCAGGCCTGAGTGTATCAGAAGACAAAGCAGCTCAATTTAGGGTTTTGGCATATTATTCTCTTTTTCTTAAATGCTGTTCTTTTTCCATTCTCCATTTTCAGAGTGAGAGAGAGAAACCTAGATCTAATTTTGCTGTCAATTAGATGCTGACTGGGAAATGAATGGCGATGGCCACGAGTGAAGCGATATTAGATCTCGAGATGGGATTAAGTCTTTGATAGGCACCAAGTGCTTACACCACCTCAACTTAATGAAAAAGACATTTCACAAACAATCCCTAGGAACAGAATAATAAGGAAGCTCAATATAAGCCGAAATTCACAAGACAAAGACGTCCAACTGCATGTGTAGGGCTCTTGCGGCATTGCTTAACAGGGGATGAATTTAAAAGACAAACTCTTGTCTTGTATAGAAGGAAAAACTCTATATATAGGCATAACATTATGACCACTGACAGGTGAAGTGAATAACACGGATTATCTCTTCATCACGGCACCTGTTAGTGGGTGGGATATATTAGGCAGCATGTGAACATGTTGTCCTCAATGTTGCTGTGTTACGGTGCGTTCACACCAGACCCGACTTGCACGAATAAACTGCGCTATTCGCTCGTAGTTGGACGCTTGAACATTTTGAGTTTACTCGCTTCATACGCGAGTGAAATTCACTTCACAACAGACGCAAATTCGCGTCATGGAAGGGGGCTGACATGGATTTTGTTGAGAGGGTAGCTGCGCTTTATTTGCCATGGAAGGCTGAAAAACACACACACACACACACACACACACACGTATATGTATATATGTATATACACTCACCTAAAGGATTATTAGGAACACCTGTTCAATTTCTCATTAATGCAATTATCTAATCAACCAATCACATGGCAGTTGCTTCAATGCATTTAGGGGTGTGGTCCTGGTCAAGACAATCTCTTGAACTCCAAACTGAATGTCAGAATGGGAAAGAAAGGTGATTTAAGCAATTTTGAGCGTGGCATGGTTGTTGGTGCCAGACGGGCCAGTCTGAGTATTTCACAATCTGCTCAGTTACTGGGATTTTCACGCACAACCATTTCTAGAGTTTACAAAGAATGGTGTGAAAAGGGAAAAAAATCCAGTATGCGGCAGTCCTGTGGGCGAAAATGCCTTGTTGATGCTAGAGGTCAGAGGAGAATGGGCCGACTGATTCAAGCTGATAGAAGAGCAACTTTGACTGAAATAACCACTCGTTACAACCGAGGTATGCAGCAAAGCATTTGTGAAGCCACAACACGCACAACCTTGAGGCGGATGGGCTACAACAGCAGAAGACCCCACCGGGTACCACTCATCTCCACTACAAATAGGAAAAAGAGGCTACAATTTGCACGAGCTCACCAAAATTGGACAGTTGAAGACTGGAAAAATGTTGCCTGGTCTGATGAGTCTCGATTTCTGTTGAGACATTCAGATGGTAGAGTCAGAATTTGGCGTAAACAGAATGAGAACATGGATCCATCATGCCTTGTTACCACTGTGCAGGCTGGTGGTGGTGGTGTAATGGTGTGGGGGATGTTTTCTTGGCACACTTTAGGCCCCTTAGTGCCAATTGGGCATCGTTTAAATGCCACGGCCTACCTGAGCATTGTTTCTGACCATGTCCATCCCTTTATGACCACCATGTACCCATCCTCTGATGGCTACTTCCAGCAGGATAATGCACCATGTCACAAAGCTCCAATCATTTCAAATTGGTTTCTTGAACATGACAATGAGTTCACTGTACTAAAATGGCCCCCACAGTCACCAGATCTCAACCCAATAGAGCATCTTTGGGATGTGGTGGAACGGGAGCTTCGTGCCCTGGATGTGCATCCCACAAATCTCCATCAACTGCAAGATGCTATCCTATCAATATTGTCCAACATTTCTAAAGAATGCTTTCAGCACCTTGTTGAATCAATGCCACGTAGAATTAAGGCAGTTCTGAAGGTCGAAAGGGGGTCAAACACAGTATTAGTATGGTGTTCCTAATAATCCTTTAGGTGAGTGTATGTATATATGTATATGTATATATAAAAATATATAAAATATCCTTATTATTCCTGTTTCTATAATAATACAAAGATGTATCGTAAAGCTCCAGGTATCCACATACAGCAATGATGATTTTGTCCTCCATTGTTGTTCGGATTTTTTGCCTCCGCTCGTAATCACATCACTACTAGAGCAAGCTACTGACTGGTTAACGTGGCGCGAATATCCGCCAAAGTTCAGATTTTTCAACTTGTGTGTTACACGCGCCAGGCGCTCGGAATGTCTATTTGCGTCTTTGCATTGACTTAACATTTAAATCAGCTTAACGCTTCCTTCGCATCTGGTGTGAACGCATCATTAGAAGCAGGAAAAATGGGCAAGCTCAAGGATTTGAGCGAGTTTGACAAGGGCCAAACTGTAATGGCTAGACGACTGGGTCAGAGCATCTCCAAAACTGCAGCTCTTGTGGGGTGTTCCCAGTCTACAGTGGTCAGTATCTATCAAAAGTGGCCCAAGGAAGGAACAGTGGTGAACCGGCCACAGGGTCATGAGCGGTGAAGGCTCATTGATGCACGTGGGGAGCAAAGTTCTGGCACATGTGGTCCAATCAAACAGACGAGCTACTGTAGCTCAAATTGCTCAAGAAGTTAATGTTGGTTCTGACAGAAAGGTGTCAGAATACACAGGGCATCGCAGTTTGTTGCGCATGGGGCTGCATAGGCGCAGACCAGTCAGGGTGCCCATGCTGACCCCTGTCCACCATGAAAGCGCCAACAGTGGGCATGTGAACATCAGAACTGGACCACGGAGCAATGGAAGAAGGTGGCCTGGTGTGATTAATCACGTTTTCTTTTACATCACGTGGATGGCCAGGTGCGTGTGTGTCGCTTACCTGGGGAACACATGGCACCAGGAAGCACTATGGGAAGAAGGCAAGCCGGTGGAGACAGTGTGATGCTTTGGGCAATGTTCTGCTGGGAAACCTTGGGTCCTGCCATCCATGTGGATGTTACTTTGACACGTACCACCTACCTAAGCATTGCTGCAGACCATGTACACCCTTTCATAGAAACCGTATTCCTTGATGGCTGTGGCCTCTTTCAGCAGGATAATGCGCCCTGCCACAAAGCAAAAATGGTCCAGGATTGTTTAAAAAAAAAATGCTGTAAAAACAGTACTATTGTGAAATAATACAACTTAAAATGACTGTTTTCTATTTTAATATATGTTAAAATTAGTACAATTTATTATTATAATGGCAAAGCTTCATTTCAGTCTACAGTGCCACATGATCCTTCAGAAATCATTCTAATATGCTGATTTGGTGCTCAGTAAATATTTATTCTTATTATCAATGATACTGTGCTGCTTAATATGTCTGTGGCAACCAAGATACATTCATTTTCTTTCATGATACTTTCAGCATAAAGTTCAAAGGAACTGCATTTTTGTAAAGCCTTTACTGTCAATTTTTGATCAGTTCAATCCATCTTTTGCTGAATATAAGTATTAATTTCTTAATACTCTTTTTACTGACCCCAAACTTTTGAACAGCAGTGAAGCGGAGTCACATTTGATTTCAAAGCAGCTTTACAGGGATAAACAGCAAAATATTGATTCAATGATAAAAACAGAGTTTAATTTTGCTGTAAAGCAGCTCTAAAAAGAAAACTGTGTCATTGATCTGCTGAGATCAGTTCAGTGTTGATTCAGTTCTGTTCAATAACTGTGTAAATATGAAATTCAGCTATAAAGCAGCTCCTTAGAATTAAGTTCTCATCCAATAGTCTCGGTACAGTCAAATCAATAATATTGCGGAATATTATGTGTGCCCAACTAAGCATGCCAGAAGTGACTCTGGCAAGGAACCTAAACTCCATCTGTGACAGAAATGAAAAAAAAAAAAAAAAATTGGGCGCATAACCAGGCTCAGTCAGGGGACCAGTTCTCCTCTGGCCAAATGGACCAACATGGTGGTTATTATTCCAGGCTGCATCACAAGTCAGATTGGTATCATTCAGAACATTTCATCCAGTCAATAAGTCAGATGTTGAATTAGTATCCACTCTGACAGATTCAATAGAGTTAATTCAGAGACAAATTCATCAGACTGATTCAGTATAGTCGGTATCAGTAATTTGTCATTTTAAGCAGTTAATTAAAATAACCACTAATAAGAGTAATTTGCTTATGAATCAGAATACACTGCTCACACTGGTTATTTTTGATTCATTAAAAAGGATCAGTTCAGTCAAATCATTTGTTCATGAATCAGACAGGCCCGGTTCTTAAGGGTGGGCTGGCAGATATCCTGTGGGGGAGAGGGGTGGGGGGGGGGGGGGGGGTGTGCGGACGCGTCAAGTATAAACCAAGTATAAACCAAGCTTCATGCATGACGCAGGGTTCTAAAAACACGGCGCTCAAGTTAAAGCAAGTTCAACTTTTTAAAAACGCATCTCTAGACCTGCACTGACAAAACACGTTCTGTGTGAATGGCCTGTAACTGATCGAAAGATAAACGGCGCACTTTTATTTCAGTGTTGTTAATTAAGCAGACAGTTTGCCTCGTACTAGGGCTATGCAATTAATTGTATTTTGATTTCGATTTCAGCTTCCAACGATTATGAAAACAGGATAATCGAGGTAAAACGATTATTGTGCCACTGCCACATTTCGTCCAGTGCACCATCATTTCCTTCACAGCGGTGCATTTTCGTTCCTCCCCAAGCCAAGCTTAACATCCAAATCAGCCGAATAAGTGAGTGATGTAAAATGCAGTCTACTGTTGCTAAACTGCAGGACGTGCTTGATATTAAACAGTGTTATTAAAAAAGCATTAAGCTGTGAAAGAGATGCTGTTCCCTACGTGGTGGAGCTGAGGTGACGTGATGACTAACAGAAAGCAGACAAACGGCAATCCACCTGTCACTCAAGTGGCCACGCCCTTAATTATGCAGAACTTTAAGGCTTTATATAATGTAAACGAATGAGTTATAAAAATTTTTTTTTTTTTTAAATCACCCCCCCTCACAGTTGTCATGAAGGGCAAAATTAGTTGTATAGACCAAAAATCACAATTTGTACCAGGCTGTAAACACATTTTTTTCTGCTGTAAAGTTGGGCATTTTAACATGGGGCTCAATGAGATTCTGCTCCCTTTTCGAGCATGTCTCTAGTGGCCAGTCGATGAATTGCAGTTTAAGTCACTTCCGTATTGGCTTCAAGAGAAACTGGGGGAGGATGCTGCTAGGCATGTGACGGTATCAAATTTTCATGTTGCGATTAATTGCTGAAGCTTTTATCACGGTATACGGTATTATCACGATATTGAAATAAGTTGCAAAAAAAGTATTGTCATACTATAACAGGTTTAATATCTTTTTCTTATGACAAAAAGAACTGAACATTTAAATACAATAAAGCAATACACAAAAATGTATAAAGTAAACAAATGTTTCAAACGGATTAAAGTGCAAAATAATTATTAAGAACAATAGGTAGGCTATCACTTTACAATAAGATCTCACTAATAGTTAATGTTAGTTAATGCATTAACATTAAAAAGAGCAAATAGTTACACTTGTTACAAAGTTATTATTCTTTGATAACGTCAGTTAAAAATACAACCGTTAATGTTAGCTCAGGTCCATTAAATAATACAGTAATACAACTATTGATTTTAATAATGTGCTATTAAATGTTGAAATTTATATTTAACTAAGATTAATAAATGCTTTAGAAGTATTTTCATTGTCAGTTTACAGTTAACCAATGAACTAACTAATGTTAAATAATGAAGCCTTATTGTAAAGTGTGTGACTGAACAAAGAATCAGAACATTCAAACAATATCTAGGGCATGTAGTCCAGATTAAAATATAACATGTTTAAATTTGAAAATAAATAGCCGTAAGTCTTTAAGTATTAAGTATTTTGCTATGTGATGAGCACTGTAGCGAATACAGAACACTGAATGGCTGTTTGAAACATTTAAATACTGTTTAGTAGCGTGAGTCTCCTCTGTTTAGGTTTCCATTGAAACGGCTGCATTTCTGCTGTTCAATCAGCGCCATCTGCTGTCAGAGATTGTGAATGTGCATTTTCATTCAGCGCGTCTCCTTCACTCGCCCCGCCCACAGCCATAGAAAAAGAGAGTTGCGACACGTTTTGATCTCGCCGCCACGTAGTCACGTGGTTCATAGAGCTCTCAATAATTCCAAACAACTCCGCGCTGTCAATCTGTTTGAATACGATTACGCAGGATAGACAGCAGTTTCACTATATTTGCAGCAATTTCTGGTAAATATTAACACAATATGTGCATTTACAGTTGCATTTTATTCTGAAGAGACAACGTTAATGTTTTTCTTGAGTGATCTGGTTATTTTATTTGGGTCATGTGAGTGCATGGTTTTACAGCGTTGAGTATTGTAGCCAATCACGGGCATTTCTGTTGAAAATAATGACCAATCATATGTTTAATTTGCCGGGAAATCCACTAAGTATCGATCAAAACAAGTTTTATACGGTCTCAAAACGCTGAATGAATTTTAGTGCAAGTTTACGTTTTACACGAATCTTCTCATTATCTACAAATCCTCTCAGCATAAACAAAGCACAGACACGATTTAAATAAAGATTTATTGAGAAGTTTAGTCAGATGTTTTTGTTTTTCATTAGACTTTGTGATGTTCCCTACAATTAGCCTATATATTTAACACTTAAGTACAAATAAAGTAACAAAAAAAATAGATATTTAAATTTTATAATTGTGATTTGATAAATCTATAAAAATTAAAGGGTTAGTTCACCCAAAAATGAAAATTCTGGCATTAATTACTTGCCCTCATGTCGTTCGACACCCGTAAGACCTTTGTTCATCTTGGAACACAAATTAAGATATTTTTGTTGAAATCCGAAGGCTCAGAAAGGCCTCCATTGGCAGCAATGACATTTCCTCTCTCAAGACCCAGGTACTAAACTACTCGTTAAAAGTCACTACAGTGGTTCTACAATAATTTTATGAAGCGACAAGAACAGTTTTTGTGCGCAAAAAAAACAAAACAAAATAACGACTGCTTCCTGAAGCTTCGGAGCGTTATGAATCAGTATCGAATCAGCGGTTCGGAGCGCCAAAGTTACATGATTTCAGCAGTTTGACACGCAATCTGAATCATGAATCGATACACTGATTCATAACGCTCCGAAGCTTCAGGAAGCTGTGTTTTGAAATCGGCCATCACTATATAAGTCGTTATTTAGTTTTTTTTGCGCACAAAAACTATTCCCGTCGCTTCATAAAATTATTGTAGAACCACTGTAGTGAGATGGACTTTTTAACAACGTCTTTAGTACCTTTTATGGGTCTTGAGAGAGGAAATGTCATTGCTGCCAATGAAGGCCTTTCTGAGCCATCGGATTTCAACAAAAATATCTTCATTTGTGTTCCGAAGATGAACAAAGGTCTTACGGGTGTCGAACGACATGAGGGTAAGTAATTAATGACAGAATTTTCATTTTTGGGTGAACTAACCCTTTAATTCTAAAGAAAAAATGGCTATAATGAGCCGATAAGTGTGCCTCTTTCGCCATCTACTGGTTATATAGTGGTAATTTATTTGATCATTTTAATGTTGTTAACGTCCTAATGTTATTTTATGATACTCGAAGCATACACAACAGGTGAATATAAATGAATGATGCTAGCATATACATAATTTAACCCAAGAAATAAGTTTTAAATAGTGTAAAAAAAAACAAAAAAAAAAACAGGGCAACCAATTTAATTCAACTCTTTATATCCAGGCGCTAGATACGTTATTCCTTAAATGGGCTACTTCATAGAAACACATTTGACAGAATTAGGATCTCAGAGAGACTAAAAACTGTTGAAATATGACAGATAGAACCGGATATAGCTGTTGCAGTGCTGCTCACGTTATCTAACTGCAGTTAGAGTCTAACGATCTATTATATGACAATAAACATTAACTCTAACGTGCTTCATAAAATACATCTTCTATCAATATTCCTGAGAGGTCAACTAATGCCATAAAATCTCAAAATATGCAGTAATTTCATCAATTTGCCAGCGAGTGTGCTTGAGATACACCAATATGAATGAGGTTCAGTGCTGGAACTATTGCTTGTTTGGAACTATTGGTCGCTCCGTGACACGCTTTACTTCCGCATTCCTCAGTTCCTATGGAAGTCTATGGGAGTGTCGTAACTGTTTTTCAACGGCTCTGGTCCCGCCATGCACTGCTCATGGGCTTGTTTACATCAGTGCGCGTTCCTCTTTGATGCAGCATTCCAACGATTCCAGCATTCTGAGGGCATACCCATCTAATCGATAATGAGAATCATTGTCGATTACTTTCATTAAGGGGTCATGAATTGAGAAATCAACTTTTTATTCAGCCTTTGATATATAAAAGTTCATTGTGATTAAGAATATCCTGTAAGTTTCAGAACAGAAAACTTCCTTGTTAGTCAAAGAAAAGCTTTTATTGACACCAGGCTCAGCAAACGCTCAATCTCAGAATATGCCAACCCTTGACGTCATCGTGTGGTAAAACGCCGCCTCAACAGAAAAAGAAGAAGAAGAACGCCTGATTCTGTAGCCCCGCCCACCGACTCGTGGAGCTAAACCGAACGCGCTACAGAGCAATAAACATGCCGAAGATAGCAAGATATTGCGCTGTGCCTGGTTGTGGAAGAACACAGTCGCTGCATAAGCTTCCTTTGGATTCTAACATTATGAATGCATGGTTGAACTTTATTTTTAATTAAGTTCCAGCTCACGTGGGGAAGACATTGCACGTTTGTTCCTTCATTTCACCACGGATTCATTTGTAAACAAGAGACAGGATGAGATTACATGAATGAATGAAGCAACACACTTATGTGAGTAAAAAAATGTTTTTTATGTGACAGTATTGCATTGTTACAGATCGTCTGATATCTATGATTATGTACATGTCTAACTGAACATTAGCACGCTGTCACAGGCTAGAGAATCCTTTATTTGAGGTGTTGGTTCATTGTGCTATGATTCGGGATCAGACTAGAACATGTATGGGCCAGGGCTTGCAAAGGCCAACGTCCCGGAGCTATGCGTTTTCCAGACGGGCTACCAAAACGTAAGCCCTTCGGCAGGCCGGTGAATCTTAAATAGTGAAATAACATTCCTTTCTTGATATGCATTGTTCGCCCTTTTGACTTGATATTTGAAGGAAACATACAATCGCTGAAGTTTTGATCATGCTGATTTGTCTGACTCTGCAGTGAGGCTTGTGCGTGTGTGTGTTAGTGATGCATGGTTCTTGGTTATATCCACCGATCGGGCGGGCCAAGTAATAAAAAAAATAACATTCCAAATAATTGCAGGTGGATGAGAGATAAATCATTGTGTTTGTTTGATAAAGACATTTTGCGAGCCCTTCGAGCGAATCATCATTCCGGTTGCGGTTTTCCCACATGCTTTCAAAACAATTCCTCATGTGTACTCACGGGGGAGACGGAGCTCATTATAATATGCAAAGCTTATCCAATCATAACAGTGGGCGTTTACTTCCAAGTCTTCAGTGCAGCACGCCCATAAAAACTGAGCGTTCCATGAGAGGCTCAAAACCAGGGTAGAAAATAGCCTATTACTTATTCATTATGATGTTTTTGAAATGTAAAAACCACGCAAACGTCATAAGTTGACCTCAGACAACAGTATACATTTTTTTTAAAAAGCCAGTTCATGACCCCTTTAACGATTATTATCGATTTGATCGATTAGTTGTTGCAGCCCAAAATTGCAAACTGGCATTCAAACTTGAGTGGTGCGATTCAACAGTGGTGGTGTCGCTTGAGCTCCACTGCTAAAAAAGGTTCAGGAAACACTGCTATAATTAGGGCTGGGACGATAAATCTATTTTGAGATTTTCAATATGCATCACAATTTTCTCTCCAATCGATTCTGAGCTTAGTTTTTAACAGCAGATGGTGCTGCGTGCTTTAGAAACAGCCGTACTCTGCTTGCTTCCAATTCCTTACACACACCGCTTGAATGTTCCATAAAATAATATAAAGTTTGAACAGGTTAAAGTAAATTACAACAGTGTTCACAGTAGGCTGTGTTTACATAAATTTTGCATCATAAAAGCATTCTGAGGTGCAAGTACATTTAACCACTTACGTGGACTCATCTCGCACAGCCGAATGCACAAGCGTTCTTCAGGGTTCTTCGCCGTGAGCATTTGAGCATGTGGTTAAAAACCACCCTACAGCGCCATCTGCTGTTAAAAACTAAGCTCAGAATCGTTTGGAGAGAAAATTGCGATGCATACCGAAAATCTCAGAATCGATCCATGAACCACGATGCATCGATTTATTGTCCCAGCCCTAGCTATAATAGGGCAACACTGATTGAAATATCGTAGCATATCTTAACTTTTTAAAAGTTTGAAAGCCAAAAGACTTTTTCCATGGTGTCCAAGCAGCTGACAGTAATTTCTTTCTTTCTCCTTGTGTAACATGGTGAAGCGTTTGCCCTTAAAATGCAACAAAGCAACCAGTCACATCACAGAAACAGCACCTTTTGGTTCCTTCACTAAAGCACACTGAGAATACTGATAAGACCACAAAATGAAACCGTCTCAGAAACAGAATGAGTTAGAAACAGCGGCCTTAATCTGACAAAAAATAGAGAGGGAGACGAAGAGCAAAACAGTGATGAGAATGAAGAAGAGAAAGAGAAAGACAGGTGGAGAGATGCGTTGGAGAGATTCTCGCTTTCTCTCCTCCCCCGTCACTACTCTCCCTAATGAACGACTTTCTCTGATACACTCTTTAATGCATGTTTAAGGCTTTGCCATGGACGGCTGGCACAGTGCAGATAAGGCTGCATGCTATCCAGTTCGACAGGCTGACTCGTCCACGCCGGCCTCCTGCCTAAAGCATCTCTGTCGGATCATCCGCCGCCACGCTGTCATGACGACTGCAATGACAGCGCTGATAAAGGACAATCGAAGATGTCACAAGCTATGGGGTGGACAGATGGGGGGTACACAGGATTGGGAGGAATGAAAGAGGAAGGGAAAATGAATTGGAAGTTGTTACCTCATACCATATTTCAAAAGAAAGACAACATGATGTTTGCAAAAAAAACAGGTGGTGATTTTTTCTTCTGATATCTTTGTGTTTAGCACCAAGTCAGTGGTCTACAGTTGTTGATCTCTTTTGGGCTCAGTGAACACCAGCAGTTTGAACGAAAGACATTGAGTCAGAGCACACAGCGTGACACACAGGTTAACAGAGCTCACACGTAACCCAGAGTGCTCAGGATGAAAAAAAAAAACCATGGGGAAAGTCAGAAAATAGAAGAATCTGTGGGAAATAAACTGGTGTGGAGTTACAAAAGTCAAGCAAAAAAGCCTAAAAAGCTGAAGTAAAAAGATAAATGATAGAGCACGTATGACTTCCTAGTGGTCAATCTCACGTACCCTCCCCCTTCCCCCGCAGCTTCAAAAATAACTGCCCTCTGATTATGCCCAATTTCTGACCAAAATGTCAGAAAGTGGGCAGGGCGACATCTCAGGAACACAAAGCATCCATCAAATGGACAGCTCTGCCACACAGGCTATTATCATTCATTCAACAGACTGCTAATAGTGAAACACATTCAAATTCATAAATTCAAATAAAATTAACGTGTCATATTTTGATCTGAAACTATATTTGTAGTATGCAATTTAAAAATAAGAAAATAAGAAAAAAACATTAACACTTTTAATGGGAAAACAAGCCTGTTAATTTGGAAACTGCATGTTGTGAGCCATATACACAGATCAGGCATAACATTATGACCACTGACAGGTGAAGTGAATAACAGATTATCTCTTCATCACGGCACCTGTTAGTGGGTGGGATATATTAGGTAGCAAGTGAACATTTTGTCCTCAAAATTGATGTGTTAGAAGCAGGAAAAATGGGGAAGCATAAGGATTTGAGCGAGTTTGACAAGGGCCAAATTGTGATGGGTAGACAGCTGGGTCAGAGCATCTCCAAAGCTGCAGCTCTTGTGGGGTGTTCCCGGTCTGCAGTGGTCAGTATCTATCAAAAGTGGTCCAAGGAAGGAACAGTAGTGAACCAGCGACAGGGTCATGGGCGGCCAAGGCCACACATGGGGAGCGAAGGCTGGCCCGTGTGGTGATATCAAACAGACAAAACAGACTTCTTGCTCAAGAAGTTAATGCTGGTTCTGATAGAAAGGTGTCAGAATACACAGTGCATCGCAGGTTGTTGCGTATGGGGCTGCATAGCCGCAGACCAGTCAAGGTGCCCATGCTGACCCCTGTCCACCCCAAAAGTGCCAACAGTGGGCCCATGAGCAGAACTGGACCACAAAGCAATAGAAAAAGGTGGCCTGGTGTGATGAATCACGTTTTCTTTTACATCACGTGGATGGCCAGGTGCGTGTGTGTCGCTTACCTGGGGAACACATGGCACCAGGATGCACTATGGGAAGAAGGCAAGCCGGTGGAGACAGTGTGATGCTTTTGGCAATGTTCTGCTGGGAAACCTTGGGTCCTGCCATCTATGCGGATGTTACTTTGACACGTACCACCTACCTAAGCATTGTTGCAGAACATGTACACCCTTTCATAGAAACGGTATTCCCTGGTGGCTGTGGCCTCTTTCAGCAGGATAATGCGTCCTGCCACAAAGCAAAAATGGTTCAGGAATGGTTTGAGGAACACAACAAGTTTGAGGTGCTGACTTGGCCTCCAAATTCCTCAGATCTCAATCCAAATCGAGCATCTGTGGGATGTACTGAACAAACGTCCGATCTATGGAGGTCCCACCTCGCAACTTACAGGACTTAAAGGATCTGCTGCGAACATCTTGGTGCCAGATACCACAGCACACCTTCAGGGGTCTAGTGGAGTTCATGCATTGACGGGTCAGGGCTGTTTTGGCAGCAAAGGAGGGACCAACACAATTAGGAACATAATGTTATGCCTGATCGGTGTATGGTAAAATGTATTTGATTTTAAATATATAAATGTAGATTTTATAATAACAGGTTATTAATGCTTATTAAAGCACACCGCCCCCGTCCTAGACCTGTACGTCATAAACATTGCATGCAGTTTAGTTACGAACATGATGCAGGGTAACAACTGACTACGTCATGAAGCCTATTAGAATGCAAGATATGAGGGCAAAAATGCCCCGTATGGGTTTTTGTCTTATATGAATATCATATGATATAGTTTAGCAATTTCATACGAGCAAGAGTGCTGTTTTTTCCCCTAATATATACACAATTACAAATCTGATATTGTAATAAAGTGATTTTAGACACAATATTGTCAATCTTGTCCATTTACACCAATGAAAATAGTTCCAAACAAAACCAGAACTGTCTCTCCAAGCAACACACAGCAGTGTTTCATAACTGAATGAATCTGCAGTTTTTAACCAATCGAGTGAGCCAATGATTCAGTGACTCATTCATAAAGCCAACCACTTGCTTCACTCCTGAATGAATCAGCCACTTGAATGAATCGGTTGAATAAGGGACTAAATTGCTCACTCATCCTTCCCTTGGGTCATTTTGACCCGAAACTAATTTTTAAGACCTTAGGACTTTTGTCGCACTTGAACCACAAAT
The DNA here is from genome assembly GCA_039654625.1 of Rhinogobio ventralis. Classification (NCBI taxonomy): domain Eukaryota; kingdom Metazoa; phylum Chordata; class Actinopteri; order Cypriniformes; family Gobionidae; genus Rhinogobio; species Rhinogobio ventralis. Next base: position 13,627,535 of record CM077195.1, on the reverse strand, counting down.
ACACACAAAAAAATTGACTGGATTCAAGGAGTTTTGTGAAATAAAAAAAAAAAAGTGACAAATACTTCCCTCATGGGTCAATTTGACCCCCTTAGGAATGAATGGAATGCGAGGAATGCTTCAGTACACAGAGAAAAACCTAATGCTCAAAATTCAAACTAAAAATGCTAAAACTGCTATCAAATTATTTTATAATAAAATAAATGTGTATCTAAATGCATACTGAAGAGAAATTGTCTTTAGGAGCCAGCGGAACAGCTCATTTGCTCCATATAGCGCTATAAGGCCATCTAGTTGCAAGAGTCATGAAATATCATGTTATATTTTTTTTTTTCCACAAGAGGTCAGCAAAGACACCCAATGGAAGATATTTTGAGCTGAATAAAAGGGTTATGCATGAAATTGTTATTTGGAATTTAAGTTGAAAGAATGTGAAGAATGTGCTTAAATTATTATTTATGTAGTATTTATTAGTATTTAGGTAAAATAAAAGAATTTAAAAAAAAATCCCCAAAATGCATTAAAAAAATATTATCAAAATGAAATGAGCTTTGTGGAAAAAAATAAAATAAAATAATTACATTTTAGGGCTTCAGGTCATTTTAACATTTATTAACTAAATATTAATGACTTTTGCAATAAACTCCTAATTACTGCTTATTAATAGATAGTAAGGTAGTTGTTAAGTTTAGGTATTGTGTAGGATTAAGGGATGTAGAATAAGGTCATGCAGAATAAAGCATTAATATGTGCTTTATAAGTACTAATAAACAGCCAATATCCTATGCATTCTAATAAGAAACTAGTTAATAGTAAGAACTGGACCCTAAACTAAAGTGTTACAAAAAATTTTAATTGCTTCACAGCCCTAAAAATAATATAAAAAAAATTAACAATGGTGGTGCATACAACTCAAATTTAAGTCCTCATTTACTTTTATTACATTGAAAAGATTTTCCAGGATGCACCGTTTGTGTTCCACAGAAGAATGCAAGTCATACACACATTTTGGGTGAACCATTTTATTTAAATGGTTTTGTTTCTGAAAAAAATTCTTATGTCTTTGAATATATTTGAATAAATACTGTACACAGTAACTAAAATTACATCCCATAATGAAACATTCTGAATGCATTTTTATGGTAAAGTTCAGGCAACAGCCGCCCACTTTTACTGTAATTTTAACAAAATACTATTACAGCATACAGCGTTGCCTATACTGTGTACTTCTATCATTATACATTGCAGTGCACTGAACACACACTGCTTGTCCATGGTGAGAAGGTAAGAATTTCAATGCACGTTACAAATGGCCTACAAATCTCTTGAATATTAAATATAACGTAGAAAATGGAAAAGGGAAATGGAATTACACCGGCAGACCCAGATCTGACATGAGTGGAGACTAGAGGGGGCCCGGGGCCTGCTAAATATTCATACCTTTTTTGTTTATTTATCTTTTAAAGCCTTATTTTGCATTTTAAATCACAAAGTGAAAGAACGGACCACACAAGCATGCCCTGTTGGAGAAGAGAGTGCGGGGTTTGCAGGCCTAGGCAAACCATGAGTTGTTCAATATTCAGAATGATTTTTATAAGCAATGCATATGGAATGGATCTGGGTCTAACGTTGATATATCACAGCCTCCCAACGGCTGGGGCCCCGCGTCTCTCTGGATGGCATGGAGAATCATTTTGGTAATGCTTCTCAAGCACAATACAAATCATTTTGCAAATCCACTACACTGGACCTTAAAGACGACTCGCTGTCACTCTAGTCAGGCATGGGAGCAACAGCCATGCACATGAGCTCACGCTCTTTTGTGCTTTTACCCAGTTTTCTATTTCTGTTAAGTAGAGACGGAAAGCTTTGTTGTAATATGTTAAAGGTGATGCATTTATGTTCTGTATCAACAGCAGAACAAACACAATTGCAAAAATTGTGATAGTTGTTGCAAAAAAAGCCTGGAAAATGACTGCTCCACATCTGTTATTTTTCAGACAAATAAGAATTTCTGCACTTTTATTTCCTTTTACAGTGTCACAGACAGATACTGCATACATGTTGGACCTACACTGACACCTAAAGGTGCGGATGTCACATCATGCAATCACAAATGTTTTCAGATACAGATGCTGTTAGAAATGCGCCATTAGCAGTCAGCCATGATTAATATATCATTGCTGTCGGAAGGAAACCTTCTATCTCCAAATAAACTACTTTCCAAGAAATGGAAAAAACACTATTTTCTTTTATAATTAAACACTGTGTTGTCAAAGTTGATATTGTGGCTTTATATATGTGTGTGTTTCTTAAAGAAAACGCTGTACTGTAAAAAAACAGTTCTTTATTTACCCACTGCAAGCAGCGATAGTCCAAACTGCGTGTGCTACTTCATTCACGATAGAGGCGGGTGGAGTTAAGAGGTTTTACTGTCATTTTGAGGATCCAATGGAGTTACAAGGTTTAGTCACAAGCTCTTTTTTTTTTGCAAAACGCACAGAAAGACATGAGGGCTGACCAATAATGATTTATAGGAGGAAAAAAGGACAAAATATGGAGATACGAGGTTTCTGCCCAACAGCGACGATATACTGGGTCTCATTCACTAACATTTGCGTGGGTTCTTATTTGTAGACACAGGAGAATTTGCCACAAAAAAATCTCTGATTCACAAAACTTTTGTACGCACATTTATTCTTAACCTCGTTCTGATGTTAGTGAATTTGGAGTATTTTAAATGAGTGGCCGCGTGCACGAGGTTAGTATTTTGCATAAAACACACCTAACCATCTCCATATAAGGGCTTTCCGCACACGCTTTCTTTACATCCTTTCGTCACTTTCATCAAACTTGCCGCTGTTCGCAGACGCGCTCTCGCCCGGATCCTTGAGCAATGCCAAGTGTGCCATTCTCACCAAAACACCTTTTATAAAGACAGAGCTCTCATTAGCCAGCTGTACATTCGCGTATATCTGCGTTATTCAGAGAAACCTTGCAGCTGAAGCTATAACGCAGCTTTTCTTACTCTTTAACTGTATATAATCAAATGTGTTTAAGATGAAATTCAAATGTATTATTTATTAATTTCATTATATAATTTTATATATGGATTATATAATGCAATTAATGCAATATACTTCAATGTAATTATAGTCATGTTAGGATGAAATATAACTTCTTAACACGATTATAAAGCCATACAGAGAAAGTTTTTTTTGCGTACGCATGGTTTCAGTTGTCCCTATATTATCAAAAAAAAAAATTGGTAACGCTTTAGATTACAGCCCGGAAAGTACTGCACAAGTTAAGCGAATTTATAGCGGTAATTATAATTGTAGTGTACTTTCGGTAATTATAGTGTAACTATAAAGTAAGTATGTGTAGGTATAAGGGAACAATATGTAATATTTGGGGAATAAAGGGCTAACTATTAGGAAAATTAAATTATTTATACTGTAAGTATTTTTAATTAAGGGGTAATTATCCGTGTAGTTACAGGTTAAGTATGAATCTGCGGGCTGTAAATTAAAGTGTTTGTTACCCTTCTGTTTCATTTAGTTACAGGGTAAATACAATAAAAACCATGTACACAATCTGATATCACTCGGAAACATTTATAGCTAGAAACATAGGATTCCGTCTTAAGATTCATCTGTGGCAAGAACGAAAAAGAAGAGGAACAGGAGGAGGAGGATGAAGCCAAGCAAGAGAAACAAATAAGAAGTGTTGTAAATCTGTGTAAATAGATTACCCTGTACTGAAACAAGAGGGTAACAAGCACCACTTTAATTTACAGCCTGCAGATTCATACTTACCCTGTAACTACACGGATAATTTCCCCTTAATTAAAAAATACTTACAGTATAAATAATTAGTTATTTTTCCTGGTAGTTACCCTTTTATTTCCCAAAATATGACATATTGTTCCATTATACCTACACGTATGTACTTTATAGTTACTCTATAATTACCAAAAGTTACACTGTAAATTCATTTTACTTACGCAGTACTTTCCGGGCTGTAATCTAAAGCGTTACCAAAAAATAATTACGAAATCTTTGGTTAATTGTGATTTGTTCTTAAAATCGTTCGTACGCCAGTGGCGGCTTGTCAATAGAGGGCGCTGGGGTGCCGCCCCCATCAAAATTCCAGAAATATACATGTATACAAAATGATATAAAAAATTTTCGCTGGAAGAAAAAAAAAGGATAAAGGATCTCGGACCAGACCAACCCGATTTACAAATCCAGCAGCAGGCCACTGACAGAGGATGAAGCTACACTCGGAGCTTCACCCGCGCTTGTTATGAGTGCTCCTAAAAAAGTTCTCATTACCACACCCATGACCACGGCTGAAGCTGAGAGGTGCTTCTCAACCTTGAAAAGAATAAAAACTTCTCTCAGAAACACCATGACCCAGGAGAGGCTGAATGCACTGGCATTGCTGTCCATGGAAAAGAGACTTGTTACTGAGATAACTGACTTTAATCAGAGTCATTGAGAAATTTGCTGGCCAGAAAGAAAGGAGAGCAAAATTTGTTCAAGTAGTCAACATGCTAGTCTGTTGTTGCTGTTTTCTTTTGTTTTTCCTTTTCTCATTCAATTATATGTGGGAAATGAATGTGTAAAAAGATAAAAGTGCAGACACCGTTTTCTCTTTAATGCTTTAATGTTTTCACTAACATGCTTCTTGGTACTGCTTTGGATTTATTTGACACCCCCCCAAAAATAATTATCACCAGCCGCCACTGTTGTACGCATATTTCACGCACAAATGTGTACGTACGTATGCTTAGTGAATGAGACCCACTGTGAGCAAAAGTGTCTAATAACAAATCCACCAATAATTTGGTGTAGGATTTACTAACAATTCACCCTTCGACAGAAGTTTGATTGACAGGCAATCTGACCAATCATATCGCAGAACTAGCTATTTTGTCCGACAAAGCAGTCAGGAGTTAGTAGATTAACATTGGTGGACTTGAACTTGAAAAACGGTGTGTACTGACGTTTTTCCGCAGTTGAAACAACATTCCTTCTGATGTTCATTCATGTTTATTTGGTGGTATAAATGAACTAGGAGGAAGAGATGATCGGTTCATGAGCCGCATGAACTGAGGCACTACAGAATAAAGTGTCTCACCACACAATAAAGTGTCACAAACGGTATTTATTGTCTGAATTTCTTAAATTACAAAACTTGAAAGCTGAGACTTATATATCAACTTTATATCAAAAGTAACCTGCTCTGTCCTGTCTGTGCATTTTCCACTGTGTGAGAACATGATGTGTGGCGTGAGAGCACACGGAAATTGCTAGTACATTTCACAAAAAAATAAAAAATAAATACTGTACAAATAAATGACAAGTACTACATTGAATTAAACATGAAATTTCCTAAACCTAATGTATTAAAGGTGCACCATTAAAAAAAATAGAAGTGGGCAGCAAGGATTATGTTACCCAGGTTTTGATGAACTGAATGCAGTCATTCTTCAGCAGAAAATGATGTCAGAGTTGTGACCTTTAACATGTTGCGCCATAGTGCTCAAGCTGGCAACATGAGTACAAGTCCGACTCAATCATTTCATCCATTCCTCTTCTGCAAATAATTTCCTCTCCTTTGCCTCCAGTGTCCCTTTCAATAACAGTTGTCACACATTTAAAACATGTAAAACTAACTCCTGATGCTCTGGAGACATCATCATCTCGAGGAGATTAATTTGCAGTGAGTCGTGATGTATTTAGAATTAGAATCTTGCTGAGTCTTGAGACTCATTATGGAAATGTATATATGCAGGTTGGCACGCTGAAACCGTGTTCAAAATCCTAGAGATCAATGCTTCGCGAGAGCGGTCCATCACGATGGGAAGAGGGGAAAAAAAGTTAGAAAGAACGAGAAGAGGGAGAAATAGAGAAAAGAGGAAAGAATGAGAGAGGCAGAGCAGCATGACGTGCTTTTCCTATCTATGGATGACTACACGTATGCATCATTATGCCTCTGAGCTTTTAGAATTAAACTGCCTTCATCAAACACTCAGCAGGGTGGCCCTCCTCGCACTGTTCACCCCAGCGAGAGGGAAGCTTCAAGACTTCAAACATTTCAGTTGTTTCAGAACATAAACTCTTTCAAGCCTTTTGCCCCAGTGCCAGTCGGAGCAGTAATGAGTCGAGCTGCAGTTTGAGAGCCGAAGGGAGAAGGAATCACACTGCTCTTCAGCTCCAGCTGCTAGAGTCAGGATGGAGCGATCATGGGCCCGGACACTATTCCTGAGGCAGATATTACAAGAAATGTTCTACCAGAGATATGAGGAATAGAGACAGGAGAGGATCCTGCAGGTCCAACAGAGAAAAAGTAGCAGAACTAACTGTAGAATATATCAGTGACCAAATCCGTATTAGCGGATACGGCACTCTAAGGAGAAAAGGTTCTTTAGAACCATAAAGAGTTCTGTCAGGCGCTTCATTTTAGAGGTTCCCATTACTGGATAATTTTATGGATTTAGTTTTAACTGATTTAGTTTTTAGATTTTCGAATAAATTTTATGAATTAAACAGCTATTAAACATTTTATCATTAGAATTTTTTTTTTAAATAACCGGTTAAACATGAAAGTATTATGGGATCATTTAAGACATTTCTCATTATACAGAACCTTTTTGGCATAAGGAGTTCTTCAAAATTGAGTCAAGAACCCTAGGGTTCTATACAGAACCTCAAATAATCTTTTTTTCTAAGAGTGTGACGTTTATATTTCAGCCAAAAGTCTGATTAGTGTGATATCGGAAGCAGATAATAATAAATCAATATATATTTAAAGTGTACTCTGTTTGAATAATATTCATTCATTCATTCATTCAAATATATCAACCCAATAATTATCGGCTACTGTTATCATAACAATAAACAAGCATTACAATAAACTAAACATAGTTTTCCTTCTACCTTATACCTAATTATTGACAAATGCTCACTACTCTAAATTAATCTTATTTATGAAATTATTTTATACTAACTTAATAATAATCATTACATTATCATTAAAAACATTTTTAATGTATAAAATTAAAAATGCATTTATACTAATATATAAATTAAAGATAAACACTACAGTTACACTACACAAAAAAAATTCCCCCCAAAATGTAGTCATGTGAAATGTTCTTTGAGCACCAAATCAGCATATTAGAATGATTTATGAAGAATCTTGTGACACTAAAGACTAGAGTAATGATGCTGAAAATTCAGCTTTGCCATCACAGGAATAAATTACATTTTAAAATATATTAAATTACTAAACAGTTATATTATATTGTAATAATATTTCACAATAATTCTGTTTTTATTGTATTTTTAACAAATATAGGCAGCCTTGGTGTGCATAAGAGACTTCTTAAGAAAATAAATGTATAAATCACTACAGGTCGGTAAGATTTACAATAAATGTAATAAATTCATTAAACCTAAATTAGGCCTACAGCCTTACCGGAAAACATCAAACACAAAAACATATTACTTGCATTACATTTTATCACAACTGTGATGGATAGAAATTAGTGCTGCCAAACAATTAATCGCATACAAAATAAAAGTGTTTACATCATGTCTGTTTACTGTGTATAATTCTTATGTATATATAAATACACACATGCATGTATACATTTAAGAATTTTTTTTATATTATATAAAATATTTATTTTTATATATATATATAATATAAATTATATAAATATATACAGTATATAAATGCAAGTATAGTATGTACAGTATGTGTGTGTATTAAAAATATACATAATAATTATACACAGTACACACACATATATTATGTAAACACAAACTTTTATTTTGGATGCGATTAATCGTGATTAGAAACGTTATTAGGAATTATTAAGGGTCTTTTTATCACTGGTACCTATTGTCCATATACAAATCAATGCCAAATGCTACAGAATTTGTGAAACAAAAATCTACCATCCATAAGCAAAACCATTAATAAAATCTACCATCTGCAACACCCCCACATAAGCTTTAACACCAAACAGAGCTTGACATCCAGACAAAAATAACTTTCACAAATATTCATTTGACTCATACTTTGGGAATGATTCAACATAGCCTACAGGAATTTGAATTAAGAGCAGCTGCTAAAGTAAACAAATCCAAACAAGGGTTGAACACAGTCATGTATAGGAGAGCCTATTTTGGGTTATATTGAGATATAGCGATTCTTTGCAAAAAGAAATCATCGTGATTGAAAATGCACAACTTAAAATGCAGAATTTATGAATATATTAGGATTAACAAAAGATTACATTGGTAATATTAATTGATTATCATGGTTGATTGATGGTGATACCAGACAACAGGGTGGAAATATAACACAGAGATAGAAAGCACAATGTAATTATAGCAATCGAGACCTACATAAATTGATGAAACCAAATTAACACAATATATTCACAATTATGTTATTTGACCAGGCAGGCAGGGTTAATGGCTAATGCCAAAATTTCTCAGAAAACATTGAATAATAAAAATAAAAACCATCAAACCTAAAAATAAAGCTGGAAAGAAATGTTGCAGCCAAATCCTCAAAATGCCAGGAATAAAGTCAGAAAACAGTACCTGAAGAGAAATCTCATGCCCCTCCCTGAGAGTAAACAGTAAAATGCGAGAAAAAAAAAAAAAATCGGCAAGTCATCTTTAAATCTTATTAAGAAGAGTCCACCTCAAGCCGACTCAAAGGGGAAACAAAGGCAAACAAAGTCTCTGCAACTCAAGCAGCTCAAAACTGCTTACACCATCTTTTCCTACCTCTTCACATTAGTCAAGCCAAGATACAAGACACAAAATTTTGGCTGTGATGATGAATGAACGAGTAGCTGAGCTTGGAGAAAAGAAAAAAAAAATCACCTCTACTCACTCTCCAATATTCCTCCCTCGCTTGTTGAGAGCAGCGCAAACCTTAACAGATATATGAAAGCTTAAAGACAGGGAGTCAAAATACTGCCCTTCTCAGCACCCGCAGAGCAGCGGGGCAGGAAAGAGAGGGAGAAAAGACAAAAGAGGAAGAGAAAATATGAAGAAATGAGTTTAAAAATGCAGGAGGGGGAAGTTGCTGCTTCACCACTTTGCCTGGTTTGTGCCCAATATGATCATTTCCCTGCTCCTCTGCTGCAGGTGAGAGGAAAAGGTCAAATACACATCATATTTTCTCAAGAGAGTGAGAGAAATCTAGATACGGTCTAGACTGTCTAGCAGTTCACCTGACATTCAGAAACACTGTTTTCTATTAATGGCAAGTCAGAACTATTGCATTAACATATGGTAATATGTAATGAGTATTTTTTTATTTTTATTCATCCATATTTAATTGATTATTAACCTCCATGAGTCAAGCATCAACTTGATACTTCAATGTAAATGTGTTTTTGAAATGTTTAATGAACCCACTTTTTTAACAATTAATATTAAACAAAAAAGATCAAATATGAATATTACAAGAGCCATGCTACTGAATAGGTTACCAGTTAATTAATTGATAACGCTTTACAATAAGGTTTCATTAGTTAACTGCTTTAGTTAACACAAATTAAGAATGAACAATACTTCTGAAGCATTTATTAATTTAAATTAATGTTAAGTCCAACATTTACTTATACATTATTAAAATCAAAAGTTGTATTTGTTAACAATTGTTATTGTAAAGTGTTACCAATTAATTTTATAAATAAATAAATGTTATAAAATAACTTGAGTGAGAATTCAGATTATATGGTAATACAATTGTATTGGACAATCTACACAACTGTATTGGAATATTAGAGGAGCCATGTGACTTGTATCACATGTATGTGAAATAAATAGCGTCAGTTTTTCATCATTATAAGTGTTTGACGTGTGTTTTTAACGTTTATTATTCATGATTATAAGGACACGCGTACAGCGTCACACGGACACGCGCACTCGGCTATGTTCACAATCACAATGGAACGGACACCCGCGAGGATAAAACCCTAGAGGCGTTTCTGCTACAACAGCCATGCAAAAAAAAAAAAAAAAAACACACACGTTAATATTACAGCAGCTTCCTGTTCTTCCCATGATAAAGCTGTCTCTAGGCTATATCTCTTCTCTTTATATATCAGCTTATAATATCATTTATATGTGCCGACCGCCAGGTATAATATAGATGTTAGAGTTGGACACGGACACTGTAGTACTTTGCCAGAAATCAACATCACTGGTGCTGTGAAAGGTAGATTCATGAATGCATCAGTACCTCTTTTTTCTTCTGACCTCCTCCAGACTGAAGACATAGCAGCAGAATCAACAATATGGATGCAAACGGCAGGTTGAATGGGAATCCCTTGAATACCACCGCCATGATGGAAGATGCTCTTATCGCATCAGTTCTGCGGAGCGCTTTGATTGGCTACAACCACCTCCAACCAGAGGCCAGGCAACTGCTTTGTGGGACTTGTAGTTTTTTATTACCTGGATTTTAAATGCATGAAGTAACAGTTGGAATACCATGTCAAATCCTCCAAAATGCTCCAGGAGTAACTTTATTCGTTATTCAGAATGATTGTTTTTTTTTGTTGTTTTTTTTTAATACGCTTTAGAAAATAGGCCTATATTGTTGTTTTGACACAGTCTTAGCGATCAGAGAGGAAGATGCACACGTTTATATAGCCTTGCTGTATCTCCAGTTCCTGCCAATGGGGGGCAAATCCAAAAAGTATTTTCTAATATGGAATAATATTGAATATGGAGAATGCATGACATGGCAAAAACAAGAAATCATATCATTTGAAATGTTTATATAATGTTCTAAATTGTTAAATAAAGAGCTATGTATAATATTACAATGCATAATTGAAATAACATAAAATAATAAGACATCGTTATTATCCTTTAATAATAATATTATTATTATTATTTAAATTAAAGCCAAAATATTTATTCACTAAAAACCTCAGTATTTACAATTGTCCCCATTAAAGCCTATATATTTTTATTTTTTATTATTATTATTATTTATTTATTTGTTGTCATTTCTCTACTGCATATTTAGGCTATAGTACAATATTGAATGTTAAATTAAATGTCTCCTGAAGTTATTGTGATGAACATACAATTACATTGTAGATGTTGCAGTAACATCCTAATGTGTTTAGTGTACTGTATTATTTATCATATATTGTGTTAATTTTTTCTTTGCTATAATACATCTTTAAGTTGTTTTACTCTAGTAGCAGCTGAGAGGGCACTGGTGTCAGAAACCATTAAAAAGGGGAGTGCAGCTATTTATAGCTTTTCACATTTGATTGTTAGAGAAAATTATGTCCTTTTAACACAAATTGCCCAAAGGTTAAATGCTATGACTAATATACAATATGCTTGCATGTATGTGAACGAAAGATGGAATATATATGCATGAAAGATTAAAAAGATGTTCCATTGCAGTTTCTATAAATAAACATTAGCCACTTCTGTACTGGAATAATTTGTATGTATATCCCAAGAACAGTATGGTATAAATAACCCACATTCTTTCATCATTTTTATTAGCTCACGTACAAGCTAAGTGCAAGGTTTGTCCGGTCCATTTCCCTTTAAGAATCTGACTCACTCATACCTCTGTAGCAAATGATGTCTTTCATTTGGCCAGCATGCATCTCTATGCAGAATTGAATATAAGGTCAGACAGGGTAAACGCTGATGTTATTCACCATGATGCATGTAGCAAACGTCAGACTAAGTCACTTCATTGCTTATTTTATTTTGGAATCAAATGTTTGAGATTCTCTTTTAGCCCTCAAGTGGTCTTGTTTTGAGAAAGATGACACGTCCGACTCACATTTAATAGGCTGTCTGTTATAAACACACTGCAGGTGTTTATAAAAGATTTGGTATGAATATCTTTACCTTAATAATCTTTCTCACACACAGACACGCAGACGTGCGAGACAGACAGCCACAGCTGAACGCAACATATTTAGTTGAACCTCATCCAGGAATAACAGGCCGAAATTTGCAAGACAGAGGATGATGTATGATTTCCATTTAACTAGGACACAGTATTTAAACCTACATATTCTCTTTGTGTGTCTTTTTTAGCCTTTCTAGACTGCATGTGAATATCTCTCTCACACAGACACGCACGGATGCTCGAACACACACGATTGCTGTTGAGCTGTTCCACTTGAAATCTGTCTCACTGTCGCTTCAGCTCACTTTACGGTGGGCTGTTAATTTGGGTCCTAGACTGGGAGTTGACGTCACTGGAGCTGGGGCTGGCACAATATACCCAGCTGAGGTCAGGTGCGCATGTAAAATCCATGCCAAGGAATGATTAATTGCGGAGTGGCACAATGAAAAAAAATCCTCAATGCAAGCCCGGCATTTGGAACAATGATTTCAGCTGTAATACTGCTGTGTAGGTTATTTTTTAAAGCATTTATAAAGTCATTTTCTCATTTTATACTACACACCATATGTGAATTAACTGTGCATGTGCAGTTTATCAAATGTACAATAAAAATGGCAGCTTAAACTGGACATGATGTCATTGTATTTTACATTTTCTAACTGCATATAGGCCTATATCATTAAATAAGATATACCAACCTGGTATACTTGATCTATTAAAATTTGTTATTGAAAATCCACAATGAACGTAACAAAACATAGGCTACACAATGTTTCCATAAAGAACCTCTAACATCCATGGAATCTTTCCATTGCACAAAAGGTAAGGTACTTTAGATTATTCAAATGTTCTTCACTTGTCTGGCTATCACCAGACCCTTTAAGACTGAACATTGGTCTGGGGAGTCTGCTCTGTATTTTCTACTGCAAAAGAGGCGTGATCAACGAGCATAATTCAAATGACTCTGTACGCAATTGGATAGTCCTTCAACCAATCAGACCACCAGAGGCGTGATCAACAGGCATCCATCCTTCTCTATCCGTCATTGTGTTAAACCCGCCAATTGCGCGCCAGGTGGATAAGCCAGTCTGTCATTGGTTCCCGCAAAAGTGTGACAGAAGCAGGATAAATTAATGTACAGGGCGAAATCAAATCGCTGGCAGATCAGGCTGGGTTTACCCAGTCTAGTTCTTCAAACTAAGATTTTTTTTTAAATTAAAGGTGCAGTGTGTGAATTTTAGTGGCATCTAGTGGTGAGGTTATGAAATGCAATCACCCACCGCTCACAGCTACCCTAGTGACGAGGTTTAGTAGGATGTTTTTTTATCCCTGCACAGTGGTATAAATCAAAATCTATTTGTTTGTTTTGTCATTTATCTCCTGCGTATACACTGTACACTGTAGATGTTTTAATATCATCATAACGTCTTTAATCTGTATTATTATATTTATCATATATTGTATATTGTTTATATAGCTTTTCACATTTGATTGTTAGAGAAAATAATGTCCTTTTAACATTAAATTGCCCAAAGGTTAAATGCTATGACTAATATACGGTATGCTTGCATGCTGTGATGCTTGTATGTATTGGATGTGATTAAAAAGATGCATATTCATTGCAGTTTCTATAAAGAAACATTAGCATATCCTGTACTGGACTGATTTGTATGCATTTCTGTATAGCCCAAGAACAGTATGTTCTTAAATGGTGTAAATAACCCATATTATTTCATCATTTTTATTAGTTCACGTACAAGCTAAGTGCATGTAAAAAAAAAACAAAAGAAAAAAACTTTTTTTTTACCGCTAACCAACGATGAGGTTTTATTGTAGAATTTTTACATTCTTTAATTACTAACACTTTTAGAGTGAATATTCTGCACTTTGGAAATTGTTTAAGAGGACAAGTCAACAATATGCACTTGAGATGCAACACACACGCATGCGAATTAAAACTTAAATAGCATTGCGGATCTCTCTCTCTCTCTCTCTCTCTCTCTCTCTCTCTCTCTCTCTCTCTCTCTTGGCTCTAGGACCCAGGAGAATAACTAGCAGGACAGTTTATTTTTTGAGTGATGAAAAGAACAGGCTCGTTTCTCCACGCAGAAGACTAAAGGGACAAGTCACCTGGCTAGTCTGGATAGTCATCGTGCCTCCAAAGACAGAAGAAAATCACCCACAATCCACTCGAGGAAGATCTTCCCCCCCTTTTTTTCTTCCATCCCTCCCTCCTCAGACTCCCTCTCCCTGACACAGAGTCCGTACTCAGAGCACCGGCACTCGGCTAGAGGAGCGCGTTTGGATACGGGAGGTTTCTGGAGATCACCAAGTAGGGCAGCAGCGGAGTGCGCCCTGTCTAATCAAACGATCATTTAGTCAACCAATCAATCAATCAGTCGGATCACACCAGGGAGCTGACAACCTCCTTCTCATCCGCCTGCTCGGATTCGAACCTATTTCTTGAAATATACCGCAAAAGGTTGATTTGATAGACTGATCAACCAGGGTTGCTGCAAACGTGCCAGTCTCGCGCTCAACGCTCTCAATGACAACACGGTCTCTTACTGACGGAAACACTTTTGCCTTCGGAGAGGAAAACGGAGAGCGACACGCAAGTCTGTTTATGTCACGTTATTGCTGTTGGGACACTCTGAGTGACTAGTTATATTTCATAGAGGCTGCTGAATAGTTGAGGCTGTCGCTGGAGTCGTGATCAGCGGGAATGAGACTGAGGGAATCCGCCGCGGCTCGGAGAACTGGGCTGGCTTTCGCTCGGGAACTACAAGGCTAGATATACAACTTTTGTGTTAGACTTTATCTTTCTATATGGAGCGATCGGCATCGCTGGACATCGAGGCGCTGAAGGTGAGTTGCTGATGTGATGTGTTGCAGTTTGCAGCGTGTAGTGTGTGTGTGTTTGGGGCTCAGTGCGGTGGTGGTGAGGTGCTGGGTTTTGTGCGTGGGGTGCATTTCAATAACCCTCGTTCAAGTTGCGGCCATTAAAGGCATAGCTGCCGATGTCTGGGTCTGCTTCTAAAGCATAATGTCCATATGCCAATTCACAAATAGTTCGCATATTTCGCTAACACATCTTATATGCACTACTTATATGCACAAAAACGAGTCTTTCCCCCGTTTAACCCCTCCCTCGATCGACTTCCCACTTCCCAGTCATTTCCATCGCGTGCATCTTCGTTTATTCATATGCGGTGGTATTTTTTTAAAAACAACTTTTTAACTCGCGAGTATTCGTATCATATTGCTCAAATCAATGTTTATGTTCGTGCGTTTTTCAGAAAAGTCCCGCTGAGGGATTGTGTTTCAGCACCGTTTGGCACTGGACAGCTCCACAGATCAGCCTGGAGAACAGCTGTATGGGAGATTTGTGTGGCCGGGTTTGACGACACTGCACTGTATAATGTTACATTTAGGGTAGCAAATGTGGTTGTGAGAACTTTAGCATGAGAAATACGGCGATGATTTTGCACACATGACGTGGATAGTTTGCTGATTGTATAGTTTACATCTCCTAACTGTAAAATAGTCCTAACTGTCATTAAATTGTACAGTATTAAAAACCTATTCGAGCTATGTATGGTGTTCGGAACACATGTGGCACAATGGAAGGCCACGTGATGACTTAAAGTTGGTCTCTCTCTAGCAACTGTGGCCAATGATAACTTAAGGACAGGACACAAAACACCATCAGGATAATGCAAATTGCACTGAAAGAATGCAACAAGCATCATCTAAACAACATAAAACACTCCACTGAACATAACCGATAAAATATGAACAAACTCACCTTTTAAATGACAAATGTGAAGGTTTGCCAGGGGTTTCCCCTTAAATGAAAAGATAATTCAACGTGTTTACTTATAAAAACTATTTTATTAAATGCATACTGTTCGAGAATCCATATTGCCTTGTTAAATGATGTATGTTTCTGTTTATATAATTATAAGATAATTCATAAGTTTTACTTATAAAAACATTTAAAAAATATTTACAGTAAAATGACATGTATTGCCTTGAAAGTGTATGTCATTTTATCATATAAAGATGTACAGTTAACCAATTAACAGGTTTAACTGTAGAAATTGAATATTCTTTTTCCATTAAAACGTTGTTGTTGTTGTTGTTGTTGTTTACAGTGAACGGTGATAGTTAGTGTAGCTCTCTCTCTCTCTCTCTCTCTCTCTCTCTCTCTCTGGAACCCCATAAAGGAGGAGAGGAAAAGAGATCGCAAAAACACATGCTGAATAGATCTGGCAAGTGTGTTTAGATTTGATTGGCATCTGTTGCCAAGAGATTTGCTTCTCTCCCTGTAATTCACTTGATTTCTGTATTGTATTCGGTTTGGGCTTTGTGATTTCAAAGGATCGAAGTTTAAACCAGGTAAATGTCTTTATTCATTAAATGAGCGGTTTTCATCCTTACACATAAGCCTCACATAAAAGTTCTTATATTTAGATAATGATTCCATGTTCTGTGCCTTTAGGCTATAGGTAAATCATGAAAACACCATATAATACATACCAATACTATACAGTAAAACTACAGTCTATAACCACTGTAGGGAAACACTATATTATAATAGGGAAACCAAATATGTCCAGCTGACACTAGATCATGAAAATCAGATAAGAAAATGAACAACTAATTTCTGGTTTGTCTCTCCCTGGTTCAGTATCTGTAAACTTATTAGGGTGGCTGAGAAAATAGTTTTTATTATTATTTTAGAGCTTTTATGTTATTGAGTGAAGAATCACACATTCTGGCTTTTTTTTTTATTTTATTACCAAGCCTTTTTGTATTTGAAACGCAGGAGGGAGCTACTTTTTTGATTCTGAGGCATTTATGTAATGTTGAAACATTGCATCTATTGAATCAGCATTTGTGAATCTATCAAGGGCGTCGTATAACAGCGTCACACATTAGTGTTCATGTAATTCTCTCTAATTAATTAAGCAGGGTGCTTATAATGAACAACATGTACTTAATATGTAATTGCTTTGTGGAGTTGTTTGTAACTGCACATTCTTCTTCTTATTACTTTCCTAATGAATTATGATAACATGTAAACATGTTACATGAACTCCGTGAAGTATCACCAGTGGCCCTTTTCATTAGACAACAGGACAAGAATAGATTTAGAAATAGAGGAGTCATTAAAAACAGTGGTGATGAGGCGAACAGTACTCTGTCCTTAACAGGGTTGTTCAGCGATAGTTTTAATTAAACTGGCATCTCTGGTTTGCCTCTTATCTGGAGGCGTATGTGTCCTATGAATTCAGACGCTGATGAAATGCCTTTCTTAATCTCTTGGAGTGTCATTTCAATTTACTGCCAATCCTTTACCACCTCTGTGAAAGTTCCTTCAGAGGGACCCGAAAAAATGCTTGGGTTGGACCACAAACTTGGATGACAGATTTAAAACAAAAGCAAGAAATACATAAAGTGTGCAAATCTTTAAAGGAGTAGGTCATCCAAACATTACCATTTCTTTAAAGAAGATTCTCTGTTTTTTTGTCATACAATGAAAATCATGTGGTTTTGGACCCCTTTGATTTGTTGTAGGGTCAAAAACATTTGGAAAATAACTTCTTTTGTGTTCTTCACAGTCAGGGTAAAATGAAATCCCTGTAAAGATGCTACATTTTTTTTCCTCATTTGTGACCCTGGACCACTAAACCATTCATAATGGTCAATTCTTTTAAATTGAGATTTATACATCATCTGAAAGCTGAATAAATAAGCTTTCAATTAATATTTGGCCAAGATACAACTATTTGAAAATCTGGAATCTGAGGGTGAAAAAAAAAATCTAAATATTGAGAAAATAGCCTTTAAAGTTGTCCTTAGCAATGCATATTACTAATGATAATAAAAACTAATGATAATATTTTTTTAAATATATTTATGGTAGGAAATTTACTAAATATCTTCATGGAACATGATCTTTACTTAACATCCTAATGATTTTTGGCATAAAAGAAAAATCGACAATTTAGACCCATACAATGTATTGTTGGCTATTGCTACAAATATACCCGTGCAACTTACGACTGGTTTTGTGGTCCATGGTCACATTTTCCCCAACCCTAATTTTTAATCTCACATATTCAGTGATTTTTTTTTTTTTGCCATCTAATTTGCATATTACAAGACATGCACCAAATTTTCATTAAAAACCACTCAACTATGGAGGCCGAGTCATTGTTATTTGGAAAGCAAGAAAACGGACAGTTTGCTTTGGTCTACAATGTCAGCACTCAGCACGCATGCTGATCCTGGACCAGCCAGTAAAAGCTGCAGTGAGCAACAGACCCATTCAATAGCACTAATAGCATCACAAATGGCCGTAATCCATCTTCTCTTAGGTTTGCTGTGCTGGTCCAAGTTTGACTGGCAGATGAAGGCCCCATCGGTGTCCTGATCCTTTCACTTGTAGACTCTGTACTTGGAGTATCGGGGTCCTAGCCAAGCTTACGTTCCCATCACACACCCCACCCCTTCCATCCCTCCCACCTCCATCCATTTTACACTTAATTAACTCTGCCAGTGGGAAAGGGCAGTCCGATTACAACGCAACTCTCAGTAACAGCAGTATCAAATGATTAATATATATTATAGCTGAAGGACGAGAGGAATAAAAGAGTTGTGTTGAACATTTCCCTCAGATAGCCTTGAGTGTGTAGCAGGAAAGAAAGGAGGCACTTCAATGTGTCATCTGAACAGGTGATGTTAAGAAAAGGTTAACATCGACAAGGAAGAAAACACAGTGCTGGCGGTTAACTGGTCGGCTTGTTCAAAATGTGACTGGCGACTGAATGGCTATACATGGTTTGGACGTTAAAGCGATTCAAATCTATTGTTTTTTAAAGTAATTTTGATTTAAAATGCTTCCTCTTGTATTACAAAGAAGAAAATTAACTCAGCTTTAATTGTGGTTTAATTTACACCATAAATCACTGACCTTAATCTATTACACATTATAATTACAATTGCAATATCAGAAAAGCTCTGCTAATTGCAAGCATTGTTTTACCAATAGGTGGCCATGGTAACCAAATCATGTTTGGCAGTGTGGTTTGTGTGAGAAAGCCACCTTTGCATAAAGTTAAAGCATCCATGATTTTAAACCAAATTTAATTAAAGACATGCAATCCGTCCTGTATTTTGTGCGAGTTTCTGGTGTAGCTGATTGGACGTTTGTACAGACTGACCCCTCTCAACAATACACTCCAATTACCATTGTGAGATACAACAGCTAGTTTAGCAAGTTTACCAATTTAGTTAGACTGATTCACATTACAATGTCCAGAAAACAAGCCTTTGTTTTGAGTCCATAAAAAGTAATTAAGTCCCACACAAAACTCTCACTTGAAATTTCATTTTCGGGTGAACTATCCCTTTAACAAAACAGCAACATATGAAAGTGTGACTTTATGTCTCATAATTGCAGATTTAAATCTTGTAATTGTGACTTTGGAAAGACGGTAACACTATATTCAGTAGTTTTTAGCGTTTAAGTTTAGGTATTGGGTAGGATTAAGGGATGTAAAATAAGGTCATGCAGAATAAGGCATTAATATGTGCTTTATAAGTACTAATAAACAGCCAATATCCTAGTAATATGCATGTTAATAAGCAACTTGTTAATAGCGAGAATTGAACCCTAAAATAAAGTGTTACAAGATTTTCTTATTGAATAATATTGCTGATTAGTTAAGGGTTTAATGTCCCAGCAGTCAATGCATCATGAATAAAGTATACGGCTATTGTTGTATGTTTCTTGCCTTTATTTTATGACACTGTTTCTTTTATGATGCTTTTGTATATGCTTTTTGAAACCATAAATCAACTTTTAATGAAGAGCTTGGTTAATCAGGCCAAAAAAGAGATTGTTAACTCTTTCCCCACCATTGACGGAAATGTTCATAATTTGTGAGACAACGCTTCCCAGCCATTGAAGGAATTTTCTGGCTTTCCGTGTTTACACTGTTATACGGTAGGGGGCGCTATGACACATCTTCTGAAAGAGTACTGAATCTCCTGATCAAAACACAGGCGAAAAAAAAGCAGTAACAAGCGATATGTAAGCAGATGCATATGTAAAATAATTCAATCATCAACAGCATATAAACCAAAACTGCCTACTGAATAAAATGTCGACCCAGGACGAGGTATAAGGACTGTGAAGCTTTGGGCGGTGTTGACTCGATCTACTCGATCATCTATGTTTTGATCATCGTTCTGAATCCGATCTGGACGGAGTCTTTGACAAAAACGCTATTTTTGTCAGCTTTTCGCTTTTTTTAATGAAACTTACCCACATTAAAGTGTTAATAAAAAAAGAATGCATTAAGCTAGAACAAAGGGTTTCTTTCTGTTCTTTCTTTTGATATTTTGCAAGTTCAAATATTCATACAACAAAATATTCTGGGGGCCATGAAAATGTTGTGAAAATGTTAAAAAATGTTGGCGCTGGCTGGCAACATTTTTCAAAAACTCTGGCAGGGAAAGAGTTAACTACACCTCTTCTTTTTAATTATGCAAATGTTTCATTAAATGTGTCTACAAATGTATAAAACTGATTCGAGATCTGGTAAAATCCATATAGACACGCTTTCATGGGTTCACAGAGATTGTCCCCTAGTGGAGAACCATTGAAATTTAAAAAAAATAACAAAGCCTTGTTTGCTGAAATCACGTGACTTTTAGCAGTTTGAATCACTGGTTTGAAAGAATTCACAAAGGTTTTGAAGCTTTACAAAGCAGTGTTTTGAAAGTGCCCAATACTAGCTTATTCTTAAAGCTCAAAGCTGTGAATGAAAAAATTCACAGACAAACAGACCAAAAGGCTAGACAAAAGACCGTTATAATTTTACGTCATCTTACCTGAGCAACACTGCGCGAATATTTTTGTAATAACATGAGTGGAGTGGAATAAAGAACGTGATCAGCATGACTGATATTCAAAACGGTAAGCAAGTGCTGCTTTGTTTATGGTTTGTATACCAGCAGTCTTAGTTTCGCTTTTCCTTTTTGAATGATGAATATAGATGAATATATCTGCTTAAATAGACAGTTATCTCCTTTACACGCAGGTGCAGAACGCAGGTGCTGTTTTTTCCCCCGACACAGGCGATGCGAGGCGACAACACAGTCTGCTAGTTCTTTTGGCGTCGGTTTGGTGTGTCCTTACTCCCTACCTTTATTTGTGTATTTTGGTCAAACATGAGAAAAGTCATAAATCTCTTGTGCCATGTTACAAATGATACTTTGAGTTTTCTCAACTTTTCATTTTTTTACTATGAAGAGGATTGGAGAGGGACAGCTCTGTTGCGATGATCTCGCACTGTGAGGCTACAGCTGGGAAGTGATAAGATAATAGCAGCTTCGAATGGTCACGGAAAAATCTGGGAAGTGAGAGGGGAGAGAAAGAGAGAGAAATGCTCACTCTAGGTTCTAGGCTGATGGGCCACATCATGAGCCAAATGAAGCGAGTGGCACGGTGAGATGGGCCGTACGCCTGCCATAAAAAAAACCCAGCAGCATTAAAGACTGACAGAGGATACCAGAGTCCTAACTGTCCTTTATTTGAAACTTCAACTCAGTTATATTTCTCATTCTCTTACCTAAAACTCTCAGTAACTGGCAGTAAACGTCTCTCAACCGCTCACTTCTCAGCTTTAATACTCTGTGACCCCTCCTCATCTCTCTTACGCTGCTTTTTCGACTCTACATCTGCCTTGACCCCTCTGGAGAGCATACACTATTAGCACTGGTCTTCAGTCATTTCTATTTCAAATAATTAACTAAGGGAATGATAAAGATACGTATCAAAATGCAGGGTGCCAATGCAATTAACCTGAACATTCAGACAGCAAATTCACTCGGCTTTAGGTTTATTCTAAGCTCTTAAAATTCTAAGAATTTTTTAAATATTCAACGGATCAGTCAGTCAAGTCACAGATCTTTCATTATTATTTTTGTAATATTTTGTAAAATTATATTTGCTTGCATTCATTAATATTCACTTGTGTGTGCTTATATAAGTATCATTAAAGATATTAGGATGTAAGTTATTAACGTTTTAGATTTAAAGAAATCTAGTGTTTGATCATGTCTAAATATTTATTCAAATAAACCTAAAAATAAGTAAGCAGCTATGATCTGCAATACTTTTTTGAGCAACTAGACTAGATATAAATTTATTAAAGAGCCATACAGGCACCTATAGTGGGTAATGGTGTTACAAATGAAAATTATTATTTTTCCAGCCACAAAATTACTCTAATTTGCCTTTTTGCATTGGAATTCTCTATTTTAACATTAATTACTACACTAATTGTAATGTAAATAATAAAAATATTAGAAGAAAAATATTTTAAGTGGTCATTAATGGACCATAATTATTGCACAAATAGTATTTAGTACCAAAAAAATATTATTGAACTAAAATATAGATCTTTTATTTAATTGAAAAATAGTTAAGGTGTATGGTCACATTTGACCACCAACGAGTATATGTGTGACCAATTAGTAAGGAATACCTGAGGGCTAAATACAAGAAAATCTCCATCACTCGCATTATAAAATTATACTGTAAATGTGGTTGACGTAATAATCAATGCACACTATGCTGTACTGTTTACCAAAACTTGCTGCAAATACCTGTATAGTGAAGCTGTTGTCTATCCGCTTAAACCATTCAAATATATTGACACAGCGCTGGTTTGAGAGGAACTATTGAGAGCTCATGAACCACGTGACCGTGCGCCGCCGCGAGATGAAAGCATGTCGCAACTCTGTTTTTCAACGGCTCTGACTTTAACTGTTATGCCGCATTAAGTGCGCCAAAACAGCATTTATTGTTTAAATTTCGTATTAAAACTTTACAAAATTTAAAAGATTAGACTTTGTTTCATATCAGAAGCAGGTTTGTCAATTTGGCGTGAGATTTACTTGGGCAGAGTGAAAGCGTGAGACAGAGCCTGAAAGCGTGTCTCACGCCAAATGCGTGAGAGTTGGCAACCCTGCATTCCATGCTCACACATGGCTCTTGCGGCACCTTAGTGGCCACTGAAGATGTGAACACAGGACTGCTATCAGCACTGCATCTTGTAGGTCTTTATTTTCAAGAAGCAAGTGGAAAAGAATTGAGTGAAAGCCTGAGATTTAGTCCTACAATCATACAAGAGGAGTTAATGCACCAATGCAATTATCTCATCGAGGCCACTAGCATGCTCAGCGTGCCAAATTCACTCACTATTACACACAGTCATTACACATGGACTGTTGCTGCATTCATCTGCTGTAAATTCACACATGGTTCCTCAGAGAGCTGTGAGGTGTTTACATTTCCCTAACTCTGCCATGACTCTTCATTACAATAACTCTCATCTCAACATTTCCTTGTTAAAACCGTACTGCCATTATGACAAGTGCAAATGGTTGTGGGATGACAATCAAATTTGGGAAATACTGTACGTGTGGATTTATCCTGTCCCATCTATCATGATTCCTCATTACAAGCTGTTCAGATGAAAAATTCTGTTTATTGAGCAATTGGAGTTTGATATACTTGATATATCTTGACATTCTTTAATATTTTGGTTAGGTGCTATATTTATCATTTACTTAGAATTGTTCTTTGGAATAGTCATGGCAAACCTGTGTCAAATATTTTATTATCATCATGGGAATTAAAGTGTCATGGGAAAGTAAAGTGTTCATCATATATGCACTTGTCGCTGGAAGTATGTGTATTGTGCATTCGGACATACGGTACGTTAGTATTTTTACCAAAAAAAAATGTTTTAAGCCAGTTATTTTTATATTTTGTCAGTAGGACATATCAGTTTACATTTCTAAACATTCCTTTTACCATTAATTGTAATAATCCAGTGATATTTTTGTATGCACAAGTAGACAACAGCCGGTATGCTCCACACAGAGATCTGATCTCACCATCATCAAGTCCATCTGCGATTACATGAAGAAACAGAAACAAATGAGACAGACTAAATACAGAAGAACTATGTGCAAGTGTACCTAAGACAAAAGCTGTTTTAAAAGCAAAGGGTGGTCACACCAAATATTGATTTGATTTAGTTAATAGAAGTTAATTTATAAATAAAATCTAACGATGACATTATTTTTGAAAGCATCCTCACTTTACAGCATTTTTACACAAGTGCCTAAAACTTTTCACAGTACTGTAACTTTGCAGGTAGGTTTATTCAAACGTCTAGGAGACGTTGCCACAGTTCTTCTGGATTTAGTCTGTCTCATTTTTTTCTGTTTCTTTCTGTTACTTCTGTTTTTTTCTGTTTCTTCATGTAATCACAGACAGACTTTATGATGGTAAGATCAGATAAAATCAGATAAAAATAACCATTTTAGGGGCAAACATACTAACATACCTAAGACTTTTGCACAGTACTTATACTTCGTACTGTTTTTCACCATTACTATATAGTAGGAAAGTATGCGATTTCAGTCCTAGCCCTAATTGGTTAGGTTAATGATTCAATGACTCACTCATTTTGACTCATCATGATTCAGTGACTCTCTCACTGAAGTATTGTTCCTGAATTAATCAATATTTCGAACCAATTTACTGTGATGAATTTATCATTGTTCTTTGGAACAGTCGGTAATCGTGGCAAACCTGTGAGCCAAATATTTTATTATTCAGAGTATCTCAGTGTTACCAACCTGTGGATGCAGCGAACTAAAATATTTTTTCTCTCTGTCAGAGTCTGTGTTCCTTCACTGTAATGGAGGGAGAGTTTGGGTCTCTCACATTCTAGCTTTGGCTGACAGTAACCATGGCAATAGCAAAGAGAGCAAGACATGATTATGCTGAAGTATCTGTAGGAGAAGGTAATTAACCACTGTATTTTGAGATATACTTCTATTTCTTTTCTCGTGTTTCTTTTGGTTGACTTTGTTATAGTTCGAATAGACTGTCAAAAGATCCATTGTCCTTTGGTGTTTATCAAACAGCTGGCTTAAAAGAAACTTTGTTGTTATGGGCCTCCTTCTCGTCCCAGGTATGGCTGGCATGCGGGTTGTTTTGTGCTGCATTTGTTGCGGTGCTATCTGATATTTGGGGCTTCAGATGTTCTGTTTTTTGGGAGTGTTTTTCTTGGGCCCTTTGATGTATCTTTTTGATCTCTGTGGTAAGGCAGTCCGCCTCGGCTTCTCTTCCAAGACTAATGTCCGGCTTAAGATTATTTTATGCGCCTTGAAAAGCCTTCATTTGATGTTCACAATTCTATTATGTTTTTGAGAAATCAAAATAAAAACAAAAGACAAACAAGCAAGCAAGCAAAATCACCCAAGCAACAATGACAAACAACAAAGAGATCTAGCGCTTCTCCTGCAGAGCAGAGACTGGGCACAAAAAGAATGCCATTTTCTAAACAAAACAGCTAAATAAAAGACATTCAGATCGGATTGCTTTTCAGACAGAGAATCTCCCGTAGGCAGTTCTGTAAGACAAATCAAGGACAAAAACAGAAGCTAGATCTGACAGGTCACTTGTTAAGATGTGTTTTATTGCTTTTTGAAATGTCCCCTTTTACTTATCTGGTTTCAATGTTACTTTTTTTGGTTCTGGTTGACATTAAAAATATGTCTGGTGCAGAATCCCATAGGAAACTGTTTTTGATCAGGCAATGATCTATCACTTCTTTTCTGTGAAAAAGCTTTTATTTGTATTCTTCTATAAGACAAGGATGCTTTAGAAGACTTCTGTATTTTTCTTTCTTTTAGTTTAATTCATGTACATTTTTCAAATAATTTGTATGGCACTATTCAGTGACGTTTTAAAAAGTGGGTGGGACAGGTGTGTGTGTGTGTGTGTGTTAGGGGGTTATAGAACTCATGTGTAACCCTTAAATGCATGAATATTTCGCCAGTCATTATTACATATTTGGGTCTTTAGCGACCCGGATCTACATCTAACATGGATGGATCTCTACCTGTCGCGATAATATAAAACTCTCCTGATATAAGAATAGCAATTACAAAAGATTAAAATAAAGCATATTTTGTTACCTTTGTGGAGTGTGGAGTTCATTTGAAGTTTAAGCAGATTTTTTATACCATCATCACTGTCCTTGTCAGAGCTCATTTCCCAGTACATTCAGCATCTGGCTCATATGCGCGATCTCAAACATATTCTCAAAACTATAATTTTTTACATATTAAAAATCAATATTTAGATTGCTACAGCTTCTTCACCAGACCCACCATCAAGTGACAGTGACACTTTAATGTAACAGCGACTTGCTCTGCAGTAAATCGCTGAGCCATTTCAAGTTTTGCTGATGATGCTTCCTAATCTTTTGTTTTCTGCCTATGGTAACTATGAGTGAAACACTGAGTGAAAAACAAAACTATGAGATAACACTTTGTCATTGTGTATCAGACATTGCCCCCTTGTGGAATAAAGGTGAATTGGACTTATTCAGTCATCAAAGATTCAATTATTGTTGTGCAGAAAAAATATACGTACACTGTTACACACCTCGGGTTGTTTGCGACCCTATAGAATTTGTACAAAAAATGAATGGGAAAACAGGCATTCTTTTATAATTGTATTTTTTTTTTTATTGATATGTTGTTTATATTGAATTGATTGAGGAATAGGCACGGCAAGGCAAGGCAAGTTTATTTATATAGCACATTTCGTACAAAGTGGCAATTCAAAGTGCTTTACACAGAAATGGAATTAAAATATTCATAAGAGAATAAAATAAAATAAATATATATGTATATAGTATAACCTGAATCACCCCTATCTGGAGTGGAAGACAAAAAATGGAGAGTCAGGTTTAAGATTTTACTATTTATATTTGTCAGGTAACTGTGCGTTTAAACAGTACCCTTGCAGACAAATCTCCTTGGAATCACCAGGGCTATACATATCTGTCCGTCAGAGCAGATCTAAACGGATCGTCCTCGCATCGGAGGGATTTCAGTATAATAATATAGTATAATATAATACTAAGAAGGTTGATGTCTAACTTAAAAAATTAGGAGGATGGTAGTGAATGACATCCCGGGTCACTAAAGACCCGAGGTATGCATTTAAGGGTTAAGCAAGATTGAAGCGCTCATCTGTGTGAAAACTGTGTAAGCACCACAAGAGAACACTGATGCCTTTCCGCCACTGATAACAACGGCAATGAACTCTCAGCATGATTTTAAAAACAACACATTCCAGTGCCAGATTGCCTGTTTTTTTAACAAACAAACAAAATTATTACTCTGCTGGTCAACTGGAGATGTTTCATTTGTATTAGGTACATTCGTGCAGCGATATGTTTCAAAAAGTGATGGGGACAATATCGACCCTGGCAAAAAGTGCACCCGTCCCTCTTGCAAATTACTTCTATGGCACTATTGGAACTAAAATAAATAAAGTCTGAAAAAAGTTTTTTTTATGATGCATATCACAGTCTCTAGGGCTGGGTCCAAAATGACAACATATTTTGTAAATTACCATAATGACAAACACGGCCTTCTTTATAGAAGAGTCAGTTGCTAAAGGTAATTTAGTTTAGCCTAAAGTGTCGTCCTGTGTGTAATTAATTGAAGTGGCTGATAGTGGGACATCTTCTCTATTCATTGAAGCTGGAATTTGAAATATAGAAAATCGTTGTCTTTTGATATCAGACAAAGATGCCATTGTAAGTCATGTTCTTTGATGTGTAATAGATTTTCGACAGGTTTCTCAGATTGGCCTTCCAAATAATAATTTTTTTTTCCTTCTTCATCTGCCTTAGAATTGATTTCTCTGGTACATGAAAGGTTCCCTTAACAAAGCCCTAGTGCTTGATGCTTTTGTCATGAAGTCCAGGCAGAGCAAAGCATTTGAGATAACGTCAAGGAGCAAATAACAATGAATCCTAACCCAACACAAAACACTGATTCAGGCCTGCGAGAGTTCCAGTGCACTCATTTTTAAGTAACTCACTAGAAATCATGAATGACAAATTTTGTTCACTTTTATTTGGGTCATCATCAGAGATATAAGTCAAAGCCATTTGCTCTGTGCTGTAATCTGCTTTTCATTGGAGAAAAAGAGACAACCTACATATAATCAGTCAGTTTTATATGTACAAAGAAACAGCATATGCATACATGGAAGATTTTATGTTTGCAGGAATGTTTCTGGATACAAGTCACGGGTCAATCCACCTGTAGTTGGTAACTGCCTGATCAATAACCTTCACAGTAAATTATTAGGCAATTTTACGGCATATTTTATGCCGTTTATATTATACCTGTAAATCGATATGATCAATTAGGGTCCAATGTCCTAAATATGTCATTATCACAATTATGGTAGCTCAGTAAGAAGCTCAGTGTGGTTTATTGCCATGATAACAGAGTCTTTGCATTTCAAATGCGGATGTAGGTTTACTTACACATTTTAATTCAGTTACATGTCTGCTGCTTGAGCATTTTAATATCCTTTGACTGCAAATGAGATGTATATAATCCTCTCCCTGTGTATAACTGTGTGTAGATAAATGTAGGACTGAGCATTTGTCCTTTTGTAGGCAGAGCAACAGATTGTCAACAGACCTCTGTGGTCCGTTCTCTGTACGTTGCTAACTCAGTTAGCCGGATTTGATTGTTGACGATTTGGCATGATCTTGGATTGTTTGGTTCTTCAACGCTCATCCTGGACTTGCTGTCATAGCAACAGGTCCACACACATGCTGTACAGTTAATCTGAGCTGTGCATTAATTTGAGCGATGACGGATATTATGGGAGTGGTCTGATGCAGCGCAGGAGAAGCAAATAACTTGATCTTGACCCTTAAGAAACTTTAATTAATACTGTCATGTGACAAATCTGCTTCAAAGATAAAATTAAATGAATTGCTAATTACAACATTGAAATAAAAATGTAAAGGGTGTACAAATACTATAAAATTGTGAATATAAATAATTGGGAATCATGTTTAAAAAATAGTGCACATTTCATTTATCTATTATAACTTTTATGTTGTTTTGGTCGCTTGGCTGTTTCCTTATAAAGGTCCAGAAATTCGTAGTTTATTTATTTATTTTTTTTAATTCGTCAAGTTTTTCGCCAGGTGGCTTTTTTAATTATATGATGTCATTACGTTGCTGTCTTGCGCCAGCCAATCGCTGAATTGTTGATCGTGGTTTCGAGTATTGATACATCTGCCCTCTTCAGGGAACACAAGAACGCACAGTAATCTCAGACAACTTAATCCAGGTATTTTAATCCAATCATTTGAAGAACCAAATTAGCCAGAGATCAGTTTTCATGATTAGAAGATCTGGGATCTGTCAAATCATCTCAGATTAAGCGAGGTACGAAGAACGGACCCCTGGTCTGTACAGATTAAGTGTAGTTTGTGTTTACTCATACATTAAAGAATAGTGGATAATACTGAAATACAAAACCCTTGCTTATTTTGAAACAACTACCATTCAAAGTTTCATCTCTATATTATTTGCTGCTTCCTCTAGTTCCTTTAAACTTCCTTTACAGTTTAACAAGCAGTTAATCTTGAGCAATATTTTAGAGAGAGAAATATTGCCAGATACTATGTCCACTATTTTTGCTTCCCCACTGAAACAGTTCCAAACAAAGCCAAAGCCATTTTGATTGTGAATGTCTGAGCAACACACAGTATGTGTTTATATGAACGATTTGTTCATTGCGTTATGTAACAATAATACAGAGGTCACACCCATTATACACGGCATCAGTTGCATTGCTTTACTTCCAATCACAAATCCTCTCCTGTGGCCTTATGGGAAAGTAAAGCGCACTTCAGAATCCCACTAGAAGTAGTAGGTCTTTTTGTACTTTTTGCCTACTTTTTTATGTGTACTGTGAATGCGGACATACTTTGTACTGTTTTTAACTTACAATATAGTAGGGAAGTATGCAATTTTGGCCTTAGCTCTAGTGTTTTTGAACAAATTGGTTAGGTTAATGATTCAATGACTCACTTACTTTGACTCATCATGATTCAATGACTCTTTTACTCAAATATTACTTCTGAATGCCTTCTGGCATAACAATGCAACCTGCAAATTATTTTACTGAAATTATTACACATCTATACAGTTTTGACTGTAAAACTATCCCCCAGTTTTACAGATGATGCTTAAGCCTAGTCCCAGTCTAAAATGCACGTTTGAGCTGTTTTAACTGAAAGCAACTTGCACTGACATATCCTAAAAATTAAATAAAAATTAAATTTAAAACTGAATAAAAGTTTAGTACATAGTTTAGTAGCTATTTTTGAAAGAAAAGAGTACACTGTCTTTTCTGCTTCCAATTATCTACACCAGTAGTTTATTGAACTTATAGGAATTTTTATAGGAACATTTCAACAACATTTTCTCTTTTCAAAACCTTAATTAGGTGCCCATGGAGTTTGCGTTTTTAGGCGTGTGTCTCTGACTCAAAGTTTTAGAAGGTATGCAACTTAAGTGATTCCTTTTTATTTTATTTCTTTTATTAATTTTATTCAATTTTTATTATTTAATTTTTGTGTAATTTTCTGAAAAAGCAATCCCATAATGCATTGCAATAACCTCATTGAAAGCATCGCAGAGAATCTGTTAATCTGTGGCCTTGTGATTCCCACAGTCACCTCAGACTATTGAGCAGGTGAAACAGAGAGACCACACCTCAGTAGACTTTCCTCAAGGGAAAGAGGATTCACCCCCCACACACACTGCCATGTCATCCTTGACCACAGACATCTGGTGTCTCTGAAGAGCAGCAGGCATGAGCGTCTACTCCAGCTAGGTGAAACTATGTGTGTGTGTGTTGGTGTCTGAGTGAATGAGGCTGCCGCTGGGAGCCATCTGAGAAAAGGCTTCCTCTGGGGGGACAGCATTCAGACTCATTGGATCAGGGTCACGTTGATTGTGAGATTTGGACTAAGGCCCGGTGGCGCTTCACAGAGTCCCAGATGTCCCGGAACTGCCCTGCGAAAAGTAAACCAACCATTGTCATCATTTAACACCTTGACCATTTGAAAATTTCTGCTGCTACTGAACAGTCCATTTCAGGGTCAGATTGTATGAGTCATTCAAGAGCTGCTTTGATATACTGGTAGGCAATTCAGCACTGCAATTTGCTCTTCTTGTCCTGTCCTACTCCTGTTCCTATTTGCAGTTCAGGTAGGAAGGTTCAAGTAGGTTCAAGACTGTCATGAATGCTCGATGATCTGTCAGTGCTCGGACAAGAGCGCCACCTGGGTAATCTCACATATGGTTTCATATACGTAGTGTTTATTAAAAAGAGACATATGATTGATGTTAGTCATAATATAGGCAAATGTGTCATCTCAACTCAGGTCTTTGTCTCTTAGGGTTCAGACTTTCAAAGTAATTTTAACACAAAGCACTAAGCAAACCCAGGCATATAAACTATATTAAACTATATCTTGGGTAACTTGCAGATGCTTTTATTCAACTAAACCCATGCTCTACCAGTTGAGCTGAATTTACAGATTGTGGATAAATGATCAGAAAATCAAGACATGAGTTAATACAGTGACAATATAAAGGCAATTATTTATTTATGGAAACAACATATTGTCTTTTTCTTTATTATATCATGTTTCTTTTTTTCATTTAAATTTTATGAAAGCGGTCACTTGCCATGGGGATCGTCATACTTTGGTGTCCTTGTCATCAAGTTTGAAAAACCCATATTGTTTATGTGGACTCTATTACGATTAAAGGTGATGTGAAATAAATATTACTAACTTATGGAACTGAACCTCCATTGCCTATTATAATATAATGCATTCCTCATTGATGTTTGTCTCCACAGAAACGGCATGGTTTCAGCAAGCAGCTTGCATTCTTCGTGTTTCTTTGAATCCATCTGGCAAGTGTCATTCTGTGTGTGTTAAGTTTTGGTTGTGAAAGCAAAAGTGCCAAAACATGAACAAAACAGTAAAGCTGGCATCTTCTCCCTAGATACATTGGTAAACAGCTTATAGTAGGTTACTGACAATGGTATGTGATTAATAAAATGCGCTGCAGTTCAAAAACAAATGATACAGTGTGAAGTGGCAGTGTCAAACTTCCCAGCAAGCAATAGCTGTAATTTCAGTTAACTATAGACCCGATATAGTCTGGCCACTTCTAAATAACCTTGAATTTATTGTCCTTGAGCAAAGTCAGCAGTGATTACAAGGAGTTTGGTTTCATTTCTTTAACATGTTCATGTTCTAGATGACTAGTCTGTTCTTGGGCTATGGTTAGATGTCCATTAAATTGCAGCCCAAATTTTGCCTTGTTTTAGCCTAGACGTCAGGGCTGTGTTTGGGCGGCTAGTAGACGTCTTTAAACACAAAATTGCTTGCTGGGTTAGGTTTGATTTCGTTTAATCTTTCTGCAGGTTACATCATTACACCTGAAGGTGGCAGCAAGTGACCTTCTTTATGCATGATACATTGACTTGTTCGTTCAATCAATTTGCTTAACCTTTCTGCTGTTGCTTATTTGGAACTGTTTTCGTTGACTGAGCAAAAACAGAAAACATAAATGGAAATTTATGTCTAAAATGTAAGTTACTCAAAAATACTTTTGTTGTGAGACACTAGTGCAACGGTCATAGAAAAACAATGAAAAAAGTAGAGCAGTGAAATGCACACATTCAATCACACACATAAAATGCAAGGTTTAGAGATTTTTTATTTTTTAAATTTGAATGCTGAGCGCTGACCCCGCTAGAAATGTTACGTTCCCAGAACATTCTCAGAATGTGCCCGCTGGTGTCAAGGACATCCCCTAGTAACGTTCCCAGAATGTTCCGAGACTGTCATGATGTGGAGTTCTTTAAAAGGTTGGGGGACGTTATTTGGCGGACCTTCACAGAACATTCTGGACGTTCTCGGAACGTTTAGGGGACCATATTTAATTTTTGAAATTTCATGTTCCCAGAACGTCCCCACTGGTGTCAAGGATGTCACCCGGTAACGCTCCCAGAACGTTCCGAGATGGTCACAATGTGGAGTTCTTTTAAGGGTTGAGGGACATTATTTGGTGGATCTTCAGGGAACATTCAGGAAATTCTGGGAATGTTTAGGGGACCATTACTATAGGAGGTTCTCTCTAGATCTCTACACTACATTCCCATTATGTTTGCAGGACCTTTAGGGGACCAACCTGGAAAGTTATTTTTGGGTCCTATTTAGGTCCTTCCTTCATGTTTACTGAATGTTTTCAGAACATGTTTGTGTGAATCATTGTACACTGGGCTGCTTTGCAAACGAGGGTCAGTAAAACACAGGATTGGCCCAAAAGTTGCTTCTCAAAGATGGAACAATATGACCCCCTAAAGTCATATAAGGAACCTTGAACTGCAGCACTTTCATAAACAAAATGTTTTAGGAACATCCCTAATGTTCTGTAAAGGTTCGGGAATTTTCGTCACCTTTAGAGAACTTTTAGGGAGCGTTGTGCAAGGTTGCGAGAACGTCCCCTCCTACGTGGGGAGTTTTGACACTGCCGTGTCATTTTACATTTACATTTGATCATTTAGCAGATGCTTTTATCCAAAGTGACTACCTTGTGAGCATGGACTTTTTGAGTGGAACATTTTTACTCTGAACTGCATTTAGACCCTGGTCCCTGCGGTCGAATCACACCGAGTACCACTCTGAAGTCCCTAGTTCCTGGGGAAAGTTCCTGCAGTTGAAACGTGGCTTCTATAAAGTTTTTTTTTCTGATCCAACTGCCCACATCTTGCGTTTTTCAACATAACACATTGTTCTGTGTGAATAGCCCTTAACGTTTACATAGAAAAACTATGTTAAAGCAGCACAGTGGAATGAAAAAAATGCATTCTGTGTGAACGGCCCTTTACGATACGTTTCTGCCTTTCCTGGGAATCAAACTTATGGTTTTGCACCATGCTCATCTGTTTGAGATACCAGATTTCTTTAGCTGTCATTCATCCACAGAAGGCTGTCATATCTTCCCCTCCTGCAGAGTGTCTTTTTTTCTCTCTCTTTCCATAGTATTTATGGACAATTTAATATGATTTCTTGGCTGTTTTTAATCCATCTTGCCTTTCTTATTTTATCCCTGCTGATACTCACCTTCACTTTTGAGTTTTAATGACACATCAAATACCTTTGATCAACAGTCAAGTCCTTATTGGAGAACAGCGTTCCCCAACCACACCCCCATTGGAGGTCTTTGCCCCAACTCCGACTCCCATTGGTGCATAACCTCCTCCGCTACATGCGTGCGGTAGGTTGGCAGTGCAAGTATGAATTAGAGTGCTCTTTGGTACAATTCCCCCTGTGATCCGCCTGCATTCTAATTACCATTCCGGTCTGGCAGTGAAAGCACTGACCTCAACTTAAGCAGCGCCTCGAAATAGAATCTGCACGGCACTGCTGGATGGCCCCTTGTAGCTACAGCCCACAGTTCTCTCCAGTGCTCTTTTTCTGTCTCTCTCATCATCTCTTCCTCCCTCTTTTGTTATCATCTGCATCGTGCATTCCTTCTTTCTTTCCAGCAGTTGCCTCATTTCCACTCTCCATACGCCCCACTATCTCTTTCAACCTTTCTGTGTGTCTCTCTCCCCCTACACTTGTCTAAGTCTTCCAATTCCCTCCTACAGAAGAGCATTATTGTGTGCTCTCTCTATTAAAATAGGGAATGTGAGCAAGAGACACAGAGCAGGAGAGTTAGAGAGAGAGCAAAGGCAGGAAGCAGCAGAAAAGAACAGCATACTCCCCCATTCTCCTCTCTAGCAGTGACAGGAAGATGAGTGGCTTTGCCGAGAAAATAAAGGTGGATAAGAAGCGCTGTTGATCACCCTTGCTCCCTCCCCCTTGCAGTCTCCCTCACGACCCTGACTCGGTGAGCTATCACGGTCTCAACCGTTGCTTGCTGAGGCGGTTCAGTGCTAACAAACAGAAACAAACGAAGTATGCTGAAGGCAGGTCAAACGGGGAAGGCCACTGTTCCCAAATGCTTAGGAAACCTTGAGGAACTTGCTCCACCAACAGAATTTTGGTTTATCCTTTTTTATCTTTTACTGGAGAACAAGATTAAAGATCAAGATTTTTTGAAAATGCAGTTCTCATACTTATAAGTTTGCGTTTAATCCTGTTTATTGTAGATTTTTAACAGTTTTGATCTTGTTTTTTTTTTATTGATTATTGTGGTTTATGTATTGTCATTAAGGTGTTCCTCTAACACTAGAACAACTGGAATTCTATAACTACTAGAATGGCCATAGCGGTTCATTCTGACCGTTCGTAATAGACTGCACCGAATGTAATTTTTGTCAAGTCATATTTACATTCAAAGCTTCTATTGAGGTTTTAGAATTAAGCTTCATATGTCTATCATCATATTTTATGATGGCATCACTGTAAAAAGTGTCAAAAACCTCAAACAAAATGGAGCACCGAGCGCCAAACGGAAGCAGATTGGTAGACATATTACAATCTTTTTTATAATATATAATTGTGTAAGAGCTACTAGACCGCGGCCCAAGGTGCGTGCCTCGCTTTTTGTGTGGCAAGTTTTTAACCGCAGTGAAAATGTTGTTTATGAAAGTCTAATTGAAGAAGAATATTTTGGAATTATGGAATTATGGAAATTATTAGATTTATCTTTTTTCAGTACATTTTGACATTTGGACTTAACAACGCTCTGGAGTTATTAGAAATGTTTGGATGCAGCCACCAGCATCATCAAGCCTCTGAAGCAAGGCTAAAACCTTTGCGCCAGACAATCTCTTTCTTGCTGACAATTCAAAGGTAAAGCTACATTTTATCTTAGCAAAAGCATATAAAAACAACTAGAAAGTTGCTAGGCATCAGTGACAAACAAAGTTAGTACATTGCAAAAATTAAAAATGGTCAAAATGACCGCCTTGGTAGTTTTTTTTTATTTTATTATTATTATATCAACACTAAAGGCTAAATGCATAAAAAGCTTAAAAATGTTCACAGCCATGCCACCTTTTGCTGGCTATATCGAGCTTTAGTGGCCAAAACCAAAGAAGAGCATTATGGATATGCCAAAAAGCAGGGGCCTGTACCATGACGGTAGTTTAACAAACTCAGGGTTACAGGATTAGTTTTGAGTTGACAAAACCAAACCAATCTATTCAGGCTTTGTTGGTCCCATGATGCTGATCATCAGCTTTCTCTGTCAACTCAGGCTTTGATCCTGAGTTTAGGAGTTTAGCTGTGACATCAGTAGTGAACAGCCAATCACATGCTGTGGATCAGTGAAACTGAGATTCACTTCTCACGAGAGAAGCAGTGAGATTAATTTCTCTCTTCTGCAGAATATTACATGTTTGAAAAAAATATTTTTTTTATTATAAAGAGCTGAGGACAACTTTAAGAAAAATCTTACTACGTCAATGCAAGTAAAAGTTACGAAGGTAGTTTAGTTGATCTATAGAGAGAATTCAACATTTAAGCTCACATGTAGTCATTTTTATAGCTTTATTTATTGATTTTAAAGCTTATTTGTATGACCTTTATATAGGCTATTTATGTTAATTTTAACTAAGTGCCTATGAATGATTGATTAACTAAAATGATACATGTGTAATTGATTAAGGGTATAATAATGACATAAATGATATCTAAATCATTCAAAATGATTATTATTATAAATAAGCATTGTTAAAAGCCAGACGCTTTAGTCTTTAAAAAAACATTTGCTATATAGTGACCTTTAATTTGGAGTAGAAAAATGGGGAGTGACTTTATTGCATCAGAGTTGTGTCACTTTGCTCACAGCTGATTGGTCCAATTTCAGTTTGAGATCTCTTATCCAGAACATAACCTGCCCTTGAGCAGGTTAGCCATGAAGCGTAAGTTACTATGGAGATGAACACTGCTAAAAGCCAAACCACTTTCATGGTGCCTAAAACCCAGGATTGACACAAACTAAGCTTAAACATATCTGGTTAGCCAGCTAAACCAGCTTCATGGTATAGGCCCCAGGTGAGTTGGATTGATGTTTTTTGTTGTTGTTGTTGTTTTTTAGTTCAAACAGGCCTATGGTGAAAAAAAATGTTTTGAGGTTTAATCTAATTCACTTTCTTCCCAGCTTGCTGTTGGGCATGAATAATTATGCTTGCATTTGTTTGTTTGCTGATTTTATTCATGTGTGATGGCAGATGATTTAGTTTTTCATTTTAAAATGATCAGTTGATTAATTGTTACCCTTGTTTTGTTTCTTGAACCATGTCTTTAAGTGGAATTTAAAGGTATTTAATGAATGTTTTTTTTGACAGAGTTTTTATGAGAGAAGTATTATGAGATGAACAATATTTCGTTGTCTTAAACAATTGCAATCTCAGTACAATTAATCCATTTGGCATATACAGTAGTTTTTTATTCCGATCAACTACCAGTGCATACATTAAATCATTTTCCTGTGTTCCCTGAGAATCAAACTCAAGACTTTGATTTTGCTTGCACTATACTCTGCTGTTTGAGCTACAGGACTTAATTTCAGACTGTTCTGAGCTGAAATGGTATTTTCAATGTTCCTGGGCCACCTTTCCAAATTAACTTTAATTACTTGCACTTGTCTGTGCATGGTGAACGTGATTTTACCAAGAACAAAATGATCCTGGATCAACATCTTTGTTGATACTAGAACAACATTCCAAATTAACCAATCAGATTTGAGGGACAAGTTTAACCAATGTTAGGTGCTTCTAATTCGGTGTCATTCATCTATCATTTCCCTCTGAAGTTATGGGTAGGCCTAGGTTTAGGGGTAGGGATAGGGTTAGGACTAAATTTTTGGACAGGAATGTTGTTCCTGGTTCAACAAAGTATGTTGATCCAGGAACATGTCTTACTTGGCAAGTAATTATTAGCAATAAGATGCTAAATACATTTGTTCTTCCTGAACATGAACCCACATTGAGCCTTTTCTTTTTAATGGTTTTCTATAGAAAAAGCTTACTATAATCATTTAAATTTGTCATTAATCATTAATCACTTTTACATTATGGGCTCATCCGTTTGACTGTAAATATCACTATTTATTGTCACTAAGGTGCAAAATCTGTCTCAGTACATTTAAACACCATTAAGCTTTCTTAACGGACTTCTGTGAGAATCTTATTTTTTAAAGTGGATGGTGGTTATGAGAGGAGATGAATATAGTTTGCTCTAGTGTAATTTTGAAATTTTCTGGGAAAAATCCCATTTTGTTTTCTTAAATAATCTTACAGATTAATATTGCCAATATTAAGTGGTAAAATAGTGTTTTTAGTGGGACAGTTTACAGTTTAAATTTTTCTGGAAAAATACTTTTGGTTTCTGTTTCATTCCATTTCTAATTCCTGTTTTAAACCATGGAAATAAAACAAATAATTTGATGGAATTTACACACTACTTTTGTAAAGTTGATAAAAAAAAATTCTTAGAATTATTTATTCTAAATAAGCAATTGTTAAAATTGTTGTTAACATTTTAATAAATGATATTTTAAAACCAAGAGATTTACAAATTAATTTGGTTTATGAATCAACTAAAACAAAGCTAGCAAAATGACACTGTTGGATTTTGTCCTTATTTCATTCTCACAGGCTGGATTCTATTTGTTCATCAGTCCGTTTGCTAGTAGAGTAGCTCAACCATCATCTGATAAAGCAGGGATCAGCTTTAGAGATTTAAGGAGTTTGTGTTTCTGAACAAAAATAGCCTCTGTGTTGTTTTTTGATGACATTATGTATGTGAGTGGATATCTTGATGCAACTCACTTAAGTGAGGATTTGGTAGAATCGATCTTTAAGCCTTTCTGGTGGTAATACCAGCCAGTGAGTGTCTTACTAACAACCCTCAGACAATAGAGGAGACAAATGCTTCTGATTGTTTGATTGCAGGGAGAAGAAAGAAAGAAAGAAAGAAAGAAAGAAAGAAAGAAAGAAAGAAAGAAGTGATAAAAGCTCCCTCTTCCATTTATATGTGTTCTTGTTCTAATCAGTAGTGATATTTGTTGACTGAATTGTTGAGTTGCACGGCCACCATAGTATGTAATTGACTTTAAATCATGCCCCGCACATGACTGTATTAAATATGTTTTGAGTGGATAGGGTTCTAGAGTTTCAGTGATGTCAATAATGCCACAGACTGTGTTCAGATTTGCAGAGATATCCACATATCCACTCAAAGCTCACACTTTTCTCATCAAATTGTTCTAAATATCAGATTATCTGAGCTGTAGAAGTCTTGTTTGCTCACAAAGTCTGCATTTATTTGATTTAAAAAAAATTCTGAAAAAACGAACTAATGTGAAATATAATTACTTTAAAATAACTGTTTTCTATTTGAATATATATATATATTTATTTATATATAAATAAATATATATATATATATATATTTATTTGCATTTATTTGATATATATATATATAAATATAAATTATATATCAAATAAATGTAGACTTTGTGAGCAAACAAGACTTCTACAGCTCAGATAATCTGATATTTAGAACAATTTGATGAGAAAAGTGTGAGCTTTGAGTGGATATGTGGATATGTGGGTATCTCTGCAAATATATATATATATAAGTTCATTCCTGTAATGGCAAAGCTGAATTTTGATCCTTCAGAAATCATTTTAATAGGCTGATTTGGTGCTCAAGAAACATGTCTTATTATCAATGCTGAAAACAATTGTGCATAATATTTTTGTGGAAATAGTGATATATATATATTTTTTTTTTCCCGAATTCTTTAGTTCAAATAATAGAAACTGCATTCTTCTTGTAATTTAATGAGTTCTTGTTAAATATGGGTATTAATTTAACATGTATAATTTGGAGGTGTTAAAGGATTAGTTCACTTCAAAATTTCATGATAATTTACTCACCCCCATCTCATCCAAGATTTTCATGTCTTTCTTTCTTCGGTCAAAAAAAAATTTTTTTTTTTTTATTTCAGTGGCAACCAACGGATTGGAGGTCCAAATCAATGCAGTTTCAAAGGGCTTCAGAGGGCTCTGCACGGTTCCAGCTGAGGAATAGGGTCTTATCTAGCGAAACCATCTGTCATTTTCTAAAAAATTTTATAATGTGTATATACTTTTTAACCTCAAATGCGCAACTTCAGAGTTGTGAATTCTTCACGACGCATTACGTCATCACGTCAGAAAGGTCATGGCTGTGACGTACGTGGAAGTACCGACCCAGTGCCGAAAAACTCCATCTCATGTTCTCCTCCAACTGTAAAATTGTCCGACATCGTTGTTTTACCTTTATTTTTGTAAAGGGCGTTTGATTTAGTGTTTGCATGTTCGTTTTAACACTGGTTCAGTACTTCCACGTACATCACGGCCGTGACCTTTCCGACGTGATGACGTCATGCATCATTTGAGGTTAAAAAGTAGGCTATATAATTATTATAATTATTATATATTTTTTTTTAAATGACTGATTGTTTCGCTAGATAAGACTCTATTCCTCAACTGAAATCGTGCAGAGCCCTCTTAAGCCCTTTGAAACTGCATTGATGTGGACCTTCAACCCATTGGTTGCCATCGAAATCCATTATATGAAGAAAAATCCTGGAATGTTTTCCTCAAAAAACGTAATTACTTTTCGACTGAAGAAAGAAAGACATGAACATCTTGGATGAGATTGGGGTGAGTAAATTATCAGGAAATTTTCATTTTGAAGTGAACTAATCCTTTAATTGAATTTATACATGTCATTTTTAAAAAAGTAATGTATTTATTTAGCATATTCCTAAAACATATTCATCTTCTAGTCCACCAGTAATGAAAGTCTACAAATATGTCTGCTGCACTGCAGAAAAGAAATTCATTTGCAACCAGTCATAACAGTTGAAGAGAATTTCAGTCATGCTTTCCCTTACTGACCTCATTTATATCACTGTTATAGTTGCAGTAGAGTGAGTACTGGAGAAAAGAGTCTTTGGTACAAGTTTCTGTTTTTGGATGACTAAATTCATGACATCGTGTTACAATAAAAAGCTTGTCATTATTCTTTGCCTCAGTCACCTCACAAGTAAGCGTGGCTTGTTGAAGGGCTATTGCCTAATTCTCTTTCTTTCTCTCTCTCTCTCTCTCTCTCTCTCTCTCTCTCTCTCTCGCCATACCCTACCTCAATCATTTTAAGAGACCGAGAGGTTCTCCTCTGTCTGAATCAATTATTGAATTGCCGCCTCTTGAGAAGCGTCCAACACTAGGAGGTATAAATCTGTAACAATCTGGGCCATTACAAGATTATACTCAAACCTGATGTATTGTGACCCTACAAGCACTCTCTCTCACACACACACATACATGCAAATGCACAGAGCTGCTCTGAATAAGTAGCAAAGCAGAAATCAAGGCATATACAAACCTTTGAGTCACTGTGGTTTAATCTACAGTCAGAAGCTTAAGAGGAAGCAGTGAGAGTGAGTTGGTGTGGGTAAGTGTTTGTGTGGCTTAACGATGATTTTAACTAGAAGGTTGGACTATCCTTTCTACTTCTCAAGGAGCCAATTACTATTTAATCTCCATTGCCTGCTGTGTTTGTGCACACACGGGTTGGAGTGTAGGGGAGAGCGGGGCACAACCTAACGCTTTTTGACTTTCTCAGTTTGTGTAAATCCACTTAGGGTTCAGAGTATTTATTTTTTTCCCACATTAATTTCACACATGTCTAGTACAATTATGTGGTTTTGTTTCATTAATACAGTGTATACTTTTTTCTTGATTTACCCCGAAAGAATGGAAGTGAAATGTGAAAACATGCCCCATCGGTGGGGTACATTGTAACATGTGAGGGGCACAATGTAACATGACCAAATGACAGCTTAAAATGTTATCTGATATAATTAAAAAAATATCCAAGACAAACTAAAATATTTTTGTCAATAAAATACAATTATTAACTATAAAATAATGGCATTTTTAATAATTAAAAATATTATTATTTTTTTAGCTAAATACAGCTATACATCATAGTTAAAAACATAATAATAATGAATAATTATTAATAGGGGCTAATAGGGGCTCATCAACGCACCCCACCTGCACAACTGGGATTTAAACCGCGGCTCGTGTCTTCTGCTGGTTAGATCAGCATTAAAGAACTATCTCAACTGTTAAATAACAGATTTAAGATTAAAATAATATCAGATGTCTTATTTAAAATAAACACAAAAAACAGAGATGAAAAATAAACTTAAGAAATTAACTTTTGCTATGGTTAAATAAATGTTCAGTAATATCTTCCCAAGATTTTTTAATTTTTCTCTAAATAATGTTGATATGGCAACTAGTAAATACACTAAGTTTCGTCATGCTGGCATGTGTGGAAAGTTTTAAACCGTGTGTGTTACAACTAACCCCGCATTAGGTTGTGCCCTGCGCTCCCCTATATGCTCTGTGTGATTTCTCCAAAACCTAGCTGCCTTGCTAATATTATTTCTTCTAAGACAGTGTACTAAATTTAATGGATTGATAACTGATATTGAACACTATACTGATACTGAACACTATAGTCAACTCTATGGCACTCTTTATTTGAACTCCCAATAGAATCCAGTACAGTTTGACATTAGCATGTGGCTAAGCTAAGAGTATGTGAATTCCTCTATCCATGTTAATTTGCACGGTAATTTCCTGGTTTTCGAAAACTCCCATTTTGTTCAATGAATCTAAATAAAGTGCACAATACATCTTTAATTTACAGTGTGTTGATGGTTTTTTTCAATTCGATGGTTGACTGATGGTTGAATTGAATTTTGCTGAGGAGGAACACAGAGGGACGTGTTTTTTTATTTATTTTATTTTGTCTTACGTTTGAACAGTCTCAGCCTCAGATGTCACGCCCACGGATCGTTGGCTGAATGTCTGATGCATATGGCACACTTATCTAGAAACACTTCAGGAGTTTTGAAGTCATCATCCTATTGGTTGAATTCTACAGGATGTCTGTGAGACTTGTGTATTGCATTCTTTAACGGTCCGCCTGGAAACAAATGCCGCGACTCCAAACTCCCTCGTGGAAGAAGAATGCCGTCGTGTTTACAACTGTGACAATGAGGATCAACTTACCAGGATCAACTAAATGCTGGATTTTCAAAAGTATGTGAAGTTCGTGGCTCCATTGTTGCAGTAAAATTGCACAACGTTCTTGAATGAATAATTGATAGACGCACGCTGGTCTGTTATTGCAGGGACATCGACTTTACATGAGGTTAAGTGCTCATGGAAGAGATGAGTTTTTAGCTGTCTTTTAAATGTTCCGGATGGAGGTGGGGAGATCGTTCCACCAGCAAGGAACAGTGAACGGAAATATTCTGGAAAGGGGTTTCATACCTCATGCCTCAGTATCGCGCCTGGCGTGGACAGACAAATTGCTTGTCTCTGGAATTTTATCGGATCACGTCTGATTAGGAAATCGCGTACTGTCTGAGTAGGTACTACATTTGAATTTTAACTTATTTCACATTAAAAACGTATGTTCTATATAGTATGAATGTAGGTAGTATGAATGTAATCCGGACGTGCTATATCCTCCATGTTGTTCTCTCAACAATTCTCTCCCGTGGCCTCATGGGATAGTAAAGTGTCCGTCGAATGCGCACTTCAAAAATGTTTCGTCCCCAGATGACACTTCCCACTATGTATTTGGACATACTATTCTGTTCGCGTACTGTTTTTCGCATACTATATAGTAGGGAAGTATTCGATTTCGGACGCAGCTGGTGTAAAGGTGCTGTCACATTTACTCTTGTTAGCCAAATTTTCGTGGGTGAAATCCAGGGCGGTGCTTGATATGAAAGTGACTTATGTGTAAGCTGTGCTTCATTCATCACTACACTATTGACAATAAACAATGGGACCGTTTTATTCCACAAAATCTCACCAAAGTTTTGCTAATGTGACTGCACCTTTTGAACTTGCCAAAAAGTTATTCTCTTCTACAGCAGTATAATTTAATAAAAATACCATCTCCCTTTTGAAAGAGCGTGCTTCTTATGCCTAAATATTTTGTCAAGGTAGGCAACTCCCTTTGGAACAGAGCCTGTTTTGTTGATTTATTATGTGTTCTCTTGTTCTGTTTTTCCATATGTAATTAAGTTAATTGGACCATTATGGCATTTTTAAAATCTTAAATAGGTTAACGTGTAATATCTATGTGGTCCCAAAGGCCTAAAGCAGCACAAAGCATGTGCACACACGTACATATACACACAGTTTGTGCATGTCAGTATGATTTTTAAAGAGTTATGTGCTTCCTCCCCCTCTCTCTTTCTCCTCTCTACAAACCCCTAAAACCAAACACATTTTCCCAAAGAACGATGATGTTTGCTTTAAAGCCAGCATTAATTACCAAGAAGCCCTTGGGTTGAATTCTTAAACAGTATGGATCAATATGGGTTGTAAAAAGACTGTTTGAGGGGGAGTTGTGTTACAAACCTGCTCTTCTATAACACTGTGGTGATGTTAGTGTAGTCAAATGATTTTATAGCACTAAGTGTATTTATAAAGCTACTTATAATGCTGTTAGAGTATACAGTACCAGTCAAAAGTTTGGACACATTACTATTTTTAATGTTTTTGAACAAAGTATGTTCAAGCCTGCATTTATTTGATAAAAAAAAAA
Organism: Rhinogobio ventralis; assembly: GCA_039654625.1. Taxonomy (NCBI): domain Eukaryota; kingdom Metazoa; phylum Chordata; class Actinopteri; order Cypriniformes; family Gobionidae; genus Rhinogobio; species Rhinogobio ventralis. The sequence continues at coordinate 13,582,920 of CM077195.1, read as the reverse complement.
ACAGAAAAAAAACTAATATTGTGAAAAATTATTACAATTTAAAATAATGGTTTTCAATTTTAATAAACTTTAAAATATAATTTATTTCCGTGATGCAAATAAGGAACAGCAAAAAGGAACAGCAATTATTCAAAATTGCAATCTTTTCTAACAATATAAGTCTTTACTATCACTTTTTATCAATTTTACACATTCTTGCTGAAGAAAAGTATTAATAAAAAAAAAAGTACGAAAAAATACTGACCCCAAACTTTGTGTTTTAGTGTGGGTTTTTATTTTTTTATATATTTTTATTTTTATTATTCATCAAAGAATCCTGAAACAGTATCATAGGTTATTGAAAAAAAAAAAAAAAAAAAATATATATATATATATATATATATATATATATATATATATATATATATATATATATATATATATATAAGCATAGCTGTTTCCAACATTGATAGTAAATCAGCATATAGTAGAATGGTTTCTGAAGGATCATGTGACACTGAAGACAATGGCTGCTGAAATTCAGCTTTGCATCACAGAAATAAATTATATATAGTATATTAAAATGGAAAACCATTATTTTACATTGTAATAATATGTCACAATATTACTGTGTTTTTTCAGTATTTTTTATCAAACAAATTCAGCCTTGGTGAGCATAAGAGACTTCATTCCAAAATATTAAAAATAGTAATGTTTCCAAACATGGATCCATCATGCCTTGTTACCACTGTGCAGGCTGCTGGTGGTGGTGTAATGGTGTGGGGGATGTTTTCTTGGCACACTTTAGGCCCCTTAGTGCCAATTGGGCATCGTTTAAATGCCACGGCCTACCTGAGCATTGTTTCTGACCATGTCCATCCCTTTATGACCACCATGTACCCATCCTCTGATGGCTACTTCCAGCAGGATAATGCACCATGTCACAAAGCTCGAATCATTTCAAATTGGTTTCTTGAACATGACAATGAGTTCACTGTACTAAAATGGCCCCCACAGTCACCAGATCTCAACCCAATAGAGCATCTTTGGGATGTGGTGGAACGGGAGCTTCGTGCCCTGGAAATTCAGCCTTGGTGAGCATAAGAGACTTCATTCAAAAACATAAAAAATAGTAATGTTTCCAAACTTTTGACCGGTACTATATATATATATATACACTCACCTCAAATGTTGGCCCATATTGATAGGATAGCATCTTGCAGTTGATGGAGATTTGTGGGATGCACATCCAGGGCACGAAGCTCCCGTTCCACCACATCCCAAAGATGCTCTATTAGGTTGAGATCTGGTGACTGTGGGGGCCATTTTAGTACAGTGAACTCATTGTCATGTTCAAGAAACCAATTTGAAATGATTCGAGCTTTGTGACATGGTGCATTATCCTGCTGGAAGTAGCCATCAGAGGATGGGTACATGGTGGTCATAAAGGGATGGACATGGTCAGAAACAATGCTCAGGTAGGCCGTGGCATTTAAACAATGCCCAATTGGCACTAAGGGGCCTAAAGTGTGCCAAGAAAACATCCCCCACACCATTACACCACCACCACCAGCCTGCACAGTGGTAACAAGGCATGATGGATCCATGTTCTCATTCTGTTTACGCCAAATTCTGACTCTACCATCTGAATGTCTCAACAGAGACTCATCAGACCAGGCAACATTTTTCCAGTCTTCAACTGTCCAATTTTGGTGAGCTCGTGCAAATTGTAGCCTCTTTTTCCTATTTGTAGTGGAGATGAGTGGTACCCGTTGGAGTCTTCTGCTGTTGTAGCCCATCCGCCTCAAGGTTGTGCGTGTTGTGGCTTCACAAATGCTTTGCTGCATACCTCGGTTGTAACGAGTGGTTATTTCAGTCAAAGTTGCTCTTCTATCAGCTTGAATCAGTCGGCCCATTCTCCTCTGACCTCTAGCATCAACAAGGCATTTTCGCCCACAGGACTGCCGCATACTGGATGTTTTTCCCTTTTCACACCATTCTTTGTAAACTCTAGAAATGGTTGTGTGTGAAAATCCCAGTAACTGAGCAGATTGTGAAATACTCAGACCGGCCCGTCTGGCACCAACAACCATGCCATGCTCAAAATTGCTTAAATCACCTTTCTTTCCCATTCTGACATTCAGTTTGGAGTTCAGGAGATTGTCTTGACCAGGATCACACCCCTAAATGCATTGAAGCAACTGGCATGTGATTGGTTGATTAGATAATTGCATTAATGAGAAATTGAACAGGTGTTCCTAATAATCCTTTAGGTGAGTGTATGTGTGTATGTATATATATATATATATATATATATACACACAATCTTTTGTACTGTTGAATAGGCATAATAATTGAAAATAGTGTATAAAAATCTATTCGACCCTCTAGTGCTTTAACATAACAAATTAGTTCATAGGAATCAGCTTCCTGTCTCTGTACCTTTGCTGCAAGGACTTCCTGCCTGTCTGACTTTAATTTTTTGCTTTATATCCTGTAGACAGATACTTATTTCCGTTAGACAGAGAACAAAATCCATTCTCTGGTGCAAAATATTTACCATTTCACCAGCTAAGCTGTAACAGCGGACAGTAAATTACAGGGACAATGGTGCTATAAATGCTTATATCATTGAAATGGGTACACCAAGCCATTTCCACTGCTGAAACAACACCTCATGCTCCATTCTGTGAATGTTTTATGCTAGGTTATTGAATAAATGGCCTCAATGCAAAAATTGTATAACCTAATAACTGAACTCTTACGTTAGGTGCACACTTTGATGTTTACCAAAAATGTTGCTGTTCAGGGATCGTAACAGATCTCTTTAATCACTGGACAGAATCAGTTTCAGTGAATCAATTTCAATTAATCTTAGCCTCTTCTGAAGTTCTACAACTGACCAAAATCTGGGGTTACTACTACAACAGGTGGACACAACAAATCTACAACAAATCTAATGATTTCAGTTTCTGAAATGACTTTTGTTAATTGTAAAAGATCTCTTTTGTCGTTGGACAGAAACAGTTTAAAGGTGCACTATGTAACTTTTCCGTCCACTAGAGGTCGCCTATTCAAAACTAAGGCGTAGTTTGACGACACCAAGTTTGAGTGCAGAATCTTGGGACATGTGGTCTTCACCTCACAGCCAGTGGAAAAGAATCGGGATAGGACTCGGGCAGAAATCATGTTCATGGATGTGATTATTAACGTTACTGTAGTATGAAGCAGAGCAGGACCAAGTGTTGTGGGAGCGGAGCAAGGCCGCTGGAGCGATTGTTAATAAGAGGAATGCAACACACGCCTCCCAAGCAGCGGGACTTTTATTATGCCACAGTTACTGGCGCCATTTCCGCTTTTCCGGTCATGAGTATGAGGTAACGCAGCTCTGTTTATCATATTAGATACATTTGAGTGTGTTGAAAATGATGTTATGACGTTACTCTGTGCGTTCGCTCGGCGGCTGCTATGACACTTGTTGCACACTGCAGTAAGAGTAAAGCGTTTCTGCTAAATGAAACCGGAAACTGAGGGTAACACAGATATGACGCAATTGACAGGCGACTCCCTCACTCGTCCCGGTTCCTTGGTTAAAACAGCAATTTTCTCACGATTTACAAATAGTTGGAAACATTTGGGATATTGTAAGTACTCAACTGAACAAAATATATATCACTGGTGTTTTTTGGATATTTTACTGCAAAAATGTTACATATTGCAGCTTTAAGTGAATCAATTTCAATTAATCTTAGTCCCAAAGTTCTAAAAGTGACCAAATTTTTGGATTGCAGTTCTAATACGCCAGGCGTCTAATGATTTCGCTTTCTGAAATAACTTTTGGGATTGTGAAAGATCTCTTTCATCGTAGAGTAGAATGAGTTTAAACAAATCTGATTTTAATTAATCTTAGCCTCTGCAGAAGTTATAAAAGTGACAGAAATTTTAGCTTGCAGTTCTACTCCTAACAGGCGTATAATGAAAAACCATTATGAACATAGCAATTGATTTGTAGGTGTATGTGTAATACTGTAACTTGTTTCTAAAGTCCAAGATCATGTGGAAGGATGAATGAAAGTTTTTTTTTCTTTTTTTTTTTTCTTAGGTTTTTTATTGCACTCAAAAATGTTTGAATTTTATTGCATTGGATACAAAATATCAAGTAATCAACTAATTTCACTTTTCTGAGACACTTTTTAAATTTTATCCAACTGGTCTCAAGGACATTTTTGGTGGATTTTTTTTTCTCTCCTACAGGTGTCCTAGCAGAATCGTTGTTGTTTATCACATTTAAAGTGCCCATATTATGCTATTTTTAAAGGCTCCTAATTTTGTTTTGGAGGTCTCCTATCATTTTCATTTCTCATAATATACATTGCACATCCCCACAATTCAATGTTTCTCAAATGACTCGTCTCTCTAAATCCCTCCTTTCCACGAGCTACTCTGCTCTGATTGGTCTTGTTGGTTTATTTAAATTATTAAAGGATTAAAAGGGATTTATGGAAATAAAGAACAAGAAATAAGAACTGTTAAAATTCCAGTTGATGCTAGAGGTCAGAGGAGAATGGGCAGACTGATTTAAGCTGATAGAAGAGCAACTTTACCACTCGTTACAACCGAGGTATGCAGCAAAGCATTTGTGAAGCCACAACACGCACAACCTTGAGGCGGATGGGCTACAACAGCAGAAGACCCCACCGGGTACCACTCATCTCCACTACAAATAGGAAAAAGAGGCTACAATTTGCACAAGCTCACCAAAATTGGACAGTTGAAGACTGGAAAAATGTTGCCTGGTCTGATGAGTCTCGATTTCTGTTGAGACATTCAGATGGTAGAGTCAGAATTTGGCGTAAACAGAATGAGAACATGGATCCATCATGCCTTGTTACCACTGTGCAGGCTGGTGGTGGTGGTGTAATGGTGTGGGGGATGTTTTCTTGGCACACTTTAGGCCCCTTAGTGCCAATTGGGCATCGTTTAAATGCCACGGCCTACCTGAGCATTGTTTCTGACCATGTCCATCCCTTTATGACCACCATGTACCCATCCTCTGATGGCTACTTCCAGCAGGATAATGCACCATGTCACAAAGCTCGAATCATTTCAAATTGGTTTCTTGTACATGACAATGAGTTCACTGTACTAAAATGGCCCCCACAGTCACCAGATCTCAACCCAATAGAGCATATTTGGGATGTGGTGGAACGGGAGCTTCGTGCCCTGGATGTGCATCCCACAAATCTCCATCAACTGCAAGATGCTATCCTATCAATATGGGCCAACATTTCTAAAGAATGCTTTCAGCACCTTGTTGAATCAATGCTACGTAGAATTAAGGCAGTTCTGAAGGCGAAAGGGGGTCAAACACAGTATTAGTATGGTGTTCCTAATAATCCTTTAGGTGAGTGTGTGTATATATATTTTAAATATGCACACATTCCCTCTTATTTTGTCTGCCTAATATGTAAAAATATAAAACATTTGTCACGTCAAATTCAGTTATGATTTACATAATGTCATTTTCAATTAAAAACAGTGAAATTTCATAAAAAATGTCAAGTAGTTTGCATCACTCGATGTTACTGTTGGTCGCAGAACGTTTATTGTAAAACAGTTGTCAAATATTAAAGGTGGGGTAAGTGCTTTCTGGTAACCAATGTTGATATTTCAAATCACCAAAACAAACACGCCCCTATTTTGATAGCTCCGCCCACACATACGTAACCCAGGCAACGACTATGGCGGAATCTGTGTGGTACTATGGTAATCCAGGTTGAATGTTCAATGAAAAAGTCATCCCTTCCATCCCAAAAACACAAGCAGTTCTCATGAACAACTCGATAGCACAGGAACGACAGTCCAACTAACGAATATATTACAATTATGACAAGATTAGAGGGTTATATCGATCACGAAAAGAGGAACCAAACATATATTAGGACTATGTTATCTTACTTTTCGGACTCATTTTGGGAGCTGACGCTTAAAACAGACAGTGAGGAGGTTTAGACGCTCCAGGCTTATCGGGTGTAAAAATGAATGGGTCTTTATCATCACTGAAGTGAACGACAATACGATCGGAAATGGACAAACAAGTAAACATGACACACAAGCATATTGAAGCAAAAGCCAGCATACAGTTGCAAGAAAAAGTATGTGAACCGCTTGCAGAATCTGTGAAAATGGAATGAAACACAATGCATTAAGAGTCGGGGGGTGAAAACTGAACAGGATGAAGATGTCCAAATCTTTCTTATTTTGTTTAAATATCCTTTTTTTTCATTTAGTAATGCCCTTCAGAAGCAACAGAAGATACTTACATGTTTCCCAGGAGACAAAGTAAGTACAATTTACCTTGATCTTCAAATTCAATACGTTTTCACCCCCTGGCTCTTAATGCATCGTGTTTCCTTCTGGAGCATCAGTTAATGTTTGAACCTTTTTTAATAGTTGTTTGAGTCCCTCATTTGTCCTCAATGTGAAAAGATGGATCTTAAAATCATACAGTCACTGCTGGAGAGGGTTCAAATATGAAAAAGATGCTGGAAAACTAAGTTTGCAGGACCTGGAGGATTTTTCTGAAGAACATTGGGCAGTTTAACTGCTCAGAACAAACAAGGGACTCATGAACAACCATCACAAAACAAAAAAACAGCCATGGATCATCCAGGGAATGACACACAGTATTAAGAATCAATGGTTCATAAACTTTTGAACGGGGCCATTTTAATAAATTCAGCTATGTTTTTGTCTTGTGGACTATATGTAAAAAAATGTTATGTAAAATATCTTATTCAGGACAGCACTAAATAAAAAATAACATGCATTTTGTATGATCTCTTTTATTTAGTTAAAATGATTCCCATTTTCACAGATTCTGCAAGCGGTTCACATACTTTTTCTTGCAACTGTATAATTAGTTCTGTGAAACAAAACAAAACCAATGTTACTCACCTATTCAGAAGAAATAAAGCAACCTCAGCCTTAGCGCTCCTTGAGTTCTCTCCAGCGCTGGAAAGCTGATACTTCTTGCCTGATCGTAAGCCTTCTTTTGTTCCACAGACATCTTCCACTTTAGTTTATCTGCCATCTCTCTCTTTCTGCCATCTATCTGCCATCTCTCTCTTTCATTTTTTCGAATTTGGCCATTTCTAATTATTCGGGGGGACTCGGGGCCCTCAATGTCTATGGTGGTTACGGCCCTGCCCATTGCAAGGACTACTTGAGCAGGACGTTTCTCAGTAATACACTACTCATTTTGAGGTGCATTATGAGATGTTGCATCTTTCAAGAGCAAGTGTTTTGCTCAGTAAAATGCTATCTGAGGGCTGGTCAAATTGTTTACGGGTGGACAACGTACAACATAGGCGGGCATTATGCCAATGTTTTTTCTAGTGACGTAGAACCGTCACGCAGTGGAATTTAAAATACAAACGCCTCGTATATAGTCAATTCATTCTTTTGGGAGACAATAACTTTGTTTATCGTGCACTTTCGACTTTACAACTTTGCAGAACGTTTACATTCACAAACCGCTATATTACACTGCATGAAAGAAAATATTTGAAAAACCATAATAGGGGCACTTTCACAAATAAAACATGTTCATCAAAGTCACACCATACCTTTGTTTTTACCCAAGATCACACTGGGGTCAGATTGTACAATCTGGAAGGACACAATCATATAGGACAAACAAAAAAATCACACTGCTGATAGTTAGCTAGCAGCATTTGGGCCAGTCTCCCAGACACAGCCTTTAGTCACAAAATCACAGCCAGATTCTAGTCCCAAGTTAAATGACTCTCGTAATGAACATTCTTCATGTGAATAGCTTCTTAGACTAGAACAAATCTGGCAAAGTTTTCTTGGGAGCATCATTTGGAGAATAGAATAATCACATCATTTCCTAGATTGTGACACACACTAATGGGTCACGAATTTGATAAATCACTATGGCCTACGCATCAAACATCAACACATGCAGTTTACTCGCCATATGCGCACAGCATATGTGATGATGTGTGTGTGTGTGTGTGTAAAAAGTCTTTATGTCCCTTGTCGTTATATTTCTTAATATTCAATTTTAATTTCAAAAACTGAAAGACTGTGGTGCACTTTGTTCTCTAAAGCAATAGAAAACAAACAAACAAATAAATATATAATCAACAACTATAGATTTGAAAGTGCATTCAATTGAATTGACTAAACCCCTTTTTCCACACTTCCCGTCACTGTGGCGTCTCACTTTCTATAATGTGCCAGAGATGCACTTATCTCTTATTTATTCTCTCTCTCTCTCTCTCTCTCTCTCTCTCTCTCTCTCTCTCTCTCACACTCTCACACTCTCACACTCTCTCACTCTCTCACTCACTCACTCACTCACTCACTCACTCACTCACTCACTCACTCACTCACTCACTCACTCACTCACTCACTCTCAGCCGTTCCTTATGGAGCTCATTTCCTTCTCAAAGTAAACATAATTTAAATATAAGAAATAGTCACATTGCAGTTATGAGACACAGAGTAACCTTGTGGGGAAATAAAGTTACAATTATGTGAAATAAAGTAGCAATTAACTTTTTATTTTATCTTTTTATTACTCTGAGGCTTCTGTAGTTTCTCCACTAACTCTCTAATAATATTAAAAAAAAAAAAAAAAAAGTTTTAAGGCACTAAAATATTGAAGTTCTCGAGTATGCCTAGAATATTAGAAGCACATTCAAACGGTGCCTTGATTTTTTTTTCCAGAGGTTTCTTTCAATGTGACCATCTGAGTAACTTTATTTCTTATTAACTTTATTAATTATTGCTCTGAATCAGTCATCATTTACTGATCATCATTACTAACCAGAATGACCATCTTTCTTCTGTAGCAAACAAAAGTAGATGAAAGAAGTGAATATTCATATATTCATGCTACTGATACAATGTAATTGAATAGAAATATAGACTATTTTTAATACTTTATTGTGTTTTTGGAGCTCGTCCCTTTTGTGTTTCATTGATATTCTACAAACTTTTTATTGAACGAAAATAGAGAGTATTCATATATTAAATTAACCATGATTAATTTTGTGATTCCAGAAATTTGTTTGATTAATATCAATAGTTGTTTATTTTTAGTTGTTTATTGATGTGTTTGTAGCATTTACATTTATATTAGAGTTAGATAATTATAATATATTCTTTTATTTTTCAAATTTTACTAAGTAATGCTGTGGCCACTTGGAAATTTGCTGAGGCCCCCTGCTGGATCCTGGTCCCCTGTTTGAGATCCACTGATATAGAAGAAAAGAATAACAAAATTAACCACTATACGGTCTATACATGTGAAATTTGGAAAGGAAATGCAATACTAATAGGGTGAATTAAGGGTGATTGGGACACTTTTTGCCATTGAGATGACTTGGAAAAAATGTCCCAATCACCCTGAATTCACCCTAATAATAGATCACATTCACATTCTTTTAGCATATCCCATGAAATGGTATAAAGTCAGCATTAAAACAAGGCTTCATGCTCACCTCCTTAAAAAATGTATCTGAGAGCCTTAACGATCCAGTCATAAACTACTGGTAAATTATTGGCCTTATGTTCTGTAAAATATCAATGTGCGAATAAACTGACTACCTCATGACCTGATTATGGGGACCTTTAATGTTATTATCACAGGGCTGACTGTAATTCTGACAATTCTGTCTCGCACACTGCAAAATTTGTGTGTGAGAGCGAGAGAACGGGGTTACCATCTCTTTACCATTTCTGTGATAATGAGATCTCAGTCTACCGCTCCCCCCGCAATACTGACACACACCGCATTCTCTCCAGGCCTCCTTAATTACATTGTGCCTCATAAACCTCTAAACCTGCCAAATAAACACTCTCTCCGAGGACCAGGCGCTGTACTTTCCACAGCGAGCGAAGGGGCTTCTATGAAATTCAGACTGTGTGAATTGATATGGCCGATGAGTGCCTTCCTCTTTCTTTTTTTTTTCAGCTTATGCCAATAAATTCAGTATTCATAGTAATGGTGTGTGTGTGTGTGTGTGTGTATTCAATATGAAGAATTTAAACTGGCTCTTTATTGGCCTTTTACTGAAACTGAATAGACCAGCGGAAGATTAGGAAGCAGACAGGGAGAGTGAGAGAGAGCGAGAGAGAGAGAGTTGAAAGCGTGGCTGATGTGGAGGCTGTTAAAGTGAGTGCTTTGAGGAACATATGAGTTGATTTAGCAGACTGACTGCGTTTCAGAACAGATATCATGGCATGTGTGCTCACAGGTTGTTTACGTTAGCACTTACCGGATTAGCGTTGGAGATAGCGTCACTAACCCATCTGTCTGGATTCAGACTTGTGTTAAATGCTCATCTCGCCGAGTTGTTTGAGCTCAGGTGTATGGTTGTAAAGTGGTCCCAAAATATACTTAAAAATTTATAATTTCTTTACATTAGATAAAATAAAAAAAAAATCCATTTGGCATCTGCAGAATAAACTTCTCTATTCAATGCAGTTTGTTTTATGATATACTGCCCAGTATATTACAAATATAATTGTATTACAGCTTAGTGATAACATTTAATTATTCATTTAAATATATAATTTTAATAATATACTTTAATGTGACTGTGCATATTTTCACAAGTTTCACAATTTTTTTAAACTGATTTAGTTGAGGGTGAATAAAAAAATTATCTGTGTTCATAGGAAATTTGGAGAATTATCTTTGAAATCTGTGTGACGCTTGTATCTAATTTGTGGCCTGCGGTTACTGATTAAACTGGGCCCATGAATCATGGACCTTAGAGAACATGATGTTTTTACTTTTAATCAATTGGACTGAAGGTCATATTAGTGGATGAATGGATTCTGATATGCTCAAGTTCACCTATGTGTCTTTCCCCACACACACACACACACACACACACACACACACACACACACACACACACACACACACACACACACACACAGACAGACACAGACAGACAGGTGTAGTTTAACACATTTAATGAACATGTATGTTACACTGATGTTTAACTCTTTCCCCGCCATTGGTAACTTTTAAAAAAAAAACACTAGCAGGGAAAGAGTTGCAATAAGTTCGTCTTCATTTTGAATGTTTTTTCAATTAGTACCAAACTACACTCTAAAAATGGCTTGGTTAAAAACAACCCATTTGGCAACCCAGCGCTGAGTAAATATTGGATAGAACACATGCTGGGTTAAAGTTACCCAGCAAGTTGGGTTACACATTTTAACCCAGCAGGTTGGGTTGCACAATTTAACCCAAATTCTGCTCATGTTGACTAAATGTTGGGCTAATTTTACCTCATTATTGGTTATTTACATTTTCTTGCAGCAAATCCAATTTATATATTTTATTTAGGCTATATAAATTATTTAATTAGGCTATATATTGGTAATTAATGGACATTAAACAGTCTAAATCAAATAATTGTATTTAATGGCAAGCTCATTAACAACACCAAAACATTTAGAAAGTGACAGGAGCAAAAGGAGCAAACTCTGTGCGCTTCTGTCATCTTTGGGAAGAAAAGAACTGGCGTCAGTACGGTTTGAACTGTCTGTTCAACAGATGAAACTGTTCACACGTGTCGCAGCTGTTATCGTGATGCTCGTTTGAGATGATTCTTCAACACGGCCGTGTCGCGTCTCTCACTCAACAGTAAATGTAATTGTAAAACAAGTTGAAACTACAAATGTTTTTCATCTGTACAGTAATTATTTCATACAAGTGTATACAATATACAAACCTTAAAGTTATTCAGGAAGATCACCTCAGGAAGTTTTCTCATTCTGGGTAAAAAAAAAAAAACGTGTAGTGTACGTATTAGTATTAGTAATTATTACGTATTAGTGTAGGGTTGTTTTTTTTTTTTTTCTTTTTTTGATACAAATGATCCTTGTTAATATTCATAAAGGGGTCATGAACTGGCTTTTTTATTTTTATACTGTCGTCTGAGGTAAACTTATGACGTTCGCGTGGTTTTTACATTCAAAAACATCATAATGAATAAGTAATAGGCTATTTTCTACACTGGTTTTAAGCCTCTCTCCTGGAACGCTCGGTTTTTATGGGCGTGCCGCATTGAAGACTTGGAAGTAAACGCCCACTGCTATGATTGGATAACAGTTTTGCATATTATAATGAGCTTCGGCTCCTCCGTCAGTACACGTGAGCAATTGTTTTGAAAACGTGTGGAAAGACAGCAACCGGTATGATTCACTCACAGGGCTCGCAAAATGTCTTTATCAAACAAACACAATGATTTATCTCTCATCCACCCACAATTAATTGGAATGTTATTTTTTTTATTTATTGGCCCGCCCGATCGGTGGATATAACAGCGAACCGCGCATCACTAACACACACACGCACAGTCACACACACGCCAAATATGTACATCAGACAAATGGATAGTCTACAGAACATTCTGTTTCATTTCTAAATGTTTCTCTCCTTTCTTGCCATATACATACTTTCCAGAATTGTATATTTTTGCTTTGTATCTTTCTAGTGAGTTTTTCTCATTATAGTCCCCTTTATCTTGCTCACTTGCTCTTAACGCAGTATGTAAGCTGCCTATTTATTGTGAAAGTTGCTTATACAAATAATTTTCTTCAGGTTTATACATCCAACATTAAATATAGCCAATTTAAGTTTGGAAACAATATGTTGTATTTATAATGTCACACTATTTATCTAACAGTTTAAATGTTTTTCATACATAAAAAAATATATAAATGGATTTTAGGAAGGGGGTCCCTCATAAAAGGTTCATCATATTTGGGGGTCCTCATAAAGTTTGAAAACCCTGTCCTAAGGACTTCCGGAAACAAGAGCATAAACAAGCAATGGCTACCAAAGTGGCGTGTTTTGTATACTCTCTGTCTTGTCTTCAGAAAAGCCTAAAAAAAGAAAACCTGACAGTGGACACTTTCATGGATTGCACAAAGAGGTATTGTTTAGGGCTGGAGCGACACATTGACGAAATCGATTACGATTTAGCCATTAGCTAGCCATTAACTAGCCATTAGCATCTGCTCTAGAGTTTTGTTTTGTCTGATACATGACAGGGGATTAGGGGTGAACATAAACAGTGCGTAGTCAACATAATCGATTACATCGACGCATCGTTCCAGCCCTAATATTTTTGTCATAGCTCGAACCTTTTCGGCATTACATAATTCAACCTGTTTGAAAGCTGTGTACAGAAGAGCTTCTGTGCTCCTATTGGTCAACGTCACTGATGTGACAGAACCCTTTGTGGAGGACTTAAAAAAATCAAACATGCTAGTCTTTCTGTCGGGACATCATGAAGCTTCACAGATACACCGCCGGTTGTTGTCCACTATGACACACTATACAAGATAAACTATCGATTCTTGTACACTCTATATACCCTAATAACTATATACACCCTAACAGAGTGTGCCAAAATCAGGCTGATATTGTGTAGTCTGAACCTGGCATTAGTCTAATGGTGTAAGTAGATGTATGAATTTTTCATATATTTCATATAGCAGTAAGTTAAATTCACTCGGTTTACTTTGTAAAATATGTGTTTTGAATATTTCTGTTTTTATTCTGGGTATATTACTTGGTTTATTCTGTATGATTGGCTGTTTTTCGTGCATAGTCTGTGTAATTAAAATGTGTGTTTATGTGTGGGTGGTTTTGTTTCTTTTTTTAAACTTGTTAAAATGTATACTTTTTAAGTGAAATTTGTGTGTGTGTGTGTGTGTGTGTTTAGGATAAAAATAATGTAAGGGAGACTGTGTGTACAAGATGAAAGAGATTTGGATGCTGCGTTTTGAAGACTAAGAATCCCCTCATGACACCCAACAAATTACGTGCCTCGGTTTTCCAGTGTCAGAGCGTGAGTGTCGACCATTAATCAAACCAAAACTTTCCAAGAGCTGTAATTATGCTAATGAACCTTACTCCTCTCACTCTCCTCACTTGCTCATTGGCCCTCCCTGGGGTCAGAACATCGGTTTTTCTTTTGCAGTGTGGCCTTACAGAATTATTATTCCTGAGACGTTGGGTTCACCTGATTGGTCATTCCAAATGGGAATGCTGTCTGACTTGAATTCATATGGACACGAGGTTAATTATTGACCATGTTATATACAGAAGCTGACTGAGCCGGGTTTAAAAATCATCTGTCTCATCCAAAAACAACAAGGGGGTGAATATCACATCACAAAATGGGTCATATTTCACTCCAAAGTCAAAGGAAGAGCATAAAGATAAAAAAGTATATTTTTAGGACCATTAAATCCTAAAGGATTAGTTGAATAAATTACGTTTTTCATTTTTGGGTGAACTTTCATGGTCTTAAAATAGACAAAATATTCTTTATGCTAAAACAACAACAAATTCTTTTGATTTTGTGGTAAAATGTGACCTGTGACACAAAAAAAAAGATCTGTACTCACCGAAAGTTTGGAGAATTATCTTTGAGATCTCTGGGAAGTGTGTACGGTATCTGTCAAGTAATTTGTGGCCTGCGGTTACTGATTAAACTGAGTCCAGGAATGGTGGGCCTTAGAGAACAGTACTGTTTATCTATCTCTGCCCGAATGCCCAACATCGAAACATTCACTCCTCCAGGGAGAAATCCACAGCTCTATACACATAGCACTGTGAGTATGTCTGATATCTGTCCACCCTCTCCTCTTGTCTCCTATCCTGTCCTCGCTGAAATTGTTTTTAACTCTGTGACGGCTCGAGAGGCCATTAGAGCGACACACACATATGCTGACTCGCACACAAACAGACAACTTCCCCTATTCAGAAGCCTTACTGTAGAGTCTCAGCAGATACAAGCCTACGAGACCAAAAATCAATACTGTGGAATTGTCACAGCAGTCCTTAGAGAGTCCTCTGCTGCCAAGTAGGGGTCCGGTTCATAGAAGACAATGTGAATTCCCACTTACTGATTCTTTTGGTCTCTGGGGGGACCCTCCTAACATCGCTGCCTACTCCTCTGACATGTTTTTTGGCACTATGCTTCTGACATTTTTGCTTTATAACCCCACGTTTGTATATGTGTGAGTGTGTGTGTGTGTGTGTGTGTGTATTTATTTCAAGGAGATCTATAGAGATGGCTATCGGTTAGCATCATGTTAACTATGAAATCATTGCAGGATCCTTGGAAATATTTCAAATCTGCCATCTTTGCCCCCGGGCACTCAGTTCCACCAGCAGATTTTTTTGTTTTTGAGACCATCACCTGAGCCTGTAACTAATTTCTCTGGAGCTTAGGTGTGTTTGACATCATGCGCAGATGACCAGCATCTGACCTGAAGCAGTGCATGCTGGTTAGATATTTTACTGTAGACTGTACCATGTCACTCTGCCATTTGCCCAAGTACCACAAGAGCAGTGTTGGGAAGGTTACTTTGGAAATGTAATAGTTACACTACTTATTACTAGTGCTGGGCAATCGATTAATCGCATCCAAAATAAAAGTTTGTGTTTACAGAATATACACTCACCTAAAGGATTATTAGGAACACCATACTAATACTGTGTTTGACCCCCTTTCGCCTTCAGAACTGCCTTAATTCTACGTGGCATTGATTCAACAAGGTGCTGAAAGCATTCTTTAGAAATGTTGGCCCATATTGATAGGATAGCATCTTGCAGTTGATGGAGATTTGTGGGATGCACATCCAGGGCACGAAGCTCCCGTTCCACCACACCCCAAAGATGCTCTATTGGGTTGAGATCTGGTGACTGTGGGGGCCATTTTAGTACAGTGAACTCATTGTCATGTTCAAGAAACCAATTTGAAATGATTCGAGCTTTGTGACATGGTGCATTATCCTGCTGGAAGTAGCCATCAGAGGATGGGTACATGTTGGTCATAAAAGGGATGGACATGGTCAGAAACAATGCTCAGGTAGGCCGTGGCATTTAAACGATGCCCAATTGGCACTAAGGGGCCTAAAGTGTGCCAAGAAAACATCCCCCACACCATTACACCACCACTACCAGCCTGCACAGTGGTAACAAGGTATGATGGATCCATGTTCTCATTCTGTTTACGCCAAATTCTGACTCTACCATCTGAATGTCTCAACAGAAATCGAGACTCATCAGACCAGGCAAGATTTTTCCAGTCTTCAACTGTCCAATTTTGGTGAGCTTGTGCAAATTGTAGCCTCTTTTTTCTTATTTGTAGTGGAGATGAGTGGTACCCGGTGGGGTCTTCTGCTGTTGTAGCCCATCCGCCTCAAGGTTGTGCGTGTTGTGGCTTCACAAATGCTTTGCTGCATACCTCGGTTGTAACGAGTGGTTATTTCAGTCAAAGTTGCTCTTCTATCAGCTTGAATCAGTCGGCCCATTCTCCTCTGACCTCTAGCATCAACAAGGCATTTTCGCCCACAGGACTGCCGCATACTGGATGTTTTTCCCTTTTCACACCATTCTTTGTAAACTCTAGAAATGGTTGTGCGTGAAAATCCCAGTAACTGAGCAGATTGTGAAATACTCAGACCGGCCCGTCTGGCACCAACAACCATGCCACGCTCAAAATTGCTTAAATCACCTTTCTTTCCCATTCTGACATTCAGTTTGGAGTTCAGGAGATTGTCTTGACCAGGACCACACCCCTAAATGCATTGAAGCAACTGCCATGTGATTGGTTGATTAGATAATTGCATTAATGAAAAATTGAACAGGTGTTCTTAATAATCCTTCAGGTGAGTGTATGTGTGTGTACTGTATAATTATTATGTATATATAAATACACACACATACATGTGTATATATTTAAGAAAAAAATTATATTTATGTATAAAATATTTGTATTATAAATTATAGAAATATATATACAGTATATACATGCACATATTTCTTAAATATATACATGAAGGAGTGTGTATTTATAAATACATAATAATTATACACAGTACAAACACATATATTATTTAAACAGACTTTTATTTTGGATGTGATATCGTGATCATACTTTATTAAAGTAATGTAACGGATTACATTTTGATTACATTTTGAGTACTTTTCTAGATTTCTATCGAATGTTTTCAACTATTATTCATTTTCAAACTTTTAAACCAGGCAGGGTTAACCTCTAAAAAACAGTGAAAGTTATATTTAAAGTCCCTGTAAAGGCAATTCTGATATTTGTTTCTAAACACATTATAAATGTTAGAAATGTATTGCTTAAACACGTTACAAAGGCTGTGAACTGTGTAGTACTAAATTGTGGAGTTAGACTGTTAAACAGTTTTTCACCATTGCTGTGTTCAGGACTTTTTAGGCGGGGCTAAAACGGTGGCTCGATGATGCACTGGAGCCACTGTGCATATGGCCCCTCCCCCAACACTATCATAAAGGCTGATTTATACTTCTGCGTCAGACCTGCGCCGTATCCTCTACGCTGTTGGCTACTAGTAGTGGGAAGTTCGGATCATTTTACTGACTCGGATCTTTGAATCTCTTCCAGCAAAATGAACGAATCTTTTTTTCAAGTCATTTCGTTCATTTCAACAGAATCTAATTAAAATGTTACATGTTAAACACATTTAGTACCTTTGGAATAAAAAATAAACTAATTTCATGCAGCCATGGCCAAACTTTGAGAAAGAAATGATTAATTGTTTAGCTTGCTTCAGGCTATGTATGCAGTCTGTTAGTTCACCTCACCTCCCGATCCAAACCGTTCTTTCTTTTGTCACTTCACATTTAATCACGTCTGATCCCTAGAAAGATTAGTTCACCTCTCGTGTTAGTTAGTTCCGTCATCATGTCTGTTCTGGGCCGTGACAGCCTCTCATATGCAATGCATGCAGTCCGGAAACAGAACTGATTAGTTCATCTCTCGAGTCTTCGGGTTCGAGTCATTCGTTCATCGAGTACCAACCCCTATAGGCAAGGCTATGCAGTCACCGGAAACAGAAAAGATTAGTTCATCTTTCGAGTCTTCGGGTACGAGTCTCGTTCTTTTGTCACGTGACCGCTTGCCGGTTCAGTCTCTCGCAACATATACAACATTGCAGTCGTATTAATGCATGTTGTAATATATTTATTATTATAAAATCATCAGAAGATATGTGCAATAAACATTTATGTTATGCCTATCCATTCTGTCCAACCCAGTGTGTCCAGTCTTCATAGGAAAATCAATTATTATACTAGCTAAAAATAAAAAAAAATAAATAAAAAAAACTATACGCACTTGTTTGTAAGGAAGGTTGTGAATTAACTAATTTCTGTATCCAAAATGGCTGTCACGTCACGTGACAAAAGAACGAGACTCGGACCCGAAGACTCTAGAGATGAACTAATCCTTTCTGATTCTGCATTCAGCCTATGGGGATTTGAACGAACGACTCGAACCCGAAGACTCGAGAGATGAACTAATCTTTTCTGTTTCCGGTGACTGCATAGCCTTGCCTATATGGGGCTGGGACTTGATGAACGAATCACTCGAACCCGAAGATTCGAGAGGTGAACTAATCAATTCTGTTTCCTGTACAGAAACTATGGGATGTTGCGCATTGGCGGTCAACACAAAATGAACGAATTGTTCATGAACGACACATCACTATCGGCTACGCATCGATTTTCATTTATACTTCTGTGTCCTTGTCCGCATCGACGCGCAATTACACATGCAGAGGGAGCATGTGTACCCCTGAGGGAGGGGTTCTGGCAGACCAATCACAACGCTTGCGGTCCGCATAGAATTGACGCGTTGTTACATTTTTGGAGAGGTGCACGTTAGCGTACGTCAGCTACGGCGTACACTCAACGCAGAAGTATAAATTGGGCTTAACTGTTGATGACGCACTGGAGCCACTGAGCCTGGCCCCTCCCCTAACACGATCATAACTAGAGCACATTTTGCATCAGTTCGCCTGCTCGATCGTGAGTTACTGTCAGTACCGTTAGTTACTACAGCCTATAACTTACAAAACAAAAACGATGATATCTAGAAGAGGTGGATTAATTTTGTGAACAGCTACCTTGATGGAGAGCTGAGAATCACCACCAACACCTGTCTCTGCAGTGACTTTACACCGGATAGTTTTACATCAGAGACAACTGGGATTCACTGATAATCTGCTGCAGAATGGGGCCGAACCGATTATCTCCCGTGCCGGCCTTCATCCTCCCATCCGCCGACATCTGGTGCCATCGTGAACTGTACATGAGTGTTGTCTTGTGTGCTTACGGCAGCTTTCCCGCGAGTAGGCGTGGTTTCAGTGCAGACAGAGGACACGCCCCCAGCATTTGAGAGCAGAGAATGCTGCTTATTTTTTCAAGATTTTGATAAGCTATTTTATTTACTAGCCAGATTTTTTTGAGATTCAAATTTGGCTGGCTGGTTAATAACACATTTGTCTGTTATTAACTGATATTTACTGATATACTGATTTACTGATATATAAAAAAAGTTAAAATCTACATACTATACTTTTTACTACTTTGTGTGTGTGAAGGGAAAACATTATACCATATAAACTGTAATATTTTCTCACTAACAGAAGCAAGAATAGATTCTAGTTTCATACTCAACCCAACTGGCAACCCAAACAGACTCCCCCAGTGTAGCTGTCATAACATGCATGGAATTGTTGTTTTCTCTTTAAATAAAGTTATATTCCACCTAAAATATTCCATTGTTTAGACTCAGTGACCAATCGTGTGTTAGTAGTTAAACAGCTCTATTTTGCAAGTCAAAACGGGACACACTAATAGAGAGATTTGTCAACTAGGTGGCGATTAAGGTTAACATTCATCATGGGAGAAGCTTCCTCAGGTTCGACATTGAAACCTTAGATGTCGATAGCATTTTAACAGTTGGCAAACATATTTTGCTCTGAACTGTTATATTTGCACCCTTTTCTAATTTCTGGATGAAATTATTTTAAAATTTCCAGCACTGAAATTTGCAAATTCTAACAAGAGAACCAATCAAAAGCATCAGAATAGCATCACTTTACTAAACAACCTTTAAATGGCAGGAGGCATCGTTGCACATCAAAAACAGGCAAAGCAACAAATTAATATTATTCAACATATCCTAGCTTTTTACAGAAAATATTCAGATCTAACCCCCTTTTTAATTGTTAACATTATCATAAGTAACTGTAATTTAATTACACATTTTTTTCTTAGTAACTGTAACGGATTACAGTTACATTTATTTTGTAATTAAATTATGTAACTCCATTACATGTTACTAGTTACTCCCCAACACTGCACAAGAGCTATCTGAGAGCAGTCGACTGGCTATTTCTGCATAGCTTCGTGTTTCGTGTCTATTCTAACACATTCAGTTCTGCTTGCAAATTCGTTTTTTTTTTTTTATAACAGTAACAAATTTTTTCATGTAATATTAATGTTATATTGTGTCATGTTTCTCAAAATATTCTACAAAGTATAGACTCCATTTAATTTGTATATAAATAGTATAGCCAAAACAACCACTGCTCACGGATACATTCCTAGCTGAGCCCTGCCCACAGAGCTCACCACAGACATACTGCCAGACATACTACCACAGACAGCATCCCCGCTTCTGAGCTTCTCAGAGAAAATGGAAGAACTGGTGTATGCTGGAACCAGACTATCACACTCTATCGCCGCGAGATATCCCAAGATATAAACCAAAAAGCTGCGACCACCAAAGCCGATGGGCCCAGCTCGCCCTCGCCCTCCTCCTCCTCCTGTGAGATTTCTTTGGTCACAATGCTAGGGCCCACACCCTCCTCCATCTGTTTTAGGTGAAGCAAAAACAACTGATACCAGCTCTCACTGATGTGTGTCGGGTCCCCGCTATGATAACAATAACTTCAAATGTTTACATTGTACCTCTCCTTGGTTTCAAACGGATTACATAAACTGAGAATATTTGTTTTTTATTTGACTTAGCTCATTTAAAAGTAGACATTCCAAGCATTATGTAGACATATTTCTCATGCCTATGTGACAAATTTTCGCTGAGTTTCAGTTCATTTTCAAATGCATTTCAGAATGATGTTCACGGGCTGAGAGATGACAGAACGTGCATCATGTTTGTTTTCTTTATTTTGCAAAAAGCACAAAGTTTTGTTTTTGTTGTGACTGTACACAAAAAAAGTAGAAACTTAACAGATTATAATGATATATAACACTTGCCTGAATGATAAAAATCTACAGAGTTATTTGAGTCTCTTTGGCCCAGATAAAAAAAAAAGCCAGTCGATCACACCGGCGCGACGGCCGATTCCAGAGGGTTAATACAGTGTCTGTAGAAGAATAATGTTTTGAATGAAAGTATCAAATTGCTTATAGGTGCGCAGCAATTTGTTTTTGACCCTATTACCTGAGCCGTACATGTCATGTGAGCTAATTTCTCACTATTGATTATCCTGAGCTGTTGAAAAGTAGCAGACTGTTAGTCACTTTCTCACTTTTAAGATCCTTTCTAAACCAGTTGGGCACTGGCAAAACATCTGCTATAATATGATAATGAAATATTTCTGATTTCAATTTTGGCAGAATACACAGCTAATTTTGAATGGCTGTCAATGGAAAAAGATTTTTTTGAAAGTTTTTGCTGCCAGATGGTGTAGTTACGGCATCTTCCAGCAGGAGTTCACAATGCAATGCTAGCTAGCAAAACCTTGTCCCTTTTGTGTAAGTGTGTGTGTGTGAGTGCGTGTCATGTATTTGCCTCAGCTGCCCAGTGGGTGAAAGTATTACCATAATTAAGATCTTGGATGCTTAGGGAAGGACCTTGTAAATCGGGGAAGATGAGCCTAAATGAGGGAAATTGAGTTTGACATTTGGTGTGTGTTAGTGTGCGTTTGTGCTTGAGAAAGATGTTGTGAGTGTGTGTGTGTGTGTGTGAGAGTGTGTGTGTGTGTGTGAGAGTGTGTGTGTGTGTGTGTGTGAGAGTGTGTGTGTGTGTGAGAGAGTGTGTGTGTTAGAGAGAGAGAGAGAGAGAGAGAGATTGGACCCTTGCTGGTGGAACAAGTCCTGTTCCAGATGTGTCTCAGCAGGACTATGGTCTGCCCTGTGAAATGGTCACTGCTGGACAGAGAGGGATATTAGCAGCACATCTGTCCAGCTGTCCAAAGAAAATGTACCCATGTGTGCTTTTAAACTGCAGCCATCTATATAAGTGTCAAAGGGCTTAGCGTGTTCCTAGATTGACATTATGGTCCTAGAACAACATTTATTTATTTGTTTATATATATATATATTATATACATACATACATACATACATACATACAGACAGCTCTGGAAAAAAATAAGAGACCACTTATCAAAAGTGGTCCAAGGAACGAACAGTGGTGAACCGGCGACAGGCCCAAGGCTCATTGATGCACATGGGGAGTGAAGGCTGGCCCGTGTGGTCCGATCAAACAGACAAGCTACTGTAGCTCAAATTGCTCAAGAAGTTAATGCTGGTTCTGATCACAGAATACACAGTGCATTGCAGGTTGTTGCGTATGAGGTTGCATAGCCGCAGACCAGTCAGGGTGCCCATGCTGACCCCTGTCCACTGCCGAAAGCGGCAACAGTAGGCATGTGAGCATCAGAACTGGACCATGGAGCAATGGAAGAAGGTGGCCTGGTGTGATGAATCACGTTTTCTTTTACATCATGTGGATGGCCGGGTGCGTGTGTGTAGCTTACCTGGGGAACACATGGCACCAGGATGCACTATGGGAAGAAGGCAAGCCGGTGGAGACAGTGTGATGCTTTTGGCAATGTTCTGCTGGGAAACCTTGGGTCCTGCCATCCATGTGGATGTTACTTTGACACGTACCACCTACCTAAGCATTGCTGCAGACCATGTACACCCTTTCATGGAAACAGTATTCCCTGGTGGCTGTGGCCTCTTTCAACAGGATAATGTGCCTTGCCACAAAGCAAAAATTGTTAAGGAATGGTTTGAGGAGCACAACGAGTTTGAGTATAACACTTTTGCTGACTGTTATTATGAGACCGAATTAGAGGCAATATCACTAGATGCCCATCATCATCAGTGAACTGTTACAGAAAAAAAAATATGTTAAATAATTCAATAATTAAAACTTAAATAATTCAATAAGACATTGGTTGGGGGTCTCTTTGTTAACTAAGGGCCTGGGTTGGGAAGTCTATGATTGCTTTCTAGAAATGTTGTTCCAAGACCAACGAAGGGCTTTGATCCAGGAATATGTGCTACTTGGCTAAAGCACACTGTGTATGATACTGTATATGATATACATTTTTTAGCCCTCCTTGCCTTTCCTCTCTTTGTTTCTCAGTAATGGATGTATCATAGCACTGGTGCGTGACGTGGGTGAGAGTGGAGTGGGTTGGAGGGAATGAACACATCATCGCTCGGAGCGGGGAGTAGGCTTGACCTCTTTGATCTGCAAAAAAAACCCGAAAACCCCCCCCCCACTAACGTTATTGCGCACGGATGTGGGATCTAAATAGTACGAGTATGGTAATACTCTTGAGTACTGACGCATACAGTTGTCCCCTGTGTGTTGGAGCCTGGGTGGCTGATAGCCAAGAGTTTGACAAGCATAGTTGACGACTTGAGGTTAAGTTAAAAACAAATACTGGAAGATAATACAGTAAGTTACAGTAGATAGACATCTTTTGCATGCTGTCAACACTGGTTGCAATGTAGTTTGATTTGCGAACAAAAGACAAAGCCAGATCAATTGAATGAATTGCTCAAAAAGAGCAATTTTTTTTTTTTTTTGTTCAATGTTGCTTTTTTATGAAACTTGCCCACATTCAAGTGTTGATAAAAATAATGTATTTAATGAGGCTGTGTTCTTTCTTTTGATATATTGTATGTTCAGATATTTATACAAAAAACATTCTGGTGGCTATGAAAGTTTTGGAAAATTATCAAAAATCGCTGGTGCTGGCTGGCAACAAAAAAATAAAACAACAACAAAAGAAAAAACACTCATGGGGAAATAGTTAAGAGTGGTTCTCCAACCCCAAAATAATTACAACAATACACAAAGGTCCCTTTCATTTCATAATAAGGATTTTAAAAAAATGTTGTACACAAAAATATATAAAATATTTTAGAGCTTGACCTTTAGTAACATTATAAGTGAACCTTAAGGAACATATTTAAATAATAATAGTAATAATTAAAAAAAAATATCCATGTCATGATTCCTTAAAAATGAAGCTTTCACTTATATGAAGGTTTATCAAAGGGTGGATTATAATAGGAAATATCTTGATTTTTAGTTGTTTTGGCTTATTTCGAATTTTTGAATCATTCTGATGCCCTCTTGAAAATGCTGAGCCCCCTTAATTGGCCCCAGCTCCCTGGTTGAGAACCACTGCTCTAGAATCATTTAAATTCCTCATGGTTCTCATCCCTATTGTTGATACATTAGCATGTTAGCACCTGTGGGACAGCTAAGTTGAGTTCAACAGCTGCTGTCAAGGTCAAATAACAAACGACCGTCCGATAATGGTGGGAGGGATCATTTAGCTTCTCGGGTTCTCTCTAAAACACGAGGAGGTCCATTTCAGGCCCCAT
Source organism: Rhinogobio ventralis (assembly GCA_039654625.1). Classification (NCBI taxonomy): domain Eukaryota; kingdom Metazoa; phylum Chordata; class Actinopteri; order Cypriniformes; family Gobionidae; genus Rhinogobio; species Rhinogobio ventralis. Next base: position 13,558,373 of record CM077195.1, on the reverse strand, counting down.
GACTATATATTTCCCTCTCACTTTTTCTCTCTCATCTATTTGCTCTGGATCAAGAGGTAAAAGGGAGGAATTTTAATTAAGTATGGCACTGTGGGCTGGTCGGAAAAAAAAGGATCCAGCAATTAGAGTGGTGGTCGGAGAAAAAGGACTGCTCTCGTAGACCGTTAGCGGCTAATTATGCCCTGCATCAGCATAAGACAAGCTCTGCTAATGAAATAACCCATATCCCTCATCTCTTTCACACTCTCTTTCTGGCACTCAACATCCAGGAGAAAAACCCTACAAGGTCAGGGGCCGTACAAAATTCACATTACTGTTTATTAAGACGACTACGCCACAGCCAGGGGTCCTCACATTCCAATAACATGCTTGGTATCTGTGGCGATGATTTGATTATGTCCCTGACGTCTATGTATTTAATATGTAAAGATGGCAAAAGGGGTTTCAAGAGACCGTATGAGGAGCTGTAATTTGTTATTTATGTAATTACGTCAATGAATCTTTACCACACTGTGCATTTCATGAAAAGTTCAGGCATCATTGACCTCAGGTCATCTGTTAAAGATTAGTACACCCATTAATACATATTATGTCATTCAACCTGATTATTTTTTTTTTTTTTACGCTTACTAGGTATTTGCACATAGCATTTACATTTTTGTAAATTTGGATATATGCTTGAACACATAAAACTTATTTATATCCATAGTGTATGTGCATTTATGTTTACACTTTAGAAATGTAAAAATCTTTACAAACCCTTTACAAATATTAACATTTTCATTCTAAGTATATTTGTATTGTTACATTTGACTTGACTTGTATAGGTACTTTTGAGCCCCTACCGTATACCTATTCCTATTTTGTTGCAAAATGTAACTATAGCCTGCTTTATAGAATGTTGGATATATAAGTATGTTCAACTGTATCTGCACACAGAGGTCCCCGGCTCAAATTTTAGATTTTGTTAATATTTTTTCAGTAGAAATTAAATAAATAAATAATAATAATTCAGTAAAATATTAAATGTCACAGATGTATATTTACTGAGTAATCCACTATTTTGTAGAGGGGGGTCAAAATGACAATTTTTACCTGCGATTTGGAGCCAAATTAGAGGGGTATAAAAATATCTTTAGAAAGATGGCAGCATCATTATTTTATTTTTACACAGAGATTGGTAGGTCTTTTAGTTAAGTCTGTTGACTTTAGCCATCTTTATTGCATTATATGCCAATGGTGACAGTTCAAAAATGGCAAAAAGCACTTCTTGTTTGTGTGTATTTTGTGTTTTTCTATCAACACAATTGCGTAGAGCGAGCTGAGCCGAGCTGAGCGCAGAGCCCGCCAGAATGGGCGGGGCATCTGCCTATAAAAGACGCTCGGATTTGCCATGGATTCAGGTTAATTTGACTGAAGCGACGATCGCTAGTCATATGCACCATAGCACGCCCGTCTACGCAATACTCGTTCCCTTATCTCAGGGAACTGAGTTTACGTGCGTAACCGAGTACGTTCCCTTTCGAACAGTCAGTCATATTACGTCTAGCTAGACACAGTGGGAACCTATTCAGTCACGCTGTGCTATGATGAGCGCAACGACATGCACCCTACTCATGCTGAGACACTAGTGTAAGAGTCCCAAGCCAGAGTTTATTGACATGATCATCGCATAAGGGGCAAGACCTAAATATGAAAAATGGCTAGGCTCACCATAATGGGGGCCCAAGCGCTTGCAGCGCAGGGACATATGAGTTCTAGGTCCCTAAGCGCAAACTTGTGAAGGGCCGGGCTCATAGAGCAGGGACTTCCAAACTGTAAAACCTGGCAAAGGTAGATGGGGACGCAGGAAAGAGAGTATCAATGATACTTCACACGAGGTTGGGTCCTGGTTCCTGGCTGAGCACCAGTCAGACAACACAGACCATTTGAGAGCATAGAGGCGTCTGGTAGATGGTGCTCTAGCCTCGCTAATAATGTTCAGGACATTCGCTGGGAGGTCCTTGAACTCCCGTCGAGGGGCCACACATGTATTGTCCACAGTTTGGGATGGGGATGCCAGATTGTCCTACTCGCCTGGGAAAGGAAGTCTTACTTCAGGGGGATTTGCCATGGCGCTGCTGAGAGCAGCTGAATCAACTTGGAGAACCAAGTAGGACTCTGTGTCTGCCCTCCCTGATTCTTTTTAAGACTTTAGGGAGGAGCGAGACCAGGGGGAAAGCATAAAGCAGGCAGCTGGAACATTCTTGGGCCAACGCATGCCTGCTCTTTGAGAAAAATATTGGCCAATGACAGTTGTCTTCAGAGGCAAAGAGGTCGACCTCTGCCCTCCCGAAAACATTCCATATCATTTGAACCGCTTGGGGATGGAGGGTCCATTCCCCTGAGGACACAAGGCATCGGGAGAGCGTATCTGCCCCCTGGTTCTGTTTGCCCGGCACATGCGACGCCCTTAGCAAGCGCAAGTTGCCTTTCGTCCATAGAAGGAGATCTCTGGCTAGTTTGTACAGCCGTAAAGATCTGAGCCCGCCTTGGTGATTTATGTAGTAAACCACTGTCATGTTGTCCGTACGGATCAAGACATGATGACCCGAGAGACTTGACAGGAAGGTCTTGAGGGCCAGCACCACTGCTATCATTTTGAGGCAGTTGATGTGCAACCGTGTCTCCGTGCTCGACCATGAGCCGAAGGCCAGTTTGCCCTTGCCAAGAGCGCCCCAACTCATTCATCTCAATATTGTCCCGAAGCTCACTCTAGCCTTGCTTTGACACAGCTGTGGTTTACTTTGATAGATAGGCGGCCTGAGCGCCAAGCTCGGGGAGGAACCCGTTTTTTTCAGCTAGTACTGCAGTGGACGCATGTAAAGCATGCCCAAAGGAAGCTAAGGGCCATGAGGCCTAGCATTTTCTGAAAGGTTCTGAGGGGTCTGTTGGTTCCCATTTTGAACGAGCGTGCAAGCCGCTGTATGGACTGTGAGTGCTCGTCCGACAGCCACGCCTTCATCTGGGCTGAGTCTAATATTGCGAACTCTTGGCTGTGTTTATTCTGATAGCACAGATTTGTGGGATTCTAGTTCCGCCTCTGACCGGGCCAGAATGAGCCAGTCATCAAGGTAGTTTAAAGGGGAGAGTGCTGCATCCATGCACTTTGTAAAAGTGCGAAGTGCCAGGCACAGTCCAAATGGCAGGACTGTATACTGGTATACGCTCCCGTCGAACGCAAATCTCAAGAACGGTCTGTGACGGGGAGCTATCTGGATATGAAAGTAAGCATCTTTCAGATCCACTGAGAAGAACCAATCCATCGGACGAATCTGCGCGAGGATATGCTTCAACGTTAACATTCCGAAAGGCCGTTTGATAAGGGCCTTGTTCAGATGTCTGAGGTCTAGGATGGGCCTGAGGCTGCCATTCTTTTTGGGAACAAGGAAGTAGCGGCTGTAGAAGCCCGACTAGCTTTGGGCTGGAGGCACTGCCTCTATGGCCCCTCAGCGAGACTTAGCCCTCCCCTCTTCCTTTTCTGCAGATCAGGACTGCTTCTTCTGTTCAGGGTCCAGCGTTATCTTTGGCCGGGGTCCCTGATGCTTGGGTGCGAAGCTTTTTGCCTGACTGGGTGTTGCCGCTGCTCAGGTGCCGGGCATGGCTAAGTGTCTGCAGGCACTGGCTTCAACTGCTGCAGAGGCTGCGTTTTCTGGCGACTCGAGGAAGTAGAACTGGACCGTTTCGGCAAAAAGTGTTGCATGGCCTGGGGCGCCTTTTGTGCCGTGGTGAAGCACTCTGAGAATCGGTGCATCAAGGAAGGCGATCCTGTCGGAGCCTGCCTGGCCAGCGGATGTGTAGGCCCTACCTGCTAGGGCTGAGGTCATCCTGCAGTGCTTGGACGGGTGTGAGACTTTGGCTTTCCACCCTACTGCTGCGGGCGGGCAGAGGTGTGCAGCCACAACTTCATCCAGCGGGAGAGCGCAAGGGTTGGAGTTGCGCTCTGAAAAGAGTGCTATCCTTGAGCGGAGAGATGAGAGCGGCATACTCTCGCAGTGAGATAAGAGCAGCTGGATAAGAGCGGCGTCTGCGTGGTCTTGCCCCAGGCAAAAAACACACTCGCCGTGCCCGTCCTCCTCGTGCAGAGAGGCTCTGCATGTGCCACAGTTTTTTTTGCAACAACGCCGCTGCTCTTTTGTGAATAATGCACAAAAAGGATACACCGGTGTTTTCGCCAGAGAGCGCAGGGAAACAGGGTGACAGCTCGCGGGATCGCAGGCGATTGAGCGCGATGATAAACAGCCCGCTGCAGGCTCCTCTATCGACGGCGAAGACTTTGAGCAGGAGGAATCAGCGAAGGTCCGAAGATCATCGCTGAAGGAGAATAATCTGAATCCAGGGCAAATCCGAGCGTGTTTTATAGGCAGATGCCCTGCCTATTCTGGCGCGCTCTGCGCTCAGCTCGACGGGTTCCGCACCGATTGGTTCGTGCAGTTACGCCGCTCTGCCATTGGTTCGTGCAGTTCCCACTGACCAGCCAATAGCATGCGAGTAAGCCTCAGCACTGTTATGGCTGTGAAGTAGCACTGCGTTATTTTATAAAGGCTTCAGTAGTTTCGAGAAAAGGAGTTTTCCCACTGCGTCTAGCTAGACGCAATACGACTGACCATTCAAAAGGGAACATACCTGTCTGAGATATCAATATATATTCAATATATCTTAATATCCTTCTAGATTCTAATTCTTAATAAACTTTTATTTTTGAATCTTCATTTTTAAGGCCCTATAGTTCAGTCCCATAGATATTGAGAGCCCAATGTGACTTTTCGTCCAAATTGTTGAATTTTACCTATTTTCAGTGTTCAAGAACCAAATGTAGGTAACTTTATACTGCTTTAAACCGCTGATATTAATTGTGTTTAAAGAAGAATGCCTGAAGAACAAATAACACTCAAACTAGAAATGTATCTTGTTTCCCTCTATAAAAACTATTGAAACAATGCGACATTTAATATTTTGGCTTTTATCACTATTTATGTTTGTCTTTGTACAGAAAAACCATTGGAAGGGGAAGTTGCCGAAATTTGGTTGATTTGACATGGAATGACCCTATACTCACGTATGGAGATACTATATAACTATATATAGCTATATATAACTATATATATCTCAAATGCTTGTATTGTATTGTATTGTATTGTAGCAAAATGTAAACTATGTTATCGCCCAGCTCTAATCTGCTAAATGTATCTATAAGGAAGGAAGATATTATAAACAATAGCATCATTAGATAGATGGCATCTAGTCAAACTTGCTGCTGTTCTCTTTTTCATATTGAACTGAAGGAGCTAGTTATATTCTCTCCATACTCTCATTGTTGCCATTTTCAGCTTATCTTTACAGCGTGTGTAGTCATTCGTCCTCTTGAGTGTTTCACTCCCTCGTTTTCTCACTCCTTTGCTCCTGAGGGGGGAGTGTGGGACATGTAATTAAAGCAAATTGCTGCGTTTCTTTAATCTAATTGCTCACAACATGGGTCAGAGCTTTGTTCCTGACTAGTCAACTCATTACTCATCCTCATAAAGAAGATGTCTCTCTCTCTGGAGTATGTGCGTTTGTGTGTGTGTGTGTGTGTGGCTTAGGATAATGTATGTTTGTGTGTGTGCTTTAACGGATTTCAAGAGGCCAGTCTGAAAAAGTCATCCAACATGTAGACGACTCTGTTTATTACTTAATTAAATGTGAAAGAAACAATATACATATACAATAATTTCCCAAAAGATATTCTTTGTGTCTTGTCTTTAATCTACCATAAACGTATATGGATGGCAGATTTTAAAATTAAATGTAGTGGATCCACTGGCATGTGGTAGATTATTGAAATGAGAAGCTGTCGTCCCAGGCCCTGTAATGAGAGGGACCCATTAAGGTCCTCTATGGTATAGCATACTCATTTGGCTCAGGGGAGACGGGCTCACCCGTAAAAAATTGCTCCAGAGCGCGTGAAATACAGTGGCAGCCCTGGGTTAAAGGCATTTTGAAAGTGAGCCAGTATTATTTATGGAATATTTTGTTTGTATATGAAGTTTAAACCGTGCCAGGAAGTACAAATGGATATTACCTCTGAAAAATATGTTTTCACTTACATTACATTTTATCTTAAAGATTTTATTCTACATAACCAAAAAAGATGGTTTTTGTGTAATTCTGCATCCACATCACTAGGTGTCAGTTTTCAGAAATGAACATGGATCTTTTTTTAAATGCCTAATAACACAATAACGCACAGTATTTGTTTAATACATCTCTAATTTGTGTTTACTTGCGTTGATCTTATTATTACCTTTTTTTCCTTTTTTTTTTTTTGCTCTAATAATCAAAATCAAATATTCAAATCCTCTGTTAACAACACTAGTGTAATGCAGATTTTCTCAGAGCAAAGTGGTTATCAAAAAACGCCTGTTTGGCATCGAGGATGCAAATTTTATTAAAACAAGCAGAGCACTCACTATTAAAATCTGCTCCCTGACAGGCTTTTTGGTTCATTTCAATGCTAATGTGACTAGAATTTATGATATCCGACTGAGTGTCACTCAGTATTACTAGAGGTAGGTTTACATACAATTTTTTGTAATTTTTTTAATAAAATTTTTTATGAAAGCACTACCTCCCTGACCTCTTTGGGACAAAATGCCCCTGGTTGGATCTTGATATTGGTGAAGGCAGAACATTTTTTTGGCGGGGTGAAATCCAAATTAATATTGGGTGTTCAGCCCTTGATAGCTGACCTTCATCTCTCGCACTGTATGACACTGTCGGTTTAACTGGCATTTGATTAATATGCCATATGTTCTTTTCCAGAGTCACATTAGAATAGGATTATGGAGGATAATTATCATGACAACAGTGATAGTTTCTCATTATAAATTACCCTGCACTATGTGTGTATTTGTGTGCTTCCTTGCTATCCTTGATTCTGTGCAGATCATCTAGTCTCACAAAAACTCCTGGACCACTAAGTACACATCATACAATCAAAGATCTCTTTCTTCTCTTGGTCTTTTTATCACATGATCAACTGCCCCCAAAATGTCAAACTCTATTTCTCAGTATGGATGTAGGAAAGTGAATGATAGGCATGCTGTTTGCCCTCCCAAACAGAGACTGTCTGCAGCCATCGGGACATGGAGTATTTCCTTATTTTGCTGCCACATAATTGTGTGGCAAAAATATGTGACCCAAAGTTATTTAAAATATAAATATTAAAGATATAATCCAGCAGATAGTACCTCAAAGCATATTGTGTTTTTGGCTTTGAAAGTGAAGATATGTGCAATACAAGAAAAAGCACGGTTACAGTGAGACACTTACAATGAGATATTTTAGTATTTACTGAAATGATACACTTCCATTGCAAGTAGCTTACTGCTCACCTAATTTTTGCTTCGTTTAAAGAAAAGGAGGTACAAATCCAAGTCAATTGTTTTTGTGGTAATCAACAAGTGCTGTTGATTGAGCTTAAAGTTGCAGTCCGTAATTTTTACCTCTTTGCCTCTATCTCTGTTTGAACACTGAAATTGCAGTTATTTGCGGAGTTATCATCTTTACGTGGGCTGTGCATTGGCACGGCTCCTCAGCCTGGAAGAATTTTAATGTTTTGAAGTGTATGTGTTGGTTATCTATCAGCGCACCAGTTGTCAATGATGATTGTCAATTTGAACTTTCTGGATTACAAGCCGCTATCAAAACAACAAGTTTAATTACATTCCAGCTGTAAGAAGAGGCCACAAATGATCCACCACCTGCAGCATCCACACACGCGATACTACTACTAGCCCGGACTTCTTTGTGTATACAGACGTGACGTAATGACGCAAAGACGTATGGCAGAAGCTCGTATTTCCCGTGGAAAGCTACCAGTACCACTCAAATTATAACACATTATTAGTGGTGCTTGCTGAAAGCAAGGCATCACTATTGTTATTTTCCATACTCATTCTTCTTCCCATTGACTTAACATTGCGGGCGAAATTTAACGAGTCATAGCTCAGAGCGAGGATTTCGTAGAAACTCGTGAGTTACCACATTTGAAGAGGCTGGCAGGCTCTATCAGAACATACATCGCAATGGGGTATAAGTTGTACCCCTGGGGGGCAAGAGTGGCCCAAATTTCCCCATTGACTTACTATGGGGAGGGACGTCCCATTAAACGCATGTTTTTCATACTATGGTAAATTGCATAGGGATTTTGTATTGACCATAGCTCTGGCTCACAGTGTCACAGAGACAAGGGGGTGGGCTCAATTTACTCAGGCAGCCAATCACTATCTCAGGATCATCGTGAAGCTATCAAGCCACGCCCTAGCAACCATTTAGAGCTCCCTAGCAACTGATCCGATAGACTTCCATTGAAAGAGATCAAAGGGATATCTTTGGATAGAAGTGTCATAGAAACATGAGGGTGGATTTGTTTGACTCAGGGCATCAACAGCCAATCACAAATTACCTTCAGCACATCCTAGCCACGCCCTAGCAACCATTATCAAGCACCCTGGCAACCCAAATGCACAGAGGGATATCTTCACATCTGAATGTCATAGAGGCATGGGGGTTGGTTTATATCCTTCATACTGGCAAGGAGCTTTTGGAGTATCATCACTGGATGCTGCCAAGCCACTCCATAGCAACCAAACAGAGTACCCTAGCAATGGTTTAGCAAGACCTATATCTCTGCATCAGAACATCATAGAGACATGGGGGTTGATTTATATCATTCATACTGACAAGAGTACCATCATTGGCAGCTGCCAAGCCACTCCATAGCAACCAAACAGAGTACCCTAGCAACCGTTTAGCAACACCTATATCTCTGCATCAGAACATCGTAGAGACATGGGGGTTGGGTCTTTTGACTCATGCTAGCAAACAGGACTTCCAACATGCTACACATGCTAGCAGTGAATAGCTACATGCTAATAGTGATTAGCTAAGGGGCTAAACCAGGCTAATAACATGCTAAGAACTCTATAAACACTCCATAGTAACCATCTGTGACAACTACCAACTGCCTAGCAACACCATAGCAACCACCCCAAATACCCTAGCAACCGCCTAGCAACCACCCAGAATACCCTAGCAACCACCAAGCAACACCATAGCAACCACCCAGAACACCCTAGCAACCGCCTAGCAACCACCCAGAATACCCTAGCAACAGCCTAGCAACAGCCTAGCAACACCCTAGCAACCACCCAGAACACCCTAGCAACCGCCTAGCAACCACCCAGAATACCTTAGCAACTGCCTAGCAACCACCCAGAACACCCTAGCAACCACACAAACACATGAATAAGCCATATCTCAGCTCCACAACATCGTACAGACATGGTGGTTGGCTCTTTTGCATCACAGTAGCAACCGGGTCCCAAGTTTTGCCACGGCAAGCACCACTCACATTTTCTTCAGGAAATGGACATTCTAGTTACAAGCTACTGTTGTGAATCGGGCTAAGGTAAGGAGATCGTTTTGAACACTGGCTGGTTATGTACTTGCTCAAAAATTGATTTTGGATATTTTTTAAACAAAAAAGTTATGGACTGCAACTTACACTTCCGTTCAAAAGTTTGGGGTCAGTAAGATTTTTGAATTAAAAAAATAAATAAAAAAATTTGAAAGCAATTGATACTTTTATGGTTTTCACAAAAATATTAAGCAGCACAACTATTTTCAGAAGTGATGAAGAATAATTATTGAGAACCAAATCAGCACATTAGAATGGGTGTGTCTCATTCAGTTCCTTAGCTCCCGAGCTTGTGAATCAGTATGTCGTGTACACGAATTCGGGTACTGTTAAGGACAATAAAGGACGCTGGCTCACTACACATTGGGACACCGATGACTCTATTTCCGGTGACTTGACAACATCCTCATTGTACAACATCACTACTGGTATTTATGAGCAACAGCAGAGCTGATATATTTCTGACATTACTTGTAATGTTATTTAAAGTACATTATGATACTTGCAACATTTCAGCCTTAAATAAATTATAAATGTTAGCTAGATTGTGCTCATTACCTGTCCAATGATGTAAAATAATGGTTGTATTTTTAAAAACACATATCACATGTCGTTATGTGTAGTGTGTTGGCTCACGTGATTTAAGTTTCACGCTTCAGAACTTCCATTAAGGGAGCATAGTGAGCATCAATGCACCCTGGGATTTGCGGTGCATTGTGAGACTTTTTTGGGAGCGAATGTTTCAGTGTACTGGAAGGATTCTGCGATTGAGACAGCCCTTAAAATGTCTGACTCCCTGATCAGTGCCCTGACTACTGAACTAGGGAGCTGATTGAGACGCACCCAATGATTTCTGAAAGACTGGAGTAATGATGCTGAAAATTCAGCTTTGCCATCACATGAACAAATTGCATTTTAAAATAGAAAACAGTAAATTGTAATATTTCACAAATGCAACCCATTTTTTTTTTCATAAATGGGTCCCACACTTACCGATCCCACACTTTGTACATTGAATCTGGAATTTTCCTTTAACAACTTCTCATCATTCTTCTTCTTTGTCATTCTGTGAAACAAACAATGACAACCTTATAAGTTTAGCCTTGACATGAAGTATGAACTCATATTTTTTTTGTCATGTTTGCATCATAAAAACCTGCTCTATATGTGTGGCTTTTTTAACACACTTTTGCACTTTCACGAGTCTCGACACACAATGGAAGAGTTGAAAGACTTATAGAAGATACATGGCATAGTTTCAAAAATGCATTTTTATCTTACATTTGCTTTTGTTAACACTATCTGTTTTCTGTCCTTTTAGCGCCAGTTACCAGATATTTTAATTTCCTAACTGCCACAATCTGTACAACAACCAGCTTAATAAAACATTCGCATCTGTTTTGGATAAAACTGAATGTGGCGCGAAACATGCAAGAACCAATGTAATATCATTTTGCGGAAATGCCACAAGCATGTTTTTTTCCCCCCCTAATGAGACTGGGTTGGACATAGTGATTAAACATCTGGGCCAAAAAGCTGCTTGTTCAATTCCTGCAAGAAGCAGACTGTGGCCTTTGCGCAAGATACTTCTGAGATTACTCAAAGGATACTCTCCTTCTACTGTAAGCAGCTTTGAATAAAATGTTAGCAAAATGACTTGCCTCCCAAGCTTTTCATGGACCCGATAGACCTCCTAAATCAGTGCCACCCATCAATCTGGTTCTACCCTTTCAATCATTCCCGTCCCATTGAGTCACTGTCCGTGGTGCTGAATCTCTGCTTACTCACTGGGAGGCAAGTGAGGCGTTTCATGTACCAAGGATTGGACAGAAAAGCAGGACGAAGCAAAGAAAGAATGGTAAAGGTGCAGGGTTTTCTCCTCACATTCCCTCTATCAAATACATGAAGTGTTTGATCTCTAGGCTTTCATCTTCCCACCATGAGCAGCTGAGGGGAAAAAAAAGAAGGGAAAAAAAAGCAGAGCAGCTATTCGTTCTTTCTCTGTGGAGCGTGAAACATAGAAATGTGTCACTGTGTCTCTTGTGGAGACAAGAGAGCCTGGCTTTAAGAGGTTTGGGGCATCTTGTGATTGAGAGTTTCAACTTCTTCTGTTCTAGACATTTTCTGTGTAGTGGGCATGGATTTGGCCTTTCACAAACTGAGAGAGAGACTGGATAAAGGTCTCAGAGATCTCTCTATGGACTTAAGTAAGAGGCTGTTCTCTTCCTGATCCTGTCTTCTCTCAAACCCGTCTGAAAAATGATGATGTCTTGTCACCTTTTTATGCGGTCTGAAGGTCCCCTAGAGCTCTGTCTAAAGGGTGAGCATGATAGAGGAAGAGAGGGAGATACAGAGATGCGGAGAGATGAGTAATAGCGAAGCACAGATGAAAGTGGCATTCAAAAGCCATTATCTCAAACACAATTCCATGTCTGATGCAAAACAAGTGAATTTACAACCCATTTTACTTACATAATGTGACACATTTCAGAGTTAAACAGGATATTTAATAAGAAAATCCTATTGATTTTATTCATCTGGAATAGATTAGATCACAAAAATCTGAATGACTTTGCAGTCTATTGAGGAAGATTATTTTCCTCCTGAAACACCACTGACATGCTCTTTTGAGGAGGTGTTTTGACCAGAACCTGGAAGGTAAAGGTCACGCTAACCCTCGAGAGCATCCCTGACCAATGGCAAGTGCCTAAAGCCCTCTAAAATCTGGCATTTGGTCATGCCATGTGAGAACCAATGAATTATGACATTTGCAGTTTGTGTTGCCATTTTTAACGTAGTTTGATGTGCTTTCATTGTGAATAAAGGCTACTCAAAGTGACTGAGTCACTTCAGAAAACTCGGAATATACCAGTCAAGTTTAATTTCATGCTACCTTTATGTCATTGAGCTTGACGGTTTTTGGACGACCTTTATAAAACGGACAAAAAGAAAATATCTTCCACAGAAGAAACTGAACGACATGAGTGCTAGTAAATGATCACAGAACTTTAAGACCTGCAAACCATTTCTGTCACTTTTTATGTCTTTTGCACTTGCATATTTTGAGTTGGCTCCCTCAGGGGCAAAAGATCGGCTTGTCATAATATTTTTCGACAGTGTAAAATACAGAGGGAACACGAGAAAGGCAAAGAGGACATGAACAGCAAGAGAAAAACGCTAGCCAGTCACCTCCTGCTGGAAAATGACATTTTGGATCTGCGATGTCACCGCAAAAGCAGTCACGCAAACACACTCTCTGTCCTAATAGAAGCATAATGAGTCTTGCTCCTGTCAGAGAGAGGGGGACGGACTAAAAGAGGGATGGAGAGAGGGAGACAGACAGATACAGAGAGAGACCATGGCCTCGTCCCTAACAGATGTGAAACTCCTGCTGGCACCACATTAAATTGATAGACTGCAGTGTCAAAGCCTCCTCCATCTCTCTCTCTCTCTCTCTCTCTCTCTCTCTCTGTCTGCCTCTAAATGTTTTTTTCTCTATATTCCCCACCCCTCCCCCTTTGCTCACTTAAAGGAATAATTCACCCAAATATTACATTTTTTTCATTATTTACTCACGCTCTTGTTGTTTCAAAGCTGTATGACTTTCTTTATTTTCCATGGAACACAAAAGGGGAATTTTTAGAAGAATATATATTTATTTATTTATTTTTGCATAATGAAAATTGATGAGGACTGTGGAAGTCAACTTTTAAAGTTATAAAAAAGCATTACAAATGTAGTCCATGCGACTTCTGCTGCATTCCGATTCTTTTGAAGTCATACGCTTTGTTTTAAAACGACTACATTTAAATCTTTATCCTTTAAAAATTGTATTTGTTACTTCTATTAATATTTTTATTTCTACTGCAGGTTATTTTCAGACACCTAGATGCGAGACTATTAATTTAATGTTTTTAAAAATCTGGAGCAGATAGAAATAATAGCAGATGTAGAAAATTATATTAAAAGAAAATTTCATACTGTGCACTTTTAAAATTAATTGTTTTTTTTTTATTAAATAACCACTAAAGATTCTTCACATTAAATAAATAAATAAATAATCACTGAGCAACTTATGAGCCAATTTCTCTTTATTTAACCACAATGAATGGACAAGTAACTATGGTATCAGGAATTAGTTTTCCCTGACACTCACAGAATATTACGTGTGGCCGACTGTATCTACACCTCCACTTGACATCATAAAATGATTCTGTATTTCTAACATGCTTCATCTGGTTGCACAGACAGGCACTTCCTCACAGGAAAAGAAGTGACAGAGTGTGAATGAAAGACTGCCTTTTATCTAAATAGTGATGAGATGTTCAGACAAAATATTCTCCTTGTAGACCTAAAAAATGTAAGTCTCTAATTTGGAGTCCAAGTCAAACCTCTATTGCTTACGAGTAGAGTTTCATGTCATGTCAAGTTCCCATCTCTAATGTCTTCTCAATCCAAATGTTTGTAGTATTCAAAACCAACCAGTCTGTTTAATTGCGAGAAACATTAGTGACTCAGGGGCGCTGTTAGAATCTGTCTCTATTTGTTGTGTAACGGATGGTGAAAAGCCATACAGAAACCCTCTGCTTTCTTTTTTAATAACACATTTTATGTTATACAAGCAGCATTTTATCAGGGCAGGATCCAGTTTAATTTTCGGGTCTCTTTTGGCCATGATAAAATCTGAACCTTTCAGAAACAGGCACTTTTGTTTTGTGTGCTGGCTCACACAGACACACGTTTCCATGTTTTATAAGGACTTTCCATGGACATAATGTTTTTTATACTGTGCAAACTGTATATTCTATCCCCTAACCCTAAACCTACCCATGACAGAAAACTTTCAGCATTTTTACATTTTCAAAAAAAACATCACGTAGTATGATTTATCAGCTGTTTACCTCATGGAGAACAAAAAATGTCCCCACAAGGACAATGATTTTGGATATAACACACACACACACACATATTCAGGCAAGTGGTTAATTTATTTTTACTTTCCGTGCCAAGATTTTCACTGGCCCCATCACAAACAAACTACAAACAAACTATAAATGAATCAAAATAGTTAATGTTTTCGGGTTTTGACCCATGTAATGATGTATTCTAATAATGAATTATTGATTCCAGTTTTGATACCCCAACAAAAACTAGCCTAACTAATATAAAGTTCAAACATTTATTAATGACAATTGAACAGTCCGTAATAAAATAAGAGCAAATAAACTAATTAAAAGCAATAGCAGAAACAAATACAATAGAACAAAGATAAATAAACTTTAAGTTTTTCAGGTTGGTCTAAGAGTAGTATTCAGACAGAAATTTTATAAATAATCAAACGCGCTTTGGAGCGTGAGTAGTGAATTGAGTTCTTTTTAACATCTTCTTGCGCTTGAATGTTTAAATTGACAAGAAGTGTGAATTAGAAACTTTTGTGACAATGCAGCATGGGCCCGATTGGGCCAGTGACAATTGCAGTAACTGTCCAGAGTGTCTTTGACACTGACCCTGAGACATTGAGCAGTCCTTTATTGTTGAGCCCTGATTAGGGATTACGCGACTTGTTTTTTATAAAATGTACATGTTGTTATTCCGGCCTATACAGTAAAGTTGAATGAAAACACGGTCTACAAACTAGCCAGGGCATCTGCCCTAACAACAGTGATGATCATATTTGCACAAAACAGCAATAACAATCCATTTAGGTAATCCACAGTATAGAGAATAGGCTTTCTCTAGGTATTAGACTTATTTGGACAAGACGCACACACACGCGCTGTCTCTCTCCAGAAAGGTCATTGTTAAGAATGTGAGTGGAGAGACCTTTTCTCTTTCTTGATTATACTTATTCCAAAAGTAAGTGATGAGGAAGGGCAAGAACTTTGATAGCTGTGATTTCGGTCTAATGACTATTCACTTTCACACTGACGTGAACCAAACACTCTTAAACGCAACCGTTTAACTAACATACAATCTGTCTTGTCATTCTCCGCATTAAATACTGAATGAAACTGCATTTGCAGTGCATTTAACTTCTGTGCTGTGATGCATTTCCTGAATAGTCAGCGGGAAATTTTGTAGGATGGGACTTTGTATCACCATCAGGATTTAATTGGATTAAACACAGTAAGCTATGAAATAGTGGTTAATATAATTTTTCTCCACCTACACAAATTTGGTAACATCAGCAGAAAAGTTGTTTCGGAGGCAGAGAAAGCAATATTTGATAATCATATAAATATCTTTACATGAAAGATTATGATTATGAGATATAATTATGTAGCCGATATTGAGAGAGAAATTGACTAAAAATGCATTGCATCAGCTCATTGCGGCTTCTTAATTTGCACACAATTCACTAAAGGAATTATGCAAATCAGGTAAACTGGAAACCAGTCTAAGCTGGTTTGCTGGTCTTATCTCATTTCCCAGGCCAGTCAGAGCACTTTTCAGGTGGTCAGTTAGCTAAACAGCCTGGAAGACCAGCATAAACCACAAACTAGCTAATAGCTATAGTTAAACTAGCTAAACTAGTTTAAGATTTGTAAAAATTTTTTTTTGCTTGGTGAACATAACTATGCGTTCACATCGCTGCTGGCGAGAGAGTCAAAATTCGCTCTGGCCGCCCTGCCAACGATGCTGTAGAAAGATTTGTGGGCGCTCTGACGTAGACGTCTTTTTTAAACCGTATTTAAAGGGGCTGCAAAGCAAACGAGCATTGAAGCAGGAGGTATATGTGCAGACTGACCACAAGTTAAGTTAACCTCATGAAATCTTTTAAATGTGAAAGTAAGAAATTGATTGATGGAAAGAACTTAACAATTATAGTTACATGTTTGCTAACATGTTCATGGTTAAGTTTATAGGAGTTTAAACATACAGTTTATAGGAGATGTTTACTAGCCGTGGTCTTTAACATTAACATACATTTTTGTGCAGCCTACATTACAATAACTGTCCTGGTTGAAGTGCAGCATTAATGCAATTGGTCAAATCAGTGTTGTTTTGAGCAAATTAATTGCATTGCATTCCGACTGAAAAACAAGCGTTCTAGAGCGAAAATGTTTGGTGGCCTAATTACTATGTACTAACATTTAAATTAATC
Source organism: Rhinogobio ventralis (assembly GCA_039654625.1). Classification (NCBI taxonomy): domain Eukaryota; kingdom Metazoa; phylum Chordata; class Actinopteri; order Cypriniformes; family Gobionidae; genus Rhinogobio; species Rhinogobio ventralis. The sequence goes on along the minus strand of CM077195.1, from coordinate 13,541,769 downwards.
ATTTGATACTATGCACTTATTGTGTACATACATGTTTTTACATTGTACTTACATTTTGAAAAATACCACCATGTAATTACATCTGTAATTAATTTCTGTAGTTACATTTATAATTACACTGCTGACACTTCCCTTACACCTAACCCTACCCTTAAATTTACCCATACCACCACACCTGTCCCTAACATTAACCGTATCCCACCTCAATATCAGCAAAAGTGTTTTGCAATACAATATGAACACAATAAGTACATTGTACTTAGTTTTTGATGTAAGTACATAGTAGTTAAGGCCACCTGATATAAAGTGGGACCAAAAAACGTGTAGGGTACAACAATGGGGCTAAAGCAAGTGTGCCACACGAGTCCTGAAAAGTGAAGCCGATGCATCTCGATCACCCCCAGGTGACTGGATGCAGTATAGGTCATAAACCCCACTCTCTCCATGAAATGTAATGGGACATAGACAAACTAAACAATCAAATTACACTTTCCAAAGATGGTTTCTGTCATTTTAAGCAGTTTTGATATGATGACTGAATTGAATATGATTGTTTCACCTCTAAGGTGGACGCTACCATCTGTAGCTAACCATGTGATGTCAACAAATGGAAAAGTCAGACAGATATTTATTATCATGTTTATTATTGTCGCTTTAGCCCCAACAGCAGGTGTACATTTTACCCCAAATACCATACTTTTACATATTCTTCTGTTATTGAAAAACTGTTGCTTTAATTACTGTAATGTAGTTCGTTGTTATGGGAAGAAGGAGGCGGGAACCGGCGAACATTTAAAAGACTTTAATCAAATAAATAAACAAAACGAAAGTAAACCGCGGGCAGCCCCTCACGGACAACTGCCACGCACACACATACAAAACGTAAACAAAACACAACGTAAATCCCAGGCCTGGTCCTCTCTCGTCTTGCACTGTCGTCGCTCCTCCTTTTATGCTCCCGTCACTCCTCCGTGAGACGAGACCGGTGTGGCGCGCAGCTGGAGCTCATTATTTATATTATGTTATATATAACATTTTAAAAAACATCAAATATTAGATCAAATTTGCGCAGAATCAACTTTGCGCTGCTGCCCGCGACCACGTCAAAGATCAGGCGAAAATCCACGTGCATCTTGAAAAGGGGATGTTTTGGAAAGTGCTGCGGCAAGATTTTGTTCCATCTAGTGGTTTAGAGGAAAATAAACTCAAAGGCGCCTTTTCACCCATGGCGCCTTTAGCCCCGTTGCACCCTATATAGAAAATGTGTACCACAGAGCGGTAGTAGTACAACTTTAATTGTGAGTTTTGTGAATTATGTGTTTGCACTTAGAAAAATGGCGATAATTCCAAAACTTTTTCAGTGCATTTAGCATAAAGTTACATGCGATCGTGGGTGGATAGTAAATAAAAGAGTTTTTGCACTAAAAGATATAGCACGCAAAAGTGCGCCCTTTTTTGTTGTTGTGAAGTTACCCCTAAATCTCTCCCACTTTCTCTACACAGAGTAGGCCTAGGCCCAGACACATTTCGCTGTTGTCAATGTTTTTTTCTCACCTCTTATTTCCTCTCACATTCTTTAGGCAAAACCTCAACACTTTCACACATCTCGCTCCACATACAATACCTTATTCTACACACATTTCTGCACACACAGTTTCCTCATTCTGAGAGTGTGCAGCTGAAGTTCAGTTCTGTTCTGGCAATGCGGTGTGCATTGAAAACATACCCGCAGCCATACTCGGCCTGTTATCTTCCAATTCCAGCCCGGCCACATCACACAACGAGCCTATTCAAGGAAAAACTTGATTTGTTGTGGTTATACATACTGTCCTTATTATATATAGTGGGAAATGGACTGTCTCTTGCAGGCTGCCATATGTTGTTGTTTTGCTGTCAGGCAAACATTTACGTAAATATAGATGAAATAGAGGTCAGATATGAGCATGTGAGGGAAGACCTATGGGTTGTCTACCTATACAGCATTTTAAATGGGGTCACACACATGGGCAAGAAATGTAACATTTGAGCATTGTTTTTTATGAGCATCTGTCAATTCATCTTGAACTTTTTTTCTTATTTAGTTTTTGGCCAATGAAACACTCAAAATATGAGTGCAGAGAGGCAGAGAGCAAGTTACAGTCACCTACGATGTTGAAGTATCTTGTGTATTATCATATCAATATTTCATTTTTAAATATCACAGTATATATTGTGACACCCCTAATGTAGGTAATGCGTACAAGTACAGTTCCTATCTAGTTGATTGGGGTAAAACGACCAAAATCTCTTCTTTAGCTCAAATTATGCTAGGAGTTGTATTTAAAGCTTTTGTTTTAGCCTGAAACTGGACTTCCTACCACAATACTTACCGTTAAGGTTTCTCCCATTCACTTTCACTCCACCTCCTATACTGTCACTTTTAGCTTAGCACGTGCTAACGTCAAACACAACCGGAATCAATTCAACTTTTTAACACCTCATTGAGAAGTGCTATTTTTGTGACGAACAGCCTGGAGTTGCAGCCTATGTAGAGTGTTCCAAATCGGTCACTTATGAGGTTTCATTTCAATTAGGATACTTAGGATGACAGTAGACAGCAAATAAGGTAGCTCATTATGTTTTGGAACAGAGTTAGACAGTGAGAGAGTTTCAGGAGAATAAAAATTAAATCTGTAAAACTTCTCTGGAGTGCAGAAAACCCTCAAACTGTGTGTAACGCCATGAACTGCCATATTTAATATTTGCATAAGCATATATCCATAGGCAGGAGCATTTCTAGCTGTTCTAGAACTGGGACAGAGTCACCCTGTCTTAAAAAGTATCGCCATATTTTGATGTTTTTTTTGTTGTTGTTTTTTTTATTACTTTTATGGATATAAGCAGTGTTGGGAGTAACGCATTACAAGCAACGTGAGTTACGTAATCAGATTACTTTTTTCAAGTAACTAGTAACTAGTAAATAATATTAAATAATGCTTTATGTATTTAATCTCGTTTTATTAACCAATGTATTTGCTGCTGACGATCCAATTCAACCATACTAAGCAACAATTGCTGATTTAAGAGTGTTACTTATCCTGTGTCCTGTTATTCTAAAATCCAGAATGGCAGCACAGCTGAAAGGTTAGCTTGAGCTGTTTCACTTGCAATGCATTACTTTCCATAAAAAATAACACAATTAGTTACTTTTTTAGGGAGTAATGCAATATTGTAACACATTACTTTTAAAAGTAAGTTTCTCCAACTCTGGATATAAGGATATAAATAGCTGTTTTCTGCAGTACAGAGTCCTTGAAAAACTGTGCATGCAATAAAGAGCTGACCACTGAAATTATAGAAAACAATACAAGTTTTCATTTCCTATGATGGATTGTAGGTAAATATCCACCTCATCCGGTTCTCTTTTTGTTAAAGTTTGATTGTAAGAAAACACTGCAAATGATTCAGTGCGTTTGAAAATTTGGTCACTGATTGTGACCTTTTTACAAACCCATTTAACTGAGTAGATCAAAATAGTGATTCTTTCGCAAATTTGGTATTTCTAATTATGAATGTAAACAGCTGATAAAAAGAACAAATAGCATAATTCCTGAAATATTATGAGGGAAAATTATTCTAAGGTCCATAGTCTTACAGGAATGCATCACTAATAGGCTCATGCCACAGTAAAAAAGATCTAGTGATGCCCCTGATCATACAGTAAGGCCTCTGTTTTATGTGACCCAACCTGTAAGGTCCATGAAGAGGTCTATGCCAAGTCCTAAAATAAGCCAAGGAAAAAATACAGAGCATGCACAGCCTGTGGGATAAACAACTGGGGTGGGGGGCCGTTATCAGCTAAGCACTTTCTATTTGTGTGTGTGTGTTATTATCAACTGTGTACTTTCTGCTATAATCCTTGCAAAATCCCCAGAAAACCAGCCAGCATTGCAAGGACTGTGTGACCAAGGCTATCTTTGCTTATGAGTGTGTGTTTGAAAAAAAGTTTGGGAAGGGCAGTGTATGTGTGAATATTTACGTTAGGATTGTATTTGAGTGTGTGTGTGATCTGCAGGGACAGGATGGGATCTGTGTTTAGTTTGTATTTACACTGTGTGCTCATGGGAAAGTGACCATAAAATGACAAGAGCCAAAAAGAACTGTTTACACGCTTCTACACACACACTGCAGATACCCGAAGAAAACCTTCAGCTAACCCTGGATTGTTTACGGCACGCAGCCTCATTACGCAGAAAATACACCGCGGATCCACTGGCTCTCAGTGAGGGAATCTCTTCCCTTGGAGCTGTGTGACAGTTAATTATAAACCACTTCCTGGTTATGACTCAGCATTTGCATATTCTGTTTTGTGCAGATGGTAGCCATGTTGTTTTAAACAAGCATGATTCCTTGCCTTCTTAGAGAGAGAGGTAGAGAGAAGGGTGAAGGAGGTGCAGAAAGGCGCAAAATGGTGAAGAAGGAAGGAAGAAGAAGGTGAGACTGTGAACCTGTGGAACCTTTATGGATGTAGATGAAAGGACATTCTTGGAAAGCTGCTATAGATTTGACATGGTGTAAGGAAATCCCTTGTCAGCTCTGTCAGCCTGCAGAGAAACAGAGCCAAAACAACAACAAAACAACAGTGAGCTGTTTAGCATTAGCATGCTAATGTTAAACCAGGTTTAATCATTGCTGGAAACAAATTCTGATTCCTTTTAAATACATGAAATTGCACTCAATGTATTTAGCTTTAGTAATATGATATGTTTACTGGAACAAACATGCTATGTTATGATGTTATTTGTTGAAATTATTATTTTATGATTTTTTTTTGCCCCATATCAACATTTTGGGAAGGGAAAATTATGGACTGCACCTTCAAGCAAGTGTTATTTTAGTCTTATTTATATACTATTATAATTATTAATATTTAGATTTTTTTTGTTTAGTTTTCATTTTAATTTAATTTTACGTTTTAGCATTTTGATGTACTTCAGAAGTACTGTATTTCAGTTAACAATAAGATCACACCGTCAGTTTTTGGGATTGACAACTGCATTTACTTACAGGTTTGAGTCTCGAAATGTCCTGTTCAGACATCAACTTACAGTAGGGCCTCGAATACTAGGAGTCAAGCACATATTCTCTTACTATAGTGACAGTGACCAAAGTAATTTTATAGATGCCGACTTCCATAAAACTGAAAAATCAAATCACTTTTGGTAAGACGAGTCCAATGGAGCCGCAACTTCATCCGCCAAATCTTCATTAACCGACAGCAGCTTTTATATCTCTTTTTATATCTGGGTGGAGAGCGGAACATTTGAGTCACGCATAGAACACAAAACTGACAGGAGCAGATCAGTGACTGAATCTAAAACCTTCAGATGACAAATCTCCATCGCTGTTAACGGAAGCACACATGACAAACCCACAACACACAGTAGACGCATGTTTGTGCAGCGCAGATTAGCTCTCTTGCACTGTATGACGTGACAGACAACTAGCTGTCCAGTCCGGTTCTGTTCACAGCACAGGTTTTCCAAGAATGCGGTGTGAGTTCGGTTATAATTCCTGTAAATAACTGAACTGTGCGTAATTTAACCATATTATGTACTCAAATACAGGGCTGACGACCGTATTCTGTTGCTGTGTGAATGTGCCCTGTGTGTTAAGGACTCAAATACAGGACTAACAACCATATTCTGTTGCTGACACTACAAGACAGAAAATTGTTGCCCAGTACACAATTCAATCATGTTACACTTTACATTACATCAAATTATAGGAAATGTACATTACCATTTCACTCTCTTTCCTGACAGGAAATCAAAATAGTAGCGTTTAGTCTCAGCATGTCTCACAAGTGTGCACACTAGAACAACATACATGCTATTTGGTTATGTTCTGGGGTTAAAACGTGACAGGTAAATGAGCTTCAGTATCATAGTGTGCACTTGGTTTAAATAGACAGGATGAAATAATGTCAAAATATTGGATCTGTGCATAAATGCAGCCAAGATGTGTCCTCAGAGTTATGCAGTTTAAAAGTCCAGTTCAAGGTTCCAGTGCTGCTGCTGAAACATTAGCTCAGCATCACTGCTCCCAAAACCTACATTCTGCATTTCAAATAGACGGCCAGTCTCTCTGCCCAAGGTGAAGTCCAATTTCTTTCTCTCAGTAATACTAGCCCAACCCGAGGCCTATTTCACACTGAACGCAAAAGCTGGATGGATGTAAGCAGCACGCATTTATTTTGATGCCAGTATTAACATGTTATTGTAATCTCAGAGGGGTGAGATTGCAGGAACATGCGGGGAGCATAAAATCAAGTAGAGTATCAATGCTAAGTTGAACTCAGCAAAAACATGTTGAAATGTTCTATAAACTTATTTATCAACACAGTATTTCTTTAATATAGGCTTTTATTAAGGAACATAAAATACTGGAGTGCATACTCACTTTTTTTTGAGAGAGAGAGAGCGCGAGAGAGAGAAACACATTCTGTAAATCTGAATGAAGCCACATGAATTACATTTCAAAGCTACACTTTGGGGTTTGGGTTCTGTTTTATGTAGATTAATTACTATTTAAATGTAAATGTGGTTCACCTACCTCATGTAAATTAGATTTCCTAGCCCTTGTGAAAAAAAGTACAGAATACTTTTAAAAAGAGTGTTTATTATTACGGCGATAATATACATGCAAACTAAATGTAATGTTTTCAGACACTTAAGTGGATGTCATTTGCAACTAAATAATTTATTATAGTTTACATTGATGTTAAATGCAATTAGCTGAACTTTTCTTTAATCCACTTAAGTAGGACTTCAGTCCATTTTATATGTAATGTTTATATGTAATTTCCTTTATCTGTAATTACTTCTATTGTCTTTTCAAATATGAATGTACTGACATGTATTTACTGTAAACTGAAGTGTACTTTAATGGCGTCTATTGAAACTTGTATGTGTCACGGTATAACACACTACAGTTAAAATTATAATCAAGTACTTTACTTGTGGTTTAGTTTATTAGTCAGCACATCAAAATAAGTGTACTTTAAAACAACAAAAGATGATTCAAATTATTAATTTTATTTTAAAGCAAAATTTTATTTGACATTATTACAAAGTGGTATTTTTAAATGTGCTTTAGTGTGTCATGAAAGTGTACTCTAAGTACACTCGTGGCATTTATTTCATCAATATTATATTATCAGTAAGTACCGTTTTTATTTTAAATTATACTTTTAAGATTTGATTTGTTCAATACAATATGAGCACTCTTCTTTTTCACAAGGGAGAAATCACATTATTTTCAGATTTGTTGCACAGCAGTATTTGCGTTGCAGGTTTACAAAGGCTGCATCCAAAATCACATACTTCCTATATAGTAGGCAAAAAACAGTATGTGACAAAAGAATTAAGTCCAAAATCACAGTTCCCATAAACGAGTAGGCAAAAAGTACCCGGATGACCTTCTGAAGAGATTCTGAAGGGAGTATACGATGGACACTATTATCCCATGAGGCCATGGGAGAGGATTTGTGAATGGCAGTGATGCGACGTAAATGACGCTGGTATGTCATGTGATAAGGGCAACAGACTACAAATTCATACTGGAATGTATGAGTGTAATGCCAATGCTTATTTGTGTGTCATGAAACAGGCCTAACGCCATTGTCTACTATTTTGTTTAAAGAAATTGACTTAATGCTGGAGGCCTAAGAGTATGAGATGTTTCCGCTATCATTCTGCTGTGCACTTTTATTAAATACAAGTTTCTGCTTTGTGATTGCAGAAGATCTTCAACCTGTTCAACTTTTTACCTTTGAATTCATCCAACCCTTTCCACTCCTCTCAGTCTTCAGATGTATTATTCACTTCCTTTTACCGTTTAATTTAGTCCTTTTTGAATACTTTATTTTCGTGCATCTAGTGCTCATTCAGGTTTACTTAATTCTCTGTGATGTGGCTTGATTGTTGTGTACAGTACACATCAAAGCCAAGAAGGTGCTCATGTGTAAGAGCACAGTTCTTCTAAACTATGGCTGCTACAGAAAAAAAGCTTGTCTAATGCACCAAGACACGTTCTGCTCTTTTACCTTTCCCTCATTAGCAGGTACCAACAGACTTTCAAAAGGACTCCTGCCAAGATCAAAATGATCACTAATTAAACATCCGGATTACTTCAAATGGAGCTTTTGTAATTAAAAAAAGCTGTGACCACACACAGACTGACAGACTGAGAGAATATGAACATGCTCATGATGGGTCTTTGATGGTGGAATATTCTGGTAGCCATGGGAACTCAAAAGTGGTCGGTTATGATTGGAGGCACCCTGATGTTATATTGTAGATCTGAGAGAACAAAGTCGGTCAGTCACACTATAGACACAGCAGAGACAGACAGGTTTTCATTAATAATAAACACCAGGGTGGTTTTGGTGTTTGATGGAGATGACAGAGCTTCCCCTCTGTCTCTCAAGAGCAGCTAAAAATGGATTAGTAGATGTAACCTGATGCCTCAGCAGCTGAAGTGGCCCGAATGTTCTTTGCCCAAATCTTTTTTTGTTTTTATTGTTACATTATCTAATCAGTTTTGTTTCTGGTCCCTTCTTACAGCGGTGTGAGGTCTTCTGAAATGAGAAGACAAAGTCCCTTATCTGTCTTTTGGTGTTTTAGTCCAATATAAATTCATGTTCTGTTTGATATTTACACAGTTTCCAGGTTAAAGTCCCCCTGTAGTCAATCATTTTATCCCTCAACACTCATCTTTGATTACCAAAATTACATATATTTAAATGTATTTTTTTAAAATATGTCTTAAAATAGCTTGAATGTAACTCTACACTCTTGCTTCATTTACTATAAGCTGATCATATATGTTGCACGTGCTATGGAAAAATCGGTCTGCGATTTAATAAATTTGCTGCAGTAGCATGCATGTGATACAGTTTTCCATGTGTGTAAAACACAGCCTCTTGGTTGTGTGTGAGGCTAGTCAACGCCACAAGCGCCCCCTGCTCAATATTCTTCAAAAACAATTTTTTATAAATACACTATATTGCCATAAGTTTTGGGACGTCTGCCTTTAAATGCATATAAACTTTAATGATATCCCATTCTTAATCTGTAGGGTATAATATGGACTTGGCCCACCCTATAACAGCTTCAACTTTTCTGGGAAGGCTTTCCACAAGGTTTAGGAGTGTGTTTACGGGAATTTGTGACCATTCTTCTAGAAGTGCATTTGTGAGGTCAGGCACTGATGTTGGACGAGAAGGCCTGGCTTGCAGTCTCCGCTCTAATTCATCCCAAAGGTGCTCTATCGGGTTAAGGTCAGGACTCTTTCTTTGTGCGACTTCTGCGCACTGTGCGCCTCAGCATGTGCTGACCTCGCTCTGGGCCTACGTGGCCTACCACTTCGTGGCTGAGTTGCTGTTGTTCCCAATTGCTTCCACTTAGTTATAATACCACAATATTGTAGTGAGGAAATTTCACGAATGGATTTATTGCACAGGTGGCACCTATCACGGTACCACGCTTGAATTCACTGAGATCCTGAGAGCGACCCATTCTTTCACAAATGTTTGTAGAAGCAGTCTGCATGCCTAGGTGCTTGATTTTATATACCTGTGGCCATGGAAGTGATTGGAACACCTGAATTAAATGATTTGGAGGGGTGTCCCAATACTTTTGTCAATATAGTGTGTATATATAGGCTTTATACAGGGAGAGAGTCTGGGAGTTATGAGCCTCTCTCTGGTTCTGTTATTCAGGGAGCATCACACATAAGGCTCAAAGAGATAGTTAATCCAAAACTTTAAATTATGTCATCATTTATTTACTATTATTAGTTATTTGCTATGTAGTATGCATGCACTACATTTGTTATGCTTGTGTGAGGAACAGGCTAAAATTCTCCGGTCCACATTCATTGTAATTGCATAGAAAAGATGGACCAGAGTCATGCATGACATGAGAGTGAGTAACTAAAGGCAGAATTAGAATATTTTTGGTGAACTATTTCTTTAATCCTGCTTTTACACACTCACAATTATTACCCAACATAGCGACTGAGACTCAGCAAACCCATAATTACCTGCTTTGATGGCAAATGTAAATGTAATGAATATATGTGTGTGTTTGGCCATTTAAATCACTAGATAGAGAATGAATAAGAGCATGGTGTGTGTGTGAGCATGTGAAAGAAACTTTCACAAATTTTAAACAAATTTTAAAAGCCGGTTCAGAAGTGAATCAAAGCAGTGAAGATTAGTCATTATGATCTGCAGACAAGACACATGAACAGAGACTGTATTGCTCTTAGGGGTGGAAGGTGCCTATATGTGTGTATAAGTATAAGAAGATAAGGCAGAGTAGATTGCATTTCTCTGTGAAGATTGTATTTCCCATCATCAGCTTATGGGAAAAGGAATGTCTGGAGAGATGTATGGATGTGCACGTGTGCTCCCGTGGCCGTTTGTGTGCGTGTGCAGGAAGCTGTCGATTACCGACACGTTGCTCTTCTTGACAATGCAGTTCTCGCTCTCTCAATCCCTAGCAGCCCGGCTCCCGTCTCTCAGTAATCCCCTGTGACCCACTCTCGCAGTCACACACCATCATCAGTTAGATGTGTGAGAATTCATCACTTCTCTAGATGGAGTCTTAGACGATGTCTGTTTCTGGCTAGGCGTGTTGGTAGGTGTCTGTCTCTCGCTCTCTGCTTCCCATAAAGCTATTTTCATGATTGCACATGCAATACTTTCAGTTCGATCTGCCTGCTTTTGTCAGCGCTACAGGCTGTGCTGCTCTTCAGGCCTGCGAGAGTCAACTAATGGAGGCGATACTGTGCACAGTGCCGTGAGACAGAAAACATTGTGGAGTGTTCTGTGGCTGGAAGCTTTTGCTCTGTTTCACGGCTGTGTGTGGTTTCGGTATTCCCTATGTTGTGGGGGAAAAATGGCTTTTAAATCATACTTAAGTATGCATTTTTTTAAATGTAAAGATGTAAAAAGTTTTCTGTGTAGGTTGTGTTAAGGAGTATGGTTAGAGGAAGGGAGAGAATATGCAGTTTGTAAAGAATATAAATCATTATGTCTATTGAATGTGCCAATAAAACATGAAAAAATGTGTGTGTGTGTGTGTGTGTGTGTGGTGTAGTTCAGGTGTACCCCACATGATGGGGACAAAATGTCTCCACAAAGATGGCGATATCCAATATCCTTGTCCTTGTGAGGACATTTTTGGTCCCCATGAGGAAAACATTTTTTTAAAAATGTAAAATGCATACATTTTTTGAAAACCCATAAACATGAAAACCCAACATGTGTCTGTGTGTGTGTTCATGTTTTTGTATCCCGGGGGGGACTTAAAACTGAATGCACTCATGGGGGACTCGTGTCACCGTGGGGACCTAAATTGAGGTCCCTATTAGGAAACAAGATTATAAATCATACAGAATGAGTTTTTTTTTTATTTTTTATGTAAAAATACAGAAGGTTTTCTTTGATGGGTAGGTTTAGGGGTAGGGGTTAGTGTAAGGGGATATAATATACAGTTTGTACAGTATAAAAACCATTACGTTTCTGAAGTGTCCTCACAAAGATAGCGAACCAGACACGTGTGTGTGTGTGTGTATGTGTGTGTGTGTGCTTGTTTATATGATTTATGAGGACATAAATTTGTTTAATGACATGGGTATTACAACGTAAACATGGTTTATGAGGATATTTCCTAAGTCCTTGTATTTAAAATCGCTTAAAAACATACTTTTTATTAAAAAATCTAAAAATGCTGAACGTTTACAGTATATAAACCATTAAGCCTAAGGAATGTCCTCATAATGATAGGTGAATTAATGTGTGTGTGTGTGTGTGTATGTGTGCACTGCAGTTATTGTACCAAATACTCTTGTGCGAGTACATGAAAAGATGGTTTAATAGGCCTGTATCATTATCTCTGCTTCACCTCAGTTCCAAAGGTCAACAACTTTCAGCTCAGCCAATACCTCTCTTTTATCTCAAGAGACTTGCGGTTTTGATGTGCATGCTAAAACAAAAAAAATTCTCCAGCTCTTTGTTCTCTGCCTCCCTTCTTCCTTCCTCTTTCAAGATCTGCTCATCACTCGGCTCTCGCTGCTCTTGCTCTCTGACATGTCTATACTTTCATATGAACCAATCTGTAGACAACCTTCTAGAAGATGAACGAGGTCATTCTGTTCACCTTTAAAATCTAGAGCAAGAAAGGGAGGTGTGAGTCCATTGTCATCCATTTGCTGCGCCCAATGATCCAACTCTTTGTTTGTCTGGCACCTGTTTTAGACCATAAATTCAGACCAATGTCATGAGGGACATGACGGGCCTTTTTGTAAACTGCGAAGGGATTACAGAAAGCACTTTGAGTCTCTGACTCATGTCACTTCAAACTGCAGGATGGAAATGTTTGCTCGTTATATTAGCCTATGAAATGTTTGCCCCCATATCTGTAATGACTTATACTCTTGCCTCTCAGACGCCAAATACAGATAATTCAGAAGTGGAGCATTACTCTGCTCATAGCTAAAGTGTGGTGTGAAAGAAACAGCACTCTCCTAATTTGAACTTTAAGATTTAGATAAAAGCATTGAGCTTTTATGAATGGTCCCCCAGATAACATCCCCCAGCACATTTCAAGGTTTCTAAACAGCATGCTATTAAAACTGCAAAAGCATACAAGTGTTGTGAAAAACAGCCCCCTGAAGGGGGGTGCAGGCACTAAGACGACCATCTGTCCTAGTCCAATAAACTTAAAGCTGTAAAACACATTGGCCATATATCAAATAAAAGATGATCCATTTGTTTAATTCTTTTTTTACTCATTTCTTTTTTCCACTTGAAGTGCTAAAATGATGCGTGACTAAAGACTCTCTGTAGGCACATCCCAGGCAGAACTCTTAACCTTTCTGAAAGTGTACTTTTGGTCCAAAAGCAAATTTAGCATGCACATTTTTCTTTAAATCACATTTTCTTTTAACACAGGACTTATGTAAATGTAAATTAACCACATTTCCTGCACTGCATTTGTTTGCAAGTACTTTTGCCCCATGAATACATAAACACACCAGTGGAGGAGAAGCTACTTTGAAGCAGTAGCTTGTCAAGCTTAAAGGGATAGTTCTACAAACATTCTGTCATAATTTACTCACCCTCACGTCGTTCTAAAGAATCTTTAACCCTTGAATAAATGTTTCGCCAATCATTATTGCATATTCGGGTCTTTAGCGACCCGGATCTTTATCTAACACAGATGGATCTCTACCTATCGCAATAATATAAAATTCTCCTGATTTAGAATAACAATTACAGAAGAATAAAATAAAGCATATTTTGTTACCTTTTGGAGCTTGGAAGGGTTCAGTTTGAGCAGATGTTTTATACTATCATCTCTGTCCTCGTCAGAGCTCATTTCATCAATAATGAATTGATTTGAGGAATACTAAGAAGGTTGATGTCTAAAAAATTATTGAGGAGGAGGGTAGTGAATGACGTCCTGGGTCACTAAAGACCTAGTGGTATGTGTTTGAGGGTTAAAGTGGCAATGTAATTATAAATAATAAAAAAAATTATCTTAACTCTTCCCCACCATTAACAGAATTTTCCGTCATTGACAAAATGTTCTTGCTTTTCATGTTACCAATGTTATATGGTAGAGGACACTATTTAGCATATTCTGAAAGAGTACAGAATCTCCAGATCAAAACACAGGCGAAGAAGCAGCGGAAACAACTGATAAAAGCATTGCACGTTGTAGTCTTAGACAAAAACACGATTTTCTCAGCTTTTTGTTCAAACTGTTGCTTTTGTTTAAAAAAAAAAAAATATATATATATATATCTTAATATTTTGAATTGCTTTTTATTTTTATATTTCCAGTTTTCATTTTAATTTTAGTGTTAGTAATTGTGTTATGTGCTTTTCTCATTTTTACTCTTCTTTAATATTTCTATTTATTTTTTATTTTGTGTCAGTTTTAGTTGTAATAATTTTGATACTTCCGTGTAAGCTTATTTCAGCTGCCAAGGCACCATTTCTCAGTTTTTTTTCGTCTAATATAACATTTTTATTTCAGCTTTACTTCAATTAATGATAATAAAAAAGATTTTAATAGTTTTAGTTGTAGTTAACCTAAACAACACTAGATACAACAGAAGTACTAGAATAGTAGGTTGTAATACAAAGTGTCAAATCAATGTATACCTTTTTTTTTCAATCTGTTTGTTTACATGAACTGTCCGAGTGAACCAATTTGCTATAATGAATCAGACTTTCTAGTTCTACTTATATAATGATTGGTTTGGTAGCTTTGCCTTGCGCTACATGGCTGCTTGTTGGCAAAAGCAGCTTGTTACTGTAAAAGCTATTTTAAAGCATATGGCACACAACTGAACAATGAAGTTAGTAGCGTCGCTACTTTTTGTTAGTGCCCGATGCCCGTTTTCTCAAGAGAGAAATGATTTAAGGACGAGAGAGCAGGTGGCAGAGAGATTTGATTTGATTTGATGCCACCTCTGTTTTTTATCAGCTATTTTTCCCCCCTTTTCATTCACAACACATCCCTCTTTTATTTCCCTGGAGCCTAAACTTGTTGCAGAAAGTGAGATTTCAGAGAGGAAAAAAAGGAAAGCGTCTACTCCCTACTTACTTTTAATTCTGCCCCCAATGCGTCAAAACAGCTCTCGAATTACTCCGTCTGAATCTAAACCCCATCTCTCGATCTTAATAAGCATCCAAATGCTTTTCTAATCTGTTTCCGTTTCGCAGAGCTGGTGAGGCCTTCCTCTAAATCTCCATGTGCAAATATAAGATGTTTTAACAGGATCTTATGAGATAACTCCTAATCATTCCTGGCAAATGATTTATAAAAATAAAAGTATAAACACCTCCAGACTTATTTAGATGTTACACAGACAACTTGTCTGACATTCATGGATATATTTGATAATGTATAAACCAGGATCAGAGGATTAGGGATAACCTTTATGTGTGTGTGTGTGTGTGTGTTGCTTGGCAACTCATACACATGCTTTGAAGTTCTAATATCAGTCTCTATGTAAATAGCACGTTGTTGTTGAGATATTTCATTGTTGCAGTCATGTGGAGAACATGATTTCTTAGAATAAAGTTCAGGAACATTTCCTAGACTAAATATCCTGAATATCAACCCAAGCATACCATTTTTTGTCAATAAAGTCTAAGACGGTGTAGGGGAGCGCGGGACACAACCTAACGCGGGGTTAGTTGTAACACACATGGTTTAAAACTTTCCACACATGCCAAGATGACGAAACTTGTCATGTGTATTTACTAGTTGCCATATCAACATTATTTAGAGAAAAAAATGTGCCAAAATTAAAACATCTTTGGAAGGTATTACTGAACATTTATTTAACCATAGCAAAAGTTAATTTCTTACTTAAGTTTATTTTTCATCTCTGTTTTTTGTGTTTATTTAAAATAAGACAAATCTAATATTATTTTAATCTTATATCTGTTATTTAACAGTTGAGATAGTTCTTTAATGCTGATCTAACCAGCAGAAGACACGAGCCGCGGTTTAAATCCCAGTTGCGCAGGTGGGGTGCGTTGTAACACTGTGTTACAATGAGCCCCTATTAAAACTACGCTATTCTATTCTATACTTTTATGAATTATTTTAAGAAACCATGAGAAAAGGGTGAATAATGACTGAGAGTCAATGTTTAGAAATGATTAATTATTATTATTATGTTTTTAACTATGCTGTATAGCTGTATTTAGCGATGTGTTGTCAAACTCAAAAATGAGTATATTTTTAATTATTATTTTTTTTTTTTAAATTATATCAGATAACATTTTAAGCTGTCATTTGGTCATGTTACATTGTGCCCCTCACATGTTACAATGTACCCCACCAGTGGGGCATGTTGTCACATTTCACTTCCATTCTTTTGGGGTAAATCAAGAAAAAAGTATACACTGTATTAATGAAACAAAACCACATAATTGTACTAGACGTGTGAAATTAATGTGTGAAAAAAAAAAAATACTCTGGACCCTAAGTGGATTTACACAAACTGAGAAAGTCAAAAAGCGTTGTGGCCCGCTCAGCTCAATTGCAGCTCTTTTGCACACAGTATTTCAGCACAAAAACCTGCATCTCATTTACTAAACTCTGGCAATTCAACTTAACCAGGAAATGCATTATATTTAAATCAAGTAATTTTCAGTGCAAATGCAGTAAAAAAAAAAATCACATTTTACAAACTACTTAAAGGGGACCTATTATGCCCCTTTTTACAAGATGTAATATAAGTCTCAGGTGTCCTCAGATTGTGTCTGTGAAGTTTCAGCTCAAAATAAATGCCCATTTTTGAGTGGAAGGAAAACATACTGTTTTCGTGCATGCATTTTTAAATGCAAATGAGCTGCTGCTCCCCACCCCGCTTTCCAGAAGAGGTCAGAGACTTTACCTCGGATACTCTGCCAAAATCTAAAACATCTGTTTGGTTTTGATTATCATCTCTATGGCGGTCACACTCACGTGACATTGCAGTTCTTCATAATAATGAAAGTTTATTATCTGAATGCGTTCTAAAGCCATTTCAGTCTAAACTTCTGATATATGGTTTTCTGAGCACACACAACCAAAGCACGTGCACGGAAAGCTGGATGTCAGACAGTATTAAACTGAGTATTAAACTAAGTTCTCTTTCACGTCTTATTGCGCTTAAACTGTCAAATACACATAAGGTTATGTCAAAAACACACAAAGTTCACATAAGCATAACTTTACATAACTTTAATAAGAATACATTTCTTCCTTGAATGCTGCTGTTAAATGCTCTGGCGAGGAGATAAACATGGTGTACTGTGTACAGCTCTCTGAGGGCGGGGTCTATGCTAATAGGGCAGAGTCCGTCAGCAGTCGTGGGCAGGCCCTGAGCAATGTGATGTCACATTGCATAGAAACTGCAAACGGCTTATTCTGAGACACTGCTTATGATTTATGGGGATTATAAAAAGGAGTGCGTGGATTTTTACCATTATAGGGTGGTTGTGTACAGACACTGCCGACACACAACTTATGTTCAAGCAATTTTGCATAATAGAGGTCCCTTTTAAGAGGTCAATATGTTTTTATAAGTTAAATATTACTATCAAATTATATAATTTAATCAAAGCTGTATTTTTGCTGGGACTAATAAACAAAATAATACATTTCTATGGACATATTGGATATTATTCTGCGCTTTAATAAACATAGCAATGCTGCTGTAACTAGGGTTGCCTATGCTGCCACTGTGTTCTTTTCACCGTCTCTGGATAAAAATAAGGAGCAGAGACTATGACGTTTTCCCTCCACTCCGAATTGCTGAACTCTCGCTGCAGAGTAACGTCACTGAGCTCATTCCTGCAGTTGTGTGAACAACACACGTCATCCTTGTACGTCCAAGCACATGCGCACTTTGGCCAGAGTGGTAATAATGTGATTAAGGTGTGATTAAAATCAACGTATACCACATAGTTCAGTGCAATTATGGTTACTATGATTATGGGCTTAATCGCATTAGTTTAATCAAAGTATTGTTTTTGCATGAGGTAAAGTTTAATCACTATATTGCCAAAACCCCATTGTGATCGCATTATGAGGGTGGATGTAAACGTAGTAAATGATAACACTGCGAGCATTTCAGTTTAGTGATGATGGATCCTGCTGCAAGTACGCAAACTAAAACTTCTCACCCTTTGATGTTCCCTTAAATTTGAACTTGGAGGAAACCCAAGAGTCTGAGAGCTCTGTCCCTGTCCTTGCTGCTCTTTGTCCTGCGGGGACATGAGCGAGGACTCTCCGGCGTGATTCACGAGATGTGTCCTTGCTTTCCTCATCTAGTATTCACTACCTTATGATACCTCTCTGATCCAGTTCGCACCTGCTGTCCGCCACAGCAACAGCTCAGTTCTTTATCGCGATGGGAGAGTTTGCGAGAAAAGAAGAGGCGCACAGATAAAGACGTAGAAGAGACAGAGGTTGTAAATCAAGGCTCTGTCCCTCACGACCTTGTCTGAACACGGACCTGTTGTTGAGTACGCTGTCACGCCTTTCATAGTGTTGGAGAGGAGACCAGGAAAAATACTCCTGGAAAAATAAGAGCCAAGATGCCAGAGGTGGCAGCGGGAAGATTGAATTGCTAGCAGAGAGATCTGGACAGTGATAAAGGGAAAAGGAGCTGGACTGTTATAAAGCGAGAGGGAGAGAGAGAGAAAGACAGATGGAAGTGACAGGTGAGACAGTGAGGTCATTACTGTAGCCGTCAGATTGTCTGGCTGCACATGTGTGGGTTTGTGTGCGCATGTTGTGATTGTTGATATTGCCCTAGTACGACGTTTTGCTCTTTTTGACAGCGTATCATACCCTTTTATTTGGTCTTGATCACATAGCCTTGCGCTGGTCCCTGAAGTCATTCAATAAGACTCAATTGAAGTCTTTCCTCTGTCTCTCATTCTTTGATAGATAGGTCACTTACATGACAAACATGTCTAATAACAGACTGAAGTCACACAGGCTTTGTTCACACTGCACAAATCCGAATTGCGCTTTATATCTGATCTTTAGGACTGCCTGTCCGTGCTGTCACTTTGAAATTGATGAAATCTGATGATCTGTTTGTTTAGACAGCATAGTCAATATCCGGTTTGTCTATACGTTGTTTATTCAGACAGAATAGTCAATTTAGGGGACCTAAACATCGGTATACATCAGGGCATTGCCATCATGGAGATATGAAAATATTTTAAGACTGTTACGAAAATTAATGTTGACAAATACAAACATGACATGAAAACATGTCTATGAAAACATGAACAAATGACTAGAAAAAAATAACTGCTAGATTATGATGCATCAATGTTTTGGAAAAAGAAACATCTAAAAACCCAGTCAAAAATATTGTATTTGAGCTTTAACTGTGAATAAACACCACCCTGCAGAGCTTTGCTAGCGGGTTAATAAACTCAACCAACCGCATCCTATATTAGATTAATCTGATATATACCTATTACAACTTACATCTGCACATAAAGACACGAATGCGCACGTGAACTTGGCAGGGCTAGTTTTTTTATATGGTTTGAAAGGGAAACTTCCATTTTGAAGGCACTCTTAACAACAACGCCGATACATGGGCAACTAAAGCACAGAGAATTTACAACATTCTATTACAGTCTTGTTCTCATTATAATGCTATGTACATGACAGATTGGCACAGCACATCTTGCACTTAATTTTATTTTCATGATCAAAGGTACAGACATCACTGCACGTTTTCGAAGCCATAATAAGAAACAACTTTAAATCAAACTACTTTAACTTTACTTTTATATGTGTACTGTTAAAAATTATGAGAACAAAATAACACTGCTGCATTATTAATATCAATGATTTTACAAAGAATATGACCATCTCAAATAACCCCAGAGTCGATAATGTCGGGCATTGCATTTGAGCTGAAACGGAAGAGAATGAACACCAGCCGGCAGCGCTTTGCTAGCTGGTTAATAAACTCATCTAAATGTGTCCTATATGAGATTAATCAGATACAGACAACATAAAAGTAATCTTACAACTTGCATCTGCACAAAAGGAAGCGAGTATGCATGTGAACTTGACCGCGCTAGTCTGATGTAGGCCTAACTCTCGTTGTGGATTTCCTTTAACTGCACACTGATACAAGGGGAACTAAAGCACATCTTGTTCTCATTATAATGCTATGTATATGACAGAATGGCACCGCACATCTTGTATTTCATGATCAAAGGGATTCCAGGCATCACAGTGCACGCTTTCAAATCAAGTTTTACTGGAAGGCGTGCTGTCTAACGCTAACCAATCAGACCTCAGGTACCGCCCAAAATGCCGCAATAACCAATCAGAAAAATAGATAAATATATTTTTCATGGCGATCATCGTTTTCATGATCGATCATTGTTGTCACGTGCTTGCCCTAGTTAATCTTGCACAAAAAACATAATATAAAACTTAATTTTGGCATTTACTGTCCCTTTTGAGTGTTATGGCAAAGCTTGCTGGGAAATAGAAATCCCAGTTTCGGTTAAATTTAAGTTAGTCTAAATTAAAAGAAACAAGTTCATAAAACTCAAAACAATGAAACAATTCAGATTACTTAAAATTTGTTGGTTTTGAGAACTCGAAAGAAAAAGAAAGTTCTAAATACTCATAAAAGTTCATTTGTTTGAACTAATTTGTTTAATTTGAGTTGGCTCTACTCAAACCAATTCATTATTTTTAGCATTAAGGTTTACAGTGTGGTAAAAGATCTTGTGATGAATATTAAGCTCTACCTACCAGTATATTGAAACAATAAAGGCCAAAGACATTCTGGTTTGTGTGCGATGAACAGATTGAGCCCCAAAAATTTGTAAGAAATTGTTGACCTTCATGAAAGTCATTGCACATTTGACACACTGTAGAACTGTCTTTTATTTTCTCTGTTCATCACAAGTACTGCTTTGAAAGGGCTTCAGTGAATGTTCAAACTAATCAATGCAAATAGCTTTCTTCCCTTTGTTAGGAAATAAGCAGCCTTGATGTCTCAAACAGATCGATGCCAATATGTCAATCATTTTGCTTCTGTGTTTCTCTTAATTAGCATATTTGATTCAAACAGTCCTTCTGACAGCATGGCAGAGGCAAAGAACTATATAAAACTGCCAAGAGGCTTTTTCATATAACAGCTGAGAGTAGCCATTAATGTGGAAAGAGAGGACGGAAAACTGGAGCTTTTGCTGAACTGGACTCAAGAGAGAATATAAGTGGAAATAGTGGTAGAATGTCTGCGAAAAAGTCATGTATGTTAAGTTTTTCATATATTACAATTTTTTTTTTGACTTCGCTGAATAGTTAATAGTTGACTGTAAAATGGAACAACTAAAAAAAGAGGAAAACTCTGGCTATTCAAATTCCTCCTGATAAATCTTTGAAGGAACTGGGCGTATCGATTGCTCACTAAAGAAGAGAGAGGTTTTATGATTTTATCTTACATTCTTGGCTTCCCCTTCGGCAGAGCTATCTATCAGTTTCCTTTCGTCTCTTTCGTGGGTATTTTCCTGGCTACCACTGCACTTTTAACAAGCAAAGTTTAGGAACAAGAGCATGGCCTGGTCTGACTTTAACTCCACAGGAGCCTTCAAATATTTCACTAATTTTTGTGTGACCTTGCTTGTCTTACCGAAGGAAGCTATGAGTGCCTTTTTTGTCCCTCATATACATATTTTGTCTTTTTTTCATAAATTATTACTACTGGTCACCCTTTACGACTGTCTGTAGGTTTTGCAAATATTCAACCAATGAAAAATATTACAAAGAGCTTGTGATTTAAACCTCGTAACTCAGACTGTCCGTCAAACCTCAACATCTTGAATGAAGTGCTGCACGCGGTTTGGACCATCTCTGCTTGTTTGCAAAGCAATGGTTGTTTGAATAAGTAGTGTTTTCTTTACTCAAGAAACACTATAACATTGCTGTCAGGTGGAAACCTCGAATCTCCAAAAACATAACTTTTCAGGAAATGGAAAAAACATAGTTAGTTGATATGGAGCTCAAATGGTGTTTTTGACCAGCAAATTTCGGACATAATGTGCTTTGTCCGTCATTAGAACAGCCACATCTGAGGCAGTGAGTGCATCACATTACATTTTTTATCAACTTACAAGTTACTATTACTATTACCACTGTAACTATTTGGGTGCGTACATTTTTTTTCTGTCATTTGGCCAAAATCTCATGTTATAAAAGATTAAGTGCTTTGCAGAGGCTATATACACTCACCTAAAGGATTATTAGGAACACCTGTTCAATTTCTCATTAATGCAATTATCTAATCAACCAATCACATGGCAGTTGCTTCAATGCATTTAGGGGTGTGGTCCTGGTCAAGACAATCTCCTGAACTCCAAACTGAATGTCAGAATGGGAAAGAAAGGTGATTTAAGCAATTTTGAGCGTGGCATGGTTGTTGGTGCCAGACGGGCCGGTCTGAGTATTTCACAATCTGCTCAGTTACTGGGATTTTCACGCACAACCATTTCTAGAGTTTACAAAGAATGGTGTGAAAAGGGAAAAACATCCAGTATGCGGCAGTCCTGTGGGCGAAAATGCCTTGTTGATGCTAGAGGTCAGAGGAGAATGGGCCGACTGATTCAAGCTGATAGAAGAGCAACTTTGACTGAAATAACCACTCGTTACAACCGAGGTATGCAGCAAAGCATTTGTGAAGCCACAACACGCACAACCTTGAGGCGGATGGGCTACAACAGCAGAAGACCCCACCGGGTACCACTCATCTCCACTACAAATAGGAAAAAGAGGCTACAATTTGCACAAGCTCACCAAAATTGGACAGTTGAAGACTGGAAAAATGTTGCCTGGTCTGATGAGTCTCGATTTCTGTTGAGACATTCAGATGGTAGAGTCAGAATTTGGCGTAAACAGAATGAGAACATGAATCCATCATGCCTTGTTACCACTGTGCAGGCTGGTGGTGGTGGTGTAATGGTGTGGGGGATGTTTTCTTGGCACACTTTAGGCCCCTTAGTGCCAATTGGGCATCATTTAAATGCCACGGCCTACCTGAGCATTGTTTCTGACCATGTCCATCCCTTTATGACCACCATGTACCCATCCTCTGATGGCTACTTCCAGCAGGATAATGCACCATGTCACAAAGCTCGAATCATTTCAAATTGGTTTCTTGAACATGACAATGAGTTCACTGTACTAAAATGGCCCCCACAGTCACCAGATCTCAACCCAATAGAGCATCTTTAGGATGTGGTGGAACGGGAGCTTCGTGCCCTGGATGTGCATCCCACAAATCTCCATCAACTGCAAGATGCTATCCTATCAATATGGGCCAACATTTCTAAAGAAGGCTTTCAGCACCTTGTTGAATCAATGGCACATAGAATTAAGGCAGTTCTGAAGGCGAAAGGGGGTCAAACACAGTATTAGTATAGTGTTCCTAATAATCCTTTAGGTGAGTGTAAGTCTCAACTACAAATTTATTTAGAGATTTAGTCACAAGCACTTTTTAATACTATTTTTCATTGGTTAAATATTTGCCAGACCCACAGACACCAGTAAAGGGTGACCAATAATCATCCATCCATCCATCCATCCATCCATCCATCCATCCAGTCAGTCAGTCTAAATTTGTTAATGGGCAACCTTAATTTGTACAATTTATAATTGTAATTTTTTTTTCACAATTTGTTTCACAATTTTGTTACATTTGTGTCTTATAGAATATTTAAAATGAGAGATTTACTTTAGCAATCACTTGATAAAAGATGAAAATGCGGGATGCCTTTTCATGTTTTATCAAGTGATTGTTAAATAAATCTCTTTTGTAGAACAACCCCTATAGTCTGTAGTCTGTACAGTCTTGCACTTTAATGTGTCTGTCCGCAGTTTTATAAAGAAACCACCAGTGTTTCAAACCATTTGACTACGCCAACACTTTTCCTTCACCTGCTATTCCCCCTTTTCTGAGTCTGCTGCCTTCTCGGTTAACAGTGGACCCGTAGTAATATTGAGCATCAGCAGAATCTCTTAAAGAGGGTGAAATGAAGACGAGAGGGCTTCTGTTGACTTCAGCAAGATCGGCCAATTAGAGTAGGCCCAGGTGCTGAGAGCAGTCATGTGTGTGCACCTGGCCGAATCTTGGACACGGAAGAGATCACAAGTTGCACTGACCTGGACTACTTTAGTTTATGTGTGGTCAATAGTATGATTTGGCATGAAATGACTACAGTATTTTCTCAGTTGAGCTGTTGAGATGGCATATCTTACTATTCCATTAATCATTGACACCTGCATTATTTAATTTTAAATGGTCATAAAAGTAGTCACAGTAATGCTGAATAAACATTTAATTTGAAATGCCAAATGAACAAATATACTAGATAAAATAAACTAGAACAAATACTTAAGTAAGCATAGGAAAGAACACTGACATTTAAAATGGTCCACACAAAGTCACCCTCAGCTTTGAGGACTTACTACATGCAGCAATTTAGTGTGTGACCAATGTGGAGTGTTATGCAAACTCATTGGAGAATAGCGTGTTGGCCCTTCACAGTCGCATGCTGCTTAACGAGCCATGAAAAAGAGTTTTTCATCCCAAAAGAGATGCAGGTGAAAGCATTTTGTGATACAAATTTAGAGTCTGAGGCTAAAAAGTCTAGAAGCCTTGTTGGTTTGAAAGAGATGTCATTAATTTCTTTCATTTTCTGTAGGATCAGCTCCAGCTGTTTTAGTAAAGTTGAGTAAAGTTACACAGCGCTCTAAAGCACAAACAATATGGGATACTGTGTATATATATATATATATATATATATATATATATATATATATATATATATATATATATATATATATATATACATATACACTCACCTAAAGGATTATTAGGTACACCTGTTCAATTTCTCATTAATGCAATTATCTAATCAACCAATCACATGGCAGTTGCTTCAATGCATTTAGGGGTGTGGTCCTGGTCAAGACAATCTCCTGAACTCCAAACTGAATTTCAGAATGGGAAAGAAAGGTGATTTAAGCAAGTTTGAGCGTGGCATGGTTGTTGGTGCCAGACGGGCCGGTCTGAGTATTTCACAATCTGCTCAGTTACTGGGATTTTCACGCACAACCATTTCTAGAGTTTACAAAGAATGGTGTGAAAAGGGAAAAACATCCAGTATGCGGCAGTCCTGTGGGCGAAAATGCCTTGTTGATGCTAGAGGTCAGAGGAGAATGGGCCGACTGATTCAAGCTGATAGAAGAGCAACTTTGACTGAAATAACCACTCGTTACAACCGAGGTATCCAGCAAAGCATTTGTGAAGCCACAACACGCACAACCTTGAGGCGGAAGACCACACCGGGTACTACTCATCTCCACTACAAATAGGAAAAAGAGGCTACAATTTGCACGAGCTCACCAAAATTGGACCGTTGAAGACTGAAAAAATGTTGCCTGGTCTGATGAGTCTCGATTTCTGTTGAGACATTCAGATGGTAGAGTCAGAATTTGGCGTAAACAGAATGAGAACATGGATCCATCATGCCTTGTTACCACTGTGCAGGCTGGTGGTGGTGGTGTAATGGTGTGGGGGATGTTTTCTTGGCACACTTTAGGCCCCTTAGTGCCAATTGGGCATCGTTTAAATGCCACGGCCTACCTGAGCATTGTTTCTGATCATGTCCATCCCTTTATGACCACCATGTACCCATCCTCTGATGGCTACTTCCAGCAGGATAATGCACCATGTCACAAAGCTCGAATCATTTCAAATTAGTTTCTTGAACATGACAATGAGTTCACTGTACTAAAATGGCCCCCACAGTCACCAGATCTCAACCAAATAGAGCATCTTTGGGATGTGGTGGAACGGGAGCTTCGTGCCCTGGATGTGCATCCCACAAATCTCCATCAACTGCAAGATGCTATCCTATCAATATGGGCCAACATTTCTAAAGAATGCTTTCAGCACCTTGTTGAATCAATGCCACGTAGAATTAAGGCAGTTCTGAAGGCGAAAGGGGGTCAAACACAGTATTAGTATGGTGTTCCTAATAATCCTTCAGGTAAGTGTGTATATATATATATATATATATATATATATATATATATATATATATATATATATATATATATATATATATATATATATATATATATATATATATATATATATATATATATACACAAGCTATTTAATCTGATTAATCTGATAACACTGCTTTTCCTATTATTCAGTGACTTTCCTGCTGTTCACTTCATATGTGCTACAGGTCAAGAAGTAAGTTCACTTCTGAATCCATGTTAAGCAATTCCTTTAAATATGTTATTTTACTATGTGCTGCTTTTGTGCAATTCAATTTGAATGTTAAAGGAATAATTCAACCAAAAATTAACATTCTATCATCATTTATTCACCCTCATGCTGTTCCAAAACCTATAGAAGATAAGAGAAGAGATTGTTGAATAAAGTCGTTATTTTTCTTAGTTTTTGCGCAAAAAAAGTATTCTCGTCGCTTCATAACGTCTAAGGTTGAACCACTGGAGTCACATAGACTATTTTAACAATGTCTTTACTACCTTTCTGGACCTTGAAAGTTGCAATTCCGTCTATGGAGGGGTCAGAAAGCTCTCAGATTTCATCAAAAATATCTTAATTTGTGTTCCGAAGATGAACGAAGGTCTTACAGGTTTGGAATGACATGTAATGAGTAATTAATGACAGAATTTTCATTTTTGGGTAAACTAACCCTGTAACTAAAAAACTACCCCTCAAATGTGATTAGTTGATTGGAATGTTGTTTCAGGATCAACAAGGATGTAAAATCACGTTAACCATGATGGCTCTTATGTTACTCTTCAATATACTGAAAGCATATAGTGACCACAGAGTGTCAAGCTCCAAAATGTAACAACACAACCAACTCTTCACATATTGATGCTTGGTCAGGACCCTTCTGTGTCACTTTTTAAAGCAGTGGGTACCCCTTTAGCGTCATATTTCGAAGCGTAGGGTACCCCATTGCTTTCAGTTGTTTGCCTTATGCGACAGATCAAGACGCATAATTCTTTGCATTTGTAAAAGTAGACATGATTTTATAAATATTTATAGGTTACTTTTATATTTTGGAGCAACTACCCTCACTCCTACCCTAAACCTACCCACTTCTAAATAATAAAAAAACACGTCCCTGCAAATAAAAGTACAGTAACAGGTATTTATTGCAAAAACTGACCAAAACAGTATACAAGTATTGTTGCATTCCAAGTCTTTGTGAAGAACAGAGTGGATCTTAATGCTTTAATCACTAAAATGATCCTGTCGCTCCATGAACGCACAGTCATATCTCATTCAAAAGATACACCCGAGACCCGAGCGTGACGCAATTGGTCACGAGACTTACGTGAGCCAATGCAATTTCACTATCAAAGCTGATGTAATGCTTCTTTGGCGACAATTTTTGAATGTGTGCATAGGATCTACGGCGGATGGAGACGCTGATCGCTTTAGGGGATTTTCTTCACACAAATCAATCGTTTGGCCTCGGAACACTTATTATGGAATATACAGAATATTTGTACTTTTTGAATAAATTGTGCCTGCAGTCGTATCTGCCTGTTATATCCTGTGTTTTATATCATACACTCACCTAAAGGATTATTAGGAACACCATACTAATACTGTGTTTGACCCCCTTTCGCCTTCAGAACTGCCTTAATTCTACGTGGCATTGATTCAACAAGGTGCTGAAAGCATTCTTTAGAAATCTGGTGACTGTGGGGGCCATTTTAGTACAGTGAACTCATTGTCATGTTCAAGAAACCAATTTGAAATGATTCGAGCTTTGTGACATGGTGCATTATCCTGCTGGAAGTAGCCATCAGAGGATGGGTACATGGTGGTCATAAAGGGATGGACATGGTCAGAAACAATGCTCAGGTAGGCCGTGGCATTTAAACGATGCCCAATTGGCACTAAGGGGCCTAAAGTGTGCCAAGAAAACATCCCCCACACCATTACACCACCAGCCTGCACAGTGGTAACAAGGCATGATGGATCCATGTTCTGTTTACGCCAAATTCTGACTCTACCATCTGAATGTCTCAACAGAAATCGAGACTCATCAGACCAGGCAAGATTTTTCCAGTCTTCAACTGTCCAATTTTGGTGAGCTCGTGCAAATCGTAGCCTCTTTTTCCTATTTGTAGTGGAGATGAGTGGTACCCGGTGGGGTCTTCTGCTGTTGTAGCCCATCCGCCTCAAGGTTGTGCGTGTTGTGGCTTCACAAATGCTTTGCTGCATACCTCGGTTGTAACGAGTGGTAATTTCAGTCAAAGTTGCTCTTCTATCAGCTTGAATCAGTCGGCCAATTCTCCTCTGACCTCTAGCATCAACAAGGCATTTTCACCAACAGGACTGCCGCATACTGGATGTTTTTCCCTTTTCACACCATTCTTTGTAAACTCTAGAAATGGTTGTGCGTGAAAATCCCAGTAACTGAGCAGATTGTGAAATACTCAGACCGGCCCGTCTGGCACCAACAACCATGCCACGCTCAAAATTGCTTAAATCACCTTTCTTTCCCATTCTGACATTCAGTTTGGAGTTCAGGAGATTGTCTTGACCAGGACCACACCCTAAATGCATTGAAGCAACTGCCATGTGATTGGTTGATTAGATAATTGCATTAATGAGAAATTGAACAGGTGTTCCTAATAATCCTTTAGGTGAGTGTATAATACACAAATGGGAAGGTTTAGGGATGGGGTTAGGTTATGTGTTCAAATGTGTGTAAACAGCGTAAATAAAAAACTAGAATAAATGTAAATAAAATTATGCTGGCTGATTAAATTGAGAATCACATTCCAACATGTCATAATGGCAAAATTATAACCCAATATGTATAAATGTATTATGATGATAACATTCCCGTGTCAAACACGTCTGTGTATGAAGCCAAAGGTTTCTCATTGAAATAAATGGGGTACCCTGCGTGTTGAAAAATGATGTTAAAGGGGAACCCTATGCGTTAAAAAGTGATGCCGAAGGGTCCTGTCCAAGCATCAATATGTGAAGAGTTGGGAGTGAGAATGTCTTAAACATAAAAGAGGTTAATAAAACGTATGTATTTTTTCTAATATTCTTTTTTCTAATAGATCATGTAGAGTCACTTGTAACATTATGATTTATGTTTTAGATTAACATACTATTTTGGCTTTAATTATTTACTTAGTACCCACATGTATTAAATTTATGGCATCTGAACATAGTTTTGATGTTTGTATAGCTAAATTTGGGAATAGATTCCTGTAAACCTGCATGCTCCATTTGATCAGGTTCTACATATTCAACATGAACAAGGCACTTTGTTTTAAATATGAGGCTTGTTTATGATGAAGTTCAGGAGGACGAGGGATTATTTTAATCCTTAAACATACTTTATCATCAGAGGCTCACTCAATTACTGCTCTCCACACTTTAATACAGTCAGCAGAACAAATAAGATGCTGACAAATTTTTAATGCAAATGTTGATTAGAGCTGCACAATTAATTGCAAAAAAAAAAACATGGCTGCTGTGATCAACTAATCAGCGAAAGTGAAGATTACACAATTCCATTTTGTCAAAATGTTCTATTTATAACATGTTTTTGGGCTCACCCGCTGTGCATATCAATGCAACGGCAAATCAGAGCCAGTTGAATTAGTCAGTAATGAAAAGCGACCCAACAGATGCATGCTTTATATTTTGACCTAGATAATGCGCTTATAACTTGGTACAGTCCAGCATATATTAACTTTACTTTAATAGTAATACATTATTTAATGTATTATTTTTTTATGTTTTTAAAGTAATGCATTTGAACAATTTTTGTATTTTATTATGTTAAAATATGCAAACATTCACTCTTAATCGCTTGCCTACTATGCTGAAAATGACTCATGAAACGGAAGTTGCAATTAGTCTTTTCTTCTCTATTGTGATGTATATCCAAGTGAAAAGGCTTCTGGAAGGAGAAAATGTAGGGCGGTATTTCATCCTTTCGGAATTGATTTGATCGTAGGAAGTTGGGCATTGCTAACTAAATGGAGGCAGATCTGAATGCCAGTTTGCAGTCAGTTGTGGAGGATTTTAGTCCCAACCTCTGGCGAGACACACATCATGAAAAGAACAGACATCACTTTGGGGGGAGGTTAGCATTTTAGATAATGATATATCATTTTATCAAGTCAAGTCACCTTCATTTATATAGCGCTTTTTACAACACAGATTGCTTCAAAGCAGCTTTACATTATTTTTTGTTTTAGAAGAAGTACTTTTTTGATTGATTAATTTCTGTTGTAAAAACTGATTAGTTATTTAATTTGGCGCTACTTAAACAACATCATCTTCAACTAAAGCAGAAAACCCCTAATGCGTTCCAGACCCCCATCCGCACGGCAACAGCACTTGGTGGCCTGAGAACGCAAACCATAACATAGGTTTGAATTAGTTTTGAAACTATACCATCATCATCCCCGCGCAAACCCCAAAAAAGGCGAATCTGTGAAAACGCCGACGGCATGTATGCAAGCATTACGTGTTCAACCTATAGGCAAGAGTGTTTGAATACGTATGTGTGCATATGTGTTTTTATCTGTATAGAGGGGAAGGAAAGGAGGCCTTCACAGGGGAGAGTCTAGTTGACACGGTCTCTGCCGACACCGTAGGGCTTCGTTGTGGTCATGTCTATCTGATCTGGATACGACAGACTACAGTAAACCTCAGGATAAACGGCTTGTTAAGAGCTCGTTCAAGTACTGGGGAGCTAAGCCATTTAGTGCTTTGTAAGTAATAAGCAAGATTTTAAAACGATGTTTAATAGGGAGCCAGTTCAGTGTTGACAGAACCAGGCTAATATGTTCATACTTCCT
This sequence comes from Rhinogobio ventralis, assembly GCA_039654625.1. Taxonomy (NCBI): domain Eukaryota; kingdom Metazoa; phylum Chordata; class Actinopteri; order Cypriniformes; family Gobionidae; genus Rhinogobio; species Rhinogobio ventralis. The sequence goes on along the minus strand of CM077195.1, from coordinate 13,511,254 downwards.
GGTTCTAGTATCACATATAAATCATTTATAATAAGCACTGCAACATTCTGAAAAAAAAAAAAAAGAAGATTTGTCCTTTTTGATTTCATGGTGACTTTAATGTTTCTTGTCTCGTCACATTCAATTACAAAGTACATAAATCACAGACAAATAACTAATTTTAATAGTTTAGATCACTGGATGTTACTGTCGGTCGTTTATCACAGACTTGTCAAAAACATATGTATTTCTGTAATCAGAATCAGAATGATCTTTATTTAAGTATGTTTACACACACAAGGAATTTGTCTTGGTGGCAAATAAAGCTCATTTTGATTCTGATTCTGATTACAGGAATACATATGTTTTTGACAGGTCGACAGTAACATCCAGTGATCTAAACTGTCAAAAACATATGTGTTCCTGTAAATTATCATTTTTGCATTGTTTAATGTATACACATAATTAAGAAAACAAATCTGCTGTATATTCATTATATGTGCACATGTAATGCACAGTTCTGTTTATTTGATTGTATGGGAGCATTCTAATATTGTTCCATCGCTCACTTTCACTGTATAATTTATTCAAATTTTGATGACAGTTTTTGTGCTGCCAAGAGGGTCACTGTGAAGATGACCATTTAGACACTGTATTTATTTACACATGTATAAAAAGGGGAATACATTAATTTCTGATCATTTCTCAGGTTGTTTTGCATGCATAGACTACATAAAGTACATAGGATGCATTTGCCCATCACATATTAAAGTGGTTCTATTATGCTCTTGTACATTTTCAACTCTCTTTAGAAATTAATGTTGCAGTTTGAGCATAAAAAAGGTCTGCAAAGTTGTACAAAGTCCACTTCAAAGGGAGTTATTCTCTATAATCACTAAGCACTTTTTCTGAACTGCCTGAAACACCTCCATTGTAGTCTTAATTTTTCTTCTGGGAATGTACACGTCACATTTTTCCTCATTTAAATAATTGGGCCTGGTTGAGTTGCATTAGTAGTGTGTTGTAATTCACAGTTATGGTAAGGGGTGTGACATTTCTGAAACACGCTCAAAGCGGTTGACCAATCACAACGCACAGGTCCAGCTCACCAATCAAAGCACATTGCACTTTTCTGAAGGAGGGGCATCATAGAGACAGAAGCTAACCAGAGCGTTACAGACAGACTGAGAAGAGAGGTGCTGCAATAATGTAAAATATGTGAAAAATGTGTTTTGAACTTTCAAGCATGAAAACCTATTGTAGTAGACCCCAAAAACAAAACTTTGAAAAAGGCCATAATAGATCCTCTTTAACATGAATAATGGCTAATACACACAGACGGAGAGTGAACCAACTACAGGGTAAGACTAGATGTGCTTCCTCCTTAAAACACATTTAAATATAATGTCATGAAATAGTTTCAAGTTACATGTCTCCTAGCAACAACCTACACATCCCAGCTTAAACACTACTGATAAATTATTTATTAAAGTGGCTACGGTCACAAACCACTATAATTTGAGCAGAAAAACAAGCCTAATGCAATTTGAACAAATAGCCATTGCCTTCCAATAATGCAGAAAAACAAAAGTTTTATTGAAATTCTAAATGGATTATATATCACCTAGAAAGAGTGCTTCCTTCATAATCACAAAAAAATCTCATCCATCTCAATTCATCGCAATCTCACTAAGTTCCGCTATAATCAGTGAAGCTGACTGCACAACTAATTTTTTATTTAGCCTATAATGTCTACACTTAACTTTATAACAAGAGGATTTGCGAGCGTGCAAAACTCAGCATTGGACAAAAACACTGGTGGTTTGAGCGGTGAGTGGATTTTAACTTAAACACCTCTGATTGGCCATTGCGTTCAAGAAAATAAACAGATATGTTTGTGATTGGCTACATTGCTCAATGCTGCAAATAGTTGTAAATAGAAGCCTTTGAGGCTCTCAAGAGTGCAAACTCCAATATGCTATTATTATATGATTATATGCTATTATTTTATATTATATTCATGCTCCACCTATGCGAATACATTATCAAGGAAAATAATAAAGTTTTACTGCAATCACATGCCAAGCTGTAATTATACTAGCAGAGATTGACAGAAGTGTAAAGAGTACCTAAAAAGTACCTAAAAACCATACTTGAGTAAAAGTACAATACCTTACAGCGAAAATGACTCCATTACAAGTTACAAATCACCAATTCCAATACGACTTGTGTAAAAGTCTTAGAGTATCTGATTTTAACAGTACTTAAGTACTTATTTTACTCATACTGAATGTAGGCTCAAAGATGCACTAGTCCTCAACAACTAAGAAACATGCCATTTAAAAGCAAAAAACAGCTGATTTGTTTAGGAGAGAAAAGACATGCTTTCTAAAAAGCTTATTTTCTAAAATCAAAATTTTAACTGAACACAACATTGCATTACTCATTACATATGTAAAATTAATTCAAAAATATAGTCAAGTAGAGAGTATAAGTCGCTAATATCTTTGAAACTCAGTAAAACTGCAAATTAGCCCAAAATATTCTTACAGTAAGTACAGTAATTAATTACATTTACTCAAATACTTTACACCACTGGAGATTGACACCGGGAGCTAGTCTCTCTGCATGCTGCTGGTGTGTGTTCATTCGGCCTCTTGACCCTGCTGTCTGGATCAGCTGTTTTTAAATGACTGTATGAGCCATGCACATCGATAGGAGCGATTATGGTGCGTCGGCCCCATGCATCAGCTCCGCTGCTCTCCCACCCTCCAGCATTCCTGCAAATCAGCTTCTGGGATAATTCAATATGCTTCATACAACATTAGCTTTTACTCAGGCCCAGTCGTCTCATTCTTTTATGTCGCCTCTCTCCATCTCTATCTATCTACCTCTCTCTCCGTCTCTGTAATTCTATCTCTGTCCAGCTCTCTTGCTCTCCCGGGCTTGAGTTGTTTGTTAGTGCTGTGTTGGTGTGTGTAATGGAGCTTAATTGGTGTCTGTAGATAGAGGGAGAGACCAGCAGCTGCCCATATTGTTTCCTCGGAGGAGCTATGAATAGGCCTGTCATGGCTACAGCGCTATGGATCTGGCTTTTATCGTGTGGGTGTATGTGTTACCGCAAAACATGGGATGGGCAACACCTCTACTGCTCAAGGCTGGCAGATGATGTGATGCATTCTGGGTTTTGCATGTAAGTGAGAAATAAGAAGAGTTGCTGTATATTATTAATTTTTTATCATGGCATACTGCTTTTGGTGTGGACCCAAGTCTGTTTCACAGTGGTATTCATGCAACGAAATACAAGTATTACAGAGTGAAAAGAAAGGTGAGTGTAAATGAACTCTTGTTAGCACTAAGTGGTCGACCCAAGCGTGAAGACATTCCATGTTTATGGTGCGATTGTTGTTTGTTGTGAATCTACGGCACCTCAGCACAGCATTACATGATTGCTGCACTCTTTGACCTGTCATTCACTCCACAGAATCGTAATCATTTTAATCACACGTCTATTGACCAGACCTTAAATCCACACTCTCGTCCAATTTCAACTCTGAGACATGAAATCAAACTTTATGCAAATGTTGCTGCTCTCTTAAGGTGGTTGATAACCCTTTTAAGGGGTTCAGGTCACAGCAGACTTTATTATTTCTTACTATTTATTATTATTAGTAGTACACTCTTAAAAATAAAGATTCCAAAAAAAGGGGTTTTCGCAACAGTGCTATAGAAGAATCATTTTTGTGCCTTTGAAGAAACTGTCAGTGAACAGATATTAAACTAACCATTGTTTTCTTAGTGTGAAGAACATTTTATTAATCTAAAGAACCTTTTTCCACTATAAAGAACCTTTTGTACAGTGGAAAGATTCCATGGAGTTTAATGGTTCTTCATGGAACCATGGATACCAAACCTCTATTTTTAAAAGTGAATAATTTATTTATTTATTTATTTATTTATTGACCATTTTGTTTTGAGGCATTTTTTGAGAAAACACAGCCTGTTTTGGGATCTATTAAAAAGTTCTTAGAGAAACAGTGCAAGTAAATAAATGAATAAATGATTGAATGACTGAATGAGATTTCACATCTATTACCATTTATTTGTATTTACTAAAAGTCAATCTATTTTTACAATATTTTGACATTTTTAACACATAATTTAATTTCATTAGATCTAGCATATTTGCAGATGACGCTAGGTTTGATATTTCAGATGTAATTAAACACTAAACCATTTTTACAATCACTTTAATACTGGTTTAGTGGAATTACAGATAGTAGTAGTAGAGGAACCACAGGTATAGTTCAACACATTAACTACTTGTACATGTTCTGCTAACTTCTGACAACCAGAAAGTGTCTGAATATTTGACTTATTTGACTTTTTCTTTTTTTTTAAAACAATACCTACTACAGTGTTATTTTTTTTTTTAATATTATTTAGCTATTACAGTATTTATTTACATTAGCTTTTATTTATATTTCTATAAATATTGCAATTTATTTTGGATTCATTACATTTTTATTAAACTATTTTATTAAGTTTTAGTTAACAACACTGAATTAGTATTACTATTATTTTTAAGTGTGTTTGTGCTTTTTTTAATGCCACTTGTTTTGATTCTTATTTTATAAGCGTCTTAAGTGTTCACATACTTTTTTGGGCCATTGTATGTTTTGTCTGGCTTGTGTTAAAACACATAGTATTTATGCTTTCAGTGCGGACAGTCAAATTGCTGTAATTTGTTACACAGTCTAGCAGCAACTTCCCCAAAAACTTATTAAACACCTAGCACTTGTCAAAGATACAAACAAAATACAAGGGCAAATCACCCCGTCCCTCTCCGCCTCCCTCTCCTGTACAGACAAGGTTATATTTTACTGCCCACCTGAATGCCGGCTATGTAATCTCCTCACGCTTTGAGTGTCGCCCAGTCCTTCACCCTTCAACACCCAGTAAATTCCTTCTCTACTTATATGGCATGACTTTGGGACCTTTCCAATATCCTGTTAATACAAAGTTTACATCCATCTTTTCTTATTTATAAATAATGAATGTCAAAATCATCCATGTGACAGCGCATAAGTGGTTAAATATTTGCATGGTTGGATAAAAAAAAAAAAATATCTTGGTTGCATTGGTGACATTGATTCATTTGTGAGACTCAAGCTGTCGGTGGCTTGGTGGGATGACACCAGAGGTGTGATACATCAAACCATGGATGGACACTGATGGTATTTAAAAGATTTCCCTGCTAAATGCTCTTTTAAATGTCTGCCACAAATAGACATGGATGCCATATTGCTTTGTCTCATGGGAAGACAAAGGTCAAATACTCTGTACATAGACACTGTGAGGATTCTCTTGAGGGATATGTGACATGAGAACCTTTTGCTCTTTACAATGTGTGATTAGAATTATTATTATTATTTCTTTTTTTATAATTTTTTTAGATTTGCACACCAAACCAGTGAGCTTCATGAAAGTGCCACAAACAGAACACAAACCTGCAATAAAAAAAAAAATCTTATAGTGGTGTAAATGATGACAGAACTTTCATTTTGGGGTGAACTGGCCCTTTAATCTTGGTGTTCACTGTGACATTCCAAATAGGAAGGATATTTCAAGTCACTAATAAGATCTCTTTAGATCTTCAACCCAAACACTCTATGAGCTTGATACCCAGTGAGACTTTCTTCACTTCTGCTACCCCTAAACAGTTAAAAAATAGGGGGAAAACATGTCTGATTCTGATTTGTTGGGCCAGTGATGTGCAAACACCATGACGATATTGTCAGAAAGCCCAGTAAACCAAGTTATATGGAGTGTTGTGGAGAAAGGGGGGATAAGAGTTGTTTTGTGGAAGCTTGGAGCCAATTATGAGCCAAAGACTGTGACTCCCCTGAGGGTACTCCAGGCTTGACAAGGAAAGAACAACAATTATTCCCTGTCTCACTGTTCATAGTGGCTGTTTAGAGGCACACTGCTGCTACATGGACTAGACTTTCAGTGCTGAAATCTTTGAAATATGCTTAGACATATGTATGTTGTGTAGCTTTTGCGAGGCCTTAACATTTGCATTTGGCAGATACTTCATTGATTCAAAGCAACTTATGGTACATTGTGTGGATCGGATGCATGACCTATGCATTGCTACTGTATTTTACCAGTTGAGCTATAGGAACATATTCCTCTTGATACAAATGCTATGTGACCTTGTTCTGTCTGATAAAATAAGTTAAACACAATATTACAGAAAGGTTGTTACTACTTAATGCAAAGCATGTTTGAAACCTTCATAACATGGATGATTTGGCAGAGTATTGTAACAGCTCAGTGCACACAACGAGAGAGATATTATGGTCATATTATGGCTGTTTGCAGGTGACATTGTATCAAATATTTTGACATAAAGGCCTGTTTGAACCAGCAAAATGGAAAATACTCATTCACATGCTTTACCCTTACGAAAATCAACCATTATTTTACTACAAATAAAACCAAAAAACCACGGTTACTAAACTTTTACTATAATCAAACCATGGTTATTTTTCGTAAGGGTAATGCGAAATACAACCTATTGAGTGCTGCAGAGATTACATATTTTTGTAGGCATCCCAGAAGTTAGCATCACCCTGGGACAAAAATCCAATAGGACTTTCCATTTGACTTTTGGATAATGTCACATCTGTTCTGTGTCTGGCGCTCTGTGGGACTTTTATGTTGAAGTTTATTTATGCCGAGGTTCTGTGTTCTTTTCTGTGTCCTGTTCCTGTGGAGTTTTGTAGTTCTTTGTTATTTTTTCATGTTGATTAGTTTCCCCAGGTGTTTCCCATTTACCACACCCCTTGTTATCTCTTTAAGCTAGTCTTCCCTGTGTGTATATATAGCCCATGTTTTCTCCGGTTCTCTGTTGATTGTCTATTTTTATTCAAATCCCCTGCATTTGGATCCTGCATCTCTGCCTGCCATCTGTGATTTCTCAGTTCCCTGACAGATAATCACTGAAAAAAAGCTCTGTGATGATCAAAGGAGTATGAAAAGTTAGGCTGTAAAGAACTACACCACTGTCGCATGACTTCAACGTCACCACCACTAAGCTTACAACAACTCTTTCAAACTTTCTTTAAAACCTACAAGTTGGAAACTTTGAGTTTATATTTCAGATATAATTGTCCTCTTTTTTGCATGCAAAAGTTAAACTGGTTTAAACAATGCTGTGCATTTTTTAAATGTTTTAGGGTGTGTTTACACTTGTAGTTTGGTTCGCTTGGTTCGTTTGGTCTGGACCAAAAATAAAAACCAAAAACATTTAGTCCTGGTCCGCTTAGCGTTCAGATTGACATTTTTATCCCCAAACATAAAGATATCGAACCTAAATGCATAGGGATACGTTCACGACCTGATTGGTCGGCTTTACATTCACGACCTGATTGGTCAGCTTTTATGACGTATTGCCTATTTTGAGATGGAACTTACCGAATATACAAATCAATGTTGTGTGCTGGGCTAAATGCGCTCATTGTATTTGTGTAGCCTGCATATGATGGTATTTTGACCAGCTGAGAACTTGTGAAGTGCTTATAAAATGTGTAAAGGAGTCAAAATAGCAGGAATCCCTCCATCACACACACAAAACGTAGATCTGCTGCAAGGAGACGCAGTCCGGATGCCTGAACCGAACTGTGATGGCAACATCACAACTATGACAAGAAAAAAACGGGTATGTGTGAGCATTCTGTCCTTTTTAGGGTCTCATATTCCTGTTTTTGGTTTGTTTATATGTCTTAGGTGCATGTTGCATTCATATTTCATTCGAACCGCACCAGAGTTTGCTTGGAAGTGGACCGAGACCCATTTTTTCAGCAGCCTCAGTCAGACTTGTTTGGTGCACACCAGGGTTCAGATAGCAGCGTTCACACTTATTCAAATAAACCGCACTAACAGAGCAATCACACCAGGTTTCGTTTTAATCGAACCAAACATGCCAAGTGTGAACACAGCCTTAGATTAATTGAAACTGGTAACTGGTAATTTTGAAACTGTTCATTAAAAGAACCAGCTTAAAAGAGCGTTTGTTTGTGAATCAGACTACCCTGATCATGTTGTATGTGTGCACAACGAACAATTTGAAAAAGAAAGACATTTTTAATCAGAAACTTATAAATATCTTTTGGAGGGCGTGATTTTGGAGTAAGGTGTGTGGCTGAATGGATGGGAGGCGGTTTAATTCAGTGCTGAAGACTTTAAGACTTAAAGGAACACTCTTTTTTGAAAATAGGCTCATTTTCCAACTTAAGTTAAACAGTTGAGTTTTACCGTTTATCTGCGTAATATCATTGCGCCTGCTGCACCCATGGTACGGCAGCAAAGTTCCTTGATTATTACGCAGGAATGGGAGTATAGTTTCTAGCCATATCGGTCTAGAAAATCACAACTTTCCGTCAGTCTTAGTACACAGTGTAACTATAGAAGAGTCAAGTTTTAAATCGGAAAAATATTGAAACTCTTTGGTCATTTTTGAGCGAGATTCTAGCGGTCTAATCAGAATCAATGAATTTTGCTAAGCTATGCTAAAAGTGCTACTGTCAGACCCGGAGATCGGCTGAATGGACTCGAAAACGGTAAAACTCAACTGTTTAACTCTAGGGGAGTTGGAAAATTTGCCTATTTTCAAAAAAAGTGCCGTGTTCCTTTAAATAGGTGGAATCTGGTAATAATTTACACCAAATATCACAGAAATACTGGAAACTCAATCTTGGATGGTAGCGAGACTTCATATTACCCGAGCAAGTTGCTGAGAGGGCACAGGGCTCTCTGTGTCTTTTCTGGACATTATTATCTTTGATAACCCCATAAAAGCTTTTATGAAGCCTGTAAACAAGTCACACATAAACCTGCGCTCAGCGCCTCAAGAATCAGCTATCAGATCGAGTTGTGGACGATCCGCCAAGTTCATTTCACCAAAGGACAGATAGCGAGTATACCCCAGCACTGGCCCTGAATGTCTGGAGGCCTCTGGGGGAGGGAAAGCAATATATTATGTATATAAATCTAGATTTGTTTTTTCTTCAACCAGAGTGTCACATCAGATTTGTCAGCCGCAACCTTGCATCTGATCTGGCATTGTCTCCTGATCTCCCAAAGCTATCGCTGTCTGTTCAATGAAGCTTGTTTTGTTTTCCTTCATTTCGTCTGTCACCTCTTTTCTGCCCTTAGTGTTGTTGTGCTGTTGATGAGGTGTTTTAGAGCAGGCTTTGCTGAATGAGGTGGAGATTTTGTTTTTCTCCTACACCCCCCCTTGTCTCCCCCTACAGTGTACCATTGTTAACCCAACATCACTTATGAATATTTATTACATGTCTCTCTGGAATACTTGATTCTGATTGGTCAGGTTCTGCTGTAAAATATTCTTTGTAAAAAATTCTGGACTTTTTCGTGTCTCTCGTATGCTCTTGTTTTTTTCCTCACATGTGAAAATAAGTCAATATTTTATGTAGCGATGTAATAAGTGGTATAATGTAAATACAAGACTATAGTCCCTTTTCACATATACAGTCTTTACTGGTAAATTACTGGTAAATCGGTTCTGGCAATTTACCAGTAAGGGATGTTGTAACATTACCAGTAAATTAACTGTATGATGCTGTGTGTGAACGCAGAATGAAGATTACCGGTATGAGAACACGCTGACATAAGAAGTCTGCTTTAGGCCAATCATAAAATTCCTATGGAGATGACCTAATTACTCCACAATGTTAACAGTAAGCTCTGGTGCTTTTTCATACTTTTTCTATGTAAATATGTGCTAAATGGACATCGTTGACCATTGTGCCATGTCTCGCAGCTTTTTCAATGTGTCGCGCTCAAGACCCTGTCTTCCTTTCATCAGCGCTGCGGTTCTGCAGTTGGATACTATTATGAGTGTCTTGTGTTTTTAAGAGCAAACACGCTTTCTGTTTGATCATCCACTTATGCCTGTCACTCAGATGTCAAAAATGTTGTCAAATTGAACAGATAGTGAAACTAAAGCACTTCTCATCATGCGTGAGAGTGAAGACAACACTGCATTATTTAAACTGACATCACATAATTTACCAGTATTTTGGTGCTGATGTGTGAATGGTCTCTTACTGGTAAAAAGCCAGAACGCCATTGCTTGTGTGAACAGCATATTTGTGTATTTACCGGTAATTTACCAGTCGTTCTGGTAATTTTACAGTAATTTACCGGGATTGCTGTGTGAAAGGGGCTAATGTATAGTATAGAAACATGTTTCTATACTATACATACTATATGGGTAACCTGTTCCCTTAAACTTAAAAAAAGAACAAAAAATCTGTGAAACAACTTTACTATAAACAATACGGTATCAACATTTTAGGTTTTACGAATTGAACTAAAATTTTCTGTAAAAAAACCCCCTGTAAATTTCATATTTCACCAAAAAACAAAAAAAAATTTAACATTTATAATACACTAACAACCACAAAACCACAACCACAAGTAGAATCAAAGCACACAAATACAAAACAGCATCAGGGTTACACACGGCACTAAAATAATGTAATAACATTATTTTAAATGTGAGATGTAGCCCTAATATACACCGATCAGGCATAACATTATGACCACTGACAGGTGAAGTGAATAACACAGATTATCATCATGGCACCTGTTAGTGGGTGGGATATATTAGGCAGCTTGTGAACATTTTGTCCTCAAAGTTGATGTGTTAGAAGTAGGAAAAATTGGCAAGCATAAGGATTTGAGCGAGTTTGACAAGGGCCAAATTGTGATGGCTAAACGACTGGGTCAGAGCATCTCCAAAACTGCAGCTCTTGTGGGGTGTTCCCGGTCTGCAGTGGTCAGTATCTATAAAAAGTGGTCCAAGGAACGAACAGAGTTGTGAACCGGCGACAGGGTCATGGGCAGCCAAGGCTCATTGATGCACATGGGAAGCAAAGGCTGGCCCGTGTGGTCCGATCAAAGCTACTGTAACTCAAATTGCTCAAGAAGTTAATGCTGGTTCTGATAGAAAGGTGTCAGAATACACAGGTCATCGCAGTTTGTTGCGTATGGGGCTGCATAGCCGCAGACCAGTCAGGGTGCCCATGCTGACCCCTCTCCACCGCCGAAAGTGCCAACAGTGGGCACGTGAGCATCAGACCTGGACCACGGAGCAATGGAAGAAGGTGGCCTGGTCTGGTAAATCACGTTTTCTTTTACATCACGTGGATGGCCGTGTGCGTGTGTGTGTGCATCGCTTACCTGGGGAACACATGGCACCAGGATGCACTATGGGAAGAAGGCAAGCGGGCGGAGGCAGTGTGATGCTTTGGGCAATGTTCTGCTGGGAAACCTTGGGTCCTGCCATCCATGTGGATGTTACTTTGACACGTACCACCTACCTAAGCATTGTTGCAGACCATGTACATCCTTTCATGGAAACGGTATTCCCTGGTGGCTGTGGCCTCTTTCAGCAGGATAATGCGCCCTGCCACAAAGCAAAAATGGTTCAGGAATGGTATTAAGGAGCACAACAACGAGTTTGAGGTGTGGACTTGGCCTCCGAATTCCCCAGATCTCAATCCAATCAGGCATCTGTGGGATATGCTGAAAAAATAAGTCAGATCTATGGAGGCCCCACCTCGCAACTTACATGACTTAAAGGATCTGCTGCTAACATCTTGGTGCTATATACCTTTCCTAGGGGTCTAGTTGAGTCCATGCCAAGTCGATGGGTCAGGGCTGTTTTGCAGAAAAAGATGGACCAACACAATGGTCATAATGTGTCATAAAAGTGTCATAATGTTCTGATAAGAAAAAAAAACCCTAAGAAACCACCCTTATTTCAATGAAAAACCATCAAATGTGAAGTGTCACACAGTGAGTTCTGGGAGTGTCAATTTACATTCTTTTTCTCTATAAATTATAAGGTTACTTGTTCTTTTTCACTTCCAAAAACTATACATTTATCAGTGTTGCTAAATGTCCCAGATTTATTACAGTTTTTCGCCAAACATAGTAAAGGGAACTTATTAACCAATTAACAGGTTTTGTTTAGCATTTTTACAGTCTTTATCCATTACAATTATGAACATTTGAAAAAGGCCATTGTGAGTTTAAAATAATAAAAAAAGTCATATTGCAAGTTGCAATTTGGAAACAGTTGCATTTACAAGAAATAAAGTCATATTGTAAGACATAAAGTTGTAATTATGAGGCATAAAGTTGCAATTGTGAGATTACACAATTATCTTTTTATTTGTTGTACTCTGAGGCAAAAATGGGCTTCCAGGGACTGTACATTATTACCAAACATTATGTGAGGTATCTGATGCCAGGTAAGGCAAATGCAAGTTAAAAAATGCTTGAAAAAGTAATGAATTGGGTTTAGCCAAGGCTTCTGCACTCCAGGTGAAAAATCCTTCAGCAGAATGATAAGATGAAGATAGCGATATCTGGCTGTGAGAACGAGAAAGACCGCGAGAGAGTGTCCAAAAACGTTGCAATACCACACCATGCTGTGCTGTGAAACACCAATGCCATCAACTTGTGAAAAACAGGAAACACTTATCTAACATCGCTAAAGGATAATAATTCCTAATTTCCCCTTATTTGATACTGCTTTCAGGCCTGATGGCAGCAAAAGAATGGAAATATTTCCATATTCAGACTCTCCTCTCTGGAGGTAATTGGCAGAGACTGGCTTCACTCATATGCAGAAGGGAAGCTGCCTGTTGGGGCAGGGCCATAATGACCACCCCGGCTCTCATGATTTGCGGTGTTAGGTAATGGCCTGTGAGGAACCACAGTTCCCCATAACAGTGTTGAGACTTCATTAGAGGATGTAATCCTCTGCCTTTAACCCTTCCTGACCTTTACAGCATCACCTGACTGAATCCACATACCAGTGAGACGGATGTTTCACAAGATGAATACGCAGCCATTTTTAGCATCATTACACATCCACTGATTCTTACCGAAATATTTAAAGCTGTAAACCTCAAATGAGAACAATTAACGGAGACTGTTTGATAATGAGGGACCATCCATTTGCTGAGGCCTGATGTTATAAAGTGAAAATGTAGCACAAAAAAGACTAAAAATAGAGTGACTGTTGAAAAACGCCACATCAGTGCTACTATGTTGTTGTGGGTGGTTGAAGAGACATTTTAAAGCACTATATAAATGCATTATTCATTCATCCATTCATTCATTTATGCATTCATTCATTTTAAGAGGGAGGAAAATTAAGAAACATTAGAGAAAGCAGAATGTTTAATATGGCATCTATTGAAATGGACTTTCAGTTAAAAGAGCCAGTTGCCCTTTTCATAGAAATACATTAGCTAGCTAGATCAACATGATTAATACAGATCTTTGCTAAAGAAGCATAATTTATGTTACCATTCATTATGTCCTTTGAATATTTGTCCTTTCAAGTAAATAGGAGCTGTACTTGTGTTTCTATTACATAATAGAAAACATACGTGCATACATACATAGAAAAAAATATTTTCAAGGTGCTCGCCGGTCATGATTTTCTTTAAAGAGATTTTGTTGGTTTCGGGTTTTAGCACATTGCTAGGTGGTTGCAAGGGTGTTTTGGTGGTTACCAGGTCATTAGGTGATCGCTCAAGCCCATCCTTCAGTGTAAAAGTATGTCCCATTTTGCATATGTCTGCACTATTTATGCAATCTTGTAATATAACTAGTGCAAGCTGTGATTAGTATTTGTAGTGCCAAAGAGTTTTAAAAAAATCTACAGTTTTGGATGCACTGTAAATTTTTTAGCAGTTGGGGCTAAACAGGCTAAAGCTAGCAAGTGTATAGTGTGCTTATTTTACTCAGTTGGAAATACAGTTTCCATGTAAAAGAAAAAAGTGTTCTTTTTTAGATGATTCCCTACCCATCGAAAATTCATACACAAGGCCTAGTACATATATAAGTGCAGAGTGCATAGTACATTATTTGCTCCTCGACTTAAAGGGTTAGTTTTTGCTCGAAAATTTACTCACCCTCATGGTGTTCCAAACCTGTAAGACTTCTGTTCATGTTCGAAACACAAATAAAGTTATTTTTAATATTCGCTTATTGTTTTTTTGTTTTTTTTTGTACATCTATTGAAAGTCCATGCAACCAATTCTTTGAAGCATCAAAAAGTATAAAAGACAGTGTAAATGTAGTCCATATGAATCTAGCAATTTAATCCAAGTCTCCTGAAGTGACACGATCGCTTTATAATGATGAACATTGATCAACGCACATATATAGAGCTTATCAAATATGTGACCCTGGACCACAAAACCAGTCATAAGGGTAAATGTTTTGAAATTGAGATTCATACATCATCTTAAAGCTGAATAAATAAGCTTTCCATTGACATTTGTTATGATAGGACAGTATTTGGCCACTATTTGAACATCTGGAATGTGAGGGTGCAAAAAAAATCTTAATATTGAGGACATCGCCTTTAAAGTTGTCCAAATGAAGTCCTTAGCAATGCATATTACCACTAATAATACATTTCTGATATATTAACGGTAGGAAATTTACAAAATATTTTAATGGAACATGATCTTTACTTAATATCCTAATGATTTTTGGCATAAAAGAAAAATCTATAATTTTGACCCATATAATGTATTGTTGACTATTGCCACAAATATACCTGTGCGACTTATGGCTGGTTTTGTAGTCCAGGGTCACATATGGTATTAGAAGTTCAACCAAGAACCAATTAGATTTATATATGATGACAAAATGTCATATTTTGTGTGAATCTTTTCAAATCTGAGAATTTTTTCATCTGCCAGACAAAAAGCTATAGCATGGCTCCTCAGAAATGTATCATTTGTGCCCATAGAAAAAAAAAAACTCACTCCCATCTGTGTCACAGCACCAATGTAACCCTTCCGGTTCTACTCACACCACTTCGAGTGGGATTCGAACCGGTGCTTCCGGCATGGGAGGGGGCACGCTAACAAGGACACTGAAGACCTCAGCGTCTAGCATCAGTCGCTAGTGCGTCTCTTGAGGTCAGGACATTGAGGTTTACCCGCACTGCTCTTTAATAGCTGGCTTTTGTTACACTCACCCCCCTAAACCTCACTCCCATCCGGGTCACGGCACCAATGTAACCCCTCCTCAGTTCTACTTGCACCTCTCAGAGCGGTGTTTCTGGCATGGCAGGTGGGCACGCTAACAAGGATGCTAAAGACCGCAGCCTCTAGCGCCAGTCGCTAGTGCATCTCTTAAGGCCAGGGGAGTGAGGTTTACTTGCACAGCTCTTACTAGCTGGCTTCTGTTACATTAACAAGTCAATAATGAATGCAAGTCGCTTTGTTTGCACAAATTAATTAATTGGCTAAATAATTTTCCAGGTTATTGTACGTACTACACATAATGTTAGAATGAAATGTCAACATTGCAGTTTCAACATTTTTTTCCCTGAACTGTTTGCATGTACAGTACAGTACACAGGTATTTGAATTCAATCTCTATGGGCTTCTGAAACCGTTTCTATGGCAACCCACCTCCCCTTTAGCATTTGAATTGTTTGTCTTCGGATGAGAGAAGTTGTCAAAGTGACATTGAAGTTCATTAATCTTTCCTACAGTTGACACAGACAAACACACACACACATTCTCCTTTTGATTCCTCCCCTTGCTCTTTGCCATAATGGGGTTGTAGGTATTATTGCTCTATCTGAAGATTTCATGAAGGTATGAGCAATAAGCTGCAGTGGGGTTTTCCCAAAAGAAAACCCTACCACACAAATACAC
Organism: Rhinogobio ventralis; assembly: GCA_039654625.1. Lineage (NCBI taxonomy): Eukaryota > Metazoa > Chordata > Actinopteri > Cypriniformes > Gobionidae > Rhinogobio > Rhinogobio ventralis. The sequence goes on along the minus strand of CM077195.1, from coordinate 13,495,481 downwards.
ACTGATGCGTTTTAGGAAACCTTAACATACGTGGTACTGTAAAAAACGCTTTCCTGTAGTCTTGAATAGGATTGTGAAATCAATAATCTATAAAGTCAGTTCAATGAGACATGATTGCTACTAACTGCTCATTTTCTGGAAGACATATAAAAAAATGGTATATGGAGAGAGGGATGTTGAATGTGGAGCCTGTATTTCTGACAAATCCATCAAATCCACTGGCGCCAGTATCTGCGTTTGCCAGTTACTAAGTATGACATAATTCATATTTAACAAGCAATTGACAATCAAGCTCTTAAGACAGACATTTTGTCCCCATGCACATCAAAATCAATATAAACATCATATAATGATAACAAAAGGTCAAATATTGATCACTGTTTTAGTGTGCCCTAGGCCATTTCGTCTAACACTGTAAACCAGCCATTGAGCATGTTTACGTGTGTCACACCTCAAAATTGATCATAGAGCAGATGTACAGTGGTGGTCAGAATCATTGGCACCCCTGGTAAATATGATCAAATATGGCTGTAAAAAATAAATCTGCATTGTTTATCCTTTTGATCTTTTATTTTTAAAAAATCACCAAAATCTAACCTTTCATTGAAGTAAAATAATTGAAAGTGGGGGGTAAATCACAGTATGAAATAAATGCTTTTCTCCAAAACACGTTGGCCACAATTATTGACACCCCAAGAATTTTTTATGAGTAAAATATCTCTGAAGTATATTCCCATTAATATTTAACAGCACACCAGGGTGACTAGGAACATGAAATTGTCCAGCTATGATGTCTTGTTCCACAGGAGTATAAATATGAGGAAACACAAAGGCCAAATTCCCTTAATCATTCATCACAATGAGTAAAGCCAAAGAATATAGTTCTGATGTGCAGCAAAAGATTGTTGAGCTTCACAAAATAGAAAGTGGCTGTAGGAAAATAGCTAAAGCATTGAAATTCCCATTTCCACCATCAGGGCAATAATTAAGAAGTTCCAATCAACTAAAGATATTACAAATCTGCCTGGAAGAGGATGTGTGTCTATATTGTCTTGATTCACAGCGAGGAGGAAAGTTTGAGTGGCCAAAGACTCTCCAAGGATCACAGATGGAGAATTGCAAAGATTAGTTGAGTCTTGGGGTCAGAAAGCCTAAAAAAACAAAAACAAAAATCAAACAACCCCTACATCACCACATGTTGTTTGGGAGGGATTCAAGAAAAATTCTTCTTGCTCATTCAGAAACAAACTCCAGCATATTCAGTTGTCAGACACGACTGGAAATTCAAAAGGGACCTGGTTCTGTGGTCAGATGAAACTATAAAAAGAGCTTTTTGGCAGCAAATCCACCAGATGGGTTTGGTGCAAACAGGGATAAAAAGTACCCCATGCCCACGGTTAAAAATACCGCTGGATCTTTAATGTTGTGAGCCTATTTTTTTTTTGCTGGAGGTCCTGGACATCATGTTCAGATACATGGTATAATGGATTCTAGCAAATACCAACAGATAAAAAATCTAAACCTGACGGCCTCTGCTAGAAATCTTATAATGGGCCGTGGTTGGATCTTCCATCAGGACAACAAACAATCAAAATCAACACACAAATGTGTCACTGAGCACAAAATGAAGCTTCTGCCAGACAGTCCCCTGATCTGAACCCTATAGAAAATGAGTGGGGTGAACTGAAGAGAAGAAGCACCAACATGGATCTGGGAATCTGAAGGATCTGGAGAGATTCTGTATGAAGGAATGGTCTCTGATCTCTTGTCAGGTGTTGTCAAAACTCATCAGGCATTATAGGAAAAGACTCGGAGATGTTATCTTGAAAAAAAAGGAGGTTGAAAAAAGTATTTAATAAAAGGGCCAATAATTGTGACCAATGTGTTTTGGAGAAAAGCATTTATTTCCTAATGTGATTTACCCCCCACTTTAAATAATTTTACTTCAATGAAAGGTTAGATTTGTGTAAATTTTTTAAATAAAAGATCAAAAGGATAAACAATGCAGATTTATTTTTTACAGCCATATTTGATCATATTCACCAGGGGTGCCAATAATTCTGACCACCACTGTAAATGTGTTAGAAATGTGTTTTAATACATTGAATACATTTAATACATTGAACACATGCCCCCGGTTTAAGCCTAGTCCCAGACTCAAATACATGTTTGAGCCGTTTTAATTGAAAAGCAACTTGCAGTCATATCTTAAAATATGTCAGTGCCTTTGTTTTGTCTCAAGATGCACACCAGTAATGTTTTTTTCTAAGACATATTTAAAATAATTGAACTAAGGCCTAATCCCGACTTAATCTAAGGGTGTACTCACATTAGACGCTCTGAATCGTGCCCTAGCGTGTTTGACCCCAAAGCCCGGTTCGTTTGACAAGTGTGAGCACTCCGTTCCGTGCCCTGGCGCGATTCGTTTGGCCGGCCCTGGCCCGCTTGGAAGAGGTGGGCCAGAGCGTGGTTCGGTTGGGCTCAGGCGCGGTACGCATGTGGTGTGAGAGCTAATCGCGCCGGAGCACGGAACAGCTCTGCGCTACTGTCATCATTACGACAGCAAACGCCAAACTATTACTACTTGGATACACTTTTCAATCAATTCAAGTATATTTAGGTTTATAACGGTCCTGGTTCTCACCTTATTGATGAATATGAATTGTATTTTGCGAGTAAAGCTGCAAATTCATCCATCAAAGTCAGCTGCCTCTGTAATAATCTTCTAATAAGTGCAGTGCAATCAAAAAGTAGCATCATGAATGACGTAAGCGTGCTCCAGCCCGGTACGTTAAGTGCAATGTGAGTGCAGTCCGGGGAGGGAGGGACAATCGCGCTCGGGCAAGGTACAAGGCAACCGTGCCTAGTGTGAGTACACCCTAAGCCTTGTCTGTGAAACCAGGCCATGATATTTTACACCAAGGTTTAGTTAAAACAACTTTTTTTTAATTATGCACATTCATATCAGCGGCCTAGACATTTTTTTTTATTTTACATTTATTTTAAGGATGGTACTTCTCATGCACCATACTATGGAGGAAAGTGCCATCTAAAAATAACCAGATAAAAATAAAGGGATCAGTTATCAATGTATTAATTAAAAAGTAAAAATGTATATAATTAACTTGTCCGAATGACAAATACATAGACATATCTATAGGTATTTAATTTGTTTTTAAATTTAACAGCACTTTTTTTTTATTTACTTGGTTATATTTTAGTAAATTGATTGATTGATTGATTGATTGATTTTTTAATTTCATGTTTAAGTGGCACTCCTATTCCTCCATACCATATACTGCTCACTTATGCCTCCCCTATATCCTCATTCTCTATTCCCTACACTACTCCACTAATGTAATGAAGAAGTGAATGAAAACGAGCGAGTAAATTTCGGACACTGTGTGCGCCAGAAGGGCTGCCGCTTTTGCATAGTTTCTGCTTGCTATTTAATCATTATTTGAAACGTAGCAAACTGGCAGCTCCAGTAGTATTAAAAGTAAGTAAAAAAAGATGCATCTTGAACTCTGCTATGGAAACTAGCATGTATAAACCATAATTAAACTATTTAATAATCAATTAAAAATAAATGTATACCTGTATTTCGCTGGTGTAACACTCAGGTTCTAGAAAGATGAAGACAATGATGAAGATAATAACAGGGTTTATTAATAACATACAAATAACAAGCCAACATGCAAAACTGTGCTCATGCACAGACAATACCGGACAATGAGCTGGAAACAAGCAGGAACTTAAATACACAGATGATTAACTAAAATGACGAACAGCTGTGATGAATGAGGTTAGTGTCCATGGTGACAGATTGTGGCGGGAAGTAGAACAAAGGAACACATGTGACTGATGAAAACAAACTGAATGTCGATGAAAACTAAAACAAACTGAACATAGCTAATTGTGACAGCTGGACCAGCACAGTTTGGAAAATGGATGGATGATTGATTCAGTTGCAGTCGACATCTTCTGGTGAGACGTGGGAATTCATTCAGCACGCAACTCTCAAAGTGCATAATGGGTACTCTCTATCCGTTGAGCGCACATCAGTTGTACACTCGTATTGCGATGCATTGTGGGATTGAATTGGTCCACTCAATAACATCCACTATGGTTTTGGATACCACTACAAATGGCTGTCCCCTCAAATCGTGCCCTATTCAAGGGTGTGATTTCGGACATAGTCCTTGTTTTTTTTACATTCTCTTAAATAAGTGGCAGTATAAAGTCCAAGGCCACTATTGAATAGCTTGAACAGACATTGGCTGCATTTAAGTCAAATTTTTTATGCCCTTCCCTTGCTAACTTTCCTTTGTCTCGTTCACTCGGATGTACGTCATTGCTTACGTTGCATGAGTGCCCACTACTGCAGAACACTTGTAATGTGTTTAAATGGAACGCCCTAAGCCATTGATCACTTGAAATCTGCAATGGAGCTGATTGTATTATATTATTTACAGTTTTTTTTCCTCATGAATTTGTTGTATGCACCATTCTATAGACCTGTATGTACAGTATGCTTGGGCTGTTAGAGAAAATATAAAAAAAGTACACAAACAAAGAATACAATAAACTGTCCCACTTTATGTTAGGTGGCCTTAACTACTATATACTTACATCAAAAACTAAGTACAATGTACTTATTGTGTTCATATTGTTTTGCAAAACACTTTTGCTGATATTGAGGTGGGATACGGGTAAAGTTAGTGTGGTGGTATGGGTAAGTTTAAGGGTAGGGTTAGGTGTAAGGGAAGTGTCAACAGTGTAATTACAAATGTAATTACAGAAATTAATTACAGATGTAATTACATGCAGGTAATTTTTAAAATGTAAGTACAATGTAAAACATGTATGTACACAATAAGTGCATTGTATCAAATTATTAATTAAAATGTTAGTACATAGTAGTTAAGGCCACCTAATATAAAGTGGGTCCCAATAAACTATAACAGTCAGCTTAAGGTAGCTACAAGTATTATGTGGATAAATTGTGGGGGTAAATTAAGTGCGATCTGCTGTGACATCACAATGTTGCATTGTTGTCTACGGATCTGCCTGAAGTGTACATAATGGGCCTCATTCATGACATAATTTGCACGTAAAAAATGGCCCTTTACGAAAACTCTCCTCCGGATTCACAAACGCTTCGTATATACCACGGATTCGATAGTTAAGCATGTGTATATTAATGAATTCGAAACATTCGTAAATAGGCATAATCCCTGCACATGAGTTACAACTACGCAAATTACGTGTCCAGGAACGTTGTGGAATCTTCTGGAATTCCTTTTCAGGTTTGGCTCCAGTATATTGCATAAATGCTAAAGAGAATAATATGCCTAGCAATAGTGGATAATTAAATTATCCACCAAATTGTCCACCAAAGCCTGGTGTAATGTGTTACTGGTATCTCATTTTCAAGAATATTACAAAATATAAAAATGCAGTAACCAGCAATATTAACATCTCCATTGTTGTTCAGTCGTTGTACAAGTAGGATGATTGTTCGGTGTAGTATTTGTCCCGCCCCTCCTTCACTGTGATTGGACGGCTGGGTAAAAAGTGACAGTGTAGAGCGCTGCCGATTACCCAAAGTTAAACAGTTAAAAAAAAAAAAAGACAAAGCAAATCAACTTGTGAAATATCATTATGGTACCTATTGCATTAAAATGCAGTGTTTGCCTAATTTAGAACACAGGAAGTTTAAATGTTTGTGTGGTGCAGGTGTCAATTTCTTTCGTACCAAATAACATTTTCATTTTCGTGAATCCAAAAATTTACGTCAGAACGGCTTTACGAACGATTTACGCTTATGTTTCATGAATAAGGCCCAATGAGTAGACTGTCTCCCTCGTTCAGAATCAAGTTCAAATAAACTTCACACCCCCCTTGATGAAGCTGAATGCACTTTCCATCGTGACATTTTTCTCTTTATCAACAATTGCTCACGAAATGATTGACAACGATTCATATTTCACATTCATCATATCCTGTGATAATAAAATCTAAATTTTTAAAATAAACCAGTAGGCTAAATTAGGACGATACAATCTAATCCTAGACACTATGCCAACTGCTGATTCCATAGGCTGTGGTTTGGCCCACAGCCCAAGCTTGTGTGTTTGCGTCTGAGCTCATGTTGTGTATGGTCTGTAGGTTTGTTTGCTCGTCACATGTTGCCAAATAGTCAGCTAGACATTAGGAACACAGCCTGGTGGTGGTTCCAAGTCCTAGTGGACCAGATGGGTGCAAAGCATGACAACCAGACCAGCTTCACACTGCAGTACTGTCACAGCGTGAGATGTCAGTACAAAGCCAACAATTGGTCAGGGGAGAAAGTTCCTGGGGAGTTAGATTGGTTAGAGATGCATGATGGTGGACCACTGTGACCCCATAGGGACTCCTACTCAATCCACACTCATTAAATCAAGTGCTTGACTTGAGTCAGAGTATTTGCAGTATCAGAGACGCACATACAAAAGATTACTTGAGTGTTTGGATAGATGAGTAACCTTCTGCTTTTTCAGGCTGTATTGTTTCTTGCTTTTGTCTTTCACATCCTCCTTTCATCTCAGTATTGTTTATAGCGCATTATTTCCTTCAAACTCTGACATTTTTTAATGTTTTAAATCTGGATGTGTGCAGGTTTAGAAACCGAGGAGTGTGAAAACCTTGAAGCACTCAGCGGATAGTCATCACCACCCCACACTCTCAGAAAGAAAAGGTACAATAGCTTTCACTGGGACGGTACCCTTTCAAAACCTTTCTCTCTAAAGAGTGCATATTAGTACCGTACCTAATGGTACCAGAAGTGTACATATTAGTTCCAAAATGGTATATATTAGAACCTTTTTAAAGGGTAAAAGGAGAGTGCATGATTTTTAAATAGCTCATTCTCGCCATTTTATTGCGCTTTGACCTTAGTCACAGCCCTAAGTTTGGCAGAATGATAGTTTATTGTAATTTTGCTCAGTTCATCTCCTCTTTGGTTAAAACAATGCTCCTCTGCCGTTATGATTGGTTCCTTATTGCTGGATGAGAATGAAGAGCTTTTTGAAGCTTACTGATGTTCACGCTGTTGTATTCCCCAATTATATATATATATATATATATATATATATATATATATATATATATATATATAATATGTATTATTATGATATATAATTTTTTTCCTCACTCAAAGCTATCATTCAGCTTCCATACACTTGGAATATAGTTCACAAGTCATATGGACTAATTTTATGATAATTCTGTGGAATTTTAGTGCCTTTGTGAAAGCCTTATTCCCCAGTCTTTGGAATTATACATTCAAATCCTTTAAAATCACTTTTTTTCCCCCATGAAAGAAAGTAAGTCATGTGGTTTTGGAACGGCATGAGGTTGACTAAATGATGACAGAAATTGTATTTTTGGGTGAACTATTCTTTTAGGTTTCAAATAAGCACGATTAGTATCTATTCTGGGTTGCTCTGCTTGAGGGCAAAGCTTGGTGCAGACACACACAAACAAATGCACACAATGTCATCTCTGTCATAATCGCTCTGACTGAATGCCACAATGCTGAATGCCATCTCTGTTTGGTCAGATACACACATATGGTTGTCAACAGTGCTCCTTGACATGTTTTGCCCATGTTACAGATAAGGACGTCTGCTCAGCGCTGTCTATCTTCATCTCTGTATCTAGGTCTCTCTCTATCTGCCCTATCATGTACGCTGATCTGGTGTCCACAAGACAGGCTGTACATGCTGCCCACATTTCGCTAGAACTGCACAGCCTCAACAGCCTTGAGACATCTCTATTGCCAGCGTATCTGCAATGTTGCATAACTTCACACACATCTCCAGGGCAATTAAGGTTGCTTCCACACATGGGCCTATTTAGGAAATTCCTTAAATGTCTCTTTGGGAGTATAGGAGTGTAAAAAAAATGAAGTTGAATCATTAAGGTATGGAAATGAAATGTTCGCCTTTTTTTCTTCTCGTGGGAAACGTCTAGCATATTTTTTTAGTTGTGAGGCAGTATGTAGGAGGAAGAGACACTGAAAGTTAGGAATGGAGAGATGACGAAAGAAACTGAAGTTGAAAATCTCGCCTGCACAGTAATTACTACTCCGATTGTTTTGCGTTATGCACATTTTGGGGCTATGTTTTGGTGACTTGTTTAATTATTGCTGACAGTTAGCTGGCTGATTCATCTCTCACTCTATCTGTCTTTCCATGCACTCACTCTTCGTCTCTCAATCTCACTATTTGTCCTCCCTCTAGCAAGAAAGACAGAGCGAGTATATTCTTCCTCTCTGTGCATCTGTCTGTTTCACTTGCTAACACAATTGCGTAATTACCACTTTCGCAGTCAGCTCGTTTGGCTCTGTGATGAGTCACGGCAACTACTCACAATTCATACCATTTAGTTCATACTGCATCTTTCAACTCTGTATTTCTGTGAAAAATATTCAGTTTAATACTTCTGAGCACAGCTATAATATGAACTGTTAAAGACAACAACACAAAAGGAAGATAATCTTGAAATATATACGATTATAAGCAGGGCTGCCAATTAACTTAATTAATTTAGTTGTTAATAAACTTGTTAATTTAGTCTGATTAATTATAACATAAACACTTAAAAAATGTAATTAATCATGACACTAAACCACATTTACAGAGAACAAGCAGCAGCACAGAATGAGTAAGGGGCCATTTATTACCTGAACTAGCCTAAAAACACTAGTTTTTAGTGTGGTTTGAACAAGACTACCATTTTTGTCAGATTTTATTGCTCATATGAAATATTGAAACATGGTTTTGACAAACGGAAATATATAAACATAATTTTGACAAACAGTTTTGGAGATTTCTGTTGTTACCCATTCAAGAGATGCACTTGTGTGAAATAGGCTATTATATTATGAAATGACAGTGGGAAAAAAGGACAAGTTGTTGCATTGAGACATATTTTTTGCAGCTCCCATGATAAGACAGCTTTTTTTTCTATTTTTTAAAAACGGTTTTTGCTTTTTGATATTCATAGGAGAGACACGAAATGGATTTGAACTTAGGTTGCTTGAACATAGGCGGTAATGTTCAAATAAGTTTGAACACATGCAACTCCCAGTGTTGGGGAAAGTTTTAAAGTAATGCATTACACTTTACTCTCAAAAAAAGTAACTAATTAAGTTACTTAGTTACTTTAATGGAAACTGTTACATTACTTTTGTGTTATTCACACTGGCAGCTTAGTTCAAAACAGGGCATGGTTCACATGAAAATTTGAACCGGGGTACCAAACCTGTGTTAGTATTGTCAAAAATATTGATATTTCGATATGTGTCGATACTGAAATATCTAAAACGGTTCCAATACTCCTCTTCTGCAGTATCAATACACCGATACCAGCTGCGCTTTATCGCTATCTCTTCTCTCGGATGGCGACACACAACCGCCTACTCTCACTCACTCGTCTCATTCGTTCCAGTTGAATAGTGTTAGTGTTGGCCTGAATAAAAGTAAATAGTTGAGAGAAATTGCATGTTGTGTAACAGTATATTGGACCTGTGCATAAGCTCTTAAAGTGACAGCAACCTGATAAACCTCCTGCTGTCTGTCATGTTACTCAAAGAACAAAAGACAAAAAGAAAAACACTTTCTGTTCTTGACTGAATAACTTTTGTAACTTTAATTGTGAGCATTAATTCGTATTTCATTTTTACAATGAAGAAAAAAAAATCCTATTGTACTTATTTCAGCCATTGCTTGCAATTTGTTTATTTGTTCATATTTTATTACTGACTGTTTACTTATCTCATTTTTTTTTTTTATTCAAATAAAGCTTTCCCTGTTCTGTGTAAGCTATTGCAACAAAACTTTATGAGATGATAACAAATGATCTGTATATATGGCGGTATATATACTTGTATAAGACAGTTTTCCCCCTGCTATCGAAAATGGTATCGAATATCGATATTTTTCAAGGTATCAAATCGTATCCAAATTGGAAATTCCAGTATCATGACAACACTAGGCTGTTTATGGTTTCACTGGAACTGTGGCTCGATTCCCATGAGTGTGAAAGTAACTCGAAGCTGGGTAAACACTTGTTCAGGAATTAAAGAAACATGCGCATGCAGTTTAGCCAATCACAATGTCACAAACGTGCCCAGTGTGAAAGCCCTCTAAGCCATTTTTGCTTATTAGTATGGTTGAATTAGATGATCGAAGGTTAGCAACAAAAACATTGGTTAATAAAGTGAGATTAATATAGTATATCTGTAATATTTAACATTTAATTATAGTGACTTTGCATTTCATTATTTGTATTAATTTTGAGGAATGCTGAATCTGCTAACTCAGGAGTTACTTTACTCATAATCTGATTATGTAACTTGCATTACTTGTAATGCTAGGTCAGGACTACAGTATGTGTTTTAGGATTAATATTTCTAGTCAAAATTCTTGGCAGCATCCCAATTTGCCTGTTTATACTAAGCATTAACTTTTACTGGTGGTGCACTTTTGAGTGTGTAGTTAGGCAGTATGTCACATAATTCCATAAATTAACACCAGAGACGTCCTTGACACATAGACTGTTTGTGTTTGCATATAAGCGATAACATTTAACAATTCATTACCATAAATGATTCATCACTACATAACTTTATATATTTAAAACTACTGTAGCAGCTGCGGCTTTGCATTCCTCTGCACTTTCTAACTGAAAAAGTTGAATATGAGCTGTCACTGCTTTTTTGTATTTGCGCTAGGATTTGTGCAAAACATTAGCTCAATCTGAATGCAAACATGCACACTTTTTAAATCAACCAAATGTATATGATCTATGCATGTGTGGCATAGTGTTTTATAGTAATGTGACTTATGATGTGCAAAGTCACATGCATTCTAATTATAAGTAGTAGGCATATGTATAATGGGAAGCATAGCACAATTGTTTTCAGAAAACATATCTTGATTTTTCTTTTCTTATCCCATTTTCAAATTAGACTTCAATAAATAGTGGTTGAAAAAAAGATCATCTGCTTTGTGCCTTTCTGTCTGTCCTATGGAGGTGAGTGCCAAGATTGTACGTGTGAATCTGTCACTACACCAAATCCCTGACAGCAGGAAGATATTGTTCCAGATAGCATGCTCTAAGCTTTCAGACAATATACCAGAAGCGACTATAGAAAACTAATTTAGTCTGACTTAAAGATAAGTTAGCCTGATGTCCCATATGCTCTTATCTACATTGTTAGTATGCATGATTTATGTTTGGCTGAAGATCGGTGTTCCGTGCATTTCTGTTAATGGCAGCTGTCACATGATTTTTCAGCATCTTAACCTGAAGAGTTTCCCACTGAAAACAAATATAGCACAGAGCCACAGATGAAATAAGTCTTTTATGCTCACCAAAGGATGCATTTATTTGTGCAAAAATATAGTAAAACAATAATACGTGAAATATTATTACAATTTAAAATAACTGTTTTCTATTTTATTTTAAAATGCAATTTATTCCTGTATTCCTGTAAATCATTCTAATATGCTGATGCAGTGGGCTCAGTGGTTCATGTAGGTTGGCTACAAACCGGAAGGTTGGTGGTTCCATCCCCGGTTTCACCTGACCAAGTGTTGAGGTGTCCATGAGCAAGACACCTAACCCCAGCTGCTCACGACGAGCTGGATGGCGCCTTGCATGGCTGACACTGCCGTCGGTGTATGAATGGGTGAATGTGAGGCAATATGTAAAGTGCTTTGGTGGCCCCATGGTCTGTTTAAAGCGCTATATAAATGCAGTCCATTTACCATTTGGTGCTCAAGAAACAGTTGTGCTGTTTAATATATATTGTAAATAAGAGATCGCATCTTGCAGGACTTGCAGGATCTGCTGCTAACATCTTTGTGCCAGATACCACAGCACACCTTCAGGGGTCTAGTGGAGTCCATGTCTTAATGGGTCAGGGCTGTTTTGGCAGCAAAAGAAGGACCAACACAATATTAGGAATAATGATCATGCATCAACAACCTGATCGATGTGTATATATATATACTTTTTTTTGTTGTTGTGAAAACAGTAAATGTCTTTACTGTCTCTTTTGATGCATTTAATGCATCCTTGCTGAATGAAATATTAATTACTAGTGTATGTATAAAAATTATTCCTTGCAAATTATGTCAGTTATTCATTTTACACCATAGTTTTTATTTGTTTGAAATGATTAAAAATACTAAAACTTACAAGTTATTTCCAATCCCAGATTTCAACCACTGTATATATTGGAGTCTTCATTGTAAATGCTGCCATGCATTTATGGGCCTTCTGTGGACAAAGAGATTGGGTTGTTTGTTCTATGCGCTCTCTTGGTCTATGCATTTTCAGGAATCATTCCTCAGACTGTGTTGGATTTGTATCACTTATGCTTTCTTCTATAGTAAAAAAAACAAACAAAAAAAAAACAGACTCATTTCCCCTGCAGATAGTACCTTTCTGTTCCTTAGCCTGTCTGTTGAAATGTATGTGCCTCTAACAGGCTGGATATCAAATATCCCCTGCTTTTAACGGTGACTAGAGTGGATCACCCAATGCTGCAGAAGACACAAACACCAGAAGTTGTTTCAAGAAGGAAGTCTAATGTCTTTCTGCAAAATCTCTATCTCTTTCTGACACCAAAACAGGTCATATTGAAGATTCATGCTAAATATCACTTTTTTTTTCTTCTTTTTTTTTTTATTTTCAAGCTAAACACATTAGCAAAAAAACTAAAAGGAACTCCAAATTTTTTTTAAAAAAATGTACATATTAGAACTGCATGATATGAAAGTACTGATACTGTCAATTTAAAGGGGATGGTTCACCCAAAAATGAAAATGACCCCATGATTTACTCACCCTCAAGCCATCCTTGGTGTATATGACATTCTTCTTTCAGACGAATTCAATTGGAGTTATATTAAAAAATGTCCTGGCTCTTCCCAGCATTATAATGGCAGCCCAAAATCTGAGGCCCAAAAAAGTGCATCCATCCATTATAAAAGTAATCCACACGGCCCCGGAGGGTTATTAAAGGCCTTCTAAAGCGAATCGATGGTTTTTTGTAAGAAAAATATCCATATTTAACACGTTATAAAGTAAAATATATAGCTGCCGGCAGACTGCCTTCTGTTTTCAACTTACGGAAAAAGCGTAACTGGCACGACGATGACGTCGGACGTAGCGTAAACGTTTTGAACTGCGAGAGGCATTACACTTTCTTCACAAGTTGAATACGGAAGGCGGTCTGCCGGAAACCAGATATTTTACTTTATAAAGTTTTAAATATGGATATTTTTCTTACACAAACCCATCGATTCACTTCAGAAGGCCTTTATTAACCCCCCGGAGCCGTATGGATTACTTTTATAATGGATGGATGCACTTTTATGGGCTTCAAATTTTAGACTGCCATTCACTGCCATTATAATGCTTAGATTAGCCGGGACATTTTTTAACATAACTACGATTTTATTTGTCTGAAAGAAGAATGTCATATACACCTATGGGATGGCTTGAGGGTGAGTAAATTATGGGATCAGTTTCATTTTTGGGCTGACTATCCCTTTAATTATTCAGAGTACATGCAGTGTTTTCTCATCATTTTAAGGCATTTCCCTTTTTCTGATACCTTCTATATTTGAGTGGTAGAAAACAGCACGCTGTGCACAGTGCCAATGTACCAGAGCATGTGCTAATTAAAGGATTATCATACCAGCTGTGAATATCTCACATAGTTACATACTAGCGGATGCAGAAATTAGCTTCAAATGTGTGTGTACATTTCTCGGATGCCGTAGCGGGTAAATATTCGTAATGGAATAGATAAGAATCTTCACTGCGCTGCGAGAGGATCTTTATCATTTTAAATAGATCTGAATCTGTTGCTTTGATTTGATGGTATTCTGACAAGTGGATACTTCAGCCGAGGTTTTGAGAAGCCAACTCGCCTTGTAAGGAGGAAGTGACATCTGTGTGAACTGGGCGAGAGGCATGAAAAGGTAAAGCCAAGTTGGTCTATAACACTCCGTTACTTCCCATTCATCATAGTAGCTGTTGCTCGACTGGTGCATTAGTGAATGAGGCCCAATGTTCATATTCCCCTTCACATATCATATGAATACTGCCTTTATATAACACTAACCGAAAACGTGCTCCAGTCGATACGCCTTTACTCACTGTAATATTCCAGAATTGCCCTATAAATTAATCTGAGAAAGAGCCTTTCTGAGATTAATATTTCATATACATATTTGTATTGATTGCCGTGTCCAAATTCACTAACACAATTACATGGATTGCAGTTTCCCCCTTTCAAACCGAGGTCAAATCACAACATTCAATTTTTGAAACGCTAGAAAGCATGTCAATATACAGCATTCAAGCATGGATTTTACCAGGGTTCTCATTTATATATGTCTCTGGATTATTGTTAAGAGATGAAAAACCCAATTTTCTTCAGAATGATTCTTCTACCCATTTGAACCAAAATTCCTTTCAAGGATTCGAGTCCTTACATGTGTGTTGTAAAGCTTTTTAAACACAGCTTATTGTATTATTTGTACAGGGATAATTTGTTTGCTTTGTGATTTTTGAATAGTCGCAATTGAATCTTCAGTTATCCTCACTGTAGCCAGCGAAGGAAAGAACAGTTGCTTCAAACATGGCTTTGGCACTTGGAACATGCAGATGCCAAAATGCATTCATGCCAGCAGAGACAAACACTCTTATGTATAATTCCAGTTTTACTGGTTTTGAGGAGCAATTACATGTTCTTGGCTGAACAAGCACTATTTCTTGACTCTGGTGGTTTATGCTAATGCAGTAGCTTGCTGTGGTTAAACCAACCATTGGTTTCTATATGCCTAATGTTTACAAACTGATGGATTGAAAACTCTTGACACCTTTTGGATAAACAGGATATGTGCTAAAGATTTTTTTTCTGTAACAAGTATCAATAATAATAATAATACTAATAATAAAATTGTTGTTGTTGTTTTATTGCATGCCAGTAGTGTAGCCTGTTGAAAAGATCTAATTGTTGAATATTGCTACTATTTGTATTTCGATTTTATTTAGTAGTATCACCACACCTATTCTAAAGCAATAAGCCCTGTGAAGCCGTGGTTTACAGTGAATTTATAACAGATAGGGGCATTGTTATGTATACGGCACGGAGTGGAGTTATAAATTCACTGTAAACCACGGCTTCACAGGGCTTATTGCTTTTATAAAACGGTTACCACACAATACAAATATTAAAGCCAAAATATATGTATCAATGCAACTTTCAGGAAGTAAAATCACAAAAAGCCTTCCTTCCGCTGGAAAAAATAGTCCAGCAACAGAAGTTAAATTATTACGGCAAATACTTACGACCTTACGTTGTGTCAATCACGTTTACCACTGCCTC
Source organism: Rhinogobio ventralis (assembly GCA_039654625.1). NCBI lineage: Eukaryota > Metazoa > Chordata > Actinopteri > Cypriniformes > Gobionidae > Rhinogobio > Rhinogobio ventralis. The sequence goes on along the minus strand of CM077195.1, from coordinate 13,480,025 downwards.
CGAAACTTTCGTCCTTTATAAAAAAAAATCGGATCGGGTTACATTTTCTGCGTTTTTCGCATCCGTAGCAAGAATTTTGAGAGGTGTTTTGACAATTACATTTTTAGGATGACGAATACAAAAATTTCGAACCCATTGTGCAAGGACCTTAAATCAGTCAAGCAAAGACTTTTGTATTGGACTAAAACTTCTTGTGTGAACATGGAACATAGCATTTTTACTTTCAGGGCACGGGAAAACCCCTTAACTGTTAAAAGGACAAGATAATGCAGCAGACATTCAAACAAATTTTTTTTTATTATGAACATAGGACTGACCTGAAGGAAAATGCTGTATCTAAATGCAGGTAATACACTCACTCACTTGATCTCTCTCTCACAATACTCCTCTGCATTATACAGTAAGCCTCAATTAATATCAATGAGAACAAACTTATGTTTATGTTGCTAAGAGTGGTTGCTAAGGGTGTTGATAGGGTGCAGTGATACACAGAACCATTGGGTGAAGCGGTCATAGCCATGTTTTATCATGAATAAAACACAGCTGTTGACCAATCAGAATCAACGACTGGAACTAACTGTTTTATAAAAGAGTTACTGTCAGTCCTGATTCCAGTCCCCACTTTACCCAAACATGCATTTTAAAGTGCTTAAGTGCTTATTAGTAATGTTTCTAAGAGGCAGGTCTCCACCCCTAGAGACTCACTTTATTCTATCAGCCTCCATTCTATATACGGGAGATACTCCATTTGCCAAGTCCTGAGGGGAACTTAAGTGTCAACATGTTTTAAACACAAACACGCTTCAATAGAAAAACCACTGTAGGTACATGCTGTTTTTTTTTTTTTGGCAGCATAATCAGCTGAGCACTTTATTTGTCTTGTTAGGTAGCTATTTAACAAGATATAACAAGCGATGCATAACATTATACCCTTAACATCCTAATGATCTCAACACTCACTGTCGGTTGTGTGTGTAGGGCTGAGTCACCGTGAGCTTAGTTATCCATTTGTGAAAATGTGAAGTAAGAACACGGTTTCCCATTTCATATTTAAATGTGTAGATCACACATCAGATTTCTTAAATAAAATCGGTCTTCTATCCCATAAAACATTACCTAGGCAACATGTCTTCGTGTATAAAGATTACTTTAGATAGGTATTCTTTTGTGTTTCATTGCACATAATATGATTATATTATGTGTCATTTTCTCCATTACAATAGAAAAGTAAGGTGAAAAAGAATAGGCTTAGCTGCTTTTGTGCCTGTGAGGGTGACGGGACATTAACCTAATCTTGATTGCTCCGAACAAGCCATGCTTAGTGAAGTCAAATAATTGAATCGTCTGCTTGGAGATTTGTGAAATAATCATACTTTTCCTTCCCTGTTCCTTCTGGAGCGGCATGAGGGGAAAAGACAGATGTGTCATGGCTAATAAAAGATTGTTGATTAAACACAGCATGTGTGTTGAAGGAAGGAGATATATGTATAGGGTTGACAAACTCATGTTTCTACTCAGGTTGTCAATCAAAGCTATAAATCTCAAACTTTAGCTTTTTTTTATCATTAATCATTCACCACCTGCCATCCTTTTGCACCACATATACCATAATTAAACCAGGTTCTTAACCATACATGGAAAACAATCTATGTAGAACGATGACATCAGCAGCCTGTTTATTACTGGAGTTAAAGTTGAAAAGTTTCTGGATTGTTCAACCCAGTCTCATTGCAAATAATGTGGCGACATTTCTGCAAAACGACATAATGTTGTTTCTTGCATGTTTTACTGCACTCCCAAAGTTTTATCTGAAACAGATGAATGTGAATCTGGCATCATTTTATTATGTTGGTTGTACATTGTAGTGCACTGCGGAAAAGAAATGTCTAGTGAGTGGCGAAAAAAGGTTACTTCTCGCGTTTGAAAATAACATACCACCTACACTAAACCGAACCCAAACCTAATCGATAGCAAAGGCATCACTGAGCCATGGCATCTACAAGACCCCTCAAGGTGTGCTGTGGTATCTGGCACCAAGACATTAGCAGCAGATCCTTCAAGTCCTGTAAGTTGTGAGGTGGAGCTGCCGTGGATCAAACTTGTTGGTTCAGCACGTCCCACAGATGCTTAATTGGATTGAGATTCGGGGAATTTGGAGGCCAGGGCAACACCTTGAACTCTTCATTGTGTTACTCAAACCATTCCTGGATAATGTTGTTCAATATGGCAGGGAGGATTATCCTGCAGAAAGAGGCCACTTCCACCAGGGCACACCATTGTCATGAAGGGGTTAGTCTCACGTAGCCAGACCAACAGCTGAAGGTCTGGACTCTATCACAGCTTTCATTGGCCATGGACCGCACAAAAGCATGTTTGACTGACATGTAACACAACCAATCATAGTTTTTGTTCTGCGTCATGTTTAGGGATGTAAAAATGTAAAGCCAATGTCCCTACAATAACAGACTGAAATGATGGCTTTCTTCTTCCACGAGGGTGTTTGGCATGCATCAATACATCAAGGCATTTGTTTTCAGACGGACCATTAAAGAACGCGACACACACATTTCCCGGACATCCTGTAGAATTCGACCACCCAGGTGACGACTTCGAAAATCTTGTGTTTCCAGTAAAGCGTGCCATATGCATTAGACATTCAGCCAACGGTCCATGGGTGTGACACCTGAGGCTGAGACTATGAAGGGGTGTACCTGGTCTGCAACAATTTTAGGTAGGTGGCACATGTCAAATTTACATCCCTAACAAAACATCGCTCAGAGCATCACACTCCCTCCACCGGCTTGTCGTCATCCCCAGTGCATCTTGGTGCCATCACTTTCCCAGGTAAACGGCGCACACATACACGGCCGTCCATATGACGTAAAAGAAAATAGGACTCATCGGTCCAGGCGACCTACTTCCACTGCTTTAAGAATCAGTTTCGATGCTCGCATGCCCATTTTTGGCGCTTTCGACGGTGGACAGGGAATAAATCATCATAGGCAGTCTGATTGGTCTGTGGCTACGCAGCCCCATATGCAGCAGAGTGTGATGCACTGTGTGTTGTGACACATTCCTCCCATAACCATCATTAAAATTTGATATGACTTGTGGCACAGTAGACCTTCTGTTGGCTTAGACCAGATGGGATAGCCTTTGTTGCCCTTGTGCATCATTGAGCCTTGGGTGCCCAACACCCTTCACTGGTTTGTGGTTTGTCCTTTCTCAGACCACTGTTAGTAAATGTTCACCAATGCTGACCGGGAGCAACCTATAAGCCTTGCAGTTTCAGAGATACTCTGACTCAGCATAACAACATGCTGTCACTCAGATCTTTATACCCGCCCATTTTTCCTGCGTCCAACATGTTGATTATGAGAACTTTTGTTTGCTTACCAGACCTTAATATGTGGCCTTGTTAGGAGATCAATGATATTTTGCTTCACCTGTGACTGATCATAATGTTTTGGCTCATCAGTGTAAGTCTTTATTAATTGAAAATTTTCCCCCGTAATCATTTGTGTGAAAACGAAAAATTTTTTTGGGGTGTTTTAGTGCCTATAGTGTTAATTTCAGCTGGAAACTGCTACGTATTGTATGTGTATGCCGTAATAATATTGTGGGCTGCACAACTGTATGGCTGGTTAAAAAGTTTCTTGCTGCTGAACTTTCTGGAGGGAAAAACATTATTGTGCAGTGTGTGTAATGCATCATATCGTGAACAAAATGTGCAATTATTAATGCATGAATAAAACTCTTGGAAATGCCTGTGATTTCTAATGATGGTTTTCCCTGCATCATTTTATTTTATTATGTCTCCATATGTGGGCAGAGACAAATCATATAGAACAGAGGAATTGCTCACAGTTACTATTAACTTCTGTTCCATCTTGGCTACATTAGGCAACAGTATCTGACAGGAGAAGGATCATGCGAGCTCCACTATCTTCACTCCCTTTGGTATTCTCTGCATTGCATTGTGGCTCATTTGCATAAAGTTTAACTCAACTTTTCGTATCGCCAAATGAATGACTTACGGTTGCTTTGTCACATCAAATTGCTGTCAGTGTGAATAGCCCTTTTAGTGAGCAACATTTAGCATCACACTGAATGGATGGAAACATTCTACTCTTGAAGTCATGACATATAGCCTACAACCCATATTACATCTGTTATGTGATTCATTTCTGAGACCAACACACCAGTGTGAATATTGTTAACTAGAACTAAACATATTTAAAATGGTTTTCGTTAAATGAAGCTGAAATAAAATAATTATATAAAATTATGACAAAATGAAACAAAAATGAAACATTGAAACGAATAAGTGTTACGAAGTTTAACTACTAAAACTGAAGATACAAATAAATTAAAGCTACATACATATATAAAAAACAGATTATTAAAACGACCATAGCACACAAAAAATACTAAAAGGTCAAATATAATTAAAATGAAAACAAAAAAATATATATAAATATTGAAGAAGAAACAAATCTAAATATGGCCACACTTTAGTTTAGAGTCAAAATCTCACTATGAACTAATAATGCCTCAATAAACTCCTAATTACTGCTTATTAATATTTAGTAAGGTAGTTGTTAAGTTTAGGTATTGTGTGGGATTAAGGGATGCAGAATATGGCCATGCATTAATACGTACTTTATAAGTAAATTTATGAGTGAATATAAACCTTTTGTTTTTGGCTAGCAATATATAAAGCAATAAAGGTTAGGAAGATTTTTTATTTTTATTATTATTATTTTTTTTTTTTACAAAAAAGAAAGCAAGATGTGAAAAAAGTCTAAGTCAAAGAACTGTCTCAAGAACACCTTTATAGTTTCACAGATTATTTTAATATAATTTTAATGTTAATATTTTCACAATATACACTTTTATGTCAGCTCAACATAAAAGCTTACTTGAAGTTGCCCCTTTTCAGAAAGAAAAAAAAAATCCTCCAAATGAGAACTGTCTGTCTGAACTTCCAGATGTGCACCTCAAGCACTTCTGGTTGTTTTTGGACCAAAAAGCCCGTCATAATGTTTTGCTGAGAGTAACAGTTTTTACTAAAATGCTGGTCTTTCTATATTTAATAGCATGCAGTTGTTGAATGGGTTAAATGGAGCAGAAGGAAGGCCAGCCATGGATGCAGAGACATCTGAAACAGACTCTTAACACTCTGAGTGGAAGAGATTGTGAGAGAAAGTATTAAAACTGGTTATACTGTCACATGTAATGTGTACAAGCACTCAGGCATTCAAATCTGAGTTACAGTAATAGAGAAGAGTAGTCTGGCACGCATGTATGGTTGTACACTGGAATTGCAGGAACGATCTTTGGATGGTTTTGGACTGGATTTACTCACAAGGAGACCTTGAGATTACAATGAGACCTAAATAGGATTTGGATAGCCTCTCTAAATATGAGCTGAGCGCACCCAAGGAGCCATTAGTGAGATCCTAATGTGTTAGCACAGATGCCTATAATTTTATTCATGCCACTGCTGCTTCCTGGGGAGCGTGCACAAAACAAGTTACTATTTGTTAACCATAAAATGGGACAGCATCCAGTAGATAAACTTCTCTCTCTCTTTCTCTCTCTCTGTGTGTGTGTGTATGCAGCATTTCTGCTTCACCCTACAGAAAGGTTAAGGAACATTGAATCAGGAACATTGTTTTTCAAGAAAACGCAGGCGCTGCTTGGCCAGGCAGAAGTTGATGCTACAGCGGGTGTTGGGTGAATTTCAGTATGTTGTTATTCAGTTGCTAAAGTGCTCGGAGTGATTTTAAAGTGTTGCTATGCAGGGCAGTCCATGATGGGTGGGTAGGTGAACACGATTCAGAGTTTTGCAGAATTCTTTGTAAGTAAAGTTATTAAACATAATGCATAATTGTATTATTATTATTATTATTATTATTAATAATACTAGCCGTAATTTTTTCATATAGTTTAAATTGTTATATTATATATAATGTTTATTTGAAATATTAAAAAAAAAAATTGTATTAATATTTATTAATAATAATAATAATAATCATAATAATAATAATAGTAATAGTAATATAGAACACATACACACACCACTTATTGTTAACTAAAACTATTAAAATAACTTTAAAAAAAAAGTACATTAAAATTTGAAATGTTGGCAAGTACCAGAAATAATTAACTTTAAGTTCAAGTACTAAAATTACTAATTTAATTTAATTTAATAATTTAATTTAATTGTATACAAATAGGATAATACAAATGTATACACTATATAGAACAACACTTTATTTCCCAAAATATATGAATTAATTTGAATTGCAATAATTAATTAACTTTAAATTCTTACTCAAAGTGAAAAGGAGCAAATTCTCAAATTTATTTGATGTGCTCATATGATGCAGCAGTTTTCAACTTCAGTCCCTTTCACATAATTCTTTTTTACTCATCTCCTGAACACAGCTTACTTTACCAGCACACTAATCAACAAGCACTTGTTTCACTGCATTAAGTGTGTCATCCAGACCTCAAGAGACATCACTGAGGATACCTGACTAGAGCGCAGAAATATTCATGCACTCCTTTCTGCCTGTGCATGTATGTAGGTGTCCCTGATCTTGTGACAGAGGACTCGCTGTTCTATAGGCCACCATGATGTATACATTAAGAGAAGCAGAGAGAAAGAAAACAGCGGAGGAAGAAGTCATGAGCTCTCTTAGCCAAGGGAACAGTGGGTTGCCATAGAAATTAGAGTTAGAGAGAGAGAGAGGTAGAGAGTTACCCATAGCAACAGAAGCTTCAAAATAGCAGTGCAGTGTCCTGCTCGGGCAAGCAGAGCGGACTGCAGCATTTTTCCGAATTTTTTTCTCTCCCACCTTCTTTACCGCATCCTTCTTTTCCTCTATCACCTCTCTGTCAAAGAAAAAGTGGGAGAGGGTGAGAGGTGGAGATAAAAACTTGTCAGAATCCTTAAAATCTCATCCTCTATTCGCCAAGCTTTCTTTCTACCATTCTCAAATTCTCTCAATACTGTTTGTACCTTTACAAAAAAACTTTAGTGGTACCAGATGGTACATGGTGTGTTATATGAATACCAAAATTACCACATATGCAAACCATAAAACAAGATATAAAAAAAAAAAGTAGGAAAAAAAAGACATGGTATTACCCTGAAATGTGATCAGAAATATATAATATAATATAATATAATATAATATAATATAATATAATATTTTTAGCAAATTGAAATTATTAGTATATACTATACTGTGGGGTCCAAAAGTTTGAAACTATTTTTTGATTTTTTAAATAAAATTGAATAATTTTAGATATATAAATAAATTAATATATTTATATATTTATTTATACATTACATTCATTACAATATTATCACTAATGATTTGAATTAATTTGACATGAAATAACATGCTACTTCCTGAAAACCATGGTAATGCCATGGCAATTTTTTGTAAGTGGGGGAAAAAAATCAAAAATCTAAATAATTTGTAAACCATTTTACATCCGGAATCTGGCATATCTCAGATTGAAACAAGATGATCAGCAAGAAAAAACATGGAGTGGGCTTTGGTTTTATTCATTGGGAATTGACTGGATTTTGAAAATGGACGTTACATATCAAAATGCAGCTAGATGGTTTGAGGGGAGGGATTGAAAAGTTGTTTTATTTATTACATTTTAATGGAAATAATAAGTACAAGTAATTCATGCACATTAAGACCAGTAACAAACTGACTTTAGAGAGCTTTTCCACAGGTGAATATAAAGACACAAGCCACTGTTTCATGACTCACAGAGCCTACTTCCTCCCACCGATACACTCAACGCCACGGTTCATCTCCATGATGTGACAGTCCATGAGGTGTCATACAGAATGACCAGACGGGTCCAAGAGCTGAACTCATTAGAAGATACTGAGTGTCTATTCAGAGATACCAGAGGGTGAGAGAGAGAGATGAATTACATGGTTGAAGGGGAGAAGGAAAAAAAGTAATCCAAAGCATCATAGCACATCAATTGACACGCACAGTATTGCAAATGAGAAAGCGCAATAAACAACTGCCTCTGCGAGTGAATATTGCACCCTGACTCTTGCCTCAGAATACTGATCACGCTGCCTGTGAACAGCCCTTGTGTGCATCTCAAGTGCCCCCAACTCCATGAAAAGATGCTATGTTTTTCCTCCTCTCTCCTTCAGCCCTATTCTTCATTTGTTTGCTGTCTTTCATTTTTGTACCCCTTTTTCAAAAGGAAATACTTTTGATGTCATGCAGAACCCGTGTTTCTCTTTAAACCATTTAGAAGGAAAATTGTACAACTTCCATACTAGAGAAAGTGTTTTATGTGTTCTGCATGATCTCTCTTTTTGTGTGTGTGGTTCAGGTATACCCTACATAATGGGGTCAAAATGTCCCCACAAAGATGGCAATATCCAAAATCGTTGTCCTTATGGGGACATTCTTTGTCCCCATGAGGAAAACAGCTTATAAATCATAGGACCCTATTTTAACGATATGAGCGCATGATCTGAAGCGCATGGCGCAGGTGCACTTAGGGCGTGTCCGAATCCACTTTTGCTAGTTTAATGACGGAAAAAACGGTCGGTGTGCCAGGCCGAAAGGGTTGCACCTAGTCTCTTAATGAGTCATGTGTGTGTGTGTGTTTGGCGTAATGTGCAAAAAAACAATCAGAGTCTCATCTCCCATTCCCTTTTAAAAGCCATATGCGCGTGGTGGATTCGCTATTTACATGCGAGCGGAAAAACTAAACGCTTCTCCAGAGAGGAATACTTTTATTTTTAACATTTAAAAATGTTTGTGTGCTGCTGTGCGTCCCTGTGTGTGTAACAAACAGAGTGCACCCGCCTATAGGTGCATATTACTAACACACCCTTTAAATAACACAAAACATACTGCGCTATGGACTTTAGACCAGGTTTCAGTTGGTCAATGGCGCAGTCTATTTCAGTTACCTCAAAATAGCAACGCGCCAACAATGTGCCTGAACACACCTTGTTTTCAGACCAGCACGCCCATGGGCGAACAGATGGGCATGAGTGCATTTGTTATTTAAACAACATGGCGCTGGACGTGAAAATTATAACTGCGGTGGAAACTAGCAAAAACTAGCAAAAAACACTTGCGTCCCAGCTGCCGTCACATTTCTCCAGGTGTTTGATAGGGCCCATACTGTGTATTTTGAAAATGTAAAAATGCAGAAAGTTTTCTGTGATGAGCAGGTTTAGGCTTAGGGGATACAGTTTGTACAGTATAAAAATCATTGCCTGTCGAATATCCCCATAAAAACGTGCTTATAGTCTTTATGTACTGATAAAACATTTACATTTATGAAAATGTTTTTAATTTTGGATGTGGATTTATTTATTTTTTTGACACAAAATAACCCCTGGCCAGAACCATGGTGCGATAATAACACGTGTTTGTGACATTTGTGTGTTCATTTTGGATGTGCAAGTACAAGTTCTTTTCTCTCTTTTTCCTCTTTCCTGTCTCATCTTAAATTATTTATCGATTAAAAGACATAAATAATATATAATAACTTTTGATTTCAGTTTCAAGGACTTTTAGTCATGCACATGTGTATTACATGTTCACGCATGCATATTACGTGTTCGCGGGGGGGGTTCTTGACAAAGTGACATCGCCAACTACTGGCCTGGCATGCAAATGCAGCCTTTTTAGTCATTTTCACAGATCTGTGTGAACGGGATAATTTTGACAACTTTGTCATCTGTTTTTAGTACACACTAATCCCTCAGTTTGTTCTGTTCCTTGTCTGGTATTGTTTGTGCCCTGCACGCTGTTTCGTTGTATTAGATTACCTGAGTTTACTTTGATAAATTCGCTGCACTTTGATCAAGCATGTTTCCTATAATAACGTCTGCCGTTTACGTGGAGTGAGAAAGTCACATAAACCACGCAAAATCCAATCAGAACGGTCAGACTGAAACGGATTTCCAGAAATGCGATTTCAAAAAAAAAAAATTCTGATTTGTAAAAATCAGATTTGGACTGACAGTCTGATCGCAGCCTATATTTTAAACAGTGCAGATTTTAATACATATGTGACCTGTGCTGGCAAAATGAGTCGCAATGAGCAAAATTTCAAAAATGAGTTATTGTTATTTATATTGTTTCACATTCTCTATTAAAACATTTTTGTGTGATTTGTTTGAATCGGACAAAAAATTACTGAGCTACAACTGTTTGAAGTCGATAGAGTCAGCAAAGTTCATTTTGAGAAAAATCGAGTTAAAGTTTTTTTTAAGGTTCCAAAACAAAATCACCTAGCAACCATACCTTAAAATCCCTGGTAATAACACCAAATCTGACACACACCAAGTCAACACCAAATATCTATAGGAAAAATATATATAAAACTTTTTTTCCCATGATACCACAATTGTTTGATTCACATTAATGAAACAGACAGCCTATATATTAAGACCTACACTGATGTTTTATAATGTTACACATTAGATGTTTTTCCACAACAGTTAACCAAGCGTTCATTTAAGAACAGATGATGTTTGCGTGAATACTCGCCAAGACAGATATTTTCAAGTACTGTAATTCTGTGTATGTGTGTGTATCGGGATTGCGCGCTGTCTGAGGCGTCTTTGTGTGCACACGTTGGATCTGTCAGTCAGCGCAAATGAGTTTTCATGGACAAAGGAAAGGTACTCTCTCAGAAAACGTACAAATAAAGATACTTTTAGATGTGTAATTGCTATTTGGAACATTGGGATGGCAAGACAAGGGCTCAATTAACACATTTTTGGGAAAACCTCAACCGACCAAAATTTACATTTTTCGCTTGTTTTGCCTGTAGCTCAAAATGATCCTGTGCGCATTCCGACTCCTTTTGCAAGCACGGGTCACATATACTTTTCTGAAGTCTGTGTCACTAAATATCTGAATGCATACAGTATATAAAAAAGTCAAGTGCTCCAACATTTCATGCATTGCAAACCCACTTTTACAAACAAGCCATAATTCCCTCATTTGGTTACATTTATTTCATCATTAGAATAGTATCTGCCTCTTCATTACCCTCTTTCACAATCTTTTCCTTTCACAACCAGCTGGACACTTGTATAGTCTCGCAGTAATCATTTTCATTTGAGGATAACTTTGCCTACACAGCAAACGTTGCTTTAACTCTATATGACTCCAGTAGGATTACCATTGACTTAATGTAGATTAATGTTAGAGAGAGCGGGCTGTGTCGACACATACCTCACTATATGTTACGTTCTATAGGCTGAGCAGTCATGCAGGCAATCTATATGCTAACCAAGTGGACTCTGGAGAACTCTTCTGTTTGAGCAGCATTATCCCAGACATGGGAGGTGTTTAGCTGAAGCAGGCTAGTTTGAAGCGACAACTGTATATGCATGTTGTTAATGTGTATGTTTTTTTTAGATTGACTTGAATGTGGTAAGTGGGGCTGTCAACTTATTAAACAATGTAATCAGTATTTCAGTAAATCAATATTTAAAAGCAACTAAATGAAGGTAAAGGGCTGAGTAGACATATACACTGCCATCGAAAAGTTTGAGGTTTTTTTAACGTTTTTTGGAAGAAGTGCTCAACAAGGCTGCATTGATTTGATCAAAAATACAGTAAAAATGGTCATATTGTAAAATATGTTTGCATTATATATTTTTGAATATATTTTAAAATGCAATTTATTCCTGTGATGGCAAAGCTGAATTTGGAAAAGTCTTCAGAAATCATTCTAATGTGCTGATTTGGTGCTCAAAAATATGTATTATTATGATCAACAGTTTATTTTATTTTTTATGGAAACCAATACACTTTTTTTTCAGAATCCTTCTATAAATACAAAGTTAAAAATACATTTTATTTTGAGTCAAATTAATTCTAAACGTCTTTACTGTCACTTTACTGTTTACTTTGATCAATTGAATGCATCCTTGCTGAATAAAAGTATTATTTTCTTTCAAAACACTTTGAATGATAGTGCATATAAATAAATAATGTGGATTTAGAAGTCAGTATATTGTTTATTTCATTGAATAAAAGATTATCACAAAATGGAAGTACAAATAACCACGTTTCTTAGTGAATAACCTAAGTAACGGTAAGTATATGTATACAGTATTGAAGAGGCTGGCCCATGTCATAAACATATTAATCTAAGTGATTCCTGATTATTGGTGGAGATGTAGACATTCATATAGGGAATGTTTTTTAAATGACCAAACACACCACAGCTGAGATGATGCTGATGAGAAACAAGGATCCCATATCTCCTTTGCCAAATTCATGAACAGTGCTAAAAAAAAATCCCAGACACGCCCCAACATGCTTATAGCTTCTGTCAGCGTCTGGACGGCCTTTATTTCCAAAGGGTTTCAGAGTGGTAAATGATGAACATTAACAGAAATAAAGACGTTAAACCTTGAAGTAAACGGTCTGATGCAGTAGAATCACATGGAGAAAAGTGGAAGGACACTTTGAATGGAAATGTAGGAAATGTAACCATGCTATTTTGTTATTTTCTAAAATGTAAGTCTTTTAATAGTAATTTAGCTTTTTTCAGTCTCTGTGTATTATGTGTGAAATCTCCATAATCTCTGACAGTATGATCTCTGTGTAATCATCGAGATCTTTTTTTTTTTTTCTGAAATCATGTCTTTATTAAAACTAAAAGTAGAAGGGAAAAAAATGATTTTGTTGAGATTATATAATATTTACATTTTAATATTATTTAAAGATGAAGTACGTAATATTGACAGCTAGCGGATGAAATGAGTAATGCAGTCCAAATTCAAAGATAGTTGTTTCCCTCCGCCCCCCTTCCTTCTCAGACTCGACGCTCACGTGGGTTGCCAGATTGACGACACGCAACAGGAACGAGCGCAATTGACAATGGAAGGCGACGGGCCTTACACTGTAAGTTGATTTATCCGTGTTTTAATATGCCTCTGGTCATAGAGCTTCTTAGACGGATGCCGAGGCTTTTTGGGTCGGGTAGAATCTGTGATCTCTGACCCAGTTTGTTTGCTGGCTTTCATGGCATTGCAATACGCTGTGTTTTCCACCAACTGGCAACTGTGTCGAAATACTATTTGGTATATTGGCAGTGGGCAGGATCACACAGACAAAAACAAAACCAGACATTCCGATACAGCACATTTCAAGGTAGAATAACTGGCTGTAGCATTGTTTTTTCGGAGAAACAAGTATGTCAACTTAGCATGTTTCCTAAATATATGCAAACATGTTATGGTATTTGTATGCTTTAGTACAGTCAAAACAATTATATACATCACCTTTAAAGGCACATTATGTAAGATTTTTGGATTAAAATACACAAAAACCACTAGAACAATGTTATATATTTTGTTGACTTGTGTACTTGCATTATTCCAGATGTTTCCAACAATGTTTCAATCCAGAAAAATCAGGTATTTTAAACCAGTGTAACGTCCCGTGTCATTGCATCGCCTCTCAATGATGTCATATCTCCGTTACCCACAATTTCCGGTTTTACTTCTGTAGGAACCATGGAAACATTAAAGATGCTTTACAAAAATGGCGTTTTTATCAACAGAAAACTGATCATTGTTATATAGCTCAACATGGTTAGTCTTAAGCCGGGTACACACTGTGCGATTTATAATAGTCCTTTACGATTGTTTCTTGCCAGACTGTACGAGCATGATCCCCTCTGTAAGCCATGTCACACTGTAAGGTCTAAGTTGTCATTAATGTCAGACTGTACGATAGATGAGGTGCGCTAAAACGGACGCACGCAAGAAAACTCGTCGGTAGTTTTATATCAATGAATGACGCGTTCGATGACAGTGAGCTGTATTACACGCGGGATTGAAATGGTGGCTACAAAGAAATCTCTAGCGTTTATTTTGATCATGGTTTGTCTTGAAAAACGAAGATAATTTGACGGTTGTCGTAGGAGAAGTCACACTGCAGGACTGTGCACCAAATCTTCCGACACTGCCAGAATTTCGTCTGAGGTAAAATTTGATCGCAGTGGTCATTAATCGGCTGCCGGTGAACATGTCAAACTAACGATCAAAGACTTCAGATTTTAGCCTAGGATCAGAGGAATCTTTTAATCTTTTAGGATTTGCAAAATTTGTCTCAGACGGCCAAATCGTGGCCAAAATCGCACAGTGTGTACCCGGCTTTAGTGTTTGAATCTATTGTTTTCTTGATTTGCTGCGAGTACCATGTTTGTGCCCAAAAAGTAAATCAGACAACACTGTTTTGTGGCTAACATAGCAAAATCAGAAAGAGCTTTATTTGTAGTAACAGTAACACAGAATTTTCTCTACCATACAATGTTTGAAAAATTAAATGCATGCCAAGTCACCCAGGTTTTATTAATATGAAATTGTAATATCGATCTGGCTTACTGCAGTGAGTGTCTCATAGCAGCCACCGAGCAAATGCACAAAGTAGGGCTGCAGCTAATGATTATTTTGATAATCGATTAGTTGGACGATATTTTTTTATTTTATTGACAAAACACACTATTCCACATCCTGCCCAAAGCTGTCCTTCAAACAAACGTGTCAGCTGAGTGCTATGAAAACATACATAGTGAATATATCATATATAATATACGAAAATTAATGGTTTTACAATGAATAAAAAAATTAATAAAACAGGGTTTTTGTAGTTATTCCATGGTAACTACAAATGAACCATGGTTTTGTTCAAATCCATAGTTTAACTATGGTATTTGTGTGGTTATACAAATGGTAATCAATTACTATCTAATAGAACCATACTATCAGGACAGGCTTTCATGCAAAATGGAAATACTCGCATGAATTAGTAACATTTACAGATAACGATATAACCTGTAAAATGTATGTTTTGCGCTCTGTCAAAGCGCATGGCTTGAAGCTTAAAATAAAGAATTTTCATGTTTTGGGCAGCTTGGATCACGTATCTTTCCCACAGCAGCTCACTCTTTTTCCACTCCACTATTTTTAGATGCATTTTGTCCATAGAAATGCCTTATTCAGTGCTGTAATTTGGCGCGACTGGTGAAAGTTTTCCGTGCACAGAGGCCAGACCCGACTAATCGATAATGAGAATTGTTGTTGATGATTTTCATTATCGATTTGTCATCGATTTGTTTTTGATTTGAATGAGCGACCTCTAGCTGCAAAACTTACATACTGTGCCTTTTATTTAATATAAAATCTCCTTATTTTTTATTTTAGCATGGAATTATTTTCATGACTTTTTCTATAATGAAAAAGTCATGTAGCATTTCTCTACAAAGAGCTCATCCATCCATCCATTAATTCATTAATCTCATTGTTTACAAAATGTTTGTCAACAGGATGGCCACACTATATGGGATTATGAGAATAGTAGCAAGCGGTTCCGTGTGTACGGGAGAGCGAGAAAACGTTTCTTGGCCTGGTATCAGTTACGTCCATTGTTTTCTGTGAGAACAGGATTACTGTGTTATGATATACAGCCTTGTCACCTCATTCCTTCTGAGCTATTCATAAAGCGCTACCTCTCTCTCTCTTTACCTAATGCACACATACGCAAACACAACTCCCATTCACAAATATCTAACAGCAGCATCTGTTGTAAAGGCCACCCTTTTTCTGATCGCTCTACATGCAGATATGATGAATAATGACAGTAATTGCAATGGAAAAAGAAATATTTGATGCACAGTAATTGTTTATCTAAATCCAAGTCAAATTTTTTAGTGGAGCATGAAGCAAACTGGTGTTTATGTATTGTTATCTGAGGACATTTGATATTCTGACCTATAATTATGCTAGAATATAATAGCAGTAAGTGTTGATGTAAAAAAAAAAAACCCTCAAGGGCAGTTGCTGGGTGAATATGAACTCTAAAAACAAGCTCTTTAAACGGCTGCTCGCAATGGTGTCCTCTCAGCTTAGCTTCTGGTTATTAATTTATTTGTGTATTTGCTTTATTATTTATTTATTTATTTACATACTTTACTCTCAATCTTTCTGAACTCTTTCATCATGAGAGGCAAGATGGAGTGAGAGAGGAAGAGCTAACAGAGATGCTTCGTCTTTTCCTGATACATTTTTCATAGGCTATTGATCATTATTTTTTTAACTTTTCTGGATGGGAATTTGCATAATTATTCAAATGTTTGCTGGTGCTGTAGGTTAGAAGAAAAATAAAGATTGGCTTTGAGGGAGGGGCTGTTTTTTGCAGAGCGGAGCGCAGCAGAGGAGGGTGGGTCTGAAGGTTCTGTACAGTTATTTATGTGTCAGAGTGCAATCGTTGGAATTGATTTATGTATTTGTGTTTTTTTTTCACTGAAGGAGCTGGGGCATGATGGGATTGGACTGCTGTAGCTAATTCATTTAAACTGCACCAAACTGAACCCTACAGAAATGACTAGCCTCAATGCTAATACATGCTGGTTTGGGTGGTGGACTGGCATAGCCATGCAGTTATGCTGCCTTCGGAATTATCGTAAATACATGAATGCCATTTCGAGTTGTATTTACTATTGGGAAATTCGGAAAGAATTTTGATACCCGAGTTTCCAAGTTGGACATGCCATAAACTTTAAACATGTGGGGAGAACGATTGTTGCAATGACTGGTTTATTAGTTTTTATCTGCAACAGCTAAATTGCCTTGTCTTCTTATTAAAGTAGTGCAAATGTACATATATGAATAACCATCTGAAGCATATTGAATGTTTTATACACCTTGAAAATAGCCTGTTTTTGACCGAAATCCCAGAATCGTCAACAAGCTGACTATCTAGATAGCACTGTGAATGTTTAAATGTTTAAAACCTGATGTCCTTCATGATTCCTATTCTTTTCAACAACAAAGCACTTTAACGCAAGGGTGTAGTTTTGGTTCACATGGGGTGTGAACTGTTCATGTTTCCTCATGATATTTATTTGTTTGCTTGCTTGTTTGTTTATTTTGTTTTGTAAAATGGTATTTTGTGGTATCATCCATATGCAAAGTTGGTTAATAACATAACTGCATGTATTTATATTATTTAAGCACCTAAAACCTTATCAGTTTGACAGAATTTTAATGAAAGAACTTTACTTAAAATGTTCTTATATCGAAAACTATAGCTACAACACACCACAGTTGTAATTATAAATCTTTAGTGAAAAATCTGTTCCCTTAACACATAATCTATAGTAAATTCTACAAGAAGTTAGTCAAGATTTACCACTATAAATACAACAGAACATGATACATTCTAGCAAAGGTGGTCATGAGTAGTTTAAAAAGCTTTTTAATTTAAGTTGGTGCAGGATGATGTTTTCCACTCTTTTCATCAGTCTTTTTAGTTTATGTGGCTGTTTTAGATCATGTTTGACTTTTTCCAAAGCGTTTTAAAGTGGTGCATTCTCAATAGATTTCAAATGAGTTGCACATTTTATCATCAGCGTCGTGATAGGAACAGGCTTATCACACTTTTGGAGCGCGCTGGAGAACGTACACAGAGTATACAGTGATTCGCGCGCCATTCATGCACTATTAAATAAATCAGGCTTCAGTCATGTTGCGCGTACAATTAGTACGTTCGGTTCGTACGTGAACGCTCGATGTATATAATTCATTAATATCCTGATTTATGTTTCCATTAACTATGGTATACCTTTGGTTGGGGTTGTTGTACTTATTTAATTAAACATGTTGTACTTTTTTGATCTGTTGTGATTATTATTATATGATTATTTAAATTTATTTTCTATGTAAAGCACTGAATTACCATTGTGTACCATCTTGCTTATTAGAATATTTAAATTATCATGTGACACTGAAGACTGGATAATAATAGTAATAGCTGCTGAAAACAATCAGCTTCAGCTTTGCCATCACAGGAATAACTTACATTTTAAAATATATTTAAATAGAAAACAGCTATTTTAAATTGTAATAATATTTTACAATATTATTTTGCAAGTTTCTGATCTTTACACATTAATTTTCAACATTGATGATGTCTTTAAGATTACAAATCAACCAAAAAAAAAGTATTTACTGTATTTTTGATACAGTAAATAAATGCAGCCTTGGTGAGCAGAGAGACTTAAGTATAAATTAAATGACTGAAAATCAGTAAAAATGTTGAGGCATTCAATATCATTTTTAAGACTTTTTTTCTTGATTTGTACTCTTGAAGACATCATTAGTGTTGCAAATTTATGTGTGAAGATCACAAACTTGCAAAGTTGTAGCTGTCATTGCAAAGACTGACATTGCATATGTCATGCAAATTGTCTGGTAATCGCTGTGCTTCAAAAGGTCAGTGGTAATGGGGTCAAAGTTAAAATTGCTTGAACTTTGAGTGCTGTGTTGACCACTAACACTGTAGTTGACAGAAACTTTACACCACAGAGTTCAATACACTGTTGACACAAGTCATGTAAAGGAGCTGTTTGGACTAGAAACCAGCCAGCATGTTCTAAAACACTGGTTTTAGCTGGGTTTTCCAGTAGAATTACCATGCATAACCTTATAAATTGACTTTTATTGATATTAGTCATTGTTCTCAGTGAAGCGAATTCACTGAAGCTGAATAATGTAACACCATGTGGTTCATTTTAGAATGTGAAGGCCTGTTTCCAAGTGGTACTACCAACTAAATAAAAGAGCCAGTTTTTCAACAAAACATCACGCTAATGTCAGCTTTAAGGTAACCGAGATGATGTTGTGTTTGGTTCATTTTAATAAAACGTTGCCTGTAGTACATAAAATTCTGTGGATGTTTTTTTTCCCCAATCCTCACATCAGCCTCGAAATACTGCTATTGCATTTGAGATAAAAATAGTGAAAAGTGAATACTGAAGATGGATCATTTAATAAAAACTGTGGATCTGAACTATGCACCATACACTCACCTAAAGGATTATTAGGAACACCTGTTCAATTTCTCATTAATGCAATTATCTAATTAACCAATCACATAACAGTTGCTTCAATGCATTTAGGGGTGTGGTCCTGGTCAAGACAATCTCCTGAACTCCAAACTGAATGTCAGAATGGGGAAAGAAAGGTGATTTAAGCAATTTTGAGCGTGGCATGGTTGTTGGTGCCAGACGGGCCGGTCTGAGTATTTCACAATCTGCTCAGTTACTGAGATTTTCACGCACAACCATTTCTAGAGTTTACAAAGAATGGTGTGAAAAGGGAAAAACATCCAGTATGCAGCAGTCCTGTGGGCGAAAATGCCTTGTTGATGCTAGAGGTCAGAGGAGAATGGGCCGACTGATTCAAGCTGATAGAAGAGCAACTTGACTGAAATAACCACTCGTTACAACCGAGGTATGCAGCAAAGCATTTGTGAAGCCACAACACGCACAACCTTGAGGCGGATGGGCTACAACAGCAGAAGACCCCACCGGGTACCACTCATCTCCACTACAAATAGGAAAAAGAGGCTACAATTTGCACGAGCTCACCAAAATTGGACAGTTGAAGACTGGAAAAATGTTGCCTGGTCTGATGAGTCTCGATTTCTGTTGAGACATTCAGATGGTAGAGTCAGAATTTGGCATAAACAGAATGAGAACATGGATCCATCATGCCTTGTTACCACTGTGCAGGCTGGTGGTGGTGGTGTAATGGTGTGGGGGATGTTTTCTTGGCACACTTTAGGCCCCTTAGTGCCAATTGGGCATCGTTTAAATGCCACGGCCTACCTGAGCATTGTTTCTGACCATGTGCATCCCTTTATGACCACCATGTACCCATCCTCTGATGGCTACTTCTAGCAGGATAATGCACCATGTCACAAAGCTCGAATCATTTCAAATTGGTTTCTTGAACATGACAAATCTCCATCGACAAGATGCTATCCTATCAATATGGGCCAACATTTCTAAAGAATGCTTTCAGCAACTTGTTGAATCAATGCGATGTAGAATTAAGGCAGTTCTGAAGGCGAAAGGGGGTCAAACACAGTATTAGTATGGTGTTCCTAATAATCCTTTAGGTGAGTGTATTCTCCTGTTATACAGGGAAAGGCCTTTGCCAGAAGCCAATGTAGTTGTATGATTGTCTTTCTGCAGTTTTAGTTGATGTAATGTTCCTGTGAAAGAAGATTTTAAAAATAAATAAACAAGAAAATCCTGAGCAGGGCGCAAGATTAGAGGAGAACTGTACAGCGGTTGAGCGAGCGCTGGACTGAAGAGGCTTTGACCGTACGTGTAGCAAGTGTTTATCTTCCGCTTCTGCACAAGGCCGATGAGGCAGTTTCTCTCCATGCTTCTTTCTGCCTCTCTTTGATTAGATGGAGCCTTGAGCTATTTCTTGCTCCGCTCTTCCAAACGCTGCATATTCCAAAAAGCCATTTTACATTTTTAATGAAATTAAAAACATGTAAAGAGAGCACTGTTTCTTTCACTGTCTGCCGCTCACAACTACTTTGCTCACTAATCCGCTGCTGCGGAGCTTTCGAATCCTCCCTGCATGTTTTTCTCCCAGTCTTTCCTTTTCCCTCGCTTTCTTGCTTTCTCATGTGGAAAATCTTTTTTTTTCGGTTGTGGCTAGCTCCTGTTCCTCACAGCCAAAACCAGTTCTTTATTAGAAATGTTTCTTTAAAAAAACAAACAAAAAAAACAAATGTAAACAATCAAGCTTGTAGTCATGGACTATTGTGCTATTTTGTATCTGTTCTGTAAACCTTGTGATATATCTACAGACAGTAAAAATAATTACACAGAAGTTGGTACACTAAGTTTATTGTTTTATTTTTTTTCAAATGCAGTTTTTTAAAGGCTGGTTCACCCTAAAAAAATGATGACCATTCTGTAAGTTGATTATTCTATATTTGTATGATTATTTTCTTCCATGGAAAACAAAAGAAAACATAGAAGAAAAGCCGGTAACACTATTTTATGGTGTCCTTGTTACATATGTTACATGTAATTACTGTAGTAATAACAGTACATTTATGCATAATTACATGCAAACCAAAACCAAACCTGTAAATCTATAGTAAGTGCATGTTGTTAATAAATATTACTTACTATATAATTACACTAACCTATATTTTACTATTTAATTACTGTAATTATATAATTAATAATTATTTAGTATATTACTATATAATTACATTGTAACAAGGACACCTTGAAATAAAGTCTAACCGAAAAGCCATAAATTATATATATATATATATATATATATATATATATATATATATATATATATATATATATATATACACTCACCTAAAGGATTATTAGGAACACCTGTTCAATTTCTCATTAATGCAATTATCTAATCAACCAATCACATGGCAGTTGCTTCAATGCATTTAGGGGTGTGGTCCTGGTCAAGACAATCTCCTGAACTCCAAACTGAATGTCAGAATGGGAAAGAAAGGTGATTTAAGCAATTTTGAGCGTGGCATGGTTGTTGGTGCCAGACAGGCCGGTCTGAGTATTTCACAATCTGCTCAGTTACTGGGATTTTCACGCACA
Source organism: Rhinogobio ventralis (assembly GCA_039654625.1). Lineage (NCBI taxonomy): Eukaryota > Metazoa > Chordata > Actinopteri > Cypriniformes > Gobionidae > Rhinogobio > Rhinogobio ventralis. Next base: position 13,458,518 of record CM077195.1, on the reverse strand, counting down.
ACCATTTCTAGAGTTTACAAAGAATGGTGTGAAAAGGAAAAAACATCCAGAATGCGGCAGTCCTGTGGGCGAAAATGCCCTGTTGATGCTAGAGGTCAGAGGAGAATGGGCCGACTGATTCAAGCTGATAGAAGAGCAACTTTGACTGAAATAACCACTCGTTACAACCGAGGTATGCAGCAAAGCATTTGTGAAGCCACAACACGCACAACCTTGAGGCGGATGGGCTACAACAGCAGAAGACCCCACCGGGTACCACTCATCTCCACTACAAATAGGAAAAAGAGGCTACAATTTGCACAAGCTCACCAAAATTGGACAGTTGAAGACTGGAAAAATGTTGCCTGGTCTGATGAGTCTCGATTTCTGTTGAGACATTCAGATGGTAGAGTCAGAATTTGGCGTAAACAGAATGAGAACATGGATCCATCATGCCTTGTTACCACTGTGCAGGCTGGTGGTGGTGGTGTAATGGTGTGGGGGATGTTTTCTTGGCACACTTTAGGCCCCTTAGTGCCAATTGGGCATCGTTTAAATGCCACGGCCTACCTGAGCATTGTTTCTGACCATGTCCATCCCTTTATGACCACCATGTACCCATCCTCTGATGGCTACTTCCAGCAGGATAATGCACCATGTCACAAAGCTCGAATCATTTCAAATTGGTTTCTTGAACATGACAATGAGTTCACTGTACTAAAATGGCCCCCACAGTCACCAGATCTCAACCCAATAGAGCATCTTTGGGATGTGGTGGAACGGGAGCTTCGTGCCCTGGATGTGCATCCCACAAATCTCCATCAACTGCAAGATGCTATCCTATCAATATGGGCCAACATTTCTAAAGAATGCTTTCAGCACCTTGTTGAATCAATGCCACATAGAATTAAGGCAGTTCTGAAGGTGAAAGGGGGTCAAACACAGTATTAGTATGGTGTTCCTAATAATCCTTTAGGTGAGTGTATATATATATATATATATATATATATATATATATATAAATATTTAATTTTTTTAATGTATTTTATAACAGCTATTTTAAATTATAATATAAAATTACACAATATTCCTGGTTTTACTGGATTTTAATATATTTATGCATTTTAATAATAAATGTTGCCTTGGTGAGCACAATATACTTTTCAAAAATATTAAAAAAAGATCTTCCCCAACCTCAAACTTTTGAACAGTAATGTATGACAATAACAGGCCAACATTTAAGCCATTATTCACCAAAAATCTTGAGGTCCAGCTATTCGAGTTTGGTTGTACAATTCCTGTTTTAACTACTTGCTAAGTTAAAGGTAGGGTAGGCAAATTGTTTTATAAAAACTTTTTGTTATACTGGTTGAAAGTCTCTTCACATCCTGATAGCAATCAATAATAGAAGTGGTCTAAATATTATAACATGTACATACTGTATATCTTATGTGGTAGTCTGAGGACCAAAACATTTTCGTCCAGTGCAATTAGACAATGTCCTAACTGCCTGTTAACATGTATTTCCATACCTCCACGCACCCTGCTCACACAGACATCACACATCAGCACGTCATCAGCGTGTTCCGTAAGGCTATGCAGTGTTGTAGACACACAGTCACTGGGCGCCATAAAACAAACGGCAGCCGCCTTTTACAGATCCTCCTGAACCAAAACAACAAGCTTGTGCTGCGTCCATGTCATTATTTACGAGATGGCAACCTTTGACGTTCTACCCGGAGCTGTTCACCTCCTCAAACTCAGATTTATGCATGTCAACACTATCAACGGCGAAATTAAGCTGCAGCAGTCAGGTGATGCAAGTAATCACAACAAATGGCAAATGAGTTGTTTATGATCATTATTGTTGTAATGTTATGTGGTTTGAGACATGAGCTAATTTAACGTTGTCTCTGGTGACGCTTTGCAGAATCTACTGTGTGTGTTCATGTGTTTTGAATGAGGTGTGGCTTTGGATACTTAAGGGAGGGTGGGATCTCATGTTTTCAAAGCTAACTTGCTAATGCTTTCCACAAGTGCCTACCCTACCTTTAACTCTGGCTTGCATGTTCGTTAGGACTCAATGACAAGAAACATTATTTAATTGAAAGTGTTGTGGTTACATTGCGCTGCTTCTGATTCTGTTATAATTAGCCCAATTTAGTTGTAATTGGTCTTTGTTCTCTGAAACAATAACACATCCATACCATAACATTACAGTGTAACTGTTGCTATTTGGTTTTTCAATACTCAGCTACAGCAAATGAGGAAGAGAGTCCTCAAAAAATACTGTGGCAGTCCCATGGTATCAGATGGTAATGCCATGGTATTTTGATATTAACAGATTCATATACCATGGTATTTACATTGTTCTTCCAGGTACTAGATGCTGGTGCTAAAAATACCTTTTGTGAGCTTCTAGTGCAGCTTCTCACTAACCTACATGTAACCTAACCTCTCTGGTTAACCATCAACTTAAAAAACAAAACAAAAAAACCTTAAACTCTTTCTCTTCTGTTTTGCACTTATGCAATAACTTTCATTTATTTTTCATGCCTGACTGTCACAGGGTGATTTTGGTTATGTTTCATGTTCATGTTTTGAGTTTTTCATGTTCACTGTCATGTTCCTTGCCATGCACTTCCTGGTTATTGTCATGTGATTCCCATGCCCTCATGTGTTGTGTCATGTCATTGGTTCATTGTCTCATCATTGTTCACAGGTGTCCTGTGTCTTGTCATTAGTCCAAGTGTATTTAAACCCTCATGTTTGCCATGGTCCTTGTCTTGTATTGTATGTGTAACCCGCTTGTTGGTGAGTTTTATGGTTTGCCCTGCCATGTCAAGTTTTTGGTTCTAGTTTATGCCAAGTCTTTGATTTAAGTTGAATAAAAACTGCACTTGGGTTCACTACAACTTGCCTTCCAGTGGATTGAATGTTACACTGACTGTGTACATACAAATTAAGATAATATCTCTGGGTAATTTTCAAGACACAGTCTGTGGAGGTTTGTCATACACAAGTGTCTGGTCTGTAATCTAACTTTAGTGGATACTTAGGATGTTTTTCCAGCATTATTCATTTCAGGAAAAAAATTCTAACACACTAGTTTAACAACAGTCCACATATTCAACAACTCCCTAAGTAGGTAATGTCATTTTAAAGTGTGGCAAATCTATTCAGTGCATACAACTGCATTTATAATGCAAGACTAAAGGCCCGGGCATACTTCACTTTCCTGTCTCGTACACAATCATATCCGATCTGCTTTTAAAGTATACTCAACTGCGGATGAGCACAGATGCATGTATTCGACACATTCACAATACAATTGCATTTCTATACAGGGCAGCGTGTTGTTTTGTATCGCTATTTCTGCACTCTTCTCCGACTATAATGTGCAACTATTTTGTGCAAAAACACTGATTCATCTAGGAACAAGTGATAGTCTTGAGATTAAGGAGTAACTAGTACTAATTTTAATATATAAAACATTAATTCCATTTCTGCAATAGAATTCGTTTTGTGTAAATGCATTCATGCTGTATCTGTGCAGCTTGTTAATTCAGTCAATGTGCCAAAAATGAACAAATCTTTCACGAACGACCCATCACTAGAGGACTAATAAAAACCTACAGATGACTCCCATATTGCATGGGAGTCAGCCAGTCAGCTTGGCTCTTACAATTTCATTTTTTTTTGCCATGTTTGTGCATTCTATACTCATCAGGAGGTCGATTATCATTTTGTGGAGTAATGTAGTATCCCAGTGATAAAGTGATCACATGAATGCTTAATAATAGACATGTTCATGTTCATGCATGGTGTGCATGCTGCATGTTCCATTAAAAATGCATAGAGCCATTTGTTAACCTTTATTGTGCTAGTGATACCACAGATAAATGCATACGCATGTTACATATTAAAACAGCTCACCTTATCCTGGGGTCATAAATATAAGGCGAGCAACCATGCATTCTACCATACATGTACACAGACTCACATGCACTTGTGGAGTCTGCAAGATGCTTTTGATTATGTGATCTGCACGGACATATGTGACTACTCTCAGCGCTGTAACCTGTACTTATCCATATGTGCGTGTTTTTGAGTGTTTGTGTGATGAATGCAATTGTGAAGTGGGATGGAAATCAGAAATCCCGTCTCTTCTCCTCTCGTGTATGATTGGAGAGTATGGTTGCGCGTAAAGAGCTCTCTCTGCCCTGTCCATGCGGACTCTGTCGATGTGGAAATGACATGGCTGAGCTCTGTGGTTAGCGTGAACGTGCTTATTTAAGGGCTGCATAGAGAATAATGGGGAGAGATTTTTCAGGCAGAAAGGCATCACTTTTACCAGCCGGCATAATAATATCTTAGTGAAATAGAGTGATGGAGAAGAGAAACAGGAGGGATTGGAGTGGTTGGCACTGGCTATTTAGTCTACATACACTCACCTAAAGGATTATTAGGAACACCATACTAATACTGTGTTTGACCCCCTTTCGCCTTCAGAACTGCCTTAATTCTACGTGCTGAAAGCATTCTTTAGAAATGTTGGCCCATATTGATAGGATAGCATCTTGCAGTTGATGGAGATTTGTGGGATGCACATCCAGGGCACGAAGCTCCCGTTCCACCACATCCCAAAGATGCTCTATTGGGTTGAGATCTGGTGACTGTGGGGGCCATTTTAGTACAGTGAACTCATTGTCATGTTCAAGAAACCAATTTGAAATGATTCGAGCTTTGTGACATGGTGCATTATCCTGCTGGAAGTAGCCATCAGAGGATGGGTACATGGTGGTCATAAAGGGATGGACATGGTCAGAAACAATGCTCAGGTAGGCCGTGGCATTTAAACGATGCCCAATTGGCACTAAGGGGCCTAAAGTGTGCCAAGAAAACATCCCCCACACCATTACACCACCACCACCAGCCTGCACAGTGGTAACAAGGCATGATGGATCCATGTTCTCATTCTGTTTACGCCAAATTCTGACTCTACCATCTGAATGTCTCAACAGAAATCGAGACTCATCAGACCAGGCAACATTTTTCCAGTCTTCAACTGTCCAATTTTGGTGAGCTCGTGCAAATTGTAGCCTCTTTTTCCTATTTGTAGTGGAGATGAGTGGTACCCGGTGGGGTCTTCTGCTGTTGTAGCCCATCCGCCTCAAGGTTGTGCGTGTTGTGGCTTCACAAATGCTTTGCTGCATACCTCGGTTGTAACGAGTGGTTATTTCAGTCAAAGTTGCTCTTCTATCAGCTTGAATCAGTCGGCCCATTCTCCTCTGACCTCTAGCACCAACAAGGCATTTTGGCCCACAGGACTGCCGCATACTGGATGTTTTTCCCTTTTCACACCATTCTTTGTAAACTCTAGAAATGGTTGTGCGTGAAAATCCCAGTAACTGAGCAGATTGTGAAATACTCAGACCGGCCCGTCTGGCACCAACAACCATGCCACGCTCGAAATTGCTTAAATCACCTTTCTTTCCCATTCTGACATTCAGTTTGGAGTTCAGGAGATTGTCTTGACCAGGACCACACCCCTAAATGCATTGAAGCAACTGCCATGTGATTGGTTGATTAGATAATTGCATTAATGAGAAATTGAACAGGTGTTCCTAATAATCCTTTAGGTGAGTGTATGTGTAATAAGAATGTAATCACAACGTGACTTAAACTACACATTTTGGTAAGTTCAGTTGTGTATTCAAATCATTTTGTGCAGATTGTAAGTGGATGTTTATATTTTGTATTTAGCTGATCCATCTCATAAGTATAGGATGCATTTGAGTGTGATAATTAACCCACCAGTTTCAGCTCACGCAGTTCAAGCAGGTCAATCCCAGACATGATTTACTATAAATAGATTATATGAAACAATTACATTCTCTCTAGATATTTCTTTTTCAAAAGCATTATGTATACATTGTTAACTTGCTGTGTTTTTTCCAGTCATTTTCATCTCATCTTTATCAAGAAGCTTAAAGGGTTAGTTCACCCCAAAAAAACTATGAAAACTCATTGATTACTCACCCTCATGTCGTTCCAAACCCATTAGACCTTCGTTCATCTTCAGAACACAAATTAAGATATTTTTGATGAAATCCGAGAGCTTTCCAAACATCCATAGGCAGCAATGTCATTGCAACTTTCAAGGTCCAGAAAGGTAGTAAAGACATTGTTAAAATAGTCTATGTGACTCCAGTGGTTTAACCTTAATGTTATGAAGCGATCAGAATACATTTTGTGCTCGCAAATTTTGTGCCCCCCCCCAACGACGCATGCCTGTGATGGTGACGCAGGAGCGATAATGAGGTCGTGTTCTGACGTATAGAACCTGGAAACGCTGTACTGTTTTACTACGTGAAAAGCGTAGAAGAGTGATGTTGAAGAGAAGAGATTGTTAAATAAAGTCGTTATTTTATTTTTTTTCCGCACAGAAAATATTCTTGTTGCTTCATAAAGTTAAGGTTGAACCACTGTAGTCACATGGACTATTTTAATTATTATTCTTTACTACCTTTCTGGTCCTTGAAAGTTGCAATGATGCTCAGAAACCTCTCTTTCATTAAAAATATCTTAATTTGTGTTCTGAAGATGAACACTTATGTGTTTGGAAGGACATGAGGGTGAGTAATTAATGACAGAATTTTCATTTTTGGGTGAACTTACCCTTTATTGTTTGTTTTAACCTTTGTTGACAAGATTAACACTGGATAAAGCCTGTGGTATTTCCAATGAGTCATTTCAACCTCCAATGTTTCTCCACAGCCAGAATAATCATTGCATGGTGTCACAGTCCCCTAGTATTATCCTGTGTATGTGTGCTTGTGTGTGTGTGTGTGTTTGTGTCTGACCAAGGGAAATGAAAATAGAAGCACAAATACATGCATACAGGCATCATTGCTTGCCCATATCATGACAATGTGAGTGCCAAGGGGCAGGAAAAGCATAAACTAGCCTAGGCTGCTAACAGCCTTTTCAAAAGCCCTGCGGCACAATAGAATACAGTAACTAGCTGCCTCTATGCAGCCACAATGGGGGGCTGAGCCTTGTTTTTCACCTTTTCTCGCTCACACACACAGGAGCTTTCTCAATGACAGGCTGTCTCCGCACACCTTGCTTAACTTTCCCACAGGAGAGAGAAACATGGTTTTTACATGACTACAGAAAAGAGCCATTCCACCGACTGGTTTAATGGAGGAAATAGACGTGCCTTTGTGTAATAACTACCGCTATACATATAAACCAAGGACTGCTGTCAGCACAGGATATCTACAGTATGTATTTCATTATATGAAGTCAAGCTGTTTTTAAATGCTTTTTTATAGTTGAGAACAACCCTCATGTGTACCACTCTATAAAGGACAAGTACCCAAATTTTTCCTCCCTAAGTCTCAGAAACCTAACGTAGTGTGATTTCGGAGAGCAGGAAAGAAATTATTCATATGGTGGAATTACAAATGCAAGAACCAATCACCTCAAAGCATTCACAGTCCCATTTTACACTTTATTTTTCTCTCTTACCAACAAAAGGTACCAAAAAGTACAGCGGTACACTGTAGAAAGTTAAAATATGCTGTTGTTAAATTAAAAAGGGTTTTCCAAACTGATCTTGCCTTCGATATTAGAGTTGTTAGTTTAACCCATGTTAGTTTAGGTTGATTTAGTTATAATAACCAGAGTAGCCTACAAACTACCGGTGAATTAATGTGCAAATTATATTCAATCCAACAGAATGATTGCAAATGTGATATTGCTTTTATTAAACTGTTCAATAAACAAGTTTTTGAGTAACTTACATTTTAGCCATATTACTGCCTATTGCTCCATGCATTATGTTTGGGATTTTTCCAGTGACTTTTTGCAGGTTGCACTGAATGTACCGCTGATACATTCAGGAACTAAACAATTGCCTGTCTTTATGAGTGATTCCTTGAATAATTTACTCAACTGATTCACTCAAAACACCACTAGTGCTCAGAAATGCACTACATTTGCTGTGATTTAGTTTTGGAGCAATTTTTGTTTGGCGGACCAAAAAAGTACAAAGTAACAGCCATATATTATATATGAAAGTAAGTTACTCAATACCAGCGTATATATTTTACTCTGGCATTGATAGCATTTATTGTATAATTTATCATTTCAGATTTTTTTTTAAATAATTACCATGTTTTCATCTATTTTATTACACAGCTCTGTGGAATACTTGATTGGATACTTGAATACTTGAATACTTTGATTGGTCAATCGTGCCATCCAGATAACAGATAACATAACACAGGCTCATCCGGGTAACTGTCATTGAAGTTGGTGATTTACGCTGGCTAGGAATGGTTGAAGTTTTGCATTTGGTGAGCTAATAAAATATTAAAACTCAAATCAATATTTTTTGTACAGTTATATAATTATGCCAGTATCGCAGACTCACTCTCTTGTTTCATACAAACGCAGATGCTACACGTACAATTCCACCAAGTGGTTGAAACATATAATTTGTATGAATTGTTTTTTTTTAATGTTCAAATTTCACTGTTGTGCATTACTGAGTCAGTTTTACCAATACAACCAAGCTGTGGAATTTTAACATGTCTGTTTTTAAATGTTAAAAGTAATTTAATTAATACAAATTATGTTTCAACTACATGGTGGAATTGGCAGACGTTCCCTTGGGCATCAAGCGCTGTGATAGCGAGTAAATGCGTTCCCGAGTATAAATATGCAGCTATAATGCATGTAGGTAATTTTGAATTGATATTTCATGTCGATATACAATGGTTACACACTTAAAAATGATCGTAGTGTTTATATCTTTGTAAGACTGGCGAATCTATAGAACAATGGCAAGGAAAACTAACTTTACCACACTCCGAGAGCCCCCTAGTGTTCGGGAGCATTTCCGTTGTGTTGTGACTTGATTTCGCTATTTTGTGAACTTATGTTTGCTTTTTAAATTTTGTTGTGTTGTGCACTACTGGGCCACCATAATAAGCAATTAATTAATTAATTAATTAATTAAATAATCACTTAAGTCACTCTTGAACGAAGAATGACTGGCATAATGATATAACCTACAAACACCTTTTATTTATTTATTATGCTTATTTATTATTTGTAATACATCAATGGTTTTATGAGTACATTGTTGCATAAAAGCAATACTCACAATCATGCTGTACAACAGCACTTTTGCGTGTGTAGCATCTGCGTTTGTATGAAACAAGAGAGTGAGTCTGCGATACTGGCATAATTATATAACTGTACAAAAAATATTGATTTGAGTTTTAATATTTTATTAGCTCACCAAATGCAAAACTTCAACCATTCCTAGCCAGCATAAAGCACCAACTTCAATGACAGTTACCCGGATGAGCCTGTGTTATGTTATCTGTTATCTGGATGGCACGATTGACCAATCAAAATCAAGTATTCCACAGAGCTGTGTAATAAAATGGATGAAAACATGGTAATTATTTTAAAAAAAATCTGAAATGATAAATTATACAATAAATGCTATCAATGCCAGAGTAAAATATACACGCTGGTATTGAGTAACTTACTTTCATATATAATATATGGCTGTTACTTTGTACTTTTTTGGTCCGCCAAACAAAAATTGCTCCAAAACTAAATCACAGCAAATGTAGTGCATTTCTGAGCACTAGTGGTGTTTTGAGTGAATCAGTTGAGTAAATTATTCAAGGAATCACTCATAAAGACAGGCAATTGTTTAGTTCCTGAATGTATCAGCGGTACATTCAGTGCAACCTGCAAAAAGTCACTGCAAAAATCCCAAACATAATGCATGGACTTATGTATGCTTTTTAAAATTCGTTGTGTTGTGCACTACTGGGCCACCGTATCTTATTGATTAATTGAGTGATTAATTGAATCTCACTCAACAGATTTGTTCAAAACACAGATACATTCAGGAATTAAACACCACTGCTGCTCAGAGATGCACAACAATTCATTTTGCTGTGATTTTGTTTTGGAACTATTTGTGACCCTGGACCACAAAACCAGTCATAAGGGTAATTTAAAAAAAAAATAATCTGAATAAGCTTTTCATTGATGTATGGTTTAACATAGGACAATTTTTGGCCGAGATATAACTATTTGAAAATCTGGAATCTGAGGGTAAAATCTAAATATATTGAGAAAATCGCCTTTAAAGTTGTCCAAATGAACTCCTTAGCAACGCATATTACTGCTAATAATACATTTTTGATATATTTATGGTAGGAAATTTACAAAATGTCTTTACTTAGCATCCTAATGATTTTTGGCATAAAAGAAAAATCGATAATTTTGACCCATACAATGTATTGTTGCCTATTGTCACAAATATACCCGTGCGACTTATGACTGTTTTTGTGGTCCAGGGTCACATTTTTATAATAAAAAAAACAACAACAAAAAACAAACAAACAAAAAAACATAACTGCCAATATTGTATCAAAAATGTAAATTACTCAATACCAACATCTTTATTTACTGGAATGTTGTGTAAACGCAATCATTTCGATGTCAGCAGAATCAGAGTAACCTTAATCTTTGCCAATGATAGCATGTATTTTATCATTTATCACTATATTATATTATTATATTATTTTTATTCATATTTTTCATGATTTTACCCATTATATCATGTTTATTCATGATTAAGCAATGTCACACAATCAAAATTACTGTTGTTCTGTCTGATTGCGAGTGTGGTATTGCTTTTATGCAACACTATATTCATAAAACGTATAACCATTGATGCCTCACAAATAATGAATAAATAACAAAGTAAGGCAAATCACTGTTTGCATTTGCTAGTGCAGTTGGGCTGATGCAGCGAGAGCTGTTTAAGGATAAGAAGTTAACACACACACACACACTGGTTTGTGGGTGTGTGTGTGTGTTCGTGTCAGTGGGGTGCTACACTCTAGCTGTCTCTATGATGCAGAGGGTTATCAGTATCGTTAATGGAGTTCTTAGGGATGTTAATGACTCCCAGAGAGAGAGAGAAAGAGAAGAGGAAAGAGCGAGAGAGGAGAAAGAAAAAGTGTGCTAGCAAATCAGGCCTTCCTAACTTCTCCCAGGTCAATGTTTTCCATCAGAATTAATTGCGATTTGAGTTTTTCATTTCCTACCTTTGCAGAACACACACACTCACGCTCTAAAGAAAACAGCTCAACACAAACTTTGCTGATCAATGACAAGGAATCAATGTGGAAATAATGTGTGATATGAGAGGATGAAATGTTGGTATGTCTTGCTGCTTCCCTCCAGGAACAGCCCCTCATCTCTCCATCCCCACATCTCTCTCTTCCATTCACTCACATTGATTTGCTGTATTTCTATAATTGGTCTCTCGACAAGTAGACAATATGATGAGTGTATTTGCAATGTTTGCTCGCCTCATATTCAAGCATCACAGTCACATTTGCTCAGGTTTTATGTCCGAGTCCATCCGATCGTTACGTGCCGGTGTTGGTTTCATTAGGCAAATATCCTTGAGCAGGTATATGTAGGGCAATGAATGCTGGATATGACGAAGATCTATAGCTCATCACTCTGTGTGGTTCTTCCGGAGTTTGAATCGTTGATAAGGAATAATGTGATTGTCATGGCCTGTGCTATCTTTAACGAGGTGGATTTATTGTACTGGGAGGGAGAGGAGGATTGTGGGTAGTTCCTTTAAGAGCTCAAAGTCAATAATGGGAAGGATTTTAGAGTGACTCCAGATCTGTCTTCAGTTTGTTTACCTATGAATTAGATCTAGTCGTACCCTTTTGATGCACTTTGTGCTGTGTTTGTAAATGTTTTTGACCCTCTTCAAGATGTGAATTAACCTCTAGAAGCAGCAATGGGTCAGTGTTACACAATTCATGTTTGGAACAGATTTATGCAGCTGGGTAGGCTGGATATTAGGTTGAAAGCTTTTTTGAAAAAGTTTTTTTTTTTTCCCCAGTTGTTTGTGTGGTTCTATGCTCTTGTTGCATTTATTCTTTTTATCATTTTACATTACATATGCAAAATATATAATGCAAATTTATGAAAGCATGAAAGCATTTGCATACAGGTTTTACACACAGATGTGAATAAGAACAAGCGTGTGTAAATTTGATTATTTCAAATGCACTGTGAGAGATATGGTAGGTATGTCAGAATTATAGGAAAGTAACAATTTCTTATACATTGAATTCAGTCCTCAGGGTCTTAGAGCTATAACAGATTCGTGCTAATTTGGAGTTTAAAACATTACTGTTAAGATAGCAACCGTAATAAGTACGCTATAATAGATGAGCTGTCATATACTTAAGATCAAGGTTAAAACTGAGATTAAGATGAAGTCTCTTTCAATTCTCATTCTATTTTGTTCAGAATTCAGTGTGTGACACAAGGGCTGGGAAGTATCACAGGGCAGCTGTCTCATATTAGTGAACGGATAAGGTTCAGTGCCAAAAAAAAAAGGTCCCAAAGAACAGGACACTCAGCACCAGCTCGATGAATCTCACTTACAGAGAGTATACAAGAGGGAGGTTGTTACCTCCGAAATATCTTTCCAAAAATAAGCAAAAACAAGCTTTCACAAAGCATTTTCAATTCAAGTTATATCCCATATATCCAATGTATGGTTTGTTTTCTTTCCAACTACCGTCTCCCTTCTCCCAGGAACATACAGTAGTTTTAGAAAAAGTACATTTTAATTTCACATTGACTCTTATGTGTTGTGATTATGTCATATGTGACCCTGGGCCATAAAACCTTAAGGGTACATTTAAAAAAAAATTGAGATTCATACATCACCTGAAAGCTGAATAAATAACCTTTCTATTGATATATGGTTTGTTAGGATAGGACAATTTTTGAAAATCTTGAATCGGAGGGTGCAAAAAAAATCTAAATATTGAAAAAATCGCCTTTAAAGTTGTCCAAATGAAGTCCTTGGCAATGCATATTACTACTAATAATATATTTTTTATATATTTACGGTAGGAAATTTACAAAATATCTTCATGGAACATGATCTTTACTTAATATCCTAATGATTTTTGGCATAAAAGAAAAATCTTTAATTTTGACCCATATAATATATTGTTGGCTATTGCCACAAATATACCTGTGCGACTTATGACTGGTTTTGTGGTCCAGGGTCACATATGACTTTTCAGTATAAAAACTATTTGAAAAAGAACTCCTGAGGTCAGAAATTACACTGAAAAAAAAACATAATAAAAATTACACTTTAAAGCATTATCTGTTTACAGGTAGTCAGCACACACAAAGAAGATTGAAATAGACGGTCTTTATTTAAAATGCAAAATAGGGGATCACAGGAAAGATTAACATTGAAACATTAACTACGTAAATCATAAACAAGAACCGACAAGGAACTGAACATAACAGAGATTATAATGAAAGACGTGCAAATTTAGAAACAAACGAGGAACATAACGCAGGACACTGATGCTGCATCCAAAATTCGGTTGGAATCTGAAGTGCAGATCCATAGAACTACAAACACGAATAAAAATTGTTAATATACTACAAACATGGTGCATGTGCAAGTCCAACGGTTAAGTAGAGAGGTTTAGATAAAGCGTTTTTTTTAGTTAAAGACAGTTATGATGAAGTAGTATGTCCCAAAGCTTGCCTACTCTTTTGCTACACACTCTTTTTTCTTCTTCACATAAACAGTACATACTTTAATGTAGTATAAGTAAGTATAAGTATATTATATAGTATAAATATATTATAAGTACATAGTATACTATAGTATAAGTAGGCGAATTGGGAAGCAGCATGAAACTAAACAGAGCAGAGAAATAGGAACTAAACACATATAGACTCCATGCTTGGTACCCAATCAATTGCTAATTTTTGAGCACGAATGGGTAATTTTAAACTCTAGACATCATAAAACAGCAAGATACTAAACATGACAAAATCAACAGCAACACTGAAAGTGGCAAACAGTGAAAACATGCAGCCTTATTAATTATTCATGCCCGGGTGCATGCTGGGAGCACCAGCAGTGTGAAGCTATGTAGATTTTACTTAATTTTGTGAAATGTACTCAAAACTGCTAATGAATATTAATGTATTATATAACATTTTTAATCCTAAGAAATATTTACAGTACCTTAAAGTTATATTTTTCATTTCTACCTGCTTGAATTGAATACAACAATTGTTCGATATTTTCAGTGAAGAAAGTACTTCAACATTTCTGCTGTATTTATTTAACTAAATTTTTTCAGTGTAGGTTGACATAGTTATTTATATCATAAGTGTTTGTGTGGTCTTACTATGCATATGTGACGATAACCTGTCATCCACTTAGCCTGTACTGATGTAGTTTCCTGTTAGTATCAGACGTGCTACACCAGATGAAGTGTTCTCTAAATTGCATAATGGCCATTAAGCTGGATCAAAGGGCTTGTTTTGTATGGCGTCAACTGGATGCTAATTAGCAATATACTCATTAATTACTGTCGTACAAAGCTAAATTAACAATTTACATGACATTTTCATTAGACACATACCCTATTGATCAGGTGTCAGACATTACCACAATGTAAACTACTTATCTTTCCTGTAAGCGGACTACACGCTTATTAAAACCTTCATTAGTTCCTCTTCATGTAAAGTCAAAGAAAAAAGAAAACTGAGTCACCAAGCACAAGGAATGAACCTCATCCCAGTTCACAAGGCCTTCATTGATTCTTGCGGGCCGATGTCATTAGTCAATGTGAATAGCCATGTGTAAATTCCCTGACAGTTTGACTATGGTATCATTACAGTGGTGTGTGAATGGAGAATCTACTCTTCAACATTAACTCTAATTACTCTTTACTCCACATAGAGGGGATAATATGGCTGCTAGACAAAGGAGAGAGTGGCTAAGGTTCATTTACTCCAGTAGGGCCATCGCTACAACATCTAGATAAAAAATAACTTTACAGTCGAGGTTAATTGTCATTCCCAAAGCTTTACAATCAGTCAAGCAGGCTTAAAAAGTGTGTTTAGATATATAGAAGCACAAGTCATCAGTGAGAGGAAGGAGCATAATTCACGAACCAAGGCTGGATACAGCACTTCAGTCGTGAGTGAACTTCAATAACTAACGCCATTTCAATTCTGTCCCTACTATTTTTTTTCTATCTTCTGACTCTCTTTTTATGATCAGTCATCCTCAGATCCTGACAGGCACTTGTGTCTGTGTGAAGGGTTGAATATCTAGCCACTGACGAGTCAGGCGCACTAGACAGCCACACAGCAATCAATCGGATCAGGCTTTCTTTGGATGCCTCAAAAGTGGGGCCTAATTTTCAGATTCCTCTCAGGCT
Organism: Rhinogobio ventralis; assembly: GCA_039654625.1. NCBI lineage: Eukaryota > Metazoa > Chordata > Actinopteri > Cypriniformes > Gobionidae > Rhinogobio > Rhinogobio ventralis. Next base: position 13,443,183 of record CM077195.1, on the reverse strand, counting down.
GAAAAATGCCTTTGCACATTTGTAGGCAACTAGTGTATTGGCAAGAGGGAGGCATGAGTGTCTGGAGAGGTATGCTATGGATGAATGATATGTAAAAACCTGCAAATTAGGGCTTCTTCCTCCATTACAGTTACCATAGCGATAACAGCCTCCCTCGACAAATGGCCATAGTGGTGGAACTCTAACTTCAGTGTGCCAGGTAATCAAAAATACATCAGAGTTTCTCTACTGCATCCTTTGGAGTTAAAGAAATAGTTTACCCCAAAATGAAATTCTGACTTAGTTTCTTCTGTGGAAAAATAATTTTTGAAGAATATCTTGGCCACTTTTTGTTATAAACTGAACTTTTTGGAAAGTGATCGGGGGATTGAGTTAAGACCCTAAAAAGAAAGAAAAGAAAAAAAGAATATATGTATCATAAAAGTGACCAATACAATAGCTTTTGTGTAAAGAAGATCTTGACATCTTGGCTCTTCAATGAGAGTTCATGGGAGAAGTATTATTTCCCATTTGTGCATGATGGTTCTTTTGAGTCAAATCTTTACAATGAATCTATTGATACACTTTACAAAATTGGTTTGAAAAGATTAATTGATGAATTGGACTCATAAAAGAGCTCTTCTTGAGTTCGTGAGAGAAGTATCTATACAATCTCACAGGAAAACAACTATTTTATGAGGTGGCGTTTTCATACGAAGTAGTACAATGTGAATCGTACAAAAACTTACAATTTTAGAAAAAAACTAAGCATGAAGATCCAACTGTAACCCCATTCCTAAATATGACCATCACTGGGTCATAACAAAGACTTTATATATAGGAAGGAGATGCACTCCGATTACTTATGAATGGGAGAAAGTTCAACACCCAATATGGTGACTAAGCCTCGCCTTCTAAATGAAAGAGCCAATAGTTGATTAGTAAAGTCATCACGTCACTCCAGCTGCCGTTAGAAGCCCCGGTTGCTATAGAAACAGGCAGTGTTCCGAGACACGCGTTAAGGATTGTGTATGCGCATTACCTTTTTCCAGGCTGAAAATTGTATTTTTTGGTCACGATTTAAGCGTTTAGAAACACAATTTATGAGACAGTTGTTGTCAGATTTCCTTGGTGATTTCAAATATGAAATGTAATCGTAAGCTTGGCGAACAGTTTTGGAGAATTTGATGTTTTCCTATTTAAAGAGGTAGGACTTGCATGCCTGAGAGGCGTTTCAAAGGTGGCCGCCGAGTGAAATGACTCGTCTTAAAGGGACTTTGGTCATAAGCAGATCGTACAAAAAGGTAAGAATGATGCTAATGTGAATTAGCTGCCAATTTGCCAAAATGTAAAATATTGTATGAGCAGCCATGAGATTGTGATGAATGTATTTATGTCCGATTTGTGAACCAGTGCTTCTTTGAATTGAATCTTCTCAATGAATCAGTTGATCCAGTTTACAAAACTGGTCTAACTGATTCATTCATGAACTGGACTGATGAAGGTTCTTGGCTCTTTGATGAAAATTCATAAAATAATGTCTGATAAATTCTGTTCCACACACAAAGATATTCTATGGCTTCAGAAGATTAATTGGAATAGTTTGCAATTTGTACTACTTTTATGGTTGATGTTACACAGATAGAAAATTATAGAACAACATGATGGTGAATAAATTACATAATTTCATTTTAGGATGAAATATCCCTTTGAAACACATCTGCTGATGGTTCATGTGTGTTCTTATAGGATATCAACAGATTCAAGGCAGGGTTGAGACCAAGAGAGAGTTGTTAATCTGTGCACAGTGTAATTCATTATCTTTAAGGACTCTGGTATGCAGTAAGTGTTCATGGGTGATCCTCAAAGAATGTTTATCTTGTTAGAGGTTGAATTCATTAGGTGTATACTGTGAATACATCACTTTCCCAATCCTCCTGGATTCGGGTTTGCTCTTCTGCACAACTGCTGTCATGAATCTGTTGATGTATATCTATAAAAGCGGACTTATCATTTATTCATGGTCTGGGAAAAACGGGACATACAAAATGTTCAGCAAGACATCATCAAAACGAATCGTAAAGCATTTGGACGAAAGTAAGTGCGTCCCTTTTTGCTACAGTTAATTGCTGGCTTCCTTTGCAAACTCTTCGTTGTGTGTATTCCTCCCGTTTCTCTCTCTTGCGCTCTGATCCTCTTCTTCCCCAGTCGGAGCTGCGGTCGTTGGGATCTGCGTACGTGCTGGGCTTCATTGCTATGGCTTTTCAGCGGCTCTGCTGTGGTTTATGGAGGGGTACGAGTAAAAAGGGGCTTTGGTGTGGCTGTAAATCTCTTCTGTGATAAATCCCTGTGCAATACTAGTAAGAGTGCTCATCTTTTAACGAAACCCACTCCTTATTCACACCTAGTGATTAAGGGTCAGCTTGATTAGAATTCACTCAGCAGGACTCCAGCTGCCCCTCCCTCTCTCCTTGTGTCTCTCTGGATGGCCCCATCAACTCAGTATAATCACTGGGAAATGGCTCATGCATGTATATGGAGATTTGCAGTTGACAGCAGATTTTCCCAGGCTGCATGTCCTCAGCTCTCATCTGGCTTAAAATTATTATCCATGGCCACAGGTGAGTGGGATCAAGTGGAGTATCAGAGCCACGCCTCACTGATAGTGGAATCTCGGTTGGATCCAGACCAGGTCATTGATGCATCACCAAAGTGTCACTCTAGGGATGTTTTGACATCATTTTGGAGGAATCTGAAAAAGCCTTGATTATACTGTATGTATAATGTTATCACATGATTTTTTAAAATAGTATTACTGCATGAAAATGTACATTTCCATGATAAACCTGGCATTAGACTTTCCAGTGCTTGATGGCCTTGTGTGACAATATCTATGTCAAATGTGCAGTTATTTATTTAGAGTATAAATAAATAAATTAATACATGAATACATTTAATTTAAAATACATTTTCATAAATACAAAACCACTCGCTTCAACAACACTATAAATCATATAAACATTTTTATGTTTTAATTAATATTAAAATATATTGCACTACTGTTCAAAAGTTGTTTTTTTTTTAAAGAAATGTAATACTTTAATACAGTAATGATGCATTAAACTGATCAAAAGTTACAGTTGTCACAGATCCGCCAGGCTCCCACGTCACTCAATCACAGCGCACGCCTTCCCCTGAGTATTGATCACGCGCACCTGCACCTCATCAACACACCAATCACCACCAGTACTTAAGGCACACACACACTCACAGTCACTGTCCGGTCTCGTTTGTATGTTGGTACATACCTCTATGCTAAACTTCAAGGACTTGCTTTATGCTACTTACCTTCTCCCGTTATTCCTTAAAGCCTCCAGCGTTCCAGCCTTGTGTGTGTGCGTGTCTCCATCTTCACTTCAGCTCCAACTCTCTCTCCAGCGATCTCCTCTCCAAACCTTCCCAACGATCACCTCGAGATATCATCATCCACCACTCACGATCACCTCGAGATATCATCATCCACCACTCACGATCATCTACACTCTCCACCTGCACATCCGTCAGCCGCTGCTCTGCTCAATAAACACTACTTCCCCTTATCCTTTGTCTCTGTCCCTTCTGTACCGTAACAGAAGACCGGACCACAACCGATGAGCACCAGCATGAGCACCACCGATCCATTCCAGGAACTCGTGGATGCTGTCCGTCGATCACTTCCATTCATTCCACCAGCGAGCACTTCCGCAAACAACACCGCATCTCCCTCTGCACCCGTCTACGCCAGTCCCATGGCCAGACCAGCGCCCTACTCTGGCCTGGCGGAGGACTGCAATGGATTTCTGCTACAATGTTCGCTGGTCCTGGAGATGCAACCGCTCCTCTATCCTGACGATAGGTCCAAGGTGGCATTTATCATCTCGCAACTAAGAGGTAAGGCCTTACAGTGGGCAGAAACCTTGTGGACCCAGGATAATCCCATCGTCCACACTCGGGCAGGCTTCATAGCCCATTTCAAGGACGTCTCCGGGAAACCTGCTTGGGATGCCTCCATAGGTGAGCAACTTTACCATTTGAAACAAAATAAGATGCCGATCAATGAGTATGCCCTTCAGTTCAGGACTCTAGCTGCCGCCAGCGGATGGAATGAGCAATCGCTGCTCACCACCTATCGTCAGGGTTTGGATCCCCGTGTGCGGTTGCATCTCGCTGCATACGAGGACACCATCGGGCTCGAACGCTTCATCCAATTGTCTATCCGCTTCGCCACTCGTATGCAGTCGTGCCTCGAAGAGCACCAGGGCCAGGAACTACTCCTTCCCTCCTTCCGTCAGCCAGAGTCCGTCAGCCCTCCAGAACCAGCCCCAGAACCCATGCAAGTACAGCAAACACGACTAACCCAGGGGGAACGTCGGAGACGGCTGGTCCAGGGTCTATGCCTGTACTGCGGTAGTATGGGGCATCCCATTACTCAATGCCCTATTCGTCCTAATCGTCCTGTGGTGAGTGCTATCGTTCCATTTCCACATAATATGCAGCCTCTCACCACTATTGTGAACTTAACTGCTGCCGGCGTTACCCTTCCCGTTTCTGCCCTCCTCGACTCTGGGTCAGCCGGCAACTTCATCTCGGGCGCCCTCTGCCGTCAGCTTCGCCTCAAGACCACAGCTACACCCACAACTTACCAGATCCACTCGGTAATGGGGAAACCCCTCAGCCGACGGCAAGTTCGGTCCGTTACCGTCCCCATCCAGCTCCAAGTGGGGATATTACACACGGAACAACAACAACTGCTGGTTCTGGAGGACTCCACCGCTGACGTGATCCTAGGGCGTCCCTGGTTAGTGCAGCACAATCCCATCATCTCCTGGAAATCAGGCGAAATCCTGAAGTGGGGCGATAGCTGTTTCCGGGGTTGTTTTCGGGCTCTCCCTGTTCCCCCTACTCCAAACTCTAGGAAGATGTCCGTGTGTTCCACCTCCATTGAGAGCCCGGTTGAACAACGTTCGGTAGATATACCATCTTGCTACGCCCCCTTCAGCGATGTCTTCTGCCCTCAGCAAGCATCCAAGCTGCCTCCACATCGGCCATGGGACTGTGCCATCGATCTGCTTCAAGGTGAGTCAGTGCCCCGTGGGAAGATTTACCCATTGTCACTCCCGGAGGAGAAGGCCATGGAGGACTACATCAAGGAGGCGCTCGACCAGGGTTACATCCGACCGTCTACATCCCCTGCTGCTTCCAGCTTCTTTTTCGTGGCCAAAAAGGACGGAGGCTTGCGGCCCTGTATCGACTACCGAGCACTCAATAACATAACTGTCAAGTTCCGTTATCCCCTTCCTCTCGTCCCAACAGCGCTAGAACATCTCCGAGGTGCCACTGTCTTCACCAAGTTGGACCTCCGCAGCGCCTACAACCTCATCCGAATACGCGAGGGGGACGAGTGGAAGACAGCCTTCGTGACACCTACGGGCCACTACGAATACCTCGTCATGCCCTATGGATTAGCCAACGCCCCCTCCGTATTCCAGGATTTCATCCACGAGGTGCTCCGGGAGTTTCTCCACAGATTCGTTCTGGTCTACATCGACGACATCCTGATCTACTCCCGGAGCCTGGCCGAACATCTCCACCACGTTGCGGAGGTCCTGCAACGCCTGAGGGACTTCCAACTTTATCTCAAAGCCGAAAAATGTTCCTTCCATCAGCCCTCAGTGCAGTTCCTTGGGTATAACATCGATAGCAGTGGCATCCGGATGGACGAGGGGAAGGTGGAGGCCATCAGGAACTGGCCTATTCCTACCACCATAAAGGAACTCCAAAGGTTTCTGGGATTCGCAAACTTCTACCGTCGTTTCATTCTCAATTACAGCATCATCTCCTGCCCTCTCACGCAACTCCTCCGTTGCAAGCCCAAGTCTCTGTCCTGGACTCCAGCGGCCACGAAAGCTTTTGACGCTCTCAAGGATGCATTCACTTCGGCTCCCCTCTTAGTGCATCCAGACCCCACAAAAGCCTTTATAGTGGAGGTAGACGCCTCCACCACAGGAGTGGGAGCCGTTCTCTCACAGCAGCAGGGAACACCCAGCCGCCTCCATCCATGTGCCTTCTTCTCCCGGAAACTCAACCCGGCGGAGGTAAACTACGACATCGGTAACCGGGAACTGCTGGCCATTAAGATGGCCCTGGAAGAGTGGAGGCATTGGTTGGAGGGTTCCCAGCTCCCTTTCTTGGTCCTCACTGACCATAAGAACCTGGAATATCTCAGGGATGCTAAGAGACTCAATCCCCGGCAGGCCCGGTGGGCCCTGTTCTTTACACGATTCAATTTCACAATTTCCTATCGACCAGGACCCAAGAATATAAAGGCAGACGCTCTCTCCCGTCTCTACAACCCAGAAGAGTACTCCAAAAAAGCCGAGCCCATCATCCCTGAGAAACTGTTCGTGAGTCCCATCACCTGGTCCGAGGAGACCTTGCCCTCCTCCAATGTCTCCACCAATGCCCCGCCGGGTTGTCCACCAGGCTCACAGTATGTCTCACGAGCACGGCGCACTCCCCTCATTCACACTTCCCACTCGTCTTTGGGCACTGGCCACCCGGGGGTCAATGAAACCCTCTCGTTGCTGAAGGAGCGCTTCTGGTGGCCCAATATGGCATCGGACGTCAGAAGGTACGTGAGGGGATGCCAGGAATGCGCCATCTCCAAAAGCCCAAGACATCTTCCCTCCGGCAAACTCCATCCTCTGCCCGTTCCCAACCGTCCGTGGTCACACCTAGGGGTAGACTTCATCACAGACCTTCCCGTATCCGGAGGTCAGACTTGTGTACTAGTGGTAGTGGACAGATTCTCCAAGTCCTGTCGACTGATCCCGTTAAAAGGATTACCCACGGCCATGGAAACGGCTGAACTTATGTTTAACAAGATTTTTAGATATTATGGTATCCCAGAGGACATCGTCTCCGACAGAGGACCTCAATTCATCTCCCGGGTATGGAAAGCGTTCTTCTCTCTCCTAGGTGTGACAGTCAGCCTCTCTTCCGGCTATCACCCACAGACCAACGGGCAGACGGAGAGGAAGATCCAGGAGATCAGTCGCTTCCTCCGTACCTTCTGTCACGGCCACCAGGACTCCTGGAACCAGTTCCTGGGTTGGGCCGAGTACGCACAGAACTCCCTACGGCAGTCTACCACCGGTCTAACTCCATTCCAGTGCGTGCTCGGGTACCAGCCCCCATTGTTCCCTTGGTCCGGGGAACCGTCGGATGTTCCAGCCATAGACTACTGGTTCCGGGAGAGCGAGAGGGTCTGGGACTCTGCACATCACCAGCTTCAACGGGCCCTGCGCAGACGCAAGATGACAGCCGACCTTCGTCGCTCCAACACTCCCTCCTTCCAACCGGGTCAGAAGGTCTGGCTGTCCACCAGGGACATCAGGTTGCGTCTGCAATGCAGGAAGCTCAGTCCCAGGTTCATTGGCCCTTTTCCCATCGTGAAGCAGATCAACCCAGTCACATACCAACTCCAACTTCCTTCACAATATCGCATTCATCCTACATTCCATGTGTCACTGTTAAAACCTCACTTTCCCTCCGTTTCCATTCCCACAGAGCCTGGCGCACCCGAAGAGACCCCCCTCCCACTCATCGTGGAGGACGGTACGGCCTACCAAGTGAAGGACATCCTGAACTCCCGGCGCCGTGGTGGTATTCTAGAGTATCTGGTGGACTGGGAGGGCTACGGTCCCGAGGAACGCTCATGGGTACCTAGAAACGACATCCTTGACCCAAACCTGCTCGAAACCTTCCATGCTTCTCACCCCAACGCGCCTGCACCCAGAGGCAGAGGCCGACCACCACGACGTCGGTGTCCGCGGCCCTCAGGAGCAGGCCGTGGAGGGGGGGGTAATGTCACAGATCCGCCAGGCTCCCACGTCACTCAATCACAGCGCACGCCTTCCCCTGAGTATTGATCACGCGCACCTGCACCTCATCAACACACCAATCACCACCAGTACTTAAGGCACACACACACTCACAGTCACTGTCCGGTCTCGTTTGTATGTTGGTACATACCTCTATGCTAAACTTCAAGGACTTGCTTTATGCTACTTACCTTCTCCCGTTATTCCTTAAAGCCTCCAGCGTTCCAGCCTTGTGTGTGTGCGTGTCTCCATCTTCACTTCAGCTCCAACTCTCTCTCCAGCGATCTCCTCTCCAAACCTTCCCAACGATCACCTCGAGATATCATCATCCACCACTCACGATCACCTCGAGATATCATCATCCACCACTCACGATCATCTACACTCTCCACCTGCACATCCGTCAGCCGCTGCTCTGCTCAATAAACACTACTTCCCCTTATCCTTTGTCTCTGTCCCTTCTGTACCGTAACAACAGTACAGCCATTTTATATTGTTACAAAAAATACATTCGCTGTTCTTTTGACCTTTGTATTCATCAAATAATCCAGAAAAAAAGTAAATGTTTCTTGAAAACTATATGACACTAAAGACTGGAGTAATAGCTGCTGAAAATTCAGCCTTGCCTTCACAGGAATAAATCACATTTTACAATAAATTAAATAAGAAAATAATTTTTTTTAAATGTAATAATTCACAATATTTGTCTTTTTACTGTATATTTTATCAAATAAATGGATTCTTGGTGAGCTTCTTTCGAAAACATTAACAAATATGATCAGCCTTTTGAACAGTATCTCTAATAAATGTACAACAAAAAGATAAAAGGCAAATACACAGTAGCTTTAATACTTTGAAATGCTCATATACAACCAAGTCATGTGAAAAGCCACAGAGGTCAAATACATATAGCCTTGGATAACCAAAGCTTCGCTGAATTCTCCAAAATTAGGTGTTTTGTGTTGATATGCATAAATGCTGCTAGAAGGACATTTTCTTGAGAATGTTTCAGTTGCGTCAGCTTATATACGATTTTGTATAACACAAAAATGTGCTGTTCTCTCTACTATCTTGTAGTATACTACAGTATGACTGGAAGTTTCTTCACTGCATCCCATTCTTCCTCTTTATCTACTTCGTTCTGTCAGTCTCCCATCCAGTGCTGCAGTTTCGTGTGGGGATCTCGTATTTTAAGGATGAGCAGGGATATTCTCACACTCGACCTAGAGCAGAACATAATGGAGTAAATCTATCACTCATCACCACCTTTCTTTTCTCAGACGTAACTCCAGAGAGTCCTGCACTGCCTGTGTAATGCTGCTGATCATTCACGTGTGGCGATTCAAAAAGAACAGGTTCCTCGTGGCTGTTAAGGCACTCAGGCTTGGATGAGGAAGTGGGGAGTGAGAGACCTGCAAAGAGAGCAAAGCAACCCTGTCAGAGCAAGTTAACAGCAGTCAAAAAGGCAAGGGATGTTCGGGCATTGTGAACGGGCTGGCTTCCATCACTTCCTGTAGCTTTAGAGGAAATGTGACAACAAAAATGAAGCATGAGCATCTCGAAGGCACAGAAATGGCATTTTATGTGGGTACTGATTTACTACCTCATGAGGTTTTCAGAAGGCAAAGATTAACTGTGTGTTATCAAGTCACATGAGAAACTACAGGCTATTTGTTGCTAATGCTAAATATGCTAAATAGTTTACAAATGATGATCACCAAGAAACATTCAGTACGATAAGATTACAAACTAGCAATTAAATTGTAATTTGTTTGATTAAAATTGAATTAATTTGAACCCCTGTCCATTTAATGGTGAAAAACGTGATTTCCCCTTTAAACGCGATTTCTAATTTCTACCGGAGGCGATTTCTACCGAGGGGGACCACCCTCCCCGGACCACCCTCTACTGAGGGGCACCCAGGAACATGACTTGCCCCCGCGTAGGTCTGTGCACGCCACTGCATCAAAACATTTCACTGTATGGACAAAAAAAAAAAAAATTCTAAAAAATATTATTTTGTCTTCTGCAGAAGAAATAAATGCATACAGGGCTGGACAGACAGGAGAGTGAGTTCATTTTTGGGTTAACTCTCCCTTGAAACATTAACATTTTACATTGTTTAGATCACCTGAGATGGATACATTGTGTAAATGGACCATTGTAACCAAGTGAGGGAATGAAACATGAAGATGAGAGAATCTGCACCTTTAGTGTTTGATATTTTTACCCTCCGGAAGACATCTTTTCTTTAGAAAGCAGGGATGACTAGCTCACTGCTGGGATTCTCACAGCTGATTCTATGCTAATGTGGCTTGTTAGAAATGATTGCTTTGTTATCACTGGCAACGCTTTGTGCAAAAACCTTGTGAGCAACGTACTATTATAGCACATTAGTTCTAATGAACTGGTCCATATGCTCCCAAACTCCTCTGGAGGAAGGAAACAACAGAACACATAACACGCAAACAGAAACATGCAGGGTTTTGTACACAGGCTTTCCCTCCCAGTTGCATGCAAACACATTACAAGGATCCCACTGGTTCTTCAAACAGACTTACAAAGGTCTTAAAACAAACCTGCCTGTTTAAAAACCCAATGATGCGCCATGCTAGATTATACTCTTTTCAAACCTTGTCTAATACATTTTGTCTTGCGCCAAGAAACTTACAAGAACACTTTGTTTTCAAAAGGATGTGCGTAATTTTACCTAAAAGTCAATACTCTCCATGGTCCTGTCAAAAGCCCTCCATGACAAACCGAAAAGCATATTCCCCAGCCTGTAGTTGGAACTGCCCTGGATACGCTACGAACCAATCCGTGAATGCCTGAGTGGCTTCAGGCGTATTCCTTAGCCACCCTGTCTGAATGCTGATTAGCTTCAGTGTTGGCCACGTAATGTCTCGAGCTGTTTCTCTAGTGCTCGTAATTAGTTATTAATGAGGAGCTGCATCGCTCCTGTGGGGGTTCGAGTGCTGAAAAGTAAAAGTTTATGTTGAGTTTATAAATTTGAGTTAAGTGCGCACATGTGCAAGACAGAGGACTCTATGTCCTGTCATTTCCATGGAAACACCAGCTTTCTTTGACCCAAAATGACCTATTGCTGCTGTATTGTTATTTACATAGCATTTGGGGCTGTGTTGCTACCATGATTTGCTCCGGTAGAGCTGCTTGTTCGTAGATTTATATTGGGAATGAGCCGCACCCGATATAAGCTCATGTAAATATCAGCCATGGAGCGGCATTTGGGATGCCATTGTAGTAACAGATGGGCTTACTCTCTTTCGTCATCATCCTATTGTTGCCCACTCTTTTTCTCTTTCTGTTGCAATACCTCTGTCTCGGCCCTCTGGCTTACAGGTTTTGCCATTTTCCTCAACCCTGTCCTAATCTGTTGCCATTATTATGAGGGGAGCAGGTGCTGTGAGAGTCTCCTTCCATCATTCATCATTTATTGGACTGTTACAGACAGCATTTGGTGATAAATGCCTCACACTGGCACTCTGAGCCAAAGTCTTTACATGCGTTGTTCGTTAGCGTTTATGGCCCTCTGGTCCCATTCCCATCCCATTTCTAAATAGGGAGGATCGTTTTACAATCAGATGTAAAACAGAATGGATGTGAATCTTCACCATGTGGCACACAAAATGTCTTATTTTTGTCTGATTTGTGGAATCTGCTCAAAAGAGAATAGATCAGAACCGACAGCCATCTTTTTCAGGCCGTTTTTACACTTGGGTGACTTATTGCTAGTAATTTCTAGAGAGATTTTTGAATCTTTCTCTACCCTTATTCGGGACCCCTCTGGTTGCTCTGGTACATTTGTAAACTCTTTTTGTCCTAGGTTGAAGCTCTTTATCACGCTGTAAAAAAGCTGTTGTTCACCGATAGATATATACATATTGTATATATTATTATATATTATATTCTTTATATACCAAAGTAGCATTTATTTGAGCAGAAATGTATAACATATATATTAAAAATAATAAATAAAAAATATATATGTGACCCGGAACCACAAAACCAGTCATAAGGGTACAGATTTATACATCATCTGAAAGCTGAATAAATAAGCTTTCGATTGATATATGCTTTGTTAGGATAGGAATATTTGACCAAGATACAACTATTTGAAAATCTGGAATCTGCAAAAAAATCTAAATATTGAGAAAATCGACTATAAAGTTGTCCAAATAAAGTCCTTACCAATGCATATTACTAATAATAATACATTTTTATGTATTTACGGTAGGAAATTTACAAAATATCTTCATTGAACAAAAAAATATAATTTTGACCCACAAATATACCTGTGCATCTTATGACTGGTTTTGTGGTCCAGGGTCACATATATTATGCCCTCGAAGTATGCAATCTCATGGGTAACTGCTCTGGATACAGGCTAAAAACGGCAACAAAAAAAAGCCAATTTTGTGCCTTTAAGAGTCCTCCATTTTCAAAAGAATGGTGTATTTGCAACACCTACCAACAGGGACTAAATGCTAATCAAAACTGCCATTCACAAACCCTTATTTTTCACATGGTTTCTAGGGTTCCTTGGGAAAAAGGTATTGATCAAACAATCTGACATTGCTTGCGACTGGGGATTGACATAAAATAGAAAGTTGGATTAAAGCATAAACAATGTTCTGTTTACATTATATCCATTTTCTCCTTACTGTGGAGGATCCTTTATCCTTACATACAAGGAATTAAAACTCACAAACAGCTGCGTTGTTTTCCTCCACTGATATAGCGTCTTGTAAAAACCAGCATGGTCCTGGGGGTTATTCATCTTGGGTGCTCATGGTTAATTAGCGTAAGTACACAGAGTCGTGCCTCTCCCGGTGTAGCCTCGTGGATCGTATTTAAAAAGATCTGAAGCTTAACGTCACATCTTCTGTATATTCTCAAACACACACATACACTTGTATACACAGGCACAGCTGCATGTTTGGATGCGCCGACCTGCTGCTGGCCAGATGTTACATGCTGTTGTCTGTGGATGCTGTCCAATTTTCAGTGTGCGTGTTTGAGTGCAAAGCTGTAAACAGATTAGTTTGCCCTGAGCTTGATTTTTGTGAAGAAAAAACAGCATGTACAGTAAAGCTAAACTAATAGCCTATATTTATGCAAGGCAATTGGTCATGCGTAACCTAAATGAATGCAAATGTAATGTTACCTCCAGATCTATCATATTATGTATGACCTATAGAAAACAAAAATCACAAACAATATATTTATTTCATTTCCACACCACTAGCATCATTGCACTAGCATAGCATCCCTTCGTTTTCCATATATCTCGATACATAGTTTCACCACCAGTGGCCGGTTGCATAAACAGCTTAGATTAGTTAGGCATGTAATTTCTTTCTTTAACATGGGTCATAACCTTTTTATGTCAGTTACATCGATTGGTTTAATTTGAATCTGAAAAGTAAAGCAGATTACCCCTTGACTAACTGCTAGTTGGCCAGACTAGTTCTTGAAGGTGCCATATGTGGTTTCTTCGACACTACTGGAATCTAGCTGATTTACAAAAATAAAGCATATTTGAAGAGCTCAGATGCAAAAGCCGCTAAACGCCACCTCTGTCAAAAATGAGATAATGATATTGAGCGAATTATCTCCGCACATAGTATACGTTCAGCAAATACTTTAGCTTCAAATCCGCTAAATCCCAGTATCAGCCCATTGGGAAATACTGGTTTGTTGGCAGAAACTGCTAATTGCCACTTCCCTTTGTCAGCAAAAGCCTCTAAGTCCACAGAAACCAATCAGAAGACACAAATCGTATCATATGATTTCAAGATGAATGACGGTGTGCGTATGAGCCAGCTTTCAATTGCTGAGCTGCAAGTTTTTATCATGTTTTGTCCATCGTCACAGTGGCAATAACAGGATTTCGCGAGTAGCAAGTAAACACAACAGTGTTCCTTGTGCTGCTGTAAAACTCTGACAGAGATGGACACGGCATGCACTTGTATGACCGCCCCCCCTACTGTGTGGATCCTTCATTGTTACATTTTGAATTCTGCTTTCATCATTTGCAATGTTTGCAGTTGCATCTTTAGTGATTATGAAACTGTTTACTATGTCCTGTTGTCCCAAGAGCAACAAAAAAGCACACATGGACTTAGCTGGTTTTGCAGTAAAAGAAAAAAGTTACATTTGTTAAATACCAATGAACTGACTAAAGTGATTTTTTTTTTAAATAAGACATTTCAATAACTGACTAATAACCTTTTCATTGCCATTTAAAGTGAAATTACTGAACCTAAACATAGGAGCCTGATTAAAAAAAATGCTCATTTAAAAGAAAACATGTCAGATGGACTCAGAGGTTTTTGCATCTGAACTCTTAATTTTCAAAAAACCTTGCAGACATCACAAACAGCTCTAAACGGGTGTTCATCTGGTAAAAGTAGCTAGATTAGTTTCAATAAAAGGTCCAACATATAATGAATACTTTTAGCTGTGTTGCTATGTGTCATGAATAAGCAAACACCTCTTGCTTATAATAATCCTATCTAACGTATCTGCACCACAGATTTTGGCACAGTTTTTGACATGAAAAGCCACAACTGTTTGAGGCGGTCGACATTGGACACATCAAAGTAAACAATATAAACTGAAACATTTGTCTTTTATAGGTGCATGATGATGTTTTATTGAAGCGTGTTGCATCGCAATGCCCCATTTGCTTTGACGTGTTCATGACATGCTCAATCTTTAATTAAAGATCTAATTACAGCAAAGCTGTATGTCTTTCCCATTGTAACGCATCAACCATGGTCCCACACTGGCTAAACACTCTCTGGCTCAGCCTGCTACAGTATCCACGGCCCAAACTCTCACTATTGGTTGAGCTGGAAAAAAATTGACGGAATGTTTTGATAGTGCCTGGGAAGCTCAATATTTACACTTTTGGGGGAGATAAATCCATAAATGGCATACTTATAGTATTCAATGAACAATAAACTAAGTTAAGAGAATATATTTTAACACAAAATATTACATACTTCACCATTAAGACACACAGTGAAATCATAGTCTTAAGGTGATGATACACTGGGCAACTTTTTGAGCAATGTTGCAGGGCAATGTTGCTGTCAGCAGGCAACCAGGTGAGACACAGGGCCCACGACCGATCTAAAGTATCCAGATTCTCAATGGGAAACTGTCCAAGCAGAATCGCCCGGCAACATTGTTAAAAAAAAGTTACCCCGTGTATCATCACCTTTACTGACTATGTTTATGCAGCTGTCCACAGCAGAGGTGGCAGCTTTTATGGTCATTGAATCATTCAACCGAACAGACAGTGATTCATTCAGGAACAAAATTCCACCGTGTGTTGCTCAGAGATGCAAAACGATTCTGTTGTGGATTTATTTTCAATGGCGGAGTAAAAACAGACAAGTGAAATATGTCAATCAATATTAAATTCTTGTTTACGGAGTTGTTGTTATATCACACTCGCAATATCTCTGGTTTTCCGTATATTAACCCTACTATTATCTTTGGGGTCAATTTGACCCCATTCAATGTTTAACGTCTGTAAAAACATGATTGACATCTCTTTTTTTTGCTTCAGATTGAATGACTTTTCATAATTTAATGGGGACAACTCTGTAAACATAAAATGAACATGATGATATGATATTTTTCCAATGTCCTGTACACATTTTGTAGCATCAGTGTTCTTTGGGGTCAATTTGACCCCAGGCTCTTTTAGCTGTATAAAACATAAGAAATATACACACATTTGTTTTGGTTGTTTTATTGAGGTCACTATAACATGCTATCATTTTATATATTCAATATAATGTTCAAACAACTTCCCTCTGTTTTAGGGCTGTAACCTAACCATACCTGTAGTATTGCGGGAACCACTAGTAGTTCACGTTATTATGGTCCCGCTCCCCACTTGAACGACAGGGTAGACATAGTGCTGTTAATGTCATTAAAATAGTTCCAGGGCCCACCAGTTATGCTGTCAGCCATAAATGACCTGAGACATAAACCTTTATAGAAAGGAAAATAAAAAAAATCATATTCTGGAGGTTTAAATTGCTGGGGTAAAATTGACCCCAGTGGGTAAAAAATGTTACCAGATTTGAGGGTAACAGGAGGGTTAATTGGTTGTCACACAATGTTATTGTATGTCATTCTCTTTTGTTCCTATTTTAGCTGAGGAATTTTAGCCAAATATTCTTGATACTTTAATGAAACATACAGTAACTGAGAACTCCATTAGGTTTCTTGAGCTATGAGAGAGCAACCTCTGAGCAATTCCTAAGCGTGAATCCTCCTGCAGCTCCATATTTCTAGAGTTTCGGTATCCTGAGGGAGGCAGATGTTCCTGAGTCTTGTCTGTCTTTGTGGATGTTCATTGGTTGTGCATTGAATTTGATTTGAAGTTGTTTATGATCTCTGGCTAGTATCATATACTGATCTCCAGTTCCATTTCTGAGTGTGATTAGTATGCCTGCCATGGCTTTCCCTCTGGGCAGCCCATCCCACCTGCAGACACACATACACACACACAACGTCTTTTGGTATCACTCTCTTTTCATGGATACTTGCAGCCATGCAGTTCGCCAGGGTAACAGCTGGCATCCCACCGTCTTTCTCTCTCTTTCTGTGTGTGTGTGTGTGTGTGTGTGTATGGGCATGTGTCTTGTGCCAGGTGAGCCATTAACACCAGTCTCACACAACTGCCACCTGCCACGTTTGACCACATCTCCTATGTGTGTGTGTGTGTGTGTGTTGTGACAGTTCTGGCATGTGCTTACATTTGCTGGGTCATAGTCAAGTTCAGTAGTAGTGCACTGCACATGTATAGTGTGTGTGTGTGTGTACATGTGTGTGTGGTTTAGTTAAAGCTGGAATACACTGCACAACTTTACACTACAACACTACAATCTGAACATAACATATGTTGCAGACTATTTTGAATCCTACATGGACCACTGACCACAGTTAAATATATATTATATTATATTATATATTTATATATATACAGTAAATATATAAACTCATAATTAACTGATAATATATTGATTTGTGATAAAACATTTCTGCTATCTTCAAAATGTCTGTTATGTGTTGGTCCGAAAATTGGACATCCTACTCATTTAAGTCCATTAGCTAAAACGTCTGTCTAGTTGAGCCAATAAAGTTATAATAAAACTGGCAGCCTGGAAAATGTATAGATCTGTAAAGATTAGGCTTTATCTAGATATAGGGTAGAAAATAAGGAATTATATTCGATATACAGCAAAAAGTAAACAATTTGTGGTTTTCCCCAGATTTTCGTTAGGTAGTTAGGTAGAAGAGAACGACTGGATTATTATTATATTTCATAATATAATTTTTAGAAATCATACACCTTTCATAAACCACACATACACCACACACACCTTTCGAGATGGATGTCCACCATGGCCACTCGGCCAATTTAGTCGACTTCCTGCAGCCATTTCTACTGTGTGTGTGCGATTAAAGGAAGATATATATACTTGCTTAGAGCTTCACAATGCACACCACTGTGTGATTAGCATATCTGTCTCTTTATTATTTTGTATTATATTAGTTAAAGACCAATGACATCAAAAGTGTCTTTTAGTTTATGTCTACCTTTGAGGTCATCTAAAAGCTTGTGTACTCCTGACACTTAATGTTTTTAGCATGTAGACTAAACACATTTTAATATATACAGTCTTTCTCTTCTGAGAAATTAAGCCAAAGAAAATTCATGACTCATCTTGTGCACAGGGGCATATACACATTTTTTGGTGAAATAGAATATACCCCCAGCTAGTACCATGTGCAACAGGCTAGCATTAGCAAGTAGCAAAACGTGGTTTAGTCAGGCTGTGGGTAAACGTGTGTGTGCGTGTATATGTGTGTGTGTCCTTATATTGTGGTGTGTATTCAGGTTTCAGGGAAACGCCCCTACATTATGAGGACGTGCCGATGTCCTCATAATTAAATTCGCTAAATAAACATACTAAACTATTTTAAATGTAATAAAAGCAAATGTTTTCTGTGATGGGTATAGGTTTAAGCGATAGGATATAAAGTTTGTACAGTATAAAAAACATTACGCCTATGGAGAATCCCCACAAAGATAGTGAAACCGAGTATGTGGGTGTGTGTGTGTGAATAAAAGAGGTTGGTCAGTATGATCAGTTTGGCCTATAAAGTGTCCTTGCGTTTTTACAATGGCAAACACACAGTAGGGCTGAAATCAATAACTGCATCTGCAGTTACACACACACACACACACACACCAGCACACACAGTCACATCCTCTCTTCTCCCTTCTCTACATCTTTTTTTTATTCTTTCTCTTTATCATACATTTCATCTCCTCACACACATATTACTTTGCCTGCGAATTAAACCGCTCATTGTCTGCCGAGATTCACTAAAAACTGTTGCCGATTACACACTTCTCATTCCACTGACCCATCAAGGTCATCACGCAAATGCTGAGGGGAGCCAGCAGCCTCTTAACGTCCATTCCAGCTCCGCTGCACACTAAAAGGGCACCAACAGAGCTCTGAATGGATGCCGAGGCCATTTTTTTTCTGATCTGAGGCCTGTGTTCCGCCTCTGGTGGGACACATAGCCATTCATTTGAATAGGGGAAGCCTCCTGTTTGACAAGAAGCTATCATGAAGAAGAGTAATTGTGAAGCCGGGCTGCTTCTGTAGGCGAGAAAATGGCAGCAAATGACTGCAGTGGGACTAGCTGCTACACAGATAGACACACGGTTATTAAGAGACTAATATAACGCTCTGTTCATTAGTGATTTCCTCCACACATAGCGCAAGGCTCTAATGGCCTTCAAATGCACTGAAATTGTCCAAACAGGATCTAGTACTCTGTTGTTAACGGGCTACATTATTTAATGAAGATCACCTACAGTGAACAAATCAGTTTTGTAGCTGTGTGGCTGTTTCTTCGGTACAAATATGGGATTGGTGTATGGAAATAAAGCATGCCATCATGTGCTGTATATTTTTAGACAGCAGATAGTGAAGTTCAAATGTCTGAGATTTAATTGAGATTACATAAATAACTGGAAATAAACAGGTTTTAGGATTTTGAAAAATAAATAAGAAAATTAATAATAATAATACAAACCTTCTTCTTATTCATATAATAATATGCATTTCTTCTTATATGATACATAAGATTCTATTTTTCCTTAAATCAAAGTTATTATGTAATAATTTATTTATTCCTTTACTTTATTTCTCAAATTTTTAATTGATAATTTGAACTGCATTACTGCTGGACAATATAATTTAATATCATCAATGCTGATACGTTGTTAAACTTTTCGACCCCACTTTAGATGTTTTGTTGTGTCTGTTTGCTTTGTTTTGTTGTATTTAGTTTTGAGGGATGTCAGCAGTGCAATGCAAATGTGCGCTTGTGTACATGTAAGAGAATTAGGCGAGAAAGAGAGAGAGAGAGAGAGAGAGAGGATGTCTGATCACTAGGCCTTCAATGACACATCATACTTTAGCCTTGATGGCAGCACATTTATCAACACATCTGCTGCCCTTGTACACCACACACATTCAGATAAACACACACTCTCACACATATCTACGGTGCCAGTGGTAAAGAATTGAAAGTGGGGGAAAAATCACATTATGAAATAAATGTTTTTTCTCCAAAACACGTTGGCCACAATTTTTGGCACCCCTAGAATCTTTTATGAGTAAAATATCTATGAAGTATATTCATAAATATTTACATTTTGTAGCTCACCAGACATTACTTTTTTGTTTCACAGGAGATACAAATATGTATAAAGTATAAATATGAGGAAGCACAAAGGCTAAATTCCCTTAATCATCCATCACAATGAGTAAAACCAAAGAATATAGTACTGATGTGAAGCAAAAGATTGTTGAGTGTGACAAGCAGGACGGACGAGAGCCGTGAGAGAGTGGCACGAGGCTGGTGGTGTGATTGCAGGTGAGCGTCACATGCGCGTCACATTGAGCTTCACAAAATAGAAAGTGGCTGTAAGAAAATAGCTGAAGCATTGAAATTCCCATTTCCACCATCAGGGCAATAATTAAGAAGTTCCAATCAACTAAAGATATTACAAATCTGAGATTGAGTGGCCAAACACATAACATCTGCTTTACCACATGTTGTTTGGGAGGGTTTCAAGAAAAATCCTCCTCGCTCATCCAAAAACAAACTCCAGCATATTCAGTGGTCAAATACGACTGGAATTTCAAAAGAGACCGGATTCTATGGTCAGAAGAAAACTAATCCCACCAGATGGGTTTGGTGCAAACAGGGATGAAAAGTACCCCATGCTCACAGTTAACCCTTTCACACGTACGATCACACTGGTGTGATCAGTCTTGGCTGGTCCCTGGATCGTACCATCACACTGGTATGATTTAGAAATGTTCAGTGCATCAATTCTCTGAATTGTGGCACACACTAAAATGGCGGCGCCTATCGCGCATATACTTCAACTAACGTGGTCATTATAAAGGTGTTTAAACAACAAAACACATCCACTTACCTATATTTGGCAATCGGAATATCATATATTTCATGCTATAGTTAACAAATTTGTGAATATTTTTATTAAAAAAGGAAAAATGAAATAAAAGCAGATCATCAGTCATACAGCACTATTGTGACTGTGGTGTCACATGACAAGCAATGACAGGTCACCATGGAAACAATAAAGTGATACGTTCTAAATAACGGTTGCCTTGAAAAACTCACATTGGGGAGGATATTTTAAACTTACATGTGAAAGGGTTAAATACTGTATACCGCTGAATCTTTAATGTTGTGGGCCTATTTTTTTGCTGGATGTCAGAGACATCTTGTTCAGATACATGGTATCATGAATTCTTGCAAATACCAACAGATAAAAAAATCAAAACCTGACAGCCTCTGCTAGAAATCTTATAATGGACGGTAGTTGGATCTTCCATCAGGACAAAGATCTAAAACAAACATCAAAATCAACACAAAAATGTGTCACTGAACCCAAAATGAAGCCTCTGCCATCATCAGTCCCCTGACCTGAACCCTCTAGAAAATGAGTGGGTTGAACTGAAGAGAAGAAGCACCAGCATGGAGCTGGGAATCTGAAGGATCTGGAGAGATTCTGTATGAAGGAATGGTCTCTAATCTCTTGTC
Organism: Rhinogobio ventralis; assembly: GCA_039654625.1. Taxonomy (NCBI): domain Eukaryota; kingdom Metazoa; phylum Chordata; class Actinopteri; order Cypriniformes; family Gobionidae; genus Rhinogobio; species Rhinogobio ventralis. Next base: position 13,422,076 of record CM077195.1, on the reverse strand, counting down.
GGGTGTTCTCCAAACTCATCAGGCTTTACAGGAGAAGATTTAGAGCTGTTATCTTGGCAAAAGGAGGTTGCAAAAAGTATTTAATAAAAGGGTGCCAATTATGGCCAACGTGTTTTGGAGAAAAGCATTTATTTATAATGTGATTTAACCCCACTTTCAATTTTACTTCAATGAAAGGTTAGATTTTTTCAAGTTTTTTTGAATGAAAGATGAAAAGGATAAACAATGCAGATTTATTTTTACAGCCATCTTTGATCATATTTACCAGTGTATGTATATATGTATATTTGTAGGTATATATATAATTTTTTTTTACAGTGTATATACATGTATACACCTCATGTTCCTATTCTGCTCCATTTTTCCCAGTTCATCTTTATCATATTTCACGTCTCTTCCTGGCAGCATGAGCGTTCCAGCTGTGGCTCCACCTCTTTATGTGTCCCTGGGCCCTCACTAATCCATCCCACTCTCTGTCTGTCTCTCCTCGTAGTTGTCTTCCTCTGTCCCAATCCTGTGTGCTCCCACTGGGAAGTGTTTTAATTAGGGACCATTGCTGGACATTATTAGTGCATTTTCTTACAATCCACAAAGCGTTGATAACTGACTGGGGAGTGAGTCTGTGAGTGGGTTTGATGTCCTGTTGCTCTATTAATTCAAAGATGAGGAAGCAGTAGGAAGTTTCTCTCTCTCCATCTGTCCCTTTCTCCTGTTGTGTAGTTCCACGGAATGTGAAACACAATTCTATAACTTTTTGTGTGCTGTATGGAGAAAGTGGGACAATAGGTGTAGGGTGAAATGCAGAGTTTTTTGCACATTGTGTACAAACAATTAAATCAGGTTCATAGACCAAAAAAAAAAAATTCTACTATTGTAGAGCCCAACCTCCTAGCTTTGATAAGTGAGAAGTGACAGTCTTTATACTGTATTTAATATTGTATATTTGGATTCTTCCTACAGTGCCTACATTTTCAATTCCCCATCAAATGTGTCTTAATATATTGCATAAAATATTAAATGTAAATTTGAATGATTTTAAATCAAAATGATGTTTAATAATAATACCACAATTAACTGAACATATGAGTGAATTTTAAATTATTTCACTAATTTGATTTGCATTAGGGATGTGCCCCACAGTGCCCCATAATGTTTAAATGGAAATTTTGTAACTGACTAGTCGAAACCCCCAGAAGACAGTCACAAAAAAAGTCTATCCATTTGAAATAGCCTACTTATTTCTATAAATCAAACAGTCAAATTCCATACAGAATGCTGCTAAAATAGGTCATGTACATGCACAGACTTGCATTATGATCATTGTTCATTAACATAACCCACATTAACATTGTACATTAATGTTCACTTAATTAATGTTAGCCATTTTATATATGTATGTACACTCACCTAAAGGATTATTAGGAACACCATACTAATACTGTGTTTGACCCCCTTTCGCCTTCAGAACTGCCTTAATTCTACGTGGCATTGATTCAACAAGGTGCTGAAAGCATTCTTTAGAAATGTTGGCCCATATTGATAGGATAGCATCTTGCAGTTGATGGAGATTTGTGGGATGCACATCCAGGGCACGAAGCTCCCGTTCCAACACATCCCAAAGATGCTCTATTGGGTTGAGATCTGGTGACTGTGGGGGCCATTTTAGTACAGTGAACTCATTGTCATGTTCAAGAAACCAATTTGAAATGATTGGAGCTTTGTGACATGGTGCATTATCCTGCTGGAAGTAGCCATCAGAGGATGGGTACATGGTGGTCATAAAGGGATGGACATGGTCAGAAACAATGCTCAGGTAGGCCGTGGCATTTAAACGATGCCCAATTGGCACTAAGGGGCCTAAAGTGTGCCAAGAAAACATCCCCCACACCATTACACCACCACCACCAGCCTGCACAGTGGTAACAAGGCATGATGGATCCATGTTCTCATTCTGTTTACGCCAAATTCTGACTCTACCATCTGAATGTCTCAACAGAAATCGAGACTCATCAGACCAGGCAACATTTTTCCAGTCTTTAACTGTCCAATTTTGGTGAGCTCTTGCAAATTGTAGCCTCTTTTTCCTATTTGTAGTGGAGATGAGTGGTACCCGGTGGGGTCTTCTGCTGTTGTAGCCCATCCGCCTCAAGGTTGTGCGTGTTGTGGCTTCACAAATGCTTTGCTGCATACCTCGGTTGTAACGAGTGGTTATTTCAGTCAAAGTTGCTCTTAAATCAGCTTGAATCAGTCGGCCCATTCTCCTCTGACCTCTAGCATCAACAAGGCATTTTCGCCCACAGGACTGCCGCATACTGGATGTTTTTCCCTTTTCACACCATTCTTTGTAAACTCTAGAAATGGTTGTGCGTGAAAATCCTAGTAAATGAGCAGATTGTGAAATACTCAGACCGGCCCGTCTGGCACCAACAACCATGCCACGCTCAAAATTGCTTAAATCACCTTTCTTTCCCATTCTGACATTCAGTTTGGAGTTCAGGAGATTGTCTTGACCAGGACCACACCCCTAAATGCATTGAAGCAACTGCCATGTGATTGGTTGATTAGATAATTGCATTGAGAAATTGAACAGGTGTTCCTAATAATCCTTTAGGTGAGTGTATATGTATATATTTATTTATTTGTTTATTTATTAAAATCCACTGAATCAATAGAAAGTGCAGGACCAATAATTACAACCTAAATATTATAAACAGAAATCCTCAAATAGAAGTTAGTTAAGTCAGCACATGTCAAGGTATTGTTGTTTGTTATCACATCCACCGCTTGCACTAAACATGCCTTTGTAAAAATATAAAGACTAGTCTTGCACATCCCTAGTTTGCATGGAATTTGGCAATTTTTGCTATGTCCCAAAGGCTTTTAACATATTAAAACAGGCCACTTATTAAAAACTATTTCAGAGCCCAACGTTTCAACATTCCTGTCCTCACTATCACTTCCCATCCTGTCATTTATCCCTTGATGACATCATCCACCAGAAAGGTATATTATTTTGGAGGAAAACAAAATGCAGCATAAACATTAGTGAGTATTAGCAATGGATTTAATTGATTCTATGATGTCATTGTGTAATTAATTCAGTTATAATTATAATATAGTTGAAGCATTTGGGATTTAGACAGTAGAGCTTTTTTTTGGTATAGATGTATCCCTTTTGTAAAAAATTCAGTAAAAAATGTAGCTACTGCATTACAAAACAGACCCATTTCCTGTTGCTTTTCCTATAACGTATATAACATATGTTATTCAATACAGTCATCTTTTTTATGGTAATTCATTACATATGAATTTAATGTTTCATACAGTATATATATTTTTCTGTTTTTGATGCTATAAAACTCTGTGCGTGTAACTTTCTCAAATGCCAATTTTGATTGATAATAAAATCGTTACTTTAATTAAACAGAGAACCGTTCGTCTGGCTGAGCTATTCTCTCTCTTCATTTGTAAGACAACAGCAGGTCCAGCCCCCTTGTCAGATGGTGTTGCCGATACAAGAAGAGAGTGACCTCTGGCCCCCTTAAATGAGAACAAACTATTAGAGGTGGGGAGAGTTAGGGTACATTTGCATAACACAGCATGCAATGTTTGTGTTCATTAACATTGTGGCATAATGAGAATATCAAACAAAAGCAAATTAATAGATCATATCATGCAACCAACTGCTGATTGATGCAACTGCAATCAGAAGTGTTTGTGTGAGTGAGAGAGATGTGTGTAGGAAAGTATTTCCTATTTTTGCATTTACTGTAAATCATTTAATCACTCTTTAAATTATTATTATTAACTTTTTCCTTGCCATTGACAGAATTTTCCGTAATTTATGAGACAAGACTTCCCCGCTATTGACGGAATTTTCTGGTTTTCCGTGTTTTCACTGTTATACAGTAGGGGGGCGCTATTACGCATCTCCAGATCTAAAGAAAGAAGCAGAAACAAGTGATAGCACATGTAAAATAACACGATCATCAACATCAAACAGCATATAAATAAAAAATGCCTAATGTTAACGAATGAAATTTCGACATCTATGTTTTGATTATCGTTCTGAATCCGATCCAGACGTAGTCTTTGACAAACACGTGATTTTCTCCGGTTTTTGCTCAAAATTTAGCTTTTTTGTGAAACGTACTCACATTTAAGTGTTGATAAAAATGTATGAAGCTAGAATACAACTTTTTTTTCTGTTCTTGCATGTTCAGATATTCATACAACATAATATTCTGGGGGTCATGAAACTTTGTGAAAATGATCAAAAATGCTGGCGCTGGCTGGCAACTTTTTCAAAAACACTGGTGGTGAAAGAGTTAAGAATATTATTTGTTAAACAGGTGACTTGATGACATGCTTGTCCTTTTCGTCACCATAATCTCAACCTCATGGGAAAAATCCCATTATGTATATTTGATTCTGTCATATTGCATGTTTTATGTAATTTCACGGTGTGGGAGGTGTATGCGTCTTCATCATTGGTGCAAAGAGGATTTGACCTGCTTCCTCTGAAGGGCACGAATATTGCATTATCATAAATAAGCAGCAATCACCGTCTTCACGATTGGAGAAATCACGTACATGCATATTCACATGCTCTAGGGTCTTTAAACAAACAGCAGATATAGAGACACACTGCACACGTGCACACATTCAGATCACTTATGTGCTGATAGCATATATGATGATGATGTGCATTTCAGATTGATTTAATTGAATATTTTGTAAAAGCAAACAATATGCCCATTGCTACTCTGCTGTATGTCAGGGTACCAATTGACATTTGTTTTGCTTATTGCATGGATAAACTGATAAACTAATAAAATAGAAAATTTGATGACTCTCTGTTGAGGAAGATACTTTTAAACTCGTTTGCCAAGCTACCAGCTACTATTTTTTTAGTTAAATGTATTACTTATAATATAGATAAAAATAATCAAGCAATTAGTAGTTAGCTTTCCTACAGGCTACTGACACAAATTAACAAACTACATTGAAGCTGCTTAAGGGGATGGTTATGATAATTATCCAATGATATCATATATAATTTAATCTAATTTAATCCTTGCATGAAAATGCAAATTAATGAACAATCTTAGCATTAAAGGGGCTATATGTAAGAATTTTCATGTATTAATTGCTTTTTATATTGCCAATGTGTGAACTGCTTGTAACGAAGCTTAAAAAAATGAGACCTTCCCAGACTTTGTCTATGAAAGTATTTAGACTGATTGTTGTGAAGGACTTTAGACATTTTTGCCGGGAAATTCAAAGAATGTGAGGTTTAGGTGTGTTTTTCTCTCTTCCATTTTATGACACATGAAACAAATGCATATACAATGTTTAGGATAATGCCAAAATAGCCATTCTGTCCTGGAATGTCAATGTGTCATGCAAAGAAAAGGGATTAATTTAAATTATAGTCTCACACAGCCAGATCTATATAGTACATATAGTAACACTAGTGAAACACATTGATCAACCTTAGTGAAATTCATTCACACTCATAACTGAAAAACCTCTTACAAACACCAGTGAAACACATCGATCAACCTTAGTGAAATGTATTCACACTCATAACTGAAAAACCTCTTACAAACACTAGTGAAACAGCATTGATCAACCTTAGTGAAATTCATTCACACTCGTAACTGAAATACATCTTACAAACACTAGTGAAACACATTGATCAACCTTAGTGAAATTCATTCACACACGTAACTGAAATACATCTTACAAACACTAGTGAAACACATTGATCAACCTTAGTGAAATGTATTCACACTCATAACTGAAAAACCTCTTACAAACACTAGTGAAACACATTGATCAACCTTAGTGAAATGTATTCACACTCATAACTGAAAAACCTCTTACAAACACTAGTGAAACAGCATTGATCAACCTTAGTGAAATTCATTCATATGCATAACTGAAATACATCTTACAAACACTAGTGAAACACATTGATCAACCTTAGTGAAATTCATTCACACTCATAACTGAAAAACCTCTTACAAACACTAGTGAAACATCATTGATCAACCTTAGTGAAATTCATTCACACTCATAACTGAAATACATCTTACAAACACTAGTGAAACGCATTGATCAACCTTAGTGAAATTTATTCACACTCATAACTAAAAAACCTCTTACAAACACTAGTGAAACAACATTGATCAACCTTAGTGAAATGTATTCACACTCATAACTGAAAAACCTCTTACAAACACTAGTGAAACACATTGATCAACCTTAGTGAAATGTATTCACACTCATAACTGAAAAACCTCTTACAAACACTAGTGAAACAGCATTGATCAACCTTAGTGAAATTCATTCATATGCATAACTGAAATACATCTTACAAACACTAGTGAAACACATTGATCAACCTTAGTGAAATTTATTCACACTCATAACTAAAAAACCTCTTACAAACACTAGTGAAACAACATTGATCAACCTTAGTGAAATGTATTCACACTCATAACTGAAAAACCTCTTACAAACACTAGTGAAACACATTGATCAACCTTAGTGAAATGTATTCACACTCATAACTGAAAAACCTCTTACAAACACTAGTGAAACAGCATTGATCAACCTTAGTGAAATTCATTCATATGCATAACTGAAATACATCTTACAAACACTAGTGAAACACATTGATCAACCTTAGTGAAATGTATTCACACTCATAACTGAAAACCTCTTACAAACACTAGTGAAACACATTGATCAACCTTAGTGAAATGTATTCACACTCATAACTGAAAAACCTCTTACAAACACTAGTGAAACAGCATTGATCTACCTTAGTGAAATTCATTCACACGCATAACTGAAATACATCTTACAAACACTAGTGAAACACATTGATCAACCTTAGTGAAATGTATTCACACTCATAACTGAAAAACCTCTTACAAACACTAGTGAAACAGCATTGATCAACCTTAGTGAAATTCATTCATATGCATAACTGAAATACATCTTACAAACACTAGTGAAACACATTGATCAACCTTAGTGAAATTCATTCACACTCATAACTGAAAAACCTCTTACAAACACTAGTGAAACATCATTGATCAACCTTAGTGAAATTCATTCACACTCATAACTGAAATACATCTTACAAACACTAGTGAAACGCATTGATCAACCTTAGTGAAATGTATTCACACTCATAACTAAAAAACCTCTTACAAACACTAGTGAAACAACATTGATCAACCTTAGTGAAATGTATTCACACTCATAACTGAAAAACCTCTTACAAACACTAGTGAAACACATTGAGCAACCTTAGTGAAATGTATTCACACTCATAACTGAAAAACCTCTTACAAACACTAGTGAAACAGCATTGATCAACCTTAGTGAAATTCATTCATATGCATAACTGAAATACATCTTACAAACACTAGTGAAACACATTGATCAACCTTAGTGAAATGTATTCACACTCATAACTGAAAACCTCTTACAAACACTAGTGAAACACATTGATCAACCTTAGTGAAATGTATTCACACTCATAACTGAAAAACCTCTTACAAACACTAGTGAAACAGCATTGATCTACCTTAGTGAAATTCCTTCACACTCATAACTGAAATACATCTTACAAACACTAGTGAAACACATTGATCAACCTTAGTGAAATGTATTCACACTCATAACTGAAAAACCTCTTACAAACACCAGTGAAACACATTGATCAACCTTAGTGAAATGTATTTACACTCATAACTGAAAAACCTCTTACAAACACTAGTGAAACACATTGATCAACCTTAGTGAAATGTATTCACACTCATAACTGAAAAACCTCTTACAAACACTAGTGAAACAGCATTGATCAACCTTAGTGAAATTCATTCACACTCATAACTGAAAAACCTCTTACAAACACTAGTGAAACATCATTGATCAACCTTAGTGAAATTCATTCACACTCATAACTGAAAAACCTCTTACAAACACTAGTGAAACACATTGATCAACCTTAGTGAAAAGTATTCACACTCATAACTGAAAAACCTCTTACAAACACTAGTGAAACAGCATTGATCAACCTTAGTGAAATTCATTCACACTCGTAACTGAAATACATCTTACAAACACTAGTGAAACACATTGATCAACCTTAGTGAAATTCATTCACACACGTAACTGAAATACATCTTACAAACACTAGTGAAACACATTGATCAACCTTAGTGAAATGTATTCACACTCATAACTGAAAAACCTCTTACAAACACTAGTGAAACACATTGATCAACCTTAGTTAAATGTATTCACACTCATAACTGAAAAACCTCTTACAAACACTAGTGAAACACATTGATCAACCTTAGTGAAATGTATTCACACTCATAACTGAAAAACCTCTTACAAACACTAGTGAAACAGCATTGATCAACCTTAGTGAAATTCATTCATATGCATAACTGAAATACATCTTACAAACACTAGTGAAACACATTGATCAACCTTAGTGAAATTCATTCACACTCATAACTGAAAAACCTCTTACAAACACTAGTGAAACATCATTGATCAACCTTAGTGAAATTCATTCACACTCATAACTGAAATACATCTTACAAACACTAGTGAAACGCATTGATCAACCTTAGTGAAATTTATTCACACTCATAACTAAAAAACCTCTTACAAACACTAGTGAAACAACATTGATCAACCTTAGTGAAATGTATTCACACTCATAACTGAAAAACCTCTTACAAACACTAGTGAAACACATTGAGCAACCTTAGTGAAATGTATTCATACTCATAACTGAAAAACCTCTTACAAACACTAGTGAAACAGCATTGATCAACCTTAGTGAAATTCATTCATATGCATAACTGAAATACATCTTACAAACACTAGTGAAACACATTGATCAACCTTAGTGAAATGTATTCACACTCATAACTGAAAACCTCTTACAAACACTAGTGAAACACATTGATCAACCTTAGTGAAATGTATTCACACTCATAACTGAAAAACCTCTTACAAACACTAGTGAAACAGCATTGATCTACCTTAGTGAAATTCCTTCACACTCATAACTGAAATACATCTTACAAACACTAGTGAAACACATTGATCAACCTTAGTGAAATGTATTCACACTCATAACTGAAAAACCTCTTACAAACACCAGTGAAACACATTGATCAACCTTAGTGAAATGTATTCACACTCATAACTGAAAAACCTCTTACAAACACTAGTGAAACAGCATTGATCAACCTTAGTGAAATTCATTCACACTCATAACTGAAATACATCTTACAAACACTAGTGAAACACATTGATCAACCTTAGTGAAATGTATTCACACTCATAACTGAAAAACCTCTTACAAACACTAGTGAAACACATTGATCAACCTTAGTGAAATGTATTCACACTCATAACTGAAAAACCTCTTACAAACACTAGTGAAACAGCATTGATCAACCTTAGTGAAATTCATTCATATGCATAACTGAAATACATCTTACAAACACTAGTGAAACACATTGATCAACCTTAGTGAAATTCATTCACACTCATAACTGAAAAACCTCTTACAAACACTAGTGAAACATCATTGATCAACCTTAGTGAAATTTATTCACACTCATAACTAAAAAACCTCAGGCAGGACATTTAGTTGACAGGAAGCAAAGTTGGAGAGAGTGGGGGGACGGGATCACAAATGGTCCATGAGCCGGGACTCAAACTCGAGACTCCCGAAGCGCAACTGCGCTTTATGTTGGCACGCTGCCCATGAGCCCATCGGCCCCAACGTGACTCATCTTTTTAATTGGCTTCTTTTTAACCATCCAAATAAATCGATTCACTTTTCAATGGTACAAATGAGAGCTATTGAGAGGGCAGTTTATGAGATGTTTGATTATTACTACTGAAAAATGTTGTTGTGTCACCCACAGTCCAATGCATATTCCACACAAAACTGGTAAACGCTTTCTTGATCTAGTAAAACTTGAAAATCTGATTGGCTGATTTTATAATGTTTAACAATTATTACCAGTCTTAAAGTAAAAAAAAAAATCATTATGTTTAGAATAATCAGACAAATATACAACACTGTTCACTAACTGAACACTGAACACATAGCCTTTCAACGTATACTCCATTTGATAGGAAAGTTTCATCCTTGTCCAGTGTCTGTGCCATTTATCTCCAGAAGTTATGAGCGATTAAAATGTCTGTGCTTCTTTAATTCCCTCACACAAAAGTGCCTATCAATGTTGTTGTACCTATTGTTGTTACCATCGCTAGTAGATTGTTGTTGTTTTTAGATTTCATCCATTTCTTTTTTTGGCTGAAACAACAGATCAGGCAGTGTTGCCACCTTGTGGAAAAACAAATTAGTGCAAAAAAAAAATGTGCCGAGCTATCCATACAAATTATGCAGTTATCTAAATTTTGGCTGTGCATGCACAGCACATTCATACTATGCTAATGCTGAAATTTACATTACACTAGTATCATCAAAGTCTCTTTAAGGCAAGTCATTTCACCTGGCGGCCATCTTTGAAACACCTCTCGGGCAGCTCCTATCTATTTGAATGGGGAAGCATCAAATTCTACAAAGCTGTTCACCAAGCTTATGGTTAAACTTCATATTTAAAACCACCAATGAAATCTGACAACAACTTTCTCATAAATTTTGTTTTCTAAACACTCAACAACAACAAAATAAAACCTGTTTCTATAGCAACCGGGCTTCTAAAGGCAGCTGCAATGACGCAATGACTTTACCAATTGTCAAATGGCTCTTTTATTTAGAAGGCGGGATTCATTCCGTCATATTGCGCCTTGCACTTTCTCCCATTCATAGTAATATGAGTGCACCGTCTTTTTATATCTAAATTATTTGGTATCAAATGAATCCCATCCACTATTTCAGCTGTGTTGGTTCCGGAAGTATTTTTTCCCATAGGGAATTAAAAAAAAGTCTTTCTTAAAGCATTATAAGCCATGAACCAAGCCAACCAACAACAAGGTAAATCACAACATAACAAATTTTTATGTGAAGAAAAAAGGTTTTTAAAAATAGAAAGAAAAGACAAAGGTGCAACTTAACGGCTTTACTGAGGAAAAGAACTACAATCCCATGTAGCAATGCGAATGATATAATAAAATGAAAAACGATGGAGAAATATAAAACTAATAATCAAAAGCTTTTGATTATATCTATTGAAACAATATATTTTAAGTTTATTGCAAAATATGCATATTTTTTCACCACAAAATCAGCTGTTATATACAATTATTAAAAAAAATAAATGAAAATAATATGAACTGATGGTTTTAACAAAAGCATATCCCATCGATTAACAACCTCGAAACTCACAGTAGGTCTGTCTTCAAAGGTTTATAAGTTTTTGTTAAAAATCTAATTCCCTGTGTTGCACTCTATATATGGACCAAACCGTATTTGAATGCTATAAAGATGTACTCACACTAAATTTATAGAGAAAATGAGGTGAAGAATTATGCTTTCTCTGACAGCACTGGGGACTTAATCTGCATCATTGTTTATTGCATGTGTATGTGGACACGTACACTCACACTGTGTTCAACACTGCTGGATATGAAAGCCTGTGTAACAGGACTAGGTGAGCAGATAAATTATGTAAATTATGTAATGAATGGTTTGCCTGCATACTCACTCTCTCTCTCTCTCTCTCTCTCTCTCTCTCTCTCTCTGTCACACACACACACAAACACACTCTCTCTCTGAGTTATGAGGTTCAGGTTAACTTGATGGGGGATTTTGCACAGTGAGTGCCAGTTTTACTCACATAAACAAATCGCTTGTGTGTTTACGAGTTTTTGCAAGTCTGACAGCCGCTGCTCAGTGATGCATTCATGTAGGTCAGTGTGAGACATGTTTTTTTTTGTTCTGTCTTGTATTTTGTATACATTAGCCCTGTTCCAAAAACCTAGTGAACTGCCCTTCTCTCTGTAGCCTACATAGACAGTTGTCTTAAAGGGATAGTTCACCCAAAAATGAATATTCATTCATATATGTCATTTACTAAACAACTTAATTTATGTTCCACAGAAGAAAGTCATACAGGTTTTATTTCAACATGAGGGTGAGGAATTGATAATTTTCATTTTAGGATGAACTATCACTTTAAGACTGGTGAAGCTGATCTCCAGACTTGGCCAAGCTGGTGTTTAGCCTGACCAACTGAAAAAGAGACCCCTCTGAACAGCAAAACAAAATGAACAAAAATGTCCCCCAAATTTGAGATACAGGGAGAAAAAATGCCCCTGCACAATAAAAAAAAAATGAAAAACTCTTTCCCTGCCAGCATTTAAAAAAAAAGAAAAAAAAAAGTTACCAGCCACCGCCAGCATTTTTGGTCATTTTCACAAAAATGTCATGCCCCCCAGAATATTTTATTGTATGAATTTCTGAACAGAAACAACAGACCATCTGCTTTTAAACAACAAAAAAATCTGTTTTATTCCAACTTCATGCATTTGTGTCTTATCAACACTTGAATGTAGGTAAGTTAATAAAAAAGTAACATTTTGAGCAAAAACCTGAGAAAATCACGTTTTTGCCTAAGACTATGTCTGGATCAGATTCAGAACGATGATCAAAACATAGATGGAGTAGATCGAGTCCACCAACACCGCCAAAGCTTGTATAGTCCTATAGCTTGTCCTGGGTCGACATTTCATTCAGTAACATTGGGCCATTTTTATTTGTATGCTGTTTATTCTTGATGATCACTTTATTTTTCATATGCACCTGCTTACATATGAGATCGCTCATTTCTGCTTTTTCTTTTCCTATGTTTTGATCTGGAGATACTGTACTCGTTCAGGAGATGCATAATAGCACCCCCTTACTGTATAACAGTGATAACACAGAAATCCGTCTTTGCTCGTCATTGGCGTCGCCATTAACGTAAAATGTGATCAAATGAATGAAATGCATCAATTGTGGCCTTAAATTTAGATCTGCTCACATTGCATGAACTAATTCATGAATGGTTTTAGGCTTGTTTTGCCTATTTAGACTAAAGGCCAATTCACACTGCGCCAATAGATGCCAGCCAACACCGACAATCACCAGATTACAGTATGTTACTTCTTAGACATTCCACAACTAGACAAATGCCAACACAAGCCGATCAATGCCAACAGACGGCAACACACTGATAAACACACTAAAAAAAAAAGTGTCTGTTGCCATTGGTCAAAATCTGTTGGTGCAGTGTGAATTGGACTTAAAAAAGAATAGCTATAATTTCTCCACACACAAAAATGTTTGAAATGTATCCCATTAACCGAAATTAAAATCCTTATCATCAAGGAAAATAATTGACAATAATGATTTAATGGAAGAACTATATTGTCTTACCCACTTTTTCTTAAATAACCTTTTTCCACTAATAATCCTTTTGTGCACTGGAAAGGTTCCATGGATGTTAAAGGTTCTTCATGGAACCACAGATGCCAGTAAAGAACCTTTATGTTTATGGGTGTAAAGAGATTTGCTGGTGTGAGCTAGTTTACTCTAGACCCCCAGCATGGGGCCAAGCTGGTTTTAAGCTGTTTAAGCTTGGAAGCTAACTGAAAAGTTCCCAAAACCCCTCAAAAACCACCAAACAGACTGGCCTGATCTGGCTGGGAGACAAGCTAATATCAACAACTCAGTCTAGGCTGGTTGATGCATGGAAAGTCAGGTGATTATTGTGTAATTGTGGCTTCCCATCAGCTCATTTTGTTTTTGGAGGAGCATCGTAGTCTCAAGCATTTTATATGTTTGACCCATGTTTACCCTGTTTTAAGATGATGACCCTTAAACTGTCTAAGGTCAGCAAATATCTGGTTTGAGTATCTTATCTGCAATCTTGACAACTGACATTTTCAAAGCTAGGTCACATAGCTACTCTACGGGAGATTCTGGTTGCAGCTGGCTTATTTATCTAATGAAGAGGTATGACAATTATTCAAAATATCATTTTGTTTGGAGAGATGCTGCTCTAGTGCAGCAAAAATTAACTCTGATGTAGTGTATGACACTTCTCTAGAATGAGACACTCCTCAGCTGAGTGTGTTTGTGTATTTTGAGAAGGGTGAAGTGAGGGTGCCGTATATCCTCTCTTTTACCCTGTCTTTCCTCCTCTCTGCCACGTTATGTGAAAAACACTAAACTAACTCAGCAGATAAACAGCTCCAGATCAAAACAACATCAATTTAGGGAAGAGCGAGAGGATACGAGAAAGGAAGAGGGAGGAAGCAAGAGACACCCATCCAGTATTAATTCTGTACTGAAGTGAGTTAAAATGTCTGGAATATCCCAACCATTACACAACCATTTTGGATTGCACATTGCTGCATTTTAGTTGCAATTTTTCTGGAAACCAAATCGATATGTATGTGTATATGTGGCAAAATACAATACATTGTAAAAAGTATTGGGACACCCCTCCAAATCATTGAATTCAGGTGTTCCAATCACTTCCTTGGCCACAGGTGTATAAAATCAAGCAGCTAGGCATGCAGACTGCTTCTACAAACATTTGTGAAAGAATGGGTCAGTGGTTTTATATCAAAGTGGAAGCAATTGGGAACAACAGCAACTCAGCCACGAAGTGGTAGGCCAAGTAAAATCACAGAGCGGGGTCAGAGAGATCGTAGAGATCTTCATGGAATGGGTTTCCATGGCCGAGCCTTACATCACCAAGTGCAATGCAAAGCGTCGGATGCAGTGGTGTAAAGCACGCCGCCACTGGACTCTAGAGCAGTAGAGACGTGTTCTCTGGAGTGACGAATCACGCTTCTCTGTCTGGCAATCCGATGGAAGAGTTTGGGGTTGACGGTTGCCAGGAGAACGGTACTTGCCTGACTGCATTGTGCCAAATGTAAATGCTTCAGCATACCAAGACATTTTGGACAATTTCATGCTCCCAACTTTGTGGGAACAGTTTGGGGATGGCCCCTTCCTGTTCCAACATGACTGCGCACCAATGCACAAAGCAAAGTCCATAAAGACATGGATGAGCGAGTTTGGCGTGGAGGAACTTGACTGGCCTGCACAGAGTCCTAACCTCAATCCGATAGAACACCTTTGGGATGAATTAGAGCGAAGACTGCGAGCCAGGCCTTCTTGTCCAACATCAGTGCCTGACCTCACAAATGCACTTCTAAGAATGGTCAAAAATGACCATAAACACACTCGTAAACCTTGTGGAAAGCCTTCCGAGAAGAGTTAAAGCTGTTGTAGCTGCAAAGGGTGGGCCAACTCCATATTAAACCCTACGGATTAAGAATGGGATGTCATTAAAGTTCATGTGCATGTAAAGGCAGGCTTCCCAAAACTTTTGGCAATATAGTGTATGTGTTTCTTAAGTGAGTTTGTTAATGATAATATTAATAATAGTACTTCTTAATTTAAATGATTTAATTAATTATGTATCACTTTATTTGTGAATGAAAGAGATTTTGATTTTGGGCACACAAGAAACATTTTTCAATTGTGGTAAAAAAATCAAACATTAAACAGTTAAAATACAAATATTAAAATACATAATTGAGCACAAGAAGTCTTACAGAGTTTTTTGAGGAAAGAAACCTTCTGACAAATTATATCATTGATTTATAAAAAAAGTTATGAAAATAATATATGAGAGTCATAACATTTAAATGTAGGTTACCTACAGGTTAATTTAAAAAAAATAAGACTAGAGCGCAGCAATATGTCAGATATTCAGATTTATTTGACATAATTTGAATTCAGAATGATAAATTATGAAGAAGTATAAAAAGTCTCATCCCTCATTTCATCCCTCTTTCTTTCGCTCACTAATATGGTTTTATGTTATCGTTAAGCCATTTACTTCAAGATGCATGTGGCAAAAACATTTTGATGACAGCATATACCATATCAGGTTGAACGTGGTAATGATGCTCTTAAAATGTGCTACTAACGTCATAATAACGTTTCTGCAACATTGTGAAAGCATGTATTTATCACGTGAAAAAAAATAGACATCTGTTGTATTAAATAGGGTAAACCGTTATCACAATCTTTTCCCAACTTAGGATAAAAAAGGGATTTACAACATAGTTATGCTAGCTGGGATCACCCATCAAAGTGTGAAGTCATGTGTAAAGTAAGTGTGTTTGTGTGTGCATGTGTATGTTGGGAGTGAGTGGGATACAGCTATGTTTGGCCTTCACATTTTGAGTCGACTGTGAAGTGCGTAAAAAGAGGTATGGAATTATTTACGGGATGCAAAAGCAAACAGCTTGTGTTCCCTTGAGAGAACCTGAGTGTATCAAAGTAGAAACGTGTTTAAACAGTATTTTTGGCCTATTTTAAAGGTTCTGTTTAAAATCACACGCACATCGCCTTCACACAACTCAAGAATTATTTGCTATAGAAAAAGGAAATTGAAAAAAATAAAAATGCAGAGAACAATCAACCAACAAAAAAACATTATTCAACAGTGAATTTGTTAATGACCCTCTCCTGGCACTTTACAAATACACACATTAATCTCTTGCTTGCTCTTGAAGGTCACCAAATCCTAGCTAGATTGAGTTGTATACTGGGAAGCATGCAAATTCAATTTTCAGCTAAGAAGTTATTAAAGCCCTCAAACGGAATACTATATTGGTTGGCCCCTACCTGTCACTACCTTTTAGGATCAACCTATATCACCATTCCAGCTTTCCCAATAGAATAAAATTTGGGCCATAAATGGGAAAACATTGGTAAATACCTTCCTCAGCTTGTCACCCCAAATTTTAGCTTTGGAAACACTGGTACCAATCTTGACTGGTGTGACCATGATTCAGGAAAACTATTTAGTGCTTCCTGCAAAAGCGGTATCCTTCCCAACTACTGGTTTCAGATGTCTGCTGTGTTTGTTTGTCACTATTATGTCATGCGCAATCTACCAGTGAAGGTCACCAGTGTTCTTCTCGATGGGGAGTTTGTACTGAATCCTTCGTCTACCTTTGGGGGTCTGCAATGAATACCTGTAGTCTGACGTATGTCTTCACAGTCCAGTCAACAGCCTCTGTGCCAGGTGGACAGACGTGATACAAAGCCTCGCTGCCAAGTTCTTCGCAGACATCCACCCCACAGTGGTAAACAGGTGGCAAATTTTAGTCAATCTTGCAGTCACCAGGACCTCCTGAAGGAGTGCAGTAAGTGCAAGATTTGTGTAGCACTGGCTCCCACTTAATTCAAAGCACCTAGCCAAACCTGGCTGAAAAACTAAAGTGATAGGTGTGCTAACATGCTTTTCTTTGTGAAAGGCCTTGTAGACCAGCCTAAAGTGGCCAAGATGGTTTTTGGAACATTGTAACTCTCCCCCCACCGCACCAGTTTGAATCCCATCCAGAAGATCAACCATGTACTGTAGAACAACCTGGACTGCGTTTTCCTAAGCCTAAGTAGATTGCAGAGCCCATTTGTGCCAGTGATTTCTACAGTCTGCTTAGGCTTTTGATGCTTTTGAGAAACACAGCCCTGGACTTGCTTGGACAAACTAGAAACCACCTTAAGCTGGATTTTTGGAAGATTTTATAGAAAAGGTATTCCAAAATGTTGAATTCTGTCAGTACTTGTTCATCCTGCTTTTTTAAACCTGTATGACTTTCTTGAAACACATCATTTGACTTTTGAAACATTTTCATGGAGGTATTTTCTTAGTGAACACATCTGCTACAAAAAAGAGAAACAAAAAAAGTTTTGTGTGAGAAATTGACCAAATGTAAGTCATCCATAATTTATCTATTATATTATGCTATTATGTGCTCTATATTCCAAATCTTGATAGATTGCTTTGTGTAGGTAACAAACCGAAATTTTATTTTCACTGATAATTTTCCCATTCAGTGAGCTGTTAATGTAAGAACTGCTGTGACCATATCTTTGAGCCAGTGAAATTGAAATGTATGAACAAATTCAATACAATTTGTGAACCAATTCATCTTGTTCATTTAAAAGAACTGGCTCAAAGAATGATTTGTTCACTGATCTGGTTCAGTCTGTTCACCACAAAGCTATTATGTACACTACTTTACTATTATAAAGTCACCTAGATATCTTATGGAAAAGTATGATGTAAAGATTCTTCAAAGAATTCCCATTTTGTGTGAATTCCCAAATGAGGTTAAGAACAATCAATAATTTACAGCTTCAGTTTTGCACTGTTGTTTCTAAAAAAAATAAGTGCAGTGAGAAGGCTGTGGGCAACATCATAGGCCTATTTAGCATAGACAACACATATCTTTTTAACCGCTAGCCAGAAAACGTCTATGTTCGGTGACATCATAAAGAACGTGCACTGATTTTGTCAATGAATGAGATTTACACTTGCGCCTGTCTCTTACCTGCCTTGAGCTGGGCCTAAATCTCCCTACCTCAACCCGTCTTAAAACCCTTCTTCTACAGGCTGCTCTGCTGTCCCATTGATTTCATGTCTTTCAGTAAAGCTTACCTGATTACATCTAGACCCAACCCTACATAACACAGACACACATACATGCACTTGCTGGATCCATGACTTGGCGAAGGTCACATTGGGTTTGTTTGCACAGGCTGCTGTATTCCTTTCTAAGTAAGGCTCATTCAAAAAGCGTAGCGAGGGAATGAACAAACAACAAGATGAACTATTGAACGACAAGACGTGCTATTAGATTGGATGTGTGTGTATGTATCTGTTTGTAGCCATCTGGCTTCCCTTGAATGAACAAAGATGAGGATTCCTAAAACACTTTATCTTTTTAAAATGCTTTATGCATGCCTCTTACTCGCCTGGTGCACAACAAGTTCGATAGCTGGCAGTTCAAACAATTGCAGTGTCTGTAGGTAACAAAATGGTTACTATCATGCTATCTTATCGTTAAGTTCTTGAGCTATGTCCTTTTGCCTCTTTGTCTTGGACTCGCTTGGTTTCTTATCTGAGCACTAACTCATGACTGCAGATTTCCAGGACTGAATGGAGAGTTCTGGAAATCAGTGGCTGCATGGGAAGCACGGCGTCCACTAAAATGTCATCAAAATGTGGCAATCATGCATGACAAAAAAACGTTATATTATATATAACTCTTGCATTTCAATATTGTAGTGAATGAGTGTCTAAAATGTCAACCCTGTGCCTTCCATTTCCAAAGTGCAAGATCATATCCCCCTTTCCTCTGAAATATTTTATGGGTACTCTATTCAGTGCCTGATTAGAAGTCATAGAATTGTTCTTTATTTGTTCTTAACAATAAAAATGTTAATTAATGTCTCTTTAAATGGCATATCACATTATGGGCCAGATTTACTAACAGCTTGCGCCAGCGCAAACCTTGTTTTGGCGTTAAAAAACTACTGTCATGATTTACTAAAGACATGCTTCAGCACAAAATTAATTAGCGCACTAAATTAGCACTGAAAAGGTGTGAGCACAGCTATTTTTGCAGCTGACCTTGATTGCATATGCATTTGTATGAGTTTCCCTTTCAGATGCAAAATTTATAGGAGGAGAGTATTTAAATGAATCGTGCAAGGTGATTTACTAAGGTTTGCGCTCGTCAATTTACTGGTGTTTGCGCCATTATTTACCACCTAAAAAAGTACGTCTTAAACCAGACGCTGACTGGTAGATTGCATTGGTCATTATGCAAATGACCGGCTGCGTTCATCATTAAATCACACGCAGAACTTTCCACTCCCATCTGTGCTTTTTTAGAATTGCGCTATCACGCTAATTTGCCCTGTTTAGTAAATCTCGCCATAAATTTCCAAAGATGAAAATGGTCAAATTAAATCAGTTTCTTTAGGTTAGCAAGCCAACAGCTTAGTCTACTAGTTTAGCATAGTTTAGTATGATCAGGCATCATACTAAACTATGATCAGGCATCATACTTTTTTCGTTTTAAAATGACAACTGGATGCTACTCACTGAATTAAACATGTATCATGATGAGATCATATGACAATAATTTGACACCATACAGTGGAATAATGCTCATGTAAATAGTAGGCAGTGCACAGGGTATGTGGCAAGTCTAGTATTCCATTTCAGCCATTGCCAGATGTGGATAGCTGAAGTATAACACATTTAAGCTAAATTCAGAATGGCATACTAGCTTACTATTATATTGCATAAAAATATGGCAGAAATAGTAAAGGTGTCATCACAAAAAAGTCCATTGTCCACTGCCGTGTTGTAATGCACGAAGCACTAACAGAGAAGTCACTTTCAAACCAAGCAGCATTATGTCGGTTAACGTATGAGAGAAACTTGCCAAATCTGCATCTGGAAATGTTTCGCCCTTATGCGAAATTTCTGATTTAAGCAGATTGAGCAATAGTAAATATGACTGCACCTTCGGCATGAAATGGATTATGGATTATAATTATTTATAATAAACAAAATGTCATTAATATTCCATTTTAAAAAGGAGTGTTAATGCTATTCTGAATTTAACATTACTTAACATCTTGTCTCTTGATAATTGACCAAAACTAGGACTTATTAGGAACTAGGAGTAATAGTTTGAGAAAAATGATCTGCGAGTAATATTGCAGATGCAATTATTATTATTTTTTTTATAGATCCTAGTACACATTTTGCCATTGGTAAGTGACATCTGTGCTTCCCCACTCTTGAGAAACACCAGCCGCTGCTGCTGGAAATCAACTTAGTCTCATTAATACTGCATGAAGGCATGAAGGCCTTTTCTGTTATGCCTCTTGAGGTTCCTTGTTTTGACAGCGTGTCCCTGCACTAGGCCAGAACCCTTTTAGCCACCCTGTTCTGAATAAGGTCAAACTGTATCATACAGTGCATCGGTGAAGCAAGACCTTTTAGAAAACATCATGGTTTGAGTTGCGTGAACTTTACATTGTTTTGATGTTTCAGAATGGTTTGACGTACTATGGTAATGCATATCTTTACTTTGGGCTTGTACTACAACACAGCATTTGCTTTTAAGCAATTAAACCTTTAATGTACGTTTGAGCTATTCACTCATGGGGTTTAGTTCAAAAAGTAAAATGCCTGGGGCTGTTTTTCTGTTGTGCAGCAAAGATGCACACAGAATTGTTGTGTGTTCGGATACTGAAGTGTGTCAACCTGAAACGATTCACAGCTGTGGCAGCTGGCCTCTCCTGGAGTAGTAATGTTTACCTCTGTTATGGGGGTTTGGATTTAAGTGAATGCCACCAAGCTTCTCCCTTAGCTTGGAGAAACAGAGTGTGTCAGATCTATTGGATAGATCTTGGAGATCTATTGTGTGTCAGCCGGACGGCATATTTGATTGACAGACCGGCAAGTGGGTGAAGCTTGTCAGCACTAGGCATTTCAGGCAGTTACTAAGACTTACGCTGTCACAGATAACGTCACAAACAGGCCTGGGAAAAGAGTCAGGTGACCTGGGTGATGTAGCTGTTGGGTAACATCAGCTAACGAACTTGTGACAATCGGGGTGCTTGAAAGTTCTTGTAGTTCAGTCTGGGCCCATATAGGCCTTTTTTTTATTACCCTTCATAGTTGTCACACAATGCTGTGCTGGTGTATTTTGCATTAGCATTCTCTTTTTTTCCAGCTCGTGGTCCCTGTCCCTTAGCAGCCTCTAAAATAGAAGCCTAATTAGCTTCCCCAGGTAGTGAAGAGAGAACAGAAGACAATATCTGGCTCCTTGTCAACACACATGGCGCCGAGTGCACAAATAAAGCAGCATGCGAGGGTGGGTGGCTACAGGGAGGAGGAACCTACTGTTTAAACATCAGGGTGCTTCTGCCAGAAAACTCCAATTTTGGCTCGTCATACTGGGTCACATGGGGAAAACTCGGGCACCGGTCCCTCCAGGCTTGATGCACGGCTGCAGGTAGCAACAGCCTGGTGGAGTACTTGTGAATTTTCCCCTAGTTAAGTTGGACTCACTTTGTGCGCTTTGGCAGTGCTGCACAAAACAGGCGGGACAATTGGGGGATGTTGTATCCCCTCTTGAGTGGCAGGATGTTCAGGTATTTGTTGAAAGCCCCCTGCGTATGGTGAGACACCATGAAACATATTTCCCAATGCATTTTGTTCTCTCTTACCTCACAGGAGATGTCCTGGCAGCTCTAAAATGTGAATCTCTGTAGGAAACTTCACTTGCGTCATCCACCCACCATGATTAATTGTTTTTGTTTTCTACCAGCGCACACATTTGCAAAAAATGATTAGCGCTTTTGTCTAGCCCATTAAAGATATCTAATTATGGTCGTCCATAGGTGCAAAAGGGTTCACAACAAAATAGTATTAAAGGGATGGTTGATCGCCCCTTTTTACAAGATGTAAAATAAGTTTCTGATGTCCCCAGAGTGTGTATGTGAAGTTTTAGCTCAAAATAACCCACAGATAATTTTTTATAGCATGTTAAAATTGTCACTTTTTGAGGGTGAGCAAAAACATGCAGTTTTTGTGTGTCCCTTTAAATGCAAATGAGCTGCTGCTCACGGGGCGGAGCTTCAAGAACTCCAGTTAGCAGCTCTGATAACCTCATGCAGACAGGCAATGAATCTGTTCAGCCTTTTATGTTCATACCAGAGTTGGACGATAATGGAGAGACTCAAAAAGAAATGACAATGATGCAACAAGATGTTGCTGGATGGTTTATTGATTAATTTATGTAGCTGATGTGGAATTCACTATCTTCAAGTCACTGATTAGCATATTCTGTCATGATAATCTCACCCCCTTTGTTGCATGTTCTCGGGGGCAGGATTTATGTAAATTTCAGGGTTAGTGATGTCACTAACTCGGGAGAAAGCTTGTGTAGTCTCTACCAGCCGTTTGTTGTAGTCCTTAAAAAGCAATTTCTTTAAAAGAAAATATCTCCCTTTGCTTTGAACTTTGAGCGTCGTAACTTTGCAGATGTTGTTTATGCTCAAACATTACACATTACAAACTAACTTAAGTTTAAAAAGTGAAATCACAATCAACTACCCCTTAAAGTCATGGCAAAACAAAATTAAGCCCTAACAAAAATGCATCTGACCACTAGGGGCAATCAATTGATTACAAATTTAAACTGATGTGCATTATGTCTTGCTTACTTACTACAGTAAGACATTCAATACATTTGTAAAGAACAAATACATGTCTACAAATTCAATAATTTAGAATTATTTAAATATACTCTCTGTCAGAGCCAATAGCCTCGCATAGACAATGCTTTGAGGTGTAATGCAGTTGTGCTTCGGGCTCGGAACGAAAAGAAAAGAAAAACTTTTACTATGCATACAAATGCAAATTTGAACAAATTATAAAGAATATACCTGCATAAATGAGAGAGAGTGAGACAGAGAGAGAGTGAGACCGAGAAGTATACAGCCTATTATATCATACAAAGTTTAAATAATTTAAATAGACATATCAAGTAGTCAAAAATGTATAATCCTATGTATCTTAGTTGATTACTAGGCTACTCTTGACAGAGAGCTGGTTTAGTTTCTGAGAGATGTGTAGAGACGAAACGTGGCTGTTTGATTTGTTCGATCGTGCTTATTCCATTAATTCGCGTATCATATCGTACAAGGTTTAAATAATAAAAAAATACATATCAAATAGCAGAACGTGTATGATGTGTATTTTAGTTGATTTACTCTTGCCAAGAACTTTTGTTTGCTTTGTCAGTGGCTGAATCCGAAATCGCCCCCTAAACCCTCGATCACTATTACCTACGTTATACAGTTTACTTGAAGGAGTTAATGAAAACGAGTGAGTGAATTTAAACAGCCGTTGAGAGTACACCGGTTGTACACTCATTATAGCGGTGCAATGTGGGATAGAATGAGTGCACTCGATAACGTCCACTATGGTTTCGGACACCACTACAAATGGCTGTCCCCTCGAATAATTCATGAAAAATTGCTTGATATTAAGAGAGAATATTATATTAAATTAAGTTTATTTTCAGAGCACTGCAGGAATGTGTCCTAAAACTATAGTTAGTATATGCACTTTTGCACTTTTGGTTAAATGCCTTAAAATTAGGTCTGTGGCATACATGACCACGACCATAACACAAGCTCAAGATATTCTACAACATAAAATATACTAGTAATACCCCACTTGTGAATTTTTAAAGCTTTTTTTGTCTTGAAACTCTATGTTCTTTAGCATCTGAAACCATTTGCCTTACAGTATTCTCCAAAAACATTTATCAACATCTTATTCAGTTTTGCTTCTCAAGTAAATGTAAATTGTTTTAAGTACTTTTTAGGTATTAGAAACAGCACAAAGACATTGTTTACAGATTCCCCTGCATGTGTGTGATTTCACCAAAAAGCAATGCCTTATATTTATCCAGATGCTCCCCAAAAATCTCACGCTGAAGCAAAAATGAAGAGAAAATCACACCATCAGTCTTACTAATGTATGTTTTCCTACCAGATGATTTAGTATTTTCCTTGCTGTAATTTCATGTGACGCGTGCCACAAATACACACATCTGTCAGATCCATACTCATCCTCCTACTCGGATGACGAGGGATCGTCGCGGAAAGCTTTGAGCGTTCAGGCGGCTAATGTTTTAACTGCACGGCGCTCACTCGTGAAACGTACGCCATGAAAGATGTCATAATTGTGCCTGGATTGCACAAGACACCTGCTTCGTTTTCCTCTCCCAGTCCAAGCTTTCTGATTTAAAACACAACATTTCAGTCTGAAGTGATACGACCGAGCGTGCATCTCAGAAGGTTGACAAACTGCATTAGACTTGAAATCTTGGCACTGGCTTTCGGTTCTAGTAGAAGGCACTAATTAAAAGTGTAAGATGTTGATTAAGATTGAGCTGGCTATGGAGATACCCTTGAGGGAACCTCAAAAAGAGCTAAACGTGAAGTACAGGGAGCAGATTAACAACAGAGGGACTTTACTTCAGAAAGATTGTCGCCTCTGTTTATGCAGAGCTAGAAGTGTCGATACCTCTGCCTTGATTCACCTTTGAAAGGCTAGAGAGCTTGTACAGAGATGGCAACATTTAATTAGCTGCAAATCTGTGCTGTCTGCTGCCTGGCATTAAATTACATCCCTGACTGATATGACCTTTTTAAATGATGTATCGATTTGTTAATACTGCTTAGCATTAGCGCCTGTGTGACACAATGTCGTCGCGCAAAATTGAAGTAATATTTGTGCTGGTATTGATTTAGTGAAAAGGCAGAAGACGATGTGATATTTTCGAGTCTGTTTGCTTAGTGGATTCTTCTTTCCTGCTGGGTTGACACATCACTGCCTCCCTCAATCTCTCTCTTGCACACACATGCACACACACTTTTTTTGTAATAATTAACTGAGGAGGCTGAAAGATATGATTTTCAGAACTTGAAAATAAATGATCAAAAATAGAACAGCATATAACACTCACATTAAACATATCAACCTTTGTAATTGTCTTATTTGTATTTACTTTACTCATTGTCTTTGTCATTGTCTCATTTTTTTTAAAGACAAACATTATTACATTGTACAAACACTCACCTAAAGGATTATTAGGAACATCTGTTCAATTTCTCATTAATGCAATTATCTAATCAACCAATCACATGGCAGTTGCTTCAATGCATTTAGGGGTGTGGTCCTGGTCAAGACAATCTCCTGAACTCCAAACTGAATGTCAGAATGGGAAAGAAAGGTGATTTAAGCAATTTTGAGCGTGGCATGGTTGTTGGTGCCAGACGGGCCGGTCTGAGTATTTCACAATCTGCTCAGTTACTGGGATTTTCACGCACAACCATTTCTAGAGTTTACAAAGAATGGTGTGAAAAGGGAAAAACATCCAGTATGCGGCAGTCCTGTGGGCGAAAATGCCTTGTTGATGCTAGAGGTCAGAGGAGAATGGGCCGACTGATTCAAGCTGATAGAAGAGCAACTTTGACTGAAATAACCACTCGTTACAACCGAGGTATGCAGCAAAGCATTTGTGAAGCCACAACACGCACAACCTTGAGGCGGATGGGCTACAACAGCAGAAGACCCCACCGGGTACCACTCATCTCCACTACAAATAGGAAAAAGAGGCTACAATTTGCACGAGCTCACCAAAATTGGACAGTTGAAGACTGGAAAAATCTTGCCTGGTCTGATGAGTCTCGATTTCTGTTGAGACATTCAGATGGTAGAGTCAGAATTTGGCGTAAACAGAATGAGAACATGGATCCATCATGCCTTGTTACCACTGTGCAGGCTGGTGGTGGTGGTGTAATGGTGTGGGGGATGTTTTCTTGGCACACTTTAGGCCCCTTAGTGCCAATTGGGCATCGTTTAAATGCCACGGCCTACCTGAGCATTGTTTCTGACCATGTCCATCCCTTTATGACCACCATGTACCCATCCTCTGATGGCTACTTCCAGCAGGATAATGCACCATGTCACAAAGCTCCAATCATTTCAAATTGGTTTCTTGAACATGACAATGAGTTCACTGTACTAAAATGGCCCCCACAGTCACCAGATCTCAACCCAATAGAGCATCTTTGGGATGTGGTGGAACGGGAGCTTCGTGCCCTGGATGTGCATCCCACAAATCTTCATCAACTGCAAGATGCTATCCTATCAATATGGGCCAACATTTCTAAAGAATGCTTTCAGCACCTTGTTGAATCAATGCCACGTAGAATTAAGGCAGTTCTGAAGGCGAAAGGGGGTCAAACACAGTATTAGTATGGTGTTCCTAATAATCCTTTAGGTGAGTGTATGTACTAGTATAACCTAGTCGGCCAACTGTCAGAATTCTAGTAGTTTTGGAGTATGTGCTATATTGGATAAAGAACTTCTTGACCATTGATGAGGAACCTTCTTTAAGTATGCAGGTGTTGCAGGGCGATATAACTCATCGTTTTGAGTTCGATTTTGAATCTGTTTCATTCATGGGATATTTTGCAGCTTAAAGGTGCAGTCACATTTACCGTTGTTTGGTGCATTTTTGCAGTAGAAATGCAGATCCATGTGTTTGGGAATTTTGCTTGAGAGTGAAAGATTGGTCATGCAGATTCACCACGTTGACCAACAGAAAAGTGGAAAAGTAAATTCTGTGTAAGCTGATGTGCTTCATTCATATCTATACTATTGACAATAGGCAATGGGCATTTTTTTTTCTTTTTTTGTCATCTGAAGTGCCCGTTAACACCAAGAACAATGACGATTAATATAACGATAACCATAATGATAACTATATTAGCGTCAACAGATGACAATATTCTGTTTATTATAAGGTCACACTTTATGTCCTTTGCCGCTTAAGCTCTTTAAAGTCAAGGGGATTATGACAAAGACACTTGAAGGCAAGACTTCAAGGTTAGCCAAAAAAAAAAAAAAAAACATAACGCCTGCTAATGCTGTGGTACGCAGGGAAGGAGACCAGAGCTAGTATTTTGTATTTTTTTATAATGGATGTAAATGGAGGAGAGGCTTCACTACGCGGAATAAACTGCTTTTGTGGGAAAACGGCTTATCATTTAATACATTGACAGCCCATCAGCTAATCTTCAACATGTTTGCTCTTTAACATTAGTTTTGGATTTATCTATTGTTAGCGTTTAAAAAAAAAAAGTTTTATAAGAGAAGTCACAGACAATTACGTGACAGGTATGATTCCGTTTACAGCACTTCTCATTCATTTCTATGGTATCCGCAAACAGTGATTGACTGTCGCACAACTCTAAACCCAATTCAATGACGTCAAGGCTGTAATGTGATTGGTTATCAAGGCACACATGATTGAAGTTAGCTGGATCATGTGCGCTTTCTCCGTTGGAAGAGCCACGGACCCTCATATCTCCTAATAATAAGACCATCTCTGATTATGATTGGCTGTCAATGGTTTTATCATTTATTTGCTGAAAAAAAAAAAAAATCTGAACGTGATCATATTTGGGATTATATGAATGTGAATTAAAACTATTATTAAAAATGTATATTGTTATCATTGTAGTTGTGTGAACAAAATTTAAATCTTAAATTTCATAAAAACTCTAACAATCAGGGTTTGACATTAACTTTTTTGCTCACCAGCCATTGTGGCTAGTGGTTTTTCAAAGTTACTAGTCACTCAGCATTTTCACTGGCCAAAATATTGTTGTTGGGAAATTTGTTGTTGGCTATATGTAAATAAGCACTGTACACACCAACTCTACATGATCAAGTCTACATGAAATGTATAACATGACATGTCATCAAATAGGTCTATTTAGCTCTACGGTTGTGTGTAGCTCCTAGAGAAAACAGTTGCTTGTCTGAAAAATATAAGATTTTTTTGGTGTAAATATAATTTATTATATATTATATATAATATTTATTCTCATGTAATATTCTCATCAGTGTTCTATCAGCTATGACATATTTAAATAGCATATTTTGTGTATAAGCCCATACAGTAGCCTAGTGAAATACATATCCATATTTTCATGCGATTTTATTTTATTAAATATCAAAAATATAAAAGGTGTGCATCATACCTGACACCTGGTTTTTAAGTCATTCTCTTCAAATTCTATTGAAGTTAGAAACGTGTGTACCAATGTAGTATGTAACTTTAGACACGGTCCCTAAATTCGTGAATATGGAGCGTCCAACGTCAAGCCAACGTTATGCCAGTCACATCAGATGCGTTGTGGTTCTGCTGTGATCTGTATTTGAAACTATTTTCGCTGCTGAACAAAGCAGTCAATCACTGTATGATGAATGAATCTCCTACGTTCATCGCACATAGGCTACATCTCTGCTTTGTTGTTTATGTCGAGAGTGCAGATTTCAGTGAGTGAACAAAACGCTGGCATTTCAGCGATGACTAATCCGAACGCCTCTGATTATTAGACATTGCAATCATAAGCTCAAAACAATCACGTGTAACTGGTTATAGCGCGCAACGCGATTATAACAGATGCCTTTTGAGAAGACTACAATAAAATTCAACCCGCCAAAGGGGCAAGTGGGAGTGACTGTGTTACACGCCACAGCTGAAATCCACCCGCAAGTGGCGGGTTGGCGGGTGTTAATGTCAAGCCTTGCTAACAATGTTTATAAAAACATAAATAATCTAGAAGTCTAGATGGAGTAGCTGGAGCTGAATTGATTGGTGAAAAGTAAGGAGAATAACATATGTGTGTGAGGGTTTTTCAATAGAGTACTCCACTGTAAAAAAAAATTGCTGTGTTCCATCTTTGTTTCTTGAAACTCCAAAATAGGAGTGTCTGGACTTTGAAGTCTCTGCAGACTGTGTCCCGATATAGTTTAGTGTATTATAACATCATTAGCAGGGCAGGTTAGCACAATCTGCTGGTGTATTGCTGGGATAGCAGGGTTTAACACAGAGGACGATAGGCTACTGATAGGCTTACAAGATTTGTGTGTGTGGATCAGCTTTGTATGACTCATAGCTCCATTTATAAAGAATAAAATCTTCCCTGACACACAGGACATAGTCTTTTGTTTCCATTTTTCACAAGATGTTTTGGGCACAGGATGTGGAGGCTGTACCAGTTTTCTGCTTCCAAAAAATTATTGAACAACTACCATCAATAAAGAAGTATGACAAATGTTCAAATCAATACACCACAATATAATCTTAATAGTGTATAAACTCAAATCGTCTGATTTTATGATCTGTATTCTACATTGCAAAACATAAAATGAATGACGTGAATGTTTTGAACAAAATGAGTTCTACCTGTTGATTGATATACATTAAAACACATTCAAAATATTTTATTTTTAAATGTTACATATAAAAAAAAAACATAAGGGTTTTAACGGGTTAAATATGAATGAATTAATATAAATATAAATTAGGGGGTGGCTGAGCTTGATCACTTGGTTAGTGGCCTTATCTTTAGTCTCTGCTTTTGTTATTTACCTGTTATGCACTTAAATCTCTATGTAGCTCTGTTTGCCTGTCTGACCTCCCCTCTCTCTCTATTTTTTTCTCTCTCTTTCTGCTGGAACAAGCAGATGTAATCTGAGTGAGTGAGTAGTTGGTGAGCGTGTTAATAGTGTTAGGCTGTAGGCAGGGTGCTGTTCTGGTCCGGCTCGGCTGCACATGCATTTGATGGATCACTCTGCTGTCAGATCAATTTTAGAAATGCATTGGAACCGGAGAGACAAAGAGAGAAAGAGTGAGCAAGACAGGGAAGGATAGAGAGGGATGGTCAGGGGCGGAGTAAAGTGGGTATGGAACCACACCGAACGATATAAATGGGTGGACATATGAAAGGTGCGGGGAGTGAGAGATATAAAGACGATACCGCCACAGGAAGATGGCAGAAACAAAGTGAGAAACAACAATGAGCTAAAATGGTATCGCTAAAGAATGCGTGGGAGACTGAAAGGTAAAAAAAAAATGTAAGTGAAAACTATTCGATATTTCCCTCTCCATCGCCCCTTGATATTTATAGCTGATGAGGACTTGAGGCTAGAGAAAAACTGGTGTGTTGAAACTGGTGGAAACTGACTATTAACTACACTCCTCCACACAGACTAAAATCCACTTTCTTCGATTTGCACGCCACAAATATGTAGAAAATGTACACATACTTGCTCTTCACCACAATTGGAACAGCAAAGGTCATGTATGCCAGTGTGAAAGAGAGCGGGCTATTGCTCAGCCAGGTTTAGATGTTTATCAATGCTCTCCTTGAAGAGGAGCTTCACATGAGGTTGAGGGACACTCTATAAGGCTGCACGATTAATCGATAAGTAAAACGATAATCGCAATATGGCTTAGTGCGGTTATCAAATCACAAAGTCTGCAATTCAATTAAATAAATATGTGAACTTAAATGAGTTAGGCACGACATTTTGATCTGTTAAGCAGTTCATGATCCAGTTTTCAGTGTCTCATAGCATGTAGGTTTGCAGTAAATGCTGCTCCCCAAGAAGTCATCTCTGCACGGGTCACTTAACTTGCATTTGGGAACATAACATGCGGCAACCATCTTCCCAAATGTGTAATAAAAAACACTTATAAACCAATGGTTTTCAGCAGTGCAACCTGCAGTTGTCTACCTAAATTAAAGCTTGGTGCTTGGTAAAAATTATTTAATAATTATTATTATAATAATAATAATTATTATTATTATTAGTAGTAGTAGTAGTAGAAGTAGTAGTATTGGTATTATTATTAGTATTATTTTATAATCATATTTATATATAATCAAATTTGGCTAAATTGAACAGATCTAAAAACAAAAGCAGAAAAAAACATTTTTTTTACATTTTAAGTTGCATTTTTTGGCAATTTTTTATCATAAAAATCACAATTAGAATACTCTAGGATACTCTACTTCAGTGTTTCTTTGTAGCTTGAGCAATTGTGAGTTATAAAGTCAGAATTGTAAGATATAAACTCGCAATTCTGACTTTATATCACACAATTCTGACTTCTTTTCTCAGAATTGTGAGATATAAACTCGCAATTGTGAGATATAAAGTCAGAATTGCATGATATAAAGTCCAATTTTGAGGGAAAATCCTGACTTCATATGTCGCAATTGTGACTTTATATGATTAACGTAAACTCGTAATTGCAAGAAAAGTCAGAATTGTGAGATAAAAAGTCGCAATTACCTTTTTTATTGTTTATTCTGTGTCAGAAACAAGCATCCATAGTTTTGAGTACTTCTTATAGCAGGTCAGGGCTTTTACACTGGGCACTTTTTCTCAATTCTTACAAGGATGCGTGTCCTCGCGTCCTTCCGAGAACGTTCTTTCGAGGTCCCCTGGTGAGACCGGTCTCCATTCTTTGCATTTTTGGAATTGAGAAACAGCCCATGTTGCTTTCACATTCATGCGAATCGCAGCACGGTTTGTGTGCAACCGAACTCAGACCACCTCCTCCTGGTAGTCTTGGGTTTCGCATGACAGCTTGCACATTACCAATTTTTCATGAGAAACATGCCCCGTTTTGAACTAAACTGCCAGAGAGACCAACTGGCTACCAAGCTAAACACAGCAACATGGGGAGACCAGTTAGACCAGCTTAAGACCAACATTTGGGCCTGGCTGAGAGTCCAGCAAAGGTATATTTTTTTTCAGCAGGGAAAGTGCTACCAAAAATCAACTCTCCAAGTTTTCCAATTGTTTCGATCAAACAGGTAGTAACATTCCCTAACTTCACTTGTTGGTATAGAGCCAAAAGAGTTGGACATGCTCGAACAAACTGAACAATGTTTTGAAAGAGTAACATTGTTTATATTCTTCTGGAAGTCAACCTTCCAATGCACATTTGTCTCTGCACAACCGAGATAGGAGAGAGTATTTTAACATAGGAAAATTTACCTCTATAGCACCGGTTTTCTAAACTAGAAAATAAAAACTCCTTTATTGAATTGTAAAAAAAATTTGACATCGGGCTGCAAAACCCTTTTTACTTTAATTGGAACATTTTATTTTTTATGAGTGAATGGTGTGGAGGAGATTTGAGAGTTGTTGAAGAGTGTTTGGACGGAGATTGAGAAAACATTTATGGAGTTGGAGAGTTTTGAGGTTACGGAGAGGTTGGGGAGTTTTCAGAGAGGATGTACTTGAGGTCTTTAGTTGAGCCGATGCGTGCTGAGAGACTTTGAATTAAAAAGCAAAAGGAAGATGTGACTGACAGATGGAGCTTGTGGAAGAAGTTACAATCCTCTGTCCACTTTTTTTCTCTCTCCCCACATAGGCTATTTCCCCATCCAGCACCACTTCTCACTCTCTAGCTTTTTTCTGATCTGACTGTCTACATAGGCAGCCATCTTCTAAAGTAGCATCCTAATCATAATAGAGCCTTATAAGTTATAAGTGAACAATTTACGTTTACTCTACATCAGTGGCGTGCATAAAACTATTTAAAAGATAATTGCTCACAGTTCTTTTCAAGTCTTTTTTTTCTCACAATTGTGAGTTTACATCTTGTAATTCTGACTTTTTTTCTCAGAATTGCGAGATATAAACTCACAATTGTGCGTTATAAAGTCATAATTATCATTTTAATTTTTTATTCAGTAGCGGAATCGAGCTTCCATACCTCACTGAGGCTTCATTTTGTAATTACTTTTTTTTTTTTTTTTACTTTATGAAATATTATTACAATTTAAAATAACTATTTTTGTGATTTATTGTGATTTCTTATTATTAAGGTTGAAAACAGATGTGATGCTTACTTTTTTTGTCGAAAATGTAATGCTTTGATGATTTTTTTTTGTATGAATTGTAATTCTAAATTCTAAATGATCATTTAATAATGATAAAATTGCAGTTTCTCCCTGTCACTGTTTAATTCCTTGTTTTATGACTTTTATTTTACCTAAATATTCAGTTACACTTTATTTCGATGGTCCACTTTAGACATTTTACCAACTATAAGTAACTATATGTCAACTAAATCTTGTTAGATTATTAGTAGATTGTAGTGGACTGTTAGTTGACTATTAGGTTTAGGTAAATAGAATGTTTATATAGTTGAAAAGTTACTTACACACTCTAAAAAATGCTTTGTTAGAAACAACCTCAGTTCAGGTCAGTCAAGCTGATATTGAAGGTTTTTCATTTTAAATAATGAAAATGCACTCTAAAATCCTAAATCATTTTGATTTCAAATCATAAGGTTGTGCTACAAATAATCATTATATGTCAATTTGACTGAATGAGTTGTAAAATGTTGTTTATGTGACGTGGTATGACAAGAATATCTGTGGCATGAGCTCTTTTTAGTCGCTGCACTCTTTGGCTCCTGATTATTTTCTTTCTTTTTTTTTTTTTCATTTGAATTCCACTGTAACAGTATGAAAAAGGACAGCATATAGGCTACATATAGGGTAGGTCTACTCTCCCGATTTAAATTACGATAGCCTATATCCCATTAATCTCTCGTTTTTCTCCTCAAATCCTCACTTCTCTTTCAGGTTTGTTTTCACACAGATGCTTCAAAATGTAACTGTCTCCCCTTTTCACTTCTAAAACTCATAAGCAGTGTTTACTGGAATGTTTCTAAAGCAGATAATTATTTATTGTCTCTCACAGTGACGGAAATCACTTCAATTTATTATCATTTAATGTTCCAGTTAATTAACATTTTTATTCATGTTTGAAAAGTTACATGTCTGTCAGATATTTAAGTTTCACCCCGTCAAACGTGTAGCGCGACCACAAATGTGGCGCTAGCGCACTAGAACAATAGCGCTCTTATTGTAGTCAGTGGAGCACATGGCAACTTTGTTACACATGACAGCGATGTCGTGTCATGTTTCAGCCCTGGTCGTGCAGTCGTTTGGCGGGAGGTGAAACTTCCATGGTGGCGTCGGCACGTCGTTCGCTTTGAGTGTACTGTGTAGATCTGGTTTATTCTGCGTTTGTAGAAGGCTAGCGTTCTAAGCAGATGGTAGCTGTGATGTACATGTAAACAAAAAGGGTAAATTTTTTTACTTCAAACGTTTCCTATTTGTAATAATTTGATAGTAATACAATGTAATACAAACCTCACTTTCATTCAGGAAGTTTTCATCTCAGGAAGTTTTCTCTCAGAAATGGCCGTTGACAAATGTATCCAGTTTTAACCGGTTTGGCAGAGTGACTACCCAACATTGGGTTACATTGAGCTGTGTATGAATGTGAAGGGGTTCATCATTTGTATTGACAGTAAAAATGACCCAGCAGCTGAGTTACAGTAAAACTATCCAGCACCTAAAAAAATATTACAAACAACCAAATAAAATTATGCAACGGGATGAACCCAGCATTTGGGTTAGAAAAAATAACTCAATTTTTTTTTAAAATGCAGTATAGTTAGTAAAGGCCCAGTGCCACAAAAGGGCAAAAGGGGGCATTGCCCCCTCAGTTTCAATTTGTTGACAATTCAAATGTGCTTTTTTTTCACTTTCAGTGGTGCTGAGCCAGAGACGGACACACTCAGCACTTTATGTATATATATATATGGTCCCACTTTATATTAGGTAGCCTTAACTACTATGTACTTACATCAAAAACTAAGTACAGTGTACTTATTGTGTTCATATTTTATTGCAAAACACTTTTGCTGATATTGAGGTGGGATACGGGTAAAGTTATGGACAGGTGTGGTGTATAGGTAAGTTTAAGGGTAGGGTTAGGTGTAAGGGAAGTGTCAACAGTGTAATTACAAATGTAATTACAGAAAATAATTACAGATGTAATTACATGCAGGTAATTTTTAAAATGCAAGTACAATGTAAAACCATGTATGTACACAATAAGTGCATTGTATCAACTTATTAATTGAAATGTTAGTACATATATATATATATATATATATATATATATATATATCCCCACCTCACCCGCCACCCCCACCCCCCGCCATGGCCTCCATCAATAATTATGAATGCCCACACACCCCCCGCCCCACCCCAGTTCCTGTGTCCTGGCGCCAGCTCTGAGTTAGTAGAATGTCTAAAGTGGACCATCGAAATAAAGTGTTATTAAATATTGTTTTGATATCTTACTTTTTACATTCCTATACCAGGACCATTGTTTTCCTTGTTTCACTGTCAGTTAGTTAAACAGTGCTTAATTAATAATGCATGGAAAAGCATTGACACGATTCTCTTAGACAAAAAGAAGATAAACATGACAGAAATTAATTGGATCAAAGAAAAGGTCAATGAAACAGTCCATTTATAACATTTAAAGAGTTTTTGTTTAATGTGCATTGGAAGATGTTGCCGTTTTATTTTTTATTTAAAAGAAAATACTTCCTGTAAGCCACCACGACTGCTTTAAAGAATATTAAGAGAATTAAGAAACCTGAAACCAATTCTATCTCTTTCTGTTCTTTCTCGCTAGATGACTCAGGAGCAGTACATCCTGGCTTCTCAGCCAAACCCCCTCCAAAGGCCGGGATGTGCTACTGTGTACCCTGTGGGGATTTATGGCTGGCGAAAGCGCTGTCTTTATTTCTTCATCCTCCTCCTCCTCGTCACCATGATCGTCAACCTAGCCTTGACCATCTGGATCTTAAAGGTCATGAACTTCACCGTGGTGAGCACTTCTTTTATTGTGTTCCTCTCTCTCTCATTATGCTTTTTCCCCCCCTTTTAACACTGGTGCAATTACTATGGCTTTTACTTATATGACCAATCCTTACAGTGATTATTAAACATTGGTGCATAACTTGTCCTGTTACAGACATGAATTATACCACAAATTGGGCTACTTGTTGAAGAGAGATGTGCTATTACTTCCATAGTCCAACAATGAAGGAAGGATGTAAGCCTTATCTAGGGACCTAATTATCATTGAGACTTTGGGGTGGGCTGTTTTGCCAATTTTATACCTAGAACACACTAGCAACTGCATATAGATTCTGTAGAAAGTTCTAGCATTCTAGCCATTAAATAATAATAACATATACTTCTGATTTTAATTATATATCAGTAAATGTTGCTAAAATAGCGAAATAATCACCACTCATATGTTCTTCAGAAAATGTAAAAATCTAGTTGTATCTGATTCTCAGCAACTTGGTGTACATTTGTTGTATTCACTCATTGACTTAAATTATCTTTCTTTCTATTTGTGTGAATGGTCTTACTCAGATGGTCAGGTGTACTAGCTAGCAAGCATGAGGTCACAGCACTTTATTTACCCAGCTGATTTGTCCTTGTTTAAGAGCATCTGCCAAACATGCTGGCTATACAGAATTACAAAGCATGGGCTGTCTGGATCAGCGGAGTTGTGAACCTACTCAAAAATGAACACTCTGTGGTTTGTCTGCCGAGACAGAAAGAAGAAATGAAAGGCTTTTGTGGGCTTGTACGAGTGTGTGTGTCTGTATGATTTAGGGAGTGACTGTGTAAGAACTGGGAATTACAATAGAACTACAATACCTCTTTGTAGAGCTAGCATGTGTTTGAGTTTCTGCTACTGTAACACATGACAGGCTCATGAAACCTCTTTTTAGCATATGTGCTCATATGTGGTCGTAGGCCCTACTGTGTAGTAGTGTTGCGTGATATGCTCCTTAGTCATAGTCTTAGCAATAGTTTTACTTAATTTATCATTAATTTATTTATGTACTTGTTCATTTACTCATTTATTTAAATTATTTAATTAGTTTTAATATTGTGGGAAATTAGTATCGTTTTCAAAAATTTTGTTGGTGATAAAGAAAGATGTTGCGTAGGAATATTTCACCCAAAAGGTAAGCCTTTATCACACAGGCAATTTGAAAACTTTGCACGAGAGTTATTCCGGTGAAGGAGTCTCAAATCACAGTCAATTATTCACTTCAGAAAATGGAAGCACAAAAAACTGACTGAGCTTTTGGTATCTGTCACTGCATTAACGCCACATTAAATTCTCTCAGAGACGACGAGAGCTGAATCTACCTTATACTGATAACGGTAGGCTATATTAACTATCTAATTTATTAGCTCAATTCTTCTCTTGTAGACCTTACATTAATGATAGTGAAAAAAGAATCAGTTTTTTTTTTTTGGTAACATTTTATTTTAAGGGTCCAGATTTGTTTAATTACTGCTGATTTTTCCATTATAAATTGCTTAAATAGTGTAATAAAGACAATTTGACCCCCTAATCTAAAGTGAAAGTTTTATCCTCATTAATTATGGCACTTATTGAGTGATATTTAAGTTTATTGACCAGATTAAGCCAATAATTAAGGATAAACTGCCACTAATTCAGTACAAATAAAGACAATTTGACCCCCTGTTCTAAAGATATGTTCTTATTTACACTATTAGTTTGTTTAGCAGTAATTCTGCAACGTGATCTCACGAGAATGTGTATTTTTATGTAAAGTGTGGTTCTACATTCATCTAACACGTACATGGACAGCACTAAACATTTCGCTC
Organism: Rhinogobio ventralis; assembly: GCA_039654625.1. Lineage (NCBI taxonomy): Eukaryota > Metazoa > Chordata > Actinopteri > Cypriniformes > Gobionidae > Rhinogobio > Rhinogobio ventralis. The sequence goes on along the minus strand of CM077195.1, from coordinate 13,384,176 downwards.
TGTTTGTGACTTCTGCTGCAAACTCGGTTCAAAGGATTACGTTAAACAAAACTACACTTTAAAACCTTAAAATGAATAACATTTCTGTAATCATTTAACCATTATTTATCATGTAATACTTATTTTGTTCGCCGTGGGACACAATGACTAGAAAGTACACCAAAACGCAACATAAATTCACAAAAAGACACCAATTTAATTTGTTCGCTGTAATCCACATCTTTAGAATCCATACGAGGAACTTCTTTACCCAGCGATCTTCATCTTTATCTTCAACAGCGACCGTAAACATTGCGTTTTACAGCAGTGATATCAAACACTCATTGGCTCTTGCCTGCTTCGTCACAGATTGCTACATGCCGTGTTTTAGTGTTTGAATGAGAAACGCGCGCCTTTAAATAGTGGAGTGAAGCTTAAATGAAATAACTTAAATTGTGCTCTGTACCTCATACAAAACTATATCACCAGAGAGGACTGCGACTGCAACACATCGTCATTCAGACTACTATTGGTACCGCTTTTGACATTTTCACAATAAAGAAATGATTGTGATCACACTTTTGTTAGTTATGTGTTTCTTTATAACCCTACATACTTTTAAGAAATGGTTATGTGTAGGTTTAGAGGTTTGAGTGAGTTTAGTGGCTCAAAATATCATTTTAATGCTATATTGTTACTCAAATTTTTTCATTTTAATTTTCCCAAACATTTCTGCCCATTAAGTTGTATTGTCATTTTTTATTCTCTGTAAAATGGTTATGTTTGGGTTTAGGGATATAACATGTATCTATAAAATGGTAAAAGGGAAATTGTACATCTTTTTTATGATATAAAATATATTTTATGTTTTCTGCTGTAAAAGCATAATACGTTTGTTTAAATGTTGCCAATACGTTCATGTACCTTTCACCATTTATCCAAATGTACAAAAACGTATTTTTGTCTGTAAAAGCTGCTTATTAACTTATATAACAAATAACTGCCATAATTGAGAATATAACTTTCACTTTAGAATAGGGGGTCAGATTGCCTTTATTAGAAACTTACTGTATTAATGACAGTTTAGCCTTAATTATTGGCTCAATAAGTGCCATAATTAATGAGGATAAAACTTTCACTTTAGATTAGGGGGTCAAATTGTCTTTATTACACTATTTAAGCAATTTATAACGGAAAAATCAGCAGTAATTAAACATAATTACTAGCTTATTGTTCAGTTAACTTAACAGAATGGCACAGAAATATAATTACATCACTACACAAAAATAATATATGGCTTAATAAGTTGTTAATAATGGCTAATATGCCCTTACTATAATGTTAAGTTAATCATTAATTACTATTGTGTCCATCCTTAACTAATGCATAATTGTGAACAAGCAAATCATTAATTACTAGTTTAACTAATGCATAATTCCGGACCCTTAAAATGTAAAGTTAATCATTAATTACTAGTGTGTTCGTGCTTAACTAATGCTTAATTGTGAACAAGTTATTCATTAATTAATGCTTAACTAATGCATTATTCTGGACCCTTAAAATAAAGTATTACCTTTTTTTTAAGTCTGTGTCTGCTTTTTATTTTCGTGCAGTGTTCAGAACTACAATATTAAAGGCACAATATGTAACATTTTTGGAATAAAAAAACCTTTTCTGTGCGATGCCTATCAATGACATTATACCCTCGATTTCCAAGGGTGCTGTATTTTGTAGAAACCATGGGAACAACTAAGACGCTTTAATATATTGTATGTTTTATTAGACAGATGAGCAACTGTTTGAATACATTCATCAACAGAAATCTAATCATTGCTCCACAAAATTAAGGCGTCATCAAGCTACGCCTTTGTTTTGAATAAGCGACCGCTAGCGGCAAAAAATTACATATTGTGGCTTTAACGCTCTGAAGTCGGCGCCGGTGCCTCCACCTAGTTTTTTTTCTTATTAGTGCGAAAGAGACTCAAAATAATCTGTCGATTTTGGTCAAACAGGCAAGTGTTATACATTATTATAATATTTTAATAATACATTATTAAAAGTTTATACTTTTATTTGTGTATACTCACAATAAAAACAAAATGTTGTGCTTTTTGAAAAATAAAGAAAACAAACATGATGTGATCTGCAGCCTCTCTCAATTAAGTCTTTTCTGATTCTCTTTAGAAAATGAACTAACTTAGTGAATACTTGTCACACAAACATGAGACGTGTCTAAAGAAACGTTGAAATGTCAGGTTTTAAATTATTTATGTAATCTGTTTGAAAAGAGAGCGATGTCAGTCGTTCGTGAGCCTCTTCATTAGTGTTAATGCGGCCACGCCCACGGAGCGCGTGTTCTTTTGAAAGTCAAATACTGACACGATCTATGAGAACAAAGTCAACGCCCACATCAACTCGAATAAACACATCAAGATTAGAGCATGTACTACATCTTTTTGAGACGCGGTGAGGAATAATCCTGGAATAATTTACCTCAGAAGAAGCTGTTTATTTCTAAGAGTAACGGATCCAGCCGAGGATTGTGAGGTAAGTTTATTCTGTTAGTGTCTGTGAATATTAAACCGCAAAAGATCATTTAAAAATGAATCCTGCTGCAACATAAAATGTCATAGACGTAAAACTGTTTAGACAAGATTTCTTTGGCCTGTTTTGGACAGATTATGAAGTGTTTATTGTAAAATAGCCTAGTGTCACGTCAATAAAGCTTTTGTTCACAAATTTCTGCTCAGATGCTATAAATATAGTACCAGTCAAAAGTTTTGTGTTCAATATGCTACTTGTTGTAGCCATTAAAACGTAAAATCCATTTAAAACAATGTTTTCTATTTTAATATACTGTAAAATATAATTTATTTCTGTGATGCAAAGCTGAATTTTCATCAGCCATTACTTCATTTATTCAACCAAGAATCCTGAAAAAAGTATCACAGGTTATAAAAAAATATTAAGAAGCACAGCAGTTTCCAACATTGATAATAAATCAGCATATAAGAATGATTTCTGAAGGATCATGTGACACTGAAGACTGGAGTAATGGCTAATGAAAATTCAGTTTTACATCACCAAAATAAATTAGATTTTAAAGTATATTAAAATAGAAAACCATTAGTTTAAATTGTAATAATATTTCTGTATTTTTTATAAAAAATAAATAAAATAAAATAAATGCAGGCTTGATGACCATTAGACTTCTTTCAAAAACATTAAAAATCTTTTGACTGTTACTGTATATAACTTAAATATAATAGGCCTATACAAAATTTTGTTCACATGCTGTGCAATATCAGCAATAATGTTTTGTGTTACCAGTGGACATTATATTAAGTTTATTCTTTTATGATTTGAGAATCATAGTGACCTGATACTGGCCCACACAGGACATTGTGCCTTTGTCTCTCACTTTATTTTGTTGACTATATTCTAAATAAACTACAAAAAAAATATTTTGTCCTGTTCCTTCGGCTCCCTCTCAGTCACATACCTGACTCAAAGGCTCGTTCATTATGCGGCTCATTATGCATTCTTTTGTTCTCTCAAAAGAATGCATAATGAGAACGAGCCTCTGTAAATCACAGCATTATTCATGATCATTCACACCCCTTTGCATACGGCCTTTGTAAAGAAAAAATGTCTTACAAAATTTAAATCAATGTATTGTTTTATGTAAATGAGTAGGCACAATGCTTCTCACATCAGTTTCACATCACATCAAACTCTAGGCAACAACACCCATTAGTCAAAAGTCTTGTGGACACATATCTATTGTGTGTTTTGTGGCCTTATTTCAGTGACTTACTTTTTTTTTTTTCAAAAACCACGCATAAGCGCTATTCACTCAAAAATACAAGCATGTACATACATGTTGCTAACATATTATGGTAGCCCAGTTTGTGCTGAATACAGTGCAATTACACTTTTGCCATTAATGTGTTTATAAGCATCTGAAAAAAGCACAAATGATTGAATTGAGTGTGTCAAAACTTCTAAAGGGCCCCAAAACTGTGCAGACCTGTAAAAGAGGACTGTTATTATATAATTTTTGTAATATTATTATTAATAATAAAAAACGCACCCTCTCGTCTCATATTTTGTATCTTGTTTTGGGGCGTAAATCTATTGAATTATTCAAGAATACAGTTGTGATCCGCAATCAAAATTCCTTTAGGTACTTTATATCATGAAAATTGCCATGTGACTGCCAAAGGGACTGTACCATATACACAAACGTATAACTTTGGACTTTATCTTGACAAACCTTGAGTTGCCTCTCAGGTGGGTATTTCCCCAACTACAATGGCAGATTTCAACAAACCTTTTGATTTATCATAAAATGAGCCACCAGAGTTGGACTGAATGACCACATATAGGCATATATTTCCCAATTATTCCTTGTTATCATGACAATAATAATGATAATAATAATAATAATAATAAAATATATATTCTAGTTTAAAGTCTAGTTTATAACCCATGTGCCAATTTCTTAGAAATGCACTCTTTGTATTCACATTAGTTTCATTATATGGTGTACATTTGACTATTTTTAAGAAAGGTTTATATTTAATGACTCTTAAAAAATGGTGGAATCATTAAGTAAAAAGTAAAACCTCGAATACATAATTAAAAACTAAATATAAGTAATAATAAAAAAAAAAGTATGTGTAATATTAACAAGTATCATGAACTATTATTTAATTTAATTATTATAATGATTTGTGTGTGTTGTGTGTTGTCTGTCAAATCTTATACCAGTAAATCATGGGGTCATGGGGAGAATCAGAAGAATTGACTGTGGGCCGCTCCTAAATTGGGCCGGTAGTACCACTTCGACATGAAAGCAGTTTCACATGGGACGCGAAAAACAAGTCTCTAGATTTACAAAAATGTAAAAAAATAAAATATTTATTCTATATTAATATTAACATAAATATGAACATAAATATGAACATGTATTGTCTTCAAGTCTTCATGTGCACAGCTCTTTGTAGCGAATTGTAAATATTATTATATGGCATATATAAATATTACGCATGCAGTAAGGCGAGCTACATGACTTCTCCCCTGCTTTCTCCATGCTTCACACATGCGGAACATGTGGTACATTATTGATAATTGAAGTAACTAATCACACATCATTACTTTTTATTTAAAGGAGTGCATGCATTAAAATGTTTCGTTTTCTCGTATCACTTGGCCGAGAGCACGCATGCTCTCTCACACTCCCACGCGCGCATACCCAGAGAGAAATAACAAAATATTACGCCAAACTTCAGTTGATAAACATCAGGGATGGTAACAAAAAGGTTGCAAGTTTATCCTTTGCAAGGAATGATCCATCACTGTGGCGTCTTTCAACAAGGCACTTAGACCAACTTTCCTGGGGGAATGTTCTTTTAATGGGTGTACTGGATGTCGCTTTGTTTTTTCTCAAGTTAGTTTTATTAATATTTAATGTCTTGGTGGTTTCCTGAAACTAGAGTCTCTGTCCTTTTATACAGAACAAGAGGCGTACCATTTAACTTTCCTTTTTCTTAACAGAGATGTGGCCTAATAGTGCAGGCTCATACATATTAAACACATGCTCATGTGGGAGTTACAGGTTCGAGTCTGACCTGTGTTGTGTTCTCATTTCTATTACCTTTCACTATCCTCGTTTTCCTGTCATATATTCACTGTTTTAATATAATAATAAAAAACAAATTACGTCTTCACTCCACATTATTTAAACATGAGAACCCCACAAGGGCTTTTAAGCATACACTATCTTACACTATAAGTATCAGATAAATATCTTTATAGTGTCATCAGGGTACTTGATGTATTTTGCCTTACAGTGTCAGTTCTATTAACTATAGCAAACTGTACGTTCCCTCCTGTGATTACTAACTTACCCTGTGCAAATCTCCAGCTATACAGAAACCACCAAGTAATGCCGAAAATGAAAGTCATATGGAATTGACCGCATATGAGGGGCGAACACTTTAACACAGTAACTCGTATTCGTTGCTACAGCAACGAGAGCTTGATAAACTAATCATAAGTTACATATCTATCCATTTTCACCAATTTCTGCAAAATGTGTATTTTCCAACTCAATTTACCTGCCTGGTCACCAGCTATTCCAGCTGTAATATCCCATAATCCCCTGAGGGGCCACTGCTTGGACTGGATATATATATATATGTATGCAAATCAGCTTGGTCAAGTCAAGTCAATCCACCCCTACTGTTTTCATAAATGGCCCCCGACAATCAAATCTCCACTAAGCAGCCCAAAACAACAAGGGGGGAGACGGAGGAAGAGATGGAGAGACTGAGTGAGCGAACATCAGGCTTGGGGGAAGGGAAAAAGGCAGATGGGTAATTTCACAGGAGCCGTTAGCAAGTCTCTAGGGTTGGCGGATTCTGCTGTTACTAAATCCAATTGTGCAGATGAATTTCCTTCCCGTTAACCCATGAAGCTGAATATTCCACTGATATTAGTCAAATCCCTCACAGTGATAAATGCCACACAAGTCATAATTCTGTGTGTGTGTGTATCTGTTGTGAACAAAGGAAATAGCTACACATATATGTGTACAGTAATGTTTGTTTTTCTTCTGTCCTTTGTTTGGACAGTTGTACGGAAAACCTGAAACGCAGTGGAAAAAAAAATCTAAGATTACGAGAAAAAAAGTCGTAGCAATTCAAGAATAAAGTCGTTATATTTTGAGAATAAAATCAAAATTATGAGAATAAAGTCGTAGTATTACGAGAATAAAGTGTCATGTTTGGGTTGTCCATATTTGACCCACACATGGATTGAAACAACCCAGCATTTTTTAGAGTGTAAAGTAAACTGCACTTTTTCAAAGGATGTGCATTCATTACATGTGTAGCAGGCGAGACTAAAAAAAAAGAAACTCTAAATATAGCTGACTACGCCACCCTGCTGACCAGGGAAATATTAATACTTATGAACTAACCACATACCAAGGACACAGAGGATCGTGGTTTCAAAAGGAACGTGGATACTAAAAACACAAAAGCTTATTTATTCGATGTTCAAGCAATAATCGTAAAAGCATTAAAAGACTGTAGGACCCGGTTAGAATAGATGGAAGACACTAGAAAACGTGAAAAGGAGACCGAGGCTTGCCAATGGCAGGTAAGCTAGTTTAATGAGTACCAGGCTCCTATATCACAATCTTACCACCTTGTGCATAGGTCTCACCACACCACACGCACACCAGTAAGGTCAAGCATAATCACACTGCACTCTGTGACTGTAACGATACTGCTCCGAGACTCAAAGGTTGAGGATCCAAATGCAGCTTTATTGGAGGGTATTCCACAGTCGTAGTCAAGAGTACAGGCAATGAGTCAATTAACAGGCAGGCAGTCCAAACAAACAAAGCAGGGGACAGAGGCAAAGGGTAATCTGGGAAACAGCCAAGAAATCCAAAGAACGAAGAGACATGAAACCAGGAAAAAGCGCTCAAAAATGCAGTGTTACACTAAACAAGACTTAGCAAAGAATGACATGGTGAACAGGCTATATATAGGTAGAGGTAATGAGGTAAATGAGACACAGGTGTAAACAGTGAGTGCTGATGAGTCCAGGCAAAGGATTATGGGTGATGTAGTCTATGATGGAATGACAGTCCGGGTTGGAGTGCCCTCTGGTGGTGATCAGGGGCACTTACATTGGTGAATTGAGTCCCACTACCCATGGATTGAGTAAGAACATAAAGTAAGTGTTTACATTAGTCCTGTCAATCGATTAAATCGACACATTCTTTCTGTAATTAATTGTGATTAATCAGCATTTTTAAATATTTTTATGTTGCAATAATTTCACAATTACTCTACAATTAATGTAGAAACTACTTAAAGACAGTATATTTTAACAGTATAATTGAAAGCTATATCAATTTCTACATTTATTAGGCTTTTAAAAATATAACAGCTTTTAATTTAAGTGAACTTAACACAATCTTCACATAAACCCATTATAATAAATGTCATATTTATTTGTGCCCTTCCTACCTGTCTAACAGGTATAGGGAATATACAGAAATTTAATAAAGTTATCATACAGTCTGCACTGCATAAATAATCAATTAAATATAGATTAATCCTTACTAAAGCTACAAGCAACCTTTGTTATTTGATTAACATTAATAACAGACAGTATTAGACGCTGCTGTCACTTTAAGATCTGCTGCTGCCGAACATGACGCGGATCTGACGCTCTGCCATGCGCATCAAATTTTTTTCACAACTCTTTAACCCTTAAATGCATGACTGTTTCTATATCTAACACGGATGGATCTCTACCGGTCACAATATTATAAAACTATAAAATAGTATAAAATTAGAGTTACAGAAGAATAAAATAAAGCATTTTTTGTTACCTTTTGGAGTGTGGAAAGGTTCAGATTGAGCAGATGTTTTATACCATCATCACTGTCTTTGTCAGATCTCATTTCCCAGTACATTCCACATCTGGCTCATATTCGCAATCTCAAACATATCAAAACTATCATTTTCAGCATCTTCAAAATATTTTTTTTGGTCTGGACTCTATAGCAGCTTTCACTGGCCAAGGAGTCGATGTCCTCACAATAACAGATTAATTCATTAAGAAAATGTTGTGCAAGTTTAACTCAGCAATGGTGCTGTGAACATCACATACCTTTGAAAATCAAGCATTTAGTTGATCCTGATAAGCGCACATCGTCACAGTTATAAACACGATGGGTTTCTTCTTCCATAAGGGGGTTTGGCATCACAACAACTTTGTTTCCAGGTTGTTAAAGAACAAAACACATCTTCTGGAGAATTAATCTTACTCCTGAAGTGTTTCCTATTTTGTGGAGAGGAGAAAGGAGGCGTGCCGAACAGAAAATAACCCCTAACCCTACACCACACCCTGAGAGACAGCTTTCGCAACCAATGATAAAGACCTTTCTCCACACTACTCCAACCTGCAGATACCTACACTTGATTTTGTGTGCCATATATGCATCAGATGTTCAACCAAAGGTCTGAGGCTGAGACTTGTAGGACAGGATAGAAGTTGTTTATGCACAAGTAAGTTAAAGTGATCACCAAACATTCAACAGCATATAGCACAGCGACAACAGACAGATGGGGGCAAAATGTATTTAAATAGTACGATTTTTCTCTGGAAAACTGTACCCTTCCCCCGATCTGTGAATACTTTTGTACATGTGATTTTTTAATTTTTAATACATTTGTAAAGATTTCAAACAAACTTCTTTCACATTGTCATTATGGGGTATTGTTTGTAGAATTTTGAGGAAAATAATGAATTTAATCAATTTTGGAATAAGGCTGTAACATAACAAAATGTGGAAAAAGTGAAGTGCTGTGCATACTTTCCGGATGCACTGTAAGTACAGTAGATTGTAGCTTCTCCCCAACACTGGTCAGTTCATATTTTTGTGAGTTTGGTCTTTGAGGTAAGAGACTAGAGAGTTTGTGTAGAATGAAAGAGAAAGAAAGTGGGCCAAAGAACTTTACATCTTTGAACTTTGAGTGAAGTTATAATAATAATGAATTTGCCCTCTTTCAGAGGAAGTGCACAGAGGTTGTCACACAGCCCCCTCTCTCTCTTTGTTCCTCTCCATCAGTCTTATTCTGTTTCTCGTTTTTGGAATGCGTATGAGGCTGAAAGCCTGTTTTGAAAGTTGGTGCATCATAAGCAGATAGATGGAATTCAGCATCACTGTGTGTGTTGTATGTGTGCTTGAGCATAAACTGAACGTGTAGGCAACTTTTGATCAGGCATTTAGTTAGTGGCATTATCTGAGCAGCATCAGATATTATTCTCATCATACTTCATTTTTATTGATATATTGATTTATTCAAACCCTACTAGCTTGAAATGAGTTTGGATCAGTAACTGAGAAGATCCATCCGAGCATATCTTTCATTCATAGCAGTTTTCCCTCATTATTTCTAAATGGAATATTACAGAGCAAGCTGGTTTTGATATAAAGGGCAAGGCAATCATTTATGCATGCTTCCTGTTTGGTCTGCTTATTAGAGATTTGATGAATAAGGTTCCACATTTGAATGATTGCTTCCTGATTGTTTATTAAGTTTCAATGTCATGGGTCGCAGTAGTAAAAGGACAGACGTAGCAGTATGCCTGTGTGTGCATGCACCATATTTTTTCTTATTTTTTGTTTAAATGAAATTAAAGCTGTTGCTATGAAAATTAATATTATCTCAAGTGTCTTATCTTAAGTTGGTTTTTTTTAAACACATGAGCTATTCAGTACAATAGAAGTAGAAAAGCTTTCAATTCCAAAACAACAAAGCCCCAGGCAGAAAAAAAGAGATAAAAATAGATTTATAATAAAAGAAAGAGATAAGCAATGAGATAAACAATGAGAAGGGTTATGAGTTCAAATGCACAGTTGCTACTACAGTATTCATCAAATCTAGTGTTAATATGAAGGCTTTTTTTTTTTTGCATCCTGGAGAAATGTGAACTAAAATGTGAAGTTGTGTAGTGGTTAAGGTTCAGGACTGGCAACTGAAAAACTGCTAGTTTGAACCCTATAGGGTTTGGCCTATTTTATTGCCATAATGATACATTTCTGAGAGATTGGTAATATCAGCCAAAACACAAGTTGTTTCAGAGGCATAGCAAGGTATTAGTTACTCTACCATTCAAAAGTTTGGGTTTGGTAAAATGTTTTGATGTGTTTGATATAAGTTTTTTGCTCACCAAAGCTGCAAAATACAGTAAAACAGCAATATTATGAAATATTATTTCCATTTAAAATAACTCCTTTCTATTTTAAAATATTTTAAAACGTAATGTAATTATGGGATGATAAAGCTGAATTTTCAGCAGCCATGACTCCAATCTTTATCATCACATAATCAGGCCTGTGTCACGAGGAGGCAAATGGGGAATTGCCACCTCAGATCTGATTTATGCCCCCTCAGTTTCAATTTGTCCCCCCTCAACCCTCGAAACGCAGTTGATTTTAATCATTTGACGCGTACAATCACACCGGTGTGATCAACTGCTAAATTCAAATGTGCTTTCACTCTTTGGCTACCACTGAGCCAGAGACAGACATGGTCAGTGCTTTTCATATTCACTGTTTCTAACCACATACCCCCGGTTTCACAGACAAGGCTTAAGCCTGGTCCCAAACTAAAATGCATGTTTGAGTTGTCTTAACTGAAAGCAACTTGCACTGACATATCTTAAAATATGTCAGAGCCATTGTTCTGTCTCAAGATGCAAACCAGTTTTTTTTTTTTTTTCAGTTTATAAAAGCTACTTAAATGGCCTAATTGGACTAAGGCCTAATCCTGGCTTAATCTAAACCCTGTCTGTGAAACCGGGCCATAATGTTTATTTTAGGTTTCAGACTTTTATAGAGACTTTTAAATTAAGTACAACAACTACTACTACTACAAAAAAAAATCTATTTTGTTAAATACACACTGATGTCTATGGAAACGATAACAAACAAATATCAATCCTTTAAATTATAATTTGAAGACTTTTATTAGTCTTAGGGTGGGTTGCACCAACAAGGATTAAATTAACTTCAGTTTAGAGCTAATCTAGGATTTGTTGATCTAGGCTTTATTTTAAATCGAGTTTAATTTTAATTTTAAACCCAGATTAACAAATCGGGGATTAGAATTTAACCTGCGATTAAAACCTCCATTTACGATTAATTTTCGCCGCCATGATGGATTCCCCATTGACAGTAACAATACTAATATTCAATTTCCTTCTTTATTGACCACTAGAAACTCTCTCTCTCTGACATAAGCTCTTGACGATAAAATAAATAAACTTGTCAAATGTCAGCTGTCTTGCGCACGGTAAAACAATACATACATACACTCTCAGAAAAAAAATGGTAAAAAAGCTGTCAGTACCCTTTAAAAAGGCTCTAATATGTAGCATTTAGGTACTAATATGTAAACTTTTGGTACAAAGGTGTACCTTTTAAAAGGGTACCGCCCCAGTGACTGTCACAGTCACTAGCTCAGTCTCCCTCAGCACTTCAACTTCCAGAATCCTCCTTGCTCACCACCTGCACACACTCCACCGTCACCCGCACCTGCCAGCAATCACCCTCATCATCACATCCTATTTAAGCAACCTCACAAGTGTCTGGTCTTGTCTCTCATGCACCTACGGCAATACTTACCTGCTATACTCATTCTGTCTTCTGTCCTTACATTTTTTTTCTGAGAGTGTGTAAAAAAAAAAAAAAAAAAAAAAAAAAAATCTTACTGACCCAAACTTTTAAACGGTAGTGTTTTTTTTTTGTTTGCAAAAATGGAACTTTAGTTCATTGAATACATAGCTGCTTATTTATTTCAGCAACAGTCCTGTGTGCTGTGATAATGGGATGTTTTAATATATTATATGACTAGGTTATAAACAAACAATAACTTCCTCCCAGTAGATTCAGGCCCAATCCCATTTCTACCCCTTAGCCTTTCACTTAACCCCTACCCCTTTGTTTTGCGTGTTCACATGAAGGGGTAGGGGTGTCTCGATTCTCTTTTGGCTGAAGTGGTAGGGGTAAGGGGAAGGGCCAAATAGCCCTTGAAACGAAGATTTTTCGGGACCACACTACGAACGAAGGGGTATGATAATTTTCCCTGCATACACCGACTACCATGCTGCTAGAATGCGTGTAGTGATGTTGCCACTCGGGATCGATCACTTATGTGTTGCCTGGATGCAAGTTTCTCCGTAGACAACCATTTGAGTGATTTGAACTAATAATTAATAAATTAATAATACAGTTAAAAATATATATCTGGTCATCCTTCATAACGCAGTCGATATTTATATCACGTATTGTCTTGCATCTCCAAAGCAACAACTGACTCGTTTGTATTACATTGCAAAGAGCTCTGTTAGCAGCACCACAGTAGAAAACAAAACCATATCCGTACCCACCGGCTCGGATCGGCACGGAATGGAACGGTTAACAAACAAGGAGAACAGTTTGGCCCGATGTAAAAGCGGCTCCACCAGTCTTGTATGTTCTGTATCATTCTCTATCGTCTTAGGAAACTCGATAGCTTATACATTTTTTAACTGAAAACGAGTGCTGTTTTCTTAAGTCGAAATACAGCGCAAAACAATGTTGGGAGTAAGTAATTTGTTATACGTTCCCGCACCTGATTTCTGTTAGATATAGCCTATGCACTTCCCTGCTGTTCATACTGGTTAAATGTTACAGGACACGAAACGGGGTATGATGATGTGTAATGGTGTAGTAGTGGTGTCCCATTTCTTAGGGGAATATTTTCACCCCTATGCCTTGCCACTCTGTTTCAAGGGGCAAGGGGAAGGGGTAGGCATAGGGGTAGGGGTAAGCGACGGGGTATAAAATAGAATTGGGATTGGGCCCTAATCTTACAATTGGACCTCACGGCTACACATAAAAAAAAAAAAAAGAGCATTTTTTAAATTTTATTTATTAATTTATTACAGTACTGTTGTGAATATGTATTCATATATGATATCACAACATGTCATGAACAACAAGTTTGGTAAATTGACCAATTTAAATCTCATGAATCTAAATACATCACAGTAACTGTTAATTTCTAACAGGACACAACTGAAAAATGACTCGCGGTCTGGAGGGGGATTAATTGTAAACTCGGGAACAGCTCTGAATGATTCACAGGCTGAGTGAGTCTGAGTCAAACTACTAATTCAGAACGCCCTTTTGAGATACATTTTTTCCTCCTTTAGAATAGTGTGCACAGATGAACAGTGCAAAATAAGACCAGAATGTGTATTAAGAAAATAAATGGGGTCAATTATGATTAGAATTTGTTGAATTTAAAACCACGTTGCTCCAGGGGAATTGTCGATATAATAGCTTGAAAGTTGCAGAAACAATTTCACTGGCTTTGGTAACGATTTTGGCTGGTTATACAACACTGTTATGAAACTGTATATTTGTAATTATGCAAATACAAAATTACCATATTTAAAAGCTGATTGTATGAAAATATACTTGGGTGGGGAACGTTTAGAGTTCATCCAGCATGAACCATCGGCGTATTTGTGTTTTCTTATCACTAGTTGCTGACAGATTAAACTTTCTCCCAACGTCTGCGACATGTTTGTTTCCTGGCCAGTGGTGGTGACAGTATGTTGATTCAGACGTGAGGTATGACAAAACCCGGGACAGATGCTGAGACAATATGGCTCTCGTAATCACTGATCTGTCACAGCGAGACATGCTCTTTGTATAAATAATTGTGTGTGCGTGCATTGTGCATCTAATGTTGCCTTCCCCATTTAGTCCAATATTTCTGACACATATGGCGCAGATCCACTTCAATGCTGTATTTGAGTGTATGTGTTGGCGAAGAGAGATGGAGGGAGTGAGAAAACGAAAGACTGCTGACTGCACTGATTCGTATCTGTAGTGAGAAGAGGTCTGAAGAGTGGGAGATATTCAGAGCAGGGTGTTGTTTTGCTGCCTCTTTTGACAGCTAATCCACTGAAAAGTGAATAATGGCAGGACTAGCTGTTTCAGTATTGTTTTAAGAAACACCAATCAGCACTTTTAGTGGAGGCACACCTGAATTCTCACCTTGCTCCTGCAGTATATCACCTAGCCATCAGGCTTAATGCTCCCCGAAGAGTTCAGAGGGTCAGCCGAAGGCTTGTGTATGTGTGCTGCTTTAGCAAATGGTTGAGCGAATTGAAAGACAGCCATAGTTTTAGTATTTGCACTGACTTGTTTGTAAAACTTTTTAGTTTTTAAAGGGAAAATATCAGGGACAGCAGAATTTATTTGGCTTGTTTGAAACATAGTTTGATGTACTGTGTAGTAGACGTTGCTAGAACGCTTATGCTGATGCCTTCACATGCTTGTCGGAAAATCCTGCTTTTTGCTGTCATGCTCAAGAATTGTTATGGTCTTTTTCCTGTGTAAATAATGTAACTGTCTACCACAGTTAAGGATACCCTACTTAAGGGGGCCATGATTAAGGGATTTCACTTTTTTAACTTTAGTTAGTGTGTAATGTTGTTGTTTGAGCATAAACAACATCTGCAAATTTATAATGCTTAAAGTTCAATGCAAAGGGAAATATTTTCTTTTACAGAAATCACTTTTTAAGAACTACAACAAGCTTATTCTCGAGTTGGTGACATCACTAACCACATCACAAACCCTAAAATTTACATAAACCCTGTCCCAGGGAACACATAAAAAAAGAGGGTGAGGCCATTTAGAGAAGAGGGTTGTTGTAGTAGAGCATATTTAGCTCAAGCTGTCGCATCCGTCTTTTCACCTTTATTGTAATACAGTATTTGTAACACAAGTGGAATATCATGTCATAAAAAAACAAGATGACAACATAAGTTATAACCGTAATTAAACTAAACTAACTGTTCTATCTTCATGCAGCATATATTCTAATATACAAAAATGCAGTAAAAATAGTAACATTGTGAAACATTACAATTCAAAGTACTGTTTTCTATTTTACTAAAGTGTAATTGATGAGAGTGACATGATGCTTCAGAAATCATTCCTCAAGATACATTCCTTATTATTATCATCACATTTAATAATAAGAATATTTGGTTACTTCAGAACTAAGAATGAACAATACTTCTACAGCATTTATTAATCTTAAAGTTAATTTTAACATACACAAATACATTATTGAAAACAATGTTGTATTTATTAACATTAGTTCATGCGCTGTGAACATGAACAAACAACACTGAAAAAACAGGAAACACATATTGTCCAATTTACTTAATCATATTATTTGCGTAACAACGTAACAAAATTGTGTTTCTCTTCTAAATGTGAGTTCTTTGCTTTCGATTAATGTAATTCTCTAAAATGTGCAATCTACTTTTTAAACTATTTGGGGTGAGAATGTGAACCAATTAAGTACTTGAAAATGATTTTTGCTAAAACTGTAGTTCAGCATGCTTTGCTTGGGACTTGACATGTAGAGTAAAATTGTTGAAATTAAGTGTTATTGTATATGAAAAGGAGGAGACTTTATATTGTTTAATTATGTTGTAATTATTAGAACTATTTAAATGACACTGGGTTACCATAGTGGAGAAGAGTGGAGCAATTGCTTAGGCTGTGGACTGATACAGCACATGGCATTAGCTTAAAGAGCATTTCATACTTAGCACTTGGCCTGTTCATTATGTGCTATTGCTGGCTAATAGAATAAAAACTAGTTAGTACAGTCTTCAGTTAAATGTTAGTAATACATTAACTAATGCTAACAAATGAGAAGTGTTACCAAATATTTTTGTGGAAAAGGTGAAACACTTTTCTGTATTCTCTGATGAGTAGAAAGTTCAAAAGAACAGCAATTAAAATAGAAATAGATTTTTTTGTAACAATACTGTCATTTTTTTGATCATTTTAATACACCCTTGCTGATCCCCCCCCCCCCCCCCCTCCTATTATAATATATAATAGCTAACAATATTGCTGTATAGTAATAGTGGTCAAAGTTATTTCTGGTGAAGTACTTTCAGCTAAAAGTGTGGATATGTGTCAAAATTGTACTCAATTAAGTGTCTAAGTAAGAAAAATCACTTAAAATCAAGTACAAAGTTTCCATGGTTAATTGTACTTTAAATACTTATGTACAAGTAATCTTCTTTCCCCCTTAGCTTTTGAAAGATGAAATAAAGAGAGAGGGGATTTTCTAATTAAAATAACTGATGCAAAACTTTGTACAGCAGCCGGTTTAATCAGATTTTTTCCAATGTCTCAGTTGTATAAGGCTCTAAAACCCATCAGATGAAACTACAATTCTAAAACCTGATACCTTAAATTACTAAATGTTAAACTCTAATTTTATATATTTTTTGTCATTTAAAAGTAGTTGTTTATAGACTGATCACCGACCATGTCCACACTTGAATAAAGTCTCTCCAAGATCTTTAATTAAAATATGTTGCTTATAATAAAAAGAAGTCTATAGCCCTTTTATTTCAGAAATGAGTTTGAAGATGTGTGGGATGCTGAGAGGTCTGCTCTTTTAATTCATGTGTGTGGTTTTGTCAAAAGCATAAAAGCAACACATTCATTCATCAGACTGTTTTCCTATCATTCCCATTTGCGTGCAGGCCTGTGAGCGAGTTGTATACAGTACGAACAGCTCGGCATACAAAAAATCTCTCGGTGTTTTCTCTTTACCTGCCTCTCATCTCTTAGCAACCCTCTTTAGAATCGCACAGGCCCTTCTCAATAGCTTCAAACAGCTCAGCATTAAACTCATACCAACTCCATTCAGTCACTGTTCACGCTCTCTGTGACCAATCTAACCCAGCACGAACCCAACACACTTAGCTCGCTTTTACCTTGTGTCTTAATGTCAAGAGTGTTCTTGAATGTTTAGTATTTATTCAGCTGGTCTGAAGGATATTCTTCAGACTTATGGTGAGAGTGTGGGAAGAGAACCATGGGTCAATGTATGTGTTGGTGTGCTTTCATTTTGGAGGAACAAAATGTGCCCATGCTTTTAACTTAAATATATATTTTTAAGCTGTGTGACATTTTGATGTGTGATTTTTGCTTTTCCAATAACAAGCAGTTTTTTCCGCCAACAAAATGCAACATAGATTAGCTTATCCAGACTTTTGACTGCAGAAAAGGTCACATTTAGACAAGTTGTTAAAAATATGTACTTATTTTACAGCAATAACGGATTGGTTTTTATTATTAAAAAGATATTTACCATTTATTTTATAGGTATATTTATGTTACATTTACAGTAATGCAATCTAAATGATTTAACCCTCTACAAATGTAAGCTTTTCTAAAGATACTGAGCCTTTAAAAATGGCATCTATAACAGTTCAGTGGCAAAGTAAAAGTGATAATGCAAATATATAATGTAATGCTTTTGAGTTATATTATTTTTTGTAATACAGCTATGACATAATTATTAAACCCCCAACGCTGCTGTTTTTAAGTCACTTATCTGTATGGTATGGTACAAAAACACAATTGAGCCTTTGGGAACTAACAATAACAATAACAAAACTTAATTAGCCTGAGCTTATACACATTCATACATTTAGGCCATGTATGTGCTAAAGCTGAGTAGCAAACATGGCCAAGTCAAAAGATTTCCAAAACACTAAAAGTTCCTAGAAACACAGCTGGCAGCCTTATTCAAAAGTTTAAAATGTGTTGTACCAGAAAATCTTTGAGGGTGTTGGAGAAAAAGCACACTTTCATTAAGGGGAATAAAATGTTTGATCAGAGAAACTGAGAAAAACCCTCAATTTACTGCCAAAGACTCAATGACCTGATGAGAGGAGGAAAAAAAAAAACATTTCAATGCAGAGTATAAGAACAATAGACAAGCCTGGCCTTCATGTTGGTACATCTTGCTGAATGCCACTTTTGACCAAGAAGAACATAAAAAGACTTGAATATGCAAAACTTCATTTGGATAGACCTGTGGTTCTGGAAGAATGTTTTATGGAGTGATGTGACCAAACTGAAACTTTTTGAACCATGGATCTACAGTATGTCTGGTGCAAAAAAGGCAAAGCTTATGAGCAGAAGAACACCATCTCCATGGTCAAACGTGGAGGCGGTCCAGTCTTGTTATGAGGGTGCTTTGCTGGAAGTGGAAATTTTGACTGTATGAAGGACATCATGAATTCTTTCAAGCATCAAGCCATTTCAGCAAAGATGGTGATACCTTTGGTGCAGGGACTGAAGCGGTCACGTGTTGAAAGGGGGAAGTGGGAGCGAGGACTCAAGTGCAATAAAGAATGGGCGTTTATTAAATACAAAATAAAAATAAACAAAACAAAACCCACAAGGGAGAAAAAAAATCAAACATAAAGACAAACTACCAGGGTCGGGAACAAGGAACATGAAAACAGGAGACGTACCACGATAACGAACCACCACAGGAGTGAAGGCACAATGAGATAAAATAGGGGACAAACAAGGCAGGTAATGGGGAAGAACAGGTGGGGCAAATGAATCAATAATCAGATAACAAGAGGGGTGGGGTCAAGACTGAAGACAGGAACGCACATAACACATAATTAAACCAAAACACCACATGTGCTGCACAGAACAAGACAGACATGTGACAGAAGCTTGATAATTAATGGACTTTCTTACAGGACAGCCGTCCCAATGTATATATCCAAATCTATTTAAGCTTGGTTCAGGGATCAGTCAGATTTGAAGAAAGCAGTGGTAATGTGTGAACAAAAGATTTTTAGTCAGGGCTTGACATTAAGCCTGCTCACGTGCTTGTCAAATCTGTCATTCACTTGTCTGAGTAAAAAATTTGCTTGTCCAAAAAAATAATAATAATTTTTTGTGTCGTAAATATAATTTTTTCTGAAGCAGTATTCTCACTGTTCAATCAGCTTTGACATATTTAAATCTGCATATTTGTGATATTTGTACCGTTTATAAAGGTAATAATCTTATTAAATATAGGCTGTGCTTCAGCTTTCCTTTTATATTCTTAAATTTGATCAATAAATTAAATTAGAATAAGACACTATTGTCACGGAGTCACTCACGCCCTCCACTCAATCACCTGCACCTGTTCGTTCACAATCACCGGAGTTCTGATCACCCACCACCTGATCCTCATCACCATCACAGTATATCAAGCCTGCACTCACACCACTTCACTGTCTGATTTCGTCAATGATACACAGACCCACCAAGCGCTTACATGTGATCCAGTCTTCGGCTGATCCCTTGTTTTCCGTCTATGAACTGCCATCCTGGTTACCTGTTGTACTCACCTTATCTATCCATCAGCTAAGTTGAAGATCATCTAAGTTGAAGATCATCCATTCTCTGCCCATCCATTCTCTGCCCCCTGTTGTGTTTATGTGTCTTAGCTCTGTCAATAAACTTGCCTATATTCACATCCACTGTCTGTTCCCTTCTGTTTCGTGACAACTATAGGGCTGTTACCAATCAAATTAAATAATTGACCCTGAAATTACAACTGCATTAAATAATGAGATTGTTTAAAAAAATGTTTTATATACAAATAAGAAATGTTGTAAAGAATGTTTAAGCATGAAACTAAACTACCAGTAGGTGGCGGCAGGTGACAGTCTTAATGAGCGAGTCATTGAGTCAATTCGTTGAAACTGCTGATTCAGTCAAGAATGAGGCAGTTGTTTACGAATCGGTCATTGAATCTTTGATTCAACCGATTCATTCAAAACGCTGAATCATTCAGTAACCCACTGTTGCTGTGTGATGTGTTATGGTTCTGTTGTGATCTTTTGTTTGGAACTATTTTGGCTGCTGAAAGAGAACAAAAACAGTCAATATTGCATCTAAAATGTAAGTGACTTAACTTTATTAATGGAACTGTCATATGAAATCAGTGTCACATTTTCAATCGTGATGGTATTCAGGAAAACGGCACTCTTGGTAGTGATTGTTGCGACTGTATCATGTGTTATAAATATTTAAAAAAACTGAAATTGTTAACCGAGTTTCTCTGTGTGAATGGTGCACATTTGTTTTGATTTTTCCTCGAGAGGTAGCCTAGAAATCTAGACCCACCCTAGTGGCAGAAAATGTAATTTGCAGCCAGGGTTGTCTAGCATCTCTCCGTTGGCTTGTAAGCTTGAAAAACCAAACTCTAGTCAGGCCAATCACATCGTGTATAGAGTCAGTGGGCGGGCTTAACATAATGATGACAGATTTGCGACGGTTCTGCGTGAATGTACAAGCACGCCCGCAATTCTCATTCTTTTTGCAAAATTGGCAACAATCGTTGGGTTCCATTACCATAACATTTGTTGGCTTATAGGAATCTCTCCATCAAACTTTTCCACAACACACCATACACGGAACACTCCCCCATGGACTCATTCTGACTACGTCACCTCTGGTTGGTTGTAGCGCTATCCTATTGCGGGCAGAGGGAATTTGAAAGACAACCATTTATCCTGCCCCTCTGATTGAGCCCTGCCAATGGTGTGTTCCCAGACCCAACATCTTGATGTGGGTCTGGCTTGTCAGGCTGCGCGAGCGTCAACAGCGCAACCTTGTTACCATCAGTTCATTATACATAACATTGTCCACTATCGATCGCCACTTACACTAAATTAATGCAGAATTCATCTTGCATCTTGGTCATTCCCTAGTTATTTGTATTGACGTTTTAATCAGGCTACTTGTCTGGTCGGGCAAGTAAAATTCTCTTTCACTTGCCCCTTCAAAAAATCCACTTGTCCCAGACAAGTGTTAACGTCAAGCCCTGATCAGGGATCTGGAAGCTTTTTTAAGTGAGGAATAGGCCAAGATTGCAGCAGAGAGGTGACAAAAGCTTCTAAGCACTTACAGGCAGTGTTTATTGGAGGTTATAAATAATAAAAGATTCTGCACAAAATGTGAGTTTTGGAGGTTGAATAATTTTGTGTATATTTTCAGTATATATTTAGCTAGATTTTAGACTTGTCAAACTACAGTTTCAAAACAGCTTCCCCTACACTGGCGCCCTTGAAGTCTGGTTGATGTTACTAGGCATGATGTCAGATGCGTCAAAAATTGATGGACCGTGCGTCATACCTGTTGGGTTTCTGGAGTGTTCTTGTGCTGATAACATTCATATATTCTGAATCCGACCACAGTTAGACTCTTTATCACTTAGTTTAGAACACTGATTCACCAGTTCCTCCCACACTCTGTGTTTGCTGTTTCTGTGATTGTGTGGAAACGCTCAGGCAAATGCAATCACACACGCGCGCGCAGTTGGAGGGGCGATGATATGTTTGTCCAATTAGCCTGGCAACAAAGGATCATTACCTTGACACAGCAGTGTATTAGAAGCTGATTAAAAGAAGATGTCAGGTCCTATGCTGAGCATAATGCGTGGGACTGATACAGATCTTGCTCTCTCAGCAGGCTTGTCCTTTCTTACCCACGCTGCCCGTCATGATCACCCTTTTATGTTTGTTTTGTTCTTTCTCTCTTTGTCTTTTGCTCTTTTTTTCCCCCTTTGTTACTTTTTGCTGGAGATGTGTTTATAATAATGCAGCCTGCCTTTGTGGTGAAATTCTTGCTGTGTGGCACTCACAGTCTCTGTGGGTAAAGGCTTTGACAATTGTGTAAGCCAAAAGACCACTGGGCTCTTATAGCAATGATCTATCAATCAAGCCTCCTCAATGTACTCATATTTTTTTAAACTAAATAACTAACCAACCAAAACTCAAATCTATGCATCTATCAACCCACCTACCCATCCATCCACACATCCATTTATTCATCCATCCGTTTATCCACATACTTGCTGCACAATCTATCCATACACCTGTTTATCATTCACCCACCAGTTCATCCATCCATCCATCCATCCATCCATCTATTATTCACCCACCAGTTCATCCCATCATAACATACAGCCATTCTTTAACATGCATCCATCCATCCATCCATCCATCCATCATTCACTCACCATTTCATCTATCTGTGCACCATCCACCCGTCTTTAACGTGCATCCATCCGCCGATCCATCCTTCACATTCTTCCTTCCATCTGTCACATGCACCCATGTTCCATCCATCCAACCATCATTCTCCCACCAGTTCATCCATCATAACATGCATGCATCCATCATAACATGCAACTACCTTCCTAAACATGCATCCATCCATCCATCCATCCATTCATTATTCACCCACCAGTTCATCCATCCATCCATCCATCCATCCATCCACCCATCCACCCATCACATGCTTTTGTCAAACACATCCATCAAATGCGTCCATCTATCCATTACATGCATTCATCACATGCATCCATAACATGCAATTTATCTCTTTGAGCATGTAATTTGAAATATTTTAAATATGAGTCACAATTTTATGGCCAACAATATAAGCTTGACAAGTAAAACAAAGGTTTGGAAACCCAGGGTTCGGGCAGCTGTTAATATTACACCCATGTGTTTAAATGTAATTAAACCCAGTATTCGGAGAGTTTTGTCCTTGCAATTAGTGAACTTTAAGTGGCTTTTTAAATCTGGTCAAATAGTGAGTAAACCACCCTAATTTAATCTGACTGTGACTCTGCTCTGAAGCTCCTCCTCACAGGGGTCTTTAGATAATCATAGCCCAATCAGTGTTATTATTTAGTCATTTGTGCAAGGCTACCACATCGATCCACTCACAACAAGGTCTTACATTATAGCACCTCCCATGCGGGTGATCAGAAGGTGACTCTGCGTGTGTGTGTGTGTGTGTGTGTATGTGGGGGGACACAACTGCTGGTTTGCATTATTTTCCGCTGTTCTGCAACATTAATTTTTAAAAGCAGCATCCAGCAAAGGTTGTTTAAATCGAATAATACATTGATCCAGAGTACACCAGTGCCTGGCAAAGCATAGTTAAATCTACAGAGTGAAAATAAATAAAGTCTTGACCTTGTAATAGGTTATTATTATTGAAATTCCGAAGTCAACTCAACGTTAAATTAAAATTCAATAAAGACCTTTATTAGTATTTCAAAGCAAAGTTTGTAACCCCCAGGCATTATTTATATTTTGTGTGTGTTTTTTTCTCATGTTGGCAGTAATTCAATTTGCAGCTGCATTTTTGTTCTACTAGCAATGAACAGTGCTGTGGGCTGTGGTATTTGTCAGCGGAGACTGAACTACAGTTACTTAGCTCAGTAATACCAATTGATTGTCATACTTGGTCACATAACATGTGTGTGTATATATATATATATATATTATATTTTAAGTTTATATCATTTATATTTTATACTTAATATTTTTAAAGTTTTATATTAGTTATATTTTATACTTAAATGTATATTGATACAACATGCCATACCTGTAACCTAATCTGCTCAAGTTTTGTCGATTTGTCTAGCATCAGCTAATCGATTACACTTTAAAGGTTTAAATGGCACTGTATTGCCATGAATCAGCCGTCTGACAGCATACTGAAGTGATGATTGTATGTCTGTTTACATGATGTTGATTGCTCATACGGAAATGGTTGATTCACACTTATGCTGTATTTAAAAATTACTCTGGATGAGTATCTGCAAAGCTGATGGAGAGGTTGATGAATGATCCATTTGGAATGGAGTTTGTTTCATGAATGGAAATACAGGCACCTGCATGTGACAGGGGAAATAATGAACACAAATACCACGTTAGCTTCTTATTCAACATGCTTGCTATTATAGGAGATTCCACTTTCCCCCCTTCTTTCCCTTATGTCACAGAGATGTTTGGTCTTAACAAGATCAGTCCAGCATGATCAGTAGAAGCCACTCAGTTGATCTTGACAGTGAGAAGTGCTGAAATTGAAAATGTTATTGAAAGAGCAGCAACTTAGATGGCCGCTGCTGTCGAGGAAGTTGATGGTAACAAACCACTGTCACGCCAGTTGAAGCAGAAATGCAAGCTGTAATGGTACTAAAAGAAGATCAAGTTATAGGCCTTAAGGCCTTGCTGACACTGTTGTCACTCCTTGAATCTCCTAAAGTGGCCATTGATTGACAGATTGTCTAGCTATTGAGCTGGCCCAGACTGTCACCGAGAATACCCTTTTTTTTCCTCACTGTGATGATGCCAGTGCTCGGACAGTGCTGGAGCTGCATGCATTTCCAAGTAACTTAAAGGGGACATATCATGAAAAACTTTTATCCGCTATAATATAGCAGTCCCGGTGCATCTACCAACCCAGAAAATGTGAAAAAGGACAACCCAGTAACTTTGTTTTGGTAAGCGTTTCTCTGCAAGCTGGTGAAAAAAAATCATCATTCACCCACCAGTTCATCCCTTCTTAACATGCATCCATCCATCCTTCATTCACTCACTATTTTATCTATTGGTGTTAAAATTCCACCCACGGCGCCACCATTTTGTTTTCGCAAGTGACAACGGCGTACCAGTCCTAACGCTATGGCAAAAGTAGACTACAGCAGCTAGTTATACAATTTTAAAATATAATATATATATTAAAATATAAAAAAGATTATAACTGCTCTGTTTTTGGATGTAATAATAAACTCCCGGCATCTCATTTCATTTGTGAAGGGAATGTGTCCAAGAAATTAGCTAAATTCATATATGTTTGTGTGAATCATTGTACACTGGACTGCTTTGCAAAAGAGGGTCAGTATATGCAGGATTTGCACAAAAGTTGCTTCTCAAAGATGGATCAAATTAAAATCAAATCCAAAACTGTGATCCAACTTCATATCCAGAACACGCAAGTACTGCACTTTATAATGTTGTAATTTAGCAAATTGCCTTTCTGAATGTGCTAATGTGGCTAAAGCTACCATTGTCTCTTACTGTATTCACAGAGACCAGAGCTTGTTATTTTTAACCCGAAAATGCTCACCGCCTGTAGAAGAGCACTTTTATTACTTCTTAAAAATAAAACTAATGACATAGCTCTGATCTCTGTAAATACAGAGACACTTGTAACTTTAGCCACCATATAACATCCTAACCAGCACATTCACAAAGGCGATTTGCGTTCATTCACAAAATATAACGTGCAGTACTTACATGTTCTGAAAATTAAGTTGGTCAAACTGTTGGTATTTATCCATCTTTGCGAATTCTACTCGCTGTGTGAGGTTCTCCACACTCCAGCAGTTGTTGCCAGAGTATCCAAACGAGCGCCAGCTGTAAAGGCTCTGCCCTATTCTAAAACGGGAAGCAGCAGTTAATTTGCATTTAAAAAGACACACACGAAAACAGCATGTTTTTGCTGCCACCCAAATAGGGACTTAAATAATATGTGGTGTATTTTTTCACAGATACATTCTGGGGACACCTGAGACTTATATTACATCTTGTGAAAAGGGCATTATAGGACCCCTTTAAATCAAGTCATCCGCCAGTGCCCCGAATGAGACGCTGGGCCCAGGACAGGAAACACCCGCGCCTTCATCCGGCAACACCACGGGTTGCAGTGTGCTAGAAGGGGGTGTGGCCCAAGGAATATTTGTTGGGTTGGTCCACACCGTCACCCTCAGATCACCCTGACCACTGCGGGAACATGACCATCGCAGTGTTGTGATCGCAGATATGCCAAAGCGCCCAGGGAGAACACATGCTGTGCTAGATCACAGATCAGACAGGAATGCGGAACTCGCTGGAACGCGCTGTAACACTGACACTCTGGAGAGACGCTCGTCTTGAAGAGTAGAAAAGCTCAGGACGGCAAGTAACACTTGGCTCCGAAGCAGAAACATTATGCGAGATTGCTGCGCAGCTCCTTATATACCCACGAGGTGGGGTGGAGTTGCGCTATGCAAATTCCGCAGACCCATTTTCATGCCATTGGCTTGTTTTGTAGATCTCAAAGGCGATTGGCTTCTAAGCGAAACCCCCATTCTGTTAATTATTATCAAGTGCTTAAGTTCCACTGTATATATACTCCCTGTTCAGTTTAGTCTTTTGTCGGTTATTGTCTGTTCATAATGTGTTGTTCTAACACGTTTATAATGAAATTGATTCCTTGATTCCAGCGAATCCTTGTTCGTGCGCGTTGCTTACTACACCAAACAGTTAGACGTACAAGCAACAGAGTACATGTGAATTTCAATGTTTTATTTTTTTCTCTTTCTCTGAAAATGGAAAATCTGAAAGAAGAAAAAAAAAAACAATCACTCGCTGGCGGCAGGTGTCCGTTGTTCTCTTTTTAAACTCTTGTTTGACAACAGTGCCATGGTCTACTTTCCTAAAGAATAACAGGAGGTTAACAGAGTCCACCTTTCCGGCTTTTAGTTTACCTGAAATCGTGCTGGAACAAGGCTTGAAGTCCCCTATCTTCTGGCAGTGCTTTCACATTCAGTAATTATAATGCTCTATGTGATAATTGTGAAACAATGCTTTTAGAGCAAACCATAAAATCAGCTTCTCTAGTAATTGACTAATTAGCATTGCCCAAGAACACAATGTACTCTTGAGAGATAAAAAGAACAGGTTAAAAGCAGGGAGGTCAAAAAGATAAAAAGGTAGATTAATTTGAAAAGTTGCCAATTTTTCTTTTTTTTCTTTAAATATGTTGCTCAGGGAAAAAAAAACATAAAAAAAAAATATGACAAATGTGGACTGAAGTTTGATGTCATCTGATGTTGGTATTGTAGTCTATGGAATTTGGGAAGGAGAGAGATAGATAGGGGAAAAGGAAGATGGAAACTGCCATGGGGCTTTTCTTTGTGCAGCCCAAATTGAATAGAGAAACCAGACTTTGAGAGATGCTTAAATCCACATGCTGCCACATCTGAACGTTTACATACATTTATTAATCCAGAGATGTGTGAGCAAACTGGTACATTTTTGTACATTCTGACATATATATTCTTACACTTCTACAAGACAAGATTTCATTCAGAAAAGCAAGGGCATGTAAATGTAACTATCGATTCATTCTTCATACATGTGATGAAATTAGTTTAATTAAGTTTAATTGTCATGGTATCCCACAGGCAAAAAAAATAATGTGGCAGCAGCTAAAAATAAAGTATAAAAACATAATTTAATTAGGTAAAGCTAAGCATAAAAGGTTCATGGGTGTAGGTTTCTTGACTTTACAAACATATGACATATTACATAAATATCATTCAATGTCTATTTCAGTGTGCAACAGCTTTTCCCACATAGTCTAATGCTCTTTTCACATATTTAAAAGTTGTCTGATCCCACCTGTTACATTTGTTAATTAGGGTAATGAAATTAACATTTGACCTACTCAGGCCAGCCAACAGCAAGAAGGCAGATGCACGCAAAACACCAGCACCACTGACAGATGAAGAGGAGATGGAGGAAGAATATTAATATTAAAGTTTTTGTAGGAAATAAAGATGACCATAAAATTGTGAATAATTTGTGTTCATTTAACAACTATATCTCGGACTACCCATCCATCTGACATCCTTCCATTCCATACAGTAATCCATTTTCAGAAAGTATGATAATGGGAATATGCGTGTCATCAGTGCATCCAACCACTGGAAATCCTAAAGGAAATTCTAATTATTAGGTTACTTCTAGGTTTATCAGGTGAATGTCAGGATCCTGTATAAAAGGACATGCCTTTTTTGTCACTTTGACTGTGTCCTCATGATGAAAATATGCGCAACGAATGAATGTTCCTGCACTGAAAAGAATGCTTTTCTTACTTTGTATTTTTGTCTTGTTGTTTCCAGTCAAAATATCTAAAGATTCTTAAATCAAGATGCATTTTCTCCATAAGAAAAATTACATAATGACATAAATGTATTATTTTGCTAATTATCTGCCAGTGGGGTAAGAAAAATGATCTGGTTTCCGTTTGCATTAGGATTATTTTTCTAACCCCACTGGCACTCACAATTGCGAGTTATAATCTTAGAATTCTGACTTTTTTTCTCACAATTGCGAGTTATAAAGTCAGAATTCTGAGAAATAAACTCGCAATTGCGTGATATAAAGTCACAATTCTGCCTTTTTTTCTCAGTCCGAATTGTGACTTTATATCACACAATTGCAAGTTTTATCTCAGAATTCTTACTTTATAACTCGCAATTGTGAGAAAAAAAGTCAGAATTCTGAGATAAAAAGTCGTAATTACTCTTTTTATTTTTTTATTTAGTGGCGGAAACAGGCTTCCAAACACTATAGATTTTAGATTTGATTCATAATTTTTTAGATATTTGTACTTGAAATAATGTAATAATTGTACAAAATACTCACTATGAAAAGCATTTGTGCAGCGTGAATGAATGAATGAAGTATTTAAACACCGGTAACGCTTTAAAAAGGGGGAGGAGATCGAAAGAAACTCTGGGTTTACCAAAGAAAACCTGCTCCTGACCAGGTTAGGTTCACAGAGTAAGTTTCCATGGTAACCAAGTTACCTCTCTTTCAGAAATGGGCTTGACTTACCCTACTTTCTCGGGTTTGACATACCTCCCATTCTGAAACAGAGAACTCAGAGTTTCCCTCATTTCAGGGTTAACATACTCAGAGTTTTCACTTAACCTCCTTTCTGAAATGGGCCCTAGGGGCATCTAAGGGTATGTTTACATGACAACGATGTACTAAAAACATTCACGTTTTTGTGGTTTACATGGAGACGGTAAAGGTATCTGAAAACCCGTTTTCAAAAGCTTATGTTTTCAGGCACCCAAAATGCTGTTGTAGTGTAAATGAACGTTGAAAATGCATACAAATTTTTCTGTTTTAAGTTTAAAATGGTGTTCTGTAAACATACCCTAAATGTAATGTCAAGTCAGACAGGAAGACGACGGGAGGCAATAAGAAGCAAATCAATTTAGCAGCAGTTACTTTAATTTTCAATATACAAAACAAAAGCCGATACTCCACAATGGCAATAAGAACAACGTGTTAAAAACAGTTAATACCAGACAGTGAACAAACCGAACTGAGGGCAGAATATACAGAGTGAAATTAATGAAAAAAACAAGGATCAGGTGTGTGAAATCAATGAAACGATGAGTAACCATGACGACAAATGAAAACATACTTAGTAACCATGACAACCAATGAAACAGAAAGTAAAGACAGGAAACACTGAAAAATAAAATTAGGATACGTATACGTATACGTAGCGTTTTTTTTTTTTGTGTCAAAACAACGTTGTCAAAATGATCCACGAAAATGACTAAAAACACTGTATTATGCATGTCAGGAAAGTACAATGGTCACATTGTAAAGAAACACTACACGCCTATAGACTGAATACTTAATACGGATGCGAATGACGTCACTGTTTTCACAAAACAAAATTTTGTTTACTTTGGGACGATAATGGTAAACTTTTTATTAATTTATTTTTAAGCAATACCAACAGTGACACCAACGGTTCACAGGGAGACAGCATGTCTCTTGACTTGTGTTATTCAGATCCTGATGTGTTGCCTTGAAAAGGTATTTTTACAGGTGAAAAAAACTCCTTGATGATAATGTAAATCTGTTAAAGGATAATATATTTGCATGCACATCACAAACTCTCTCTCTCTCTCTCTCTCTCTCTCTCTTTTTCTCTGTCTCTCAGGATGGCATGGGAAATCTCCGTGTTACCAAAGAGGGCATTAGATTAGAGGGAGTGTCGGAGTTCCTTCTTCCACTTTATGTGAAAGAGATCAAATCCAGACGGGTAAGAAGTTCTGTCTTGTTTTTTATACCTGTGTAATGGGCAAATCATGGTGTAAACCCTTAGGGGAACTCTTATGAGTTTTATCTGAGTTCTGTATTTCAAACAAGTGGCTCTATATATACACTGGTACTGGTTGATTAACATATTCACATTGTACTTTAAATGATTTTCACTACTATTGTACCATGTCATAGTGGTACCATAGTACTTATCTTTTTAGGTGGTGTCAGCAAACTAAACGATTAGGCTATTTTGATTTTGCTCCGGTTCTCTTTACAGGTGAAGCAGGTCACAGGGACAGAACAGGTGCTAAATCCACATTAAGCAGCTCAAACAATCTGCTGAACTTTGCCTGCTAAATCCCTCAGTGAAGTTATTTCACTCTATATGTCATTTAGCAAGTGAATTTGCTGGCTGACGTCTTTTCAGCCTGTTACACTTGATGCGACAAAAGGGCTATATAAATGTACATATACACACACATGTGTTTGTGTATGTATGTATGTGTGCAAAGGATACAAACAGTATATACTTTTAAAAAGTATAAGAAGTTTGTACAATAGGAAATAAACACAAGAAAACAAACAGTTCAGTCAAAAGTAAAGGGTCCGTTAGTGATTGTGATTTCAACTTCAGTGAAAGTTATATTATTACACCATTAGATGGCAGCAAAGACTGTCTTTATGAACAAATCATTTTATATTGAACGGAACTAAACAAGGTTGTAAACAATAACACAGAGGACAAAGACATCACTTTCCTTAGCGGACATTCAAACTGATTTTGTGATTATGAATATAAGATTGACCTGAAAAATATCAGCTGCAGGTAATGCACTCGTTTTGTCAATCTCTCTCTCTCTCTCATAATACTCTACTCTACATAATATAATAAGCCTTAATAAAGCGACTCAACGTTTCTTCGTTACTAGTTCTTAAGTGATGTTTTATAATTAATAATGGAGGCTTAGGCTCAACTGTCAAACTGTCAACTTGAGATTTGAATCCATGGCGGAAGGAAGTAGTTCCACACAAAAGAGGGTTTTTAAAGACACTCCATTGTTGTTTCTTATTTATTTACACAATTGTGCCTTCGAACTGTTGTATAAACCCAATATCACACTCATAGCCATGCGACATGGCTGTATATCAGCACGCTGTGATTACCTACAGCCGATATACAGCCGAACTACTACTTGTGTGATATTGCGTATATATATATATATATTGTTTGGCTAAATGCAGTCAGTTATTTGCAGCATGCTTGATTTTGCATTTTTGCTTCCTATTTGCAGTTTGTCAAGGTAAGTTACAAAAATTAAGGGCATTAATACAACATCTCCACTCTCCATCAAATGCCGACACACCCACCATGCTGACAGGCCGTGTAAATTGGCAGGGTTTGAGACATCATGGTCTGTCATCCCAGGTACCAGCTGTGATGCTGGAGTGAGCGTGGTGGGGATTCTAGCTTGAACTCTTGATATATGTGACAGTGCAAAGTGTAGATCACTAAGATGAATAGGGCAAGCACACCAGCACACATTCTTTGTCAAGCACGCATCCAGAGAAGTACACAGGGTCGGGTGCTTCCCCAAACTCCCGCTGTACACATGCATCATGTTCTGGTTCATTTGTATTAGGCCTCTGTTGACCTTTAGCACCCAATTGTAAACACCACGTCGTTGATTGATTTCTCTCCTTCTCTTTCTCTCTCTTTCTCGTTGTGGCTGTTGTCACTGCAGCATTCATAAACCGCAGTATTTTCCTTGCAGAAAAATTATTAATATCCTTAAATTTAGGATGCACAATTTCCATCTCATCTTTGTAAATGACAAAATCAAGAAGCCATTTACACATTTCGACCACAACTTTAGCCACAAGTTTTTTAGCTTATTGGGCAGCCTAGGTTATCCCATGTTAAGGAACAGTATACAAATCATGGGTTAACATTCATGCTAGTCCTTTCAACAGATGGTAATTGGCACACTAGTGAAACTCAACTTAATAGAGGCATAGCAGTTTCTATACTTTAGCCTATACCAATACACTGTGCAGAAACAATGGCCGCTGAGCCTGCTTTGAGTGCACATTAATTAATAATGATAAACCCCTTTACCACTGCTCAGATAAACTTATAAAAAAGCCTTGTCCTTGAGCCAATAAATCAAAGTGCCTAATGTGTTAGCCACAGTGATTAGCATTAAAGAACACAAACAAAGTGCTGACTTGCTGCTAGCTCGCTGATGGCACTCCTGATTAGCATCAATAATCACCAGTGCACATCAAAGCCCGTTGAGGGGCCTTTGCATTTCACCTCAGCACCCCACCGAGAACACAGCGTCGCAAATCCCAACACAGCCTTGCAGCGACACGGCGGCCATTTTGGATAATTTGCCTCAGATGACATTGCAGATTATAATTAATCCACAAAGTGTAGAAAGCCAGAAGCTAGGGCTCGGGGGATGTGGCATGGTGGTCTTGGTCTGGGAGGAGAGCCTTGAGCTGTAAAGCTGAATACTGCGGTTTTGGCGTCTCCTACAAAGAGGTATTGTGCCATGGCCTGAATTGACACCCTGCTTCTAAGGGCCACCAATGATGTGTGACACAGGCACTCATGAAAGAGAGACCAAAAAGGAAACATATGAAAGGAAAGGTGCTAGAAAAAGATGAATAAAGATTCAGAACATGAGGGGCAGCAGGAGAAGTGACAGTATGTAGCCACCAAGCTTGAAAACAAAAAAAAAAGGCCTGAAACATTAAAGGTTAAAAAAAAAAGCTTTATTTTTTATGACATTGATGGGCTGACAAACTGACAAATAACCGGCACTATCATTTGAATTTGAATCAGACTTTATTCAATTGTATTGCAGAATTGTATTGTATCTTGGTGAGTCTCAGTCAGTGCCTAGCTCCCTAGGCCGTGTATCCATATATTGTGTACACAAATTCAGGCACTGTGGTCCCTGGTTTTCACAATTAATTGTGGGTCTTATATACCCCTTTTCCACCAAGTCAGTGCTGGTGCTGGTTCGGAGCCAGAGCCTAGTTTCAAATCGGTTCTTTGTCTTTACACAAACAAAGCACCAGCTCTGAACCAGAAAAAGTGGTTTTTAAGTAGCACCAAATCATTGCTGGTCTAGAAGTAAGAACCGCTTGCGTCAGCGGCTGGGGGCGGGGTTACCATGACCAACAAGATGAACAGAAACTTGTGACCGCCATTTTTTAATTAGCAGCTATCCAAGATTGTAATCGATTGTAATCTCCGTCTATACAAATTACGGCGAGCTGCACGAATGTGTTGGATTCACTGTGTTTTGATGCCGATGTAGGATCGTAAAAAGCCATGTGCATCAATAGTAACACAACGTTTGCCATTGTTGATGGAAGGCTTGTTCAAGATGCGTCGGTGCTGTGCAGACCGATCGCTGTATGACATCAAAGTACAACGAGAGCATATGACTCCTTATGCTTTTGAATCACTCATGCGGTATTTTGATATCATACGCTGATCGGTTTGCGCAGTGCCGATGCATCTCGAACAAGCGCCGTGTGTTTGTGTTTCCTGCTGCCTCGCTAGAGTTGCTGAGAAAGATGAGACGTATACAGTTACGTAAGACCTGGCTCTGTGGTGGCTCTCTAGCATGTGGAAAGGCAAACCGGTTCTTAGAAGGCTCGTCACTCGAACCAACTCTGAACTGGCACTAGCACTGGCTCTGAACTAGCACCCGGTTCATTCTGGTGGAAAAGGGGTAATAGAGAGCAAACGTTTCAGTGCACTGGACAAATTATGCGCCCTTTTTTCAGCCCTTAAAATGGCTGACTCCCTGATCAGTGCCCTGACACTAGGGATTGATATGCAGCCTTTGTTAGTTTTCTTCTTCTTTTTTTCTGCTCTTGAAGAGAAAAGTTGTGAAATTTGGCACACAGATAGAGGATAGTCTGAACAATAACCACAGCAATTTTGGAGTCTCTAACTCAATGCCTCTAGTCCAAGTTGGTCCTAGTTTTTGACCAACTGTCGAAACTAAAAGGGCTTTCCTCTGATTACTTGGCTTAATTTCGATTTGATTTGATTGCACCCTATGATGTAATTTTCCGTCATGAAATCCTACTTTTCCGAACTCCGGTGTACGATGTTCACCAAAATTGTATTTTCATTTGTATTTTTTTTTACCCTTTGTTGAGGACATGGGAAGACTGACACGTAATAGTCATATGCATCCCTTTATATATAAACACAGGGAAATATATTGTACTGGGTATTCTTGGTTTTGAGTTAAGTTATGTTCCTGGATGGCCATGTGATGATGAAATTGCATTCGCCCTTTGGCAAAATAAAAAGTTTTGGCCCTGTCCTGAATGGGAAATTAGTGAGACTCTTGTCTGTCAAGTTTGTGTCCAACAATTTTGTGAAGCCTGCATTAATTGCTTCACAAAAATACAGTTTATTATCAAACATTCCAAGTGGCATCACCAGAGTGAGGACTGGGAAATTCTGAGAAACTTACAGTACTGTTCAAAAGGGGTTGGTAAGATTTTTAATGTTTTTGAAAGAAGCTCTTATGCTCACTGGGCTGCATTTGTTTGATCAATATTTTTTATTATACTTATCATATATTTGATTTTATATTTTATGATATTTTAAAATGTAATTTATTCTAGTAATGGCAGCAGCCATTACTCCAGTCTTTAGTGTCACATGATCCTTAAGAAATCATTCATGCTGAATATGTTGCTCAGGGAACATTTATTTTTATTATTGTCAGTGTTGAAAACAGTTGTGCTTCTTAATATTGTTGTGGAAACTCATGCTTTCCAGGGTTCACCGAATAGGAAGTTGAAAAGAACAGCCTCTATTTGAAATAGCAATTTTAACATTATGCAGGCCTATTGTCACTTTTGATTAATTTAATGCATCCTTGGCTGAACAAAAGTAATAATTTCTTATTATTACTGACCGCATACTTTTGAACAGTATTGTATCTAATCCTGTTTTATTTTTAACCATGTATTTCATCACCTACAGTTTTGTTTAGATTGCAAAATCAATGTAGTTCATGAGCTGAAATTATTATGCTGATACATGCAAAGCTGTTTTCTTGTTTTTCACCAAGATTCAGGACAGGATACAGGATATACGCACCGGGTAAAGCAAGATTTCCTGCCATTAGTAGTAAAGTCACACTGACTCTGCAGTGCTAAATTAAGGATGTCTTTTCAGCATATATTCCTCTGTGCTTTGGATAAAAAAGCTGAGTTAGTCAGGTTACAGTGGTAATGTCATTGCCTAGGACAATATAATTCATTAAAGGCATGATGTATGTGTGTATGTGTTTGCATGTTTGAATGTTCATGTACGCCTTGTAACTAATAACCAAGGTCTCACGCATGTTTTATAAGTGTCCCTCTCAGGTTATATGCATACGTCACTATAGGCACAGAAGACAAAAGTTTATTTTTGCCTCCCTACCTTCTGTCTCTTGGGAATGTTGCACAACCATTCTCTCCTGGTGCTCTCTCTTTCATATGCACTATCTATCATTCCCTCTTTCTCTCTCGTTCTTTCTCTATGCTACTCCCTTGTGGCCTTGTTGCTAGAATGCCTGTATTGGGAGTTGCTAAAATGAGACAAAAGTTTCCTGTATGATGTAGGAGGAATATGATGTTTTCTCTTGTTCTCCTCCCCTTAGTAATATCCGCTTTTAAACAAATGTTGAGACAAGAAAAAAAATATGTCAATATGATTCTCTAGGAATGGCTGAAATTATTGTAAATCCCTCCTCAGGAGTCTAAACACATTCCACATACACATAGGGTAGAGCAACTCACTTTTTTTGCTGATCATTGGAGAAATAGAGAAATAGAAAATGTTGCAAATGCACAAGAGAGACCTAATGTGTCCACAACATTCTGCGCGTTTCAAAGTGGAATATGTACACAATCATTCAAAAGTATGCGATCAGTAAGGGTTTTTTTTCTTCTTCTATTCAGCAGGAACTAATTGATCAAAAGTCACAGTAAAGACTTTGAATGCTGTTCAACCTTCTATTCAAAGAATCCTGAAATATGGTTTCCTCGAAAATATTAAGCAGCACAACCGTTTTAAACATTATTATCAAAATTAAATTGTCAAATATATGAAAATAGAAAACGGGTATTTAAATTGTAATAATATTTCACAATATTACGGTTTTATTTTTGATCAAATTTTGTCTGATTTATACGTATTTATAAGTAAGTATTACTATTCTATAAATATATTTATAAAGACTTATTAAGTACTGCATTATAAGAACAGTTATAGTTACATTTATATTATTTTTTAATTGTAATTACTTATAAGTCATGCATTTGCTTTTTCAATGTGCATAATCCATTATACACTGATTTATAAGTATTAATTAGTAAGTCGTATGGTTCCATGAATGGTAATTTTGATTTGTTAAAATCTATATCTCCTCAGCCATATGCATGGTATTGCTTTTGACATTAGCAGTTTGACATTATACTTTAAAAAATATTGTTGCAGTGTTCTGCTAGTATGTAAGATTTAAAAAAAAAACAAATCTGTTTTTCATCATTTACATAAATAACTTAAAGGGTTAGTTAACCCAAAAAATTATCCCATGATTTACTTACCCTCAAGCCATCCTAGGTGTATATGACATTCTTCTTTCAGATGAATACCATGCAAAAAAGCAAATGCATGACTTATAATTAAAAAAAATAATATAAATGTAACTATAACTGTTCTTATAATGCAGTACAGATCTTGAGTCTTAATAAATATATTTATAGAATAGTATGTATAAATAAGTATAAATGGGGCTATAATTCATTATAAACATGGGCTTCATAGAAAGTGTTACCAAATTTGAACTATTATTCAGTAGAATTTGTTATTCAGCTTCGGGCACATCCCTGATGTTAGTAAAATATTGTGAGGAAAAGTGTTGCAATATTTTAATATATAATTGTAAATCATGCAATTTGTGTAACATGCAATTTGAGATTGGTAAACCTGTGCTCATTTATCAAATACTGTTAATTTCTGATGTTATGGAACTCACCATCTTTGATCCTTCTTACTGACATGATTACGAGTGTTATTTCTGGCTGGTACAAGAACAGAAGAGTAGAATGATGTCATATTATTGCATATGGAGAGTATTTGAGACGCTTTCTGTAAGATGTTGCATGAACAGGACAATTCAGTAGTAAATACGGTTGCCAATCCTAAACACTTAGTCTGTGCGAGCAGAGAGCAAGAGATTCACAAGTACTGGAAAGTGTGTTGGTACTAATGTTTTATTCAGGGGGGTTGGGAGTGTGGTGGAATGGCCCATGTAAAAATAGGTTCCCATTAACATTTAACAACATTTCAGAATGATAAAACATGGGGACTGTTCAGACCTTCAGGAACCGAGAATGACGGAGAATATTAATTATTCTCTCTGTGCTCTCTCTCAGATGCACAAAAATTCTCAAAAGCCTTGTGGGCACAGGTTACCTCTGCAATTACCTCTCATTTCTTAGCAATGTCATCCTACCTCTCTTTTTGATTGGCTCATAGAACTAATCCCACGTGTGATGTGATTGGACAACTCTGTGTTGTATTGCTGTGATTGGTTAGACATAACCCAACATCGAAGCACAAGGCAGATGTGTCATCAGAGATCAGCAGGCATAACGAAGAGTGATAGTTTTTTTATTTATATTAGTGTCGCACAATCTGTTCTGTCAAAGCACATTATTATTGTTTTTCCGTACAAGAGGGTGGGAACTATGTTGATGAGGGCATGCAATGACGACGTGATGCTATTTGACAGCAGAGATGCAGAGATGCAGAGATGACAGCAACTGCTAGTGACATGTAATATAACTCACAATGAGTTTCCACAGCAGTGCTGTTGTATGACTTCAAATGTTTTTTAATACCTTGGGGGGGTGATACCATAAATGTATGACAGAGTATTTCTGTGCCAAATACACTCCTTCAGGATTCGAGTAAGTTTCGTAAAGTTTTTTTAAAAGGGGCGGAATTGCTCGTACGGGCACTTCTCCCGGATGAGCGTGTGCGCACAGCAACCAGAGAGAGAGCAAGAGCACGTCCATCAACAATTTTCGTTCGGTTACGGTAGCGCTGTCATTTTGTTTTTAGACCATGAAATCAACAATGTCACTAAAGAAGTGTGTTTTTGGTTGTGAGGGAACGATAACCTTGTTCAGCTTCCCAAATAACCCAGCGTTAAGGAAACAGTGGATGCTGTTTGTTTTTACCGGCGCAGCAATGGAGTTCTGTTTTGTTGGCAATCGGCGCGTATGTGCATATAATGTAAACAACACGAATGTATAGTGAATCAAAAGTTATCCAGGGATAATGCCATGATGTATTTTGTGTGTGTGTGCTCTCGTGTCTCTTTAGCTCCGCTTACTGCATGCCTGCACAAGCTCGGCTGTTCATAAAATTTGTCCTCCCCCACCTCTGAACCAGATATTGGTTTGTTGCCTCAGGGCACCAATGTGAACTAAAACTCCAAGGTTTTAGGCGGAATAGGGAAAACAAGCAATATATGCATTATAACTAAGAAGTTATATAAGAAGAAGTAACATAAGAAGTTTTATTTTGACAAACATCAATCACAAATGGTTCCAACCAATCACAAACATCAAACAATCAAAAAAAAAAAAAAAAAAAAGAAAGAAAGAAAGAAAACACACACACGTTACTTTGCTGACTGACCCCTAACTGACCCCGGACCTCCTGTCTCTCAAACCTGATTCAGGGATCCAGTCTTCCTGACTCTCTTCATGCTCACTGTCAGAAGGAATGACCCTAACGGCTTGATCATGTTCCTTCTGCCCATAAAATGTTTTTGTGTCCATTTCCTGCAAGTATCAGTAGATAGCTAAAACATTGATTATTGGTGCATTCAAGTCATGTCAGAAAGACTGTATTTACGAGTTGAAGGCACACGAACGGCACCACAAAGTCGGAATTACAAGTGGGAAGCAATGGCGAAAGCAAATTGATACATTTATTTCTGAATGCCAACAGTACACTGTAGTTTGTACGCATTATGTGTACTGTTAATGAAGAAGAGAGATAAAGTTAGTCAGAAAACATACTCATTTAGCCAGTTTATGAGCTGATAGGCTTGAGTGACCAAACTACATTTTCCATCATTCTCTGTGGCAGCATAATAATAATAATAAATTACACACATAGGGTCCTTTTTTAACGATCTGAGCGCATGGTCTGAAGCGTATGGCGCAGATGCACTTTTGCTAGTTTTTGCTACTTTTGCTCCTCTTAGGGGACAACAGTTTAAGACCAATTGTGAAGAATGAAGACAAAGAGTCAGGAGTGAAGTTAATTAAAGAAAACGTATTCTTTACTTAAGAATAGTTTGCAGTTCCCATTCAGTCGGTCACTCTTGACGCCACGTCGGAGTACCGACGAATAGGAATCTCGCTAACGAGAGCCAATCTACTTCGAGTGTAACTAAACGAGCCAATGCACATTGGCATGCAATGATTGCACCAGCTGCTCATGCCACTCCGTGTGGGTATAAATGAGGCACAGGTGCTTGCATCAAATTAGCTTTTTGCTTCGGAGCCGAGTGGTGGATGGTTTGTCCTGAAATCACTCTCTACAAAGCATGTGTTAACATTTTAACGAGTCAAGCTCTTCGGATGGATCTCTCCTCGTTTGGTGTTGGAGTGACGGCACTGCAGCGGGGTCGATTTTCTCTCTTTTTCTATTTTGTTTTATTGAGCAAAAACAAAAGGCTGTTCTCACAGCTGGTTCGGTGCGCTGTAAGAGATCGCCTTCTATGAGAGAGAGAGCGCGCATGACAGGCTGCACTTTTTCCCTGTCTGTGTCGCCGCGACTATTCCCCTGTGTGCTTCAGCACCGCGGAGTGCAGTTTCCCTAGAAGAGCTACACAGATAGAGCTTGCGTCTTTTTAAAGATGACATTCTACCTGTGTGTTTCTGGTTGCGGTTGTTTCCTGTCCTCACTGACGGCCACGAGCACTGTTTCACATGTCTGGGCGTATGCATGCTGAGACGGTGTTCGTGGGTGGTTCACGTTTTCTAATGAGAACATGACCACGTCGGCACGCCGGTCGCGACTCTTCTTTCTCCGGGAAGCTTGAGTCCCCTTTGTTGTTGGCCAGCCGCCGCTCGTGTGTAAAAGCACAGCCGCGGGTCTGCTCGACACTCTGGGAGACCGCGGAGATCAGCGAGAGCTGCCCGCCGGGGAAACCCGGTGGGACCTCACGCTTCTCTACGTGTCGTGTGCCGTCGAGTGCCGGGCTGCAGCGCGGGTTGTCACGGCAACCTAGGCAACCTAGGCAACTCTAGGTGCGCTGTCCCCTTGCCTATTTCCCGTTGTAGCGCCCTCCCTGGTGGCCAACAGGAGAGGTCTACTTCAGTGAAATCGCTGGGGTGACCTGAGGAGTGGAGGGCTTCTCCTTCGGGGGAACCAACCCCCTAGGGCCCCTCCCCCTCTAGCGCACTGCAAGCTGTGCAGCTTCTGGATGGAACTGCTGGTCCTTCTTATGGAGGAACCTAGCATTTCATTTGGGGCTCCAGCTGAGGATCAGATGTCAATCGCTGCATCGGAGAGAGGGCTGTTGTGCTCTGGAAATGAGGATGATGCTGAGCCCACTGTAATGGTGTGTGCTTTGCTGAATCAGATTCAGAGTTAATAGCCATGCTTTCCCGGGATCTTTCCCGGATGTGCATGGAAAACTTGGCAGTATGGAACGCCAGGGGGGCCAAAACTGCATAAGTTTTCCTCTCTCACTACCCTCAACGGTGGGGTGGCTGTGCGCAGACCACCTCCGCCCTGCACTTTAATGCACGAGGGTAGTTCTGAGTCGGGGTTGAGCTGCGCATGTTGACTAACCGTGATCAAAGTCACGGCGCAGGCCCTCGGCCAGACGATGTCCACCTCGGTGGTCCAGAAACGCCCCTGGCTTGCCTTGCTGAGGTGTGAGTGGTCGTCAAAGTGCGCTTTCTCGATGCTCCCATCTCACAAGGTAGCCTTTTCTGTGACACTGTTGAGAACTGGGCCCAGCAGTTCTTCGCAGTCGGTAGCAGGCTGAGGCAATCAAGAGCTTCCCCTGACGCACCACAAGAGTGCCTCGTGGGTTGCCCCTCAGTCTGCTCGTCGCCAAAGGCGTCGTCCCCTGCAAAAAAAAAAAAAACTTCGGCACAGCCTGCTCTACTGTGTCCGACGCAGGAAGGCGACGCCACCCGTCTCTGCTGCTGTTTAAGCAGTCGGTGAAACATCACCTCTGAGACGGGTGACCTGGAGATGGGCGGGGCTCCTCTTCCCCGGAGGAGGGCCGGGCAGAGAATCTTTTGAGTCAAAAATCTGTTCTGCCGCTGGTGTCACAACCAGTGGTACCCCAAGGGGGTTCGGAGAGCTGTGGACGGTCCAACGCCGGACCACACTCATCCTCCTCCTTCGCCAGCGGGCAGCAGTGGACGGTTCGAGGACGCAACCAAGCCTTCTCACGTACCCTCTGCCCACTCGTGGAATCAGGTAAGTGTTGCACAGCACACTCACACCCCGCTGCGGCCCGCCTCCACGAGACAGCCGCCCCAGCCCGGTACCTGCATTCCACCTCGCTGCCCCACGGTGGGTACGCCGGTGGTCCCTTTGGTCCCGCTTGCACGGTCTCGGCGAGCCTGGTTAGCGCTCCCCAGTCCGTCTCGCTGGCTCATCTGGACCATCAGGCTCGGCTATGCGATTCAGTTCGCCCGGCGCCCCCCCAGGTTCAAGGGCGTCCGCTTCACTTCGGTGAACGCCGCAGACGCCCATGTCCTGCGTGCGGAGATCGCAGTCCTACTGGCGAAGGACGCGATAGAGCCGGTCCCTCCAGCCGATATGAAGACAGGCTTCTACAGCCCGTACTTCATTGTACCCAAGAAGACCGGTGGGTTACGGCCAATCTTGGCCGTCCCCAAGATTGGTTTGCAGCGATCGACCTGAAGGATGCGTACTTTCATGTCTCGATTCTTCCTCGACACAGGCCGTTTCTGCGCTTTGCGTTCGAGGGTCGAGCATATCAGTACAAAGTCCTGCCCTTCGGGCTGTCCCTCCCACCCCCCGTGTTGCATCCTCCTGGGCGCTGGCACGTGGCGCCTCGCTGTCAGACATCTGTAGAGCTGCGGGCTGGGCGACACCCAACACGTTCGCTAGATTCTATAGTCTACGTGTAGAGCCAGTGTCCTCCTGTGTTCTCGCCTCAAACGGGTAGAAGCACTGAGAGGCCCTGGCTCTTGTCGGCTTGCTGCGCCCCGGCGCTTTATTCTCCAGAAGCAAACTCTGTCGAGTCCTCCATCTCCCTCGGTGCCGGACGTGGCGGAACGTCTGGCATCAGGCCCCTTGCCGCTGAATCCTTGAGAACCGGTACTGGGCTGGGGATATATGAGTGACCCTGCGGGGATCCCATATATTTTTCCACGGTCGCTCCTACGGGAAGCCCGTATCTTTCCCTTGGGAGAGCCCTCCCCTTGGTGGGGCTGGAGCCCCCTCTCAGTTGCGGGCTATGGCTCAGCTTTGTACTCCACATAACTCCTTCGGTGTATGATGTGGGTTCCGCAGCGTTCCCTTCCACTAGGGCACGCTTCCCAGTGTTATCCAATAAGTCACTGAGCGGGTCATGCAGAACAGCAGTGATGGACTTCTCTGTGTGAGCCCCATCTCATCAGGTAAGAGAGCTTAGGAGGCTCACACAGGGCACTGGATGGGGGCAGAGGCCATGGCGCTTTGGTAGGGATTCCTATTCGTCGGTACTCCGACGTGGCGTCGAGAGTGACCGACTGAATGGGAACGTCTCGGTTACGTATGTAACCCTCGTTCCCTGAGGGAGGGAACGGAGACGCCACGTCCCGTCGCCATGTCCTCTGTACCCTGCTGGGGTGCCAGTTCACCTACTCGGCTCCTCAGCAAAAAACTAATTTGATGCAAGCACCTGTGCCTCATTTATACCCACACGGAGTGGCATGAGCAGCTGGTGCAATCATTGCATGCCAATGTACATTGGCTCGTTTAGTTACACTCGAAGTAGATTGGCTCTCGCTAGCGAGATTCCTATTCGTGGGTACTCCGACGTGGCGTCTCCGTTCCCTCCCTCAGGGAACGAGGGTTACATACGTAACCGAGACGTTTCATCAACAGAAGCCAGCTTCAAGTCTCACAAGGAGTTTGTAGGCTGCGCTCTCCTTCTATCTTTTCGTACAAACAATTTCTCAACAGTTATACCCTTTTTCAAGCTCTAGCCATATCATTACTGCAGGTTGAATGATTCTGATTGGCTAAGAGAAAATAGATAGTCATAGTAAATTTCCACACATTGTCAGTTAATCAGATGCACATTTCCATAGATCACTTGTTAATGCTTTCACCCCAGAATTAGGCGCGTGGTGACCTTCCAGTTCTGGAGCAGGCGCCAGCTTGCCAAGAAAACAAGTCCACCCATCTCCTAGGATGCCCGTAATCCACCTCCAATACTGATCTGTAACACAGAATACTGGCGCACATACACAGATACACAGTTTCTCCAAGGTTGGAGTTGGTGGAGCGTCAACTGAAAACAACATAGTTCTCCAAAACGTACAGATAACATGTTCTTCTCCTCAGAGAGAAGTACAGGCAATAGTACAGACACTATTCATCTTTATTCTTTAGTGTTTCAGTAAAAGGAAATAATATAAAATGAATAAAATAAAATATGATATAAAATAATTATAAATAAAAGCATAGTAATTCAGTCAAAAGGAATGAAACCAAACATTCAAGAGAACATTCAAACTAGAAGAAATCATTTAAATCATCTTAATATATAGGAGGATAGATATTGATTAAGGCTTTGATTATAAATGTAATTAGGATATATAGGATATATATGGATATATATACAGATAGGATAGGATAGGATAGGATATACAGATTTCAGAATCCACCCCTTCACTCCGAATCCACCTTTGCTAGTTTAATGATGGAAAAAAAGGTTGCATGGTCCAAAAGGGTTGTACCTAGTCTCTTAATGAGTCATGGGTGTGTTTTTTGGGCATATCGTGCAATAAACCAATCAGAGTCTCATTTCCCATTCCCAGTTGCGTTTGCACCATGGCGGATTCACTACTTACATGGCGGAATTTGTGAGCAGAAAGACTGAAC
The DNA here is from genome assembly GCA_039654625.1 of Rhinogobio ventralis. NCBI lineage: Eukaryota > Metazoa > Chordata > Actinopteri > Cypriniformes > Gobionidae > Rhinogobio > Rhinogobio ventralis. The sequence goes on along the minus strand of CM077195.1, from coordinate 13,339,796 downwards.
GCTTCTCCAGAGAGGAATCCTTTTATTTTTAATATTTAAAATTGTTTGTGTGCTGCTGCGCGTCCCTGTGTGTGTAATAAGCAGAGTGTACACACGTTGTGCACCTGCCTATAGGCGCATTTTACAACCCATCAAAATGAAGACACTAAAGGTACCCCTAGACGTCACTATGTCAACGCGCAGGGTGCTCCATAGATTTTAGTTGTTTGCCCAATGCGTCACATCAAGACACATTTAATTCTTTGCATTTGTAAAAGCAGACATGATTTTATGAATATTTATAGGCTACTTTTATATTTTGGAGCAACTAACCCAACTCCTACCTTAAACCTACCCACTTCTCAACAATATAAGAGATGTAACAGGCAAATAAAAGTACAGTCACAGGTATTTATTGCAAAAACTGACCAAAACAGTATAAAGGTATTAACTCGTGTTGCATTCCAAGTCTTCTGAAGTCATACGATATCTTCATGTGAAGAACAGAGTTAATCTTAATGTTTTAATCGCTGAAATTATGATCCCGCCGCTCCGTGAACACACGCACGCACTCATTCATATCTCATTCAAATGATACACCCGACTCTTTAGCATGACGCGATCGGTCACGAGACACACGAGAGCCAGTGACATTTTACAATCAAAGCTGACGTAACGACGCAATTGGTCACGAGACATACGAGAGCTAATGCAAGTTCACTATGAAATCTGACATAACGTTTCTTCGGGCGGCAATTTTTTAAATTGCGGATGGAGACGCTAATCGCTTTTGGGGATTTTCTTCACACAAATCAATCGTTTGGCCTCGGAACACTTGGAATATTTGTACTTTTTGAATAAATTGTGCCTGCAGTCGTATCTGCCTGTTATATCCTGTATTTTATATCATATAATACACAAATGGGGATTAGGGATGGGGTTGGGTTATATGTTCAAACGTGTCTAAATAGCGTAAATAAAAAAATAAATAAATGTAAATAAAATTATTCTGGCTGATTAAATTGAGAATCACACTCCAACATGTCATAATGGCAAAATCAAAACCCAATATATAATTTCCTCATGATGATAACGTTCCCATGCCCAACGCGTCTGTGTATGACGCCAAAGGTTTCTCATTAAAAAAATCAATGATGTACCCTTGCGCGTCGATATAGTGGCGCCTAGGGGTACCTTTAGCATCTTCATAGCATGCTTCAGATTTTGACGCCTTGGGAGTGAGAATGGGTTGCATATTACTAACACTCCCTTTAAATAAAAAATAATGGCTTTGCTTCATGAAAAGACTGCTCCACCCCCAAACAAAAGGCCACACCCGCATCAGCTCCTCATTTCATTGAACAGACATGTCAGGTAATATTATATATAAAAAAGTGTGAGGTCTAAAAGGGTAGTTTGTTGCCTGAGGGCAACACCATGCCATAGAGGGTTAGGTTAGGGTCAGTAGAATATGTTGACGTACTGTACTTGCAAAGTTACTTATATTCAGTAGAATGTCTGTTGGGGGACCATCAAAATAAAGTGTTAGCAAAATATCTCTGTTTGTGTTCTGAAGATGAAGGAAAGTCTTATGTGTTTGAAACGACATGAGGGTGAATAACATAATTGTATTTTTTTGGGGTGAACTAACCCTACCTTGAATATGTATATATGCCCTCAATATGTATATATGCCCCTTTAATACATAATTTTTAAAAGTAAAATTAGTTTGAAAAAATCTTTAAAGGAATATATAGTACAATACTGTATATAGTAAATTGTTGATTTCAATATTTGGAATTAATTTGGGGTTTTGCTTGTTTCATTGACTTGACTTTTTATTGTTGCTGATTAATGTAGTTCTGTATTTTTTACTTGGGAGCCCAGGAAGAGTAGCCATTGCCTGTAGTGGCTAATGGGGATTCAAAAAAACAAATACATAAATGTGGTTGTTATGACAGCATTCCTGTGTATTACCAAATTAGCATTTGATGGAACATCACCAAATAAACTTGTGTTTACCTGAAGTATTTTGGGCTGTAGCTAATTGGGGTCACTGTCTCCATAACAATGAGCCGTAGTTAATTAACAAAATAAATACAAACACTATCTGCATCTTAACATCTCACGTCGCCTGCGCCTCCGGCAAATTTCCAGCTGTTGCCTTTTCAGATGTCGAATACCTCGCCTCGTCCGCCGCTACACAGTGACATGGCCGTTAACACCAACCTGGGATCAACTCTACCCCTCTTGATTAGAGAAATTAATTAAAAACAGACACGATTTTAATTAATGCTACACGTTGACATTACACAGGCTAGTGGGCCATTTTAGCTTTGAACCTCATCTGCGACTAATGACATTTAGCCGGGGGCTATGTAGCATGTGTAAAAGGGCAGGCTAGCCGTAGGGTGTTTAGCGAGCAGGGCTCAGGGTACAACCTGGACTGTGGAGGTAAATGTTAGAGGTGATAAGAGCGTATCAGCGGGTCTGAGGAGAAATTAAGTCTGAACAGGAAATCCTGGAGACTGCTAACAATGATAAATCCAAATAATCTTTGAGTTTTAGATTTAGAAAGTGATGCACAACCTTTGCTAGAGATTTGTTTCTACCCTGTTCTGCTTTATTGAGATAAACTGTTCCTTTATGTCACTGAGAACACTTTAGAGTAAGTAAAAAAAGTGTTTGGTTGTTATCTTATCTAAGCTGCTCTATATTTGCTGAGAATTGTCAATAAAATATTCATTAAAATTTTTATTGAGCACGTGTCTTTCCTTGAAATCTTAAGTGTTAAGATTTAATAATGCTTCTTGAAGGCTTTTTCCTTATGTGCATATGATTCTGAAAAAAATATTAGGGTACTACTTACAGCATACTGTGTATTTACTGTATATTACATACAGAAACCTCTAAACGCCACTTCCCTTTGCCAGCAAAAGCCTCTAAGTTTATGTAAACTCTAAGTCTGAGTTTATTACCATTACCATATTACCATTATCCTCAGCTAGTATGTTTCCTGAATACACACTCATTCTTGTGTGAAATTATCTCCTCAGTGATTAACAAAGTTGAAATGGTCAGCAATATCATTCACGTGAAGCAATGGTTTCGCTATGGTGGGATTCATGATTTCATAGTCAGTGCAGGAAGTATGCAGCTGTTACTCCTGGGGTTATTTCTGATCTCATCAAGTACTAATTACATTACCTGTCTCTAGGGTGATTTTAGTTTGACAGCTACTTCTGGAACTGAACGTTTTTTACAGAATCTCTCGATGATTTCTCCGAATTTTCAAGACATTTCTTTATTATCAGCCTGAACATGTTCTTTCCATGCACATGCAGATTGGCATTTATATATCATCTGTTTTTTTTTTCTTGTTTTTTTTCTCTCTGATAAGACCATGATTGAACACTTTTTTAATGAAGTGCATATTCTAAGCACTATGTAGCCTCTCTAACCTGATTTTCATTTAATTGGTGGAAACATCTGTCTCAAATTTGTCCTTCAAAGTTAACTTGCATTTAATGTATTCTGGTCATATTTTCTTTACTTTGAGCATTTTTATTCATGGTTTTGGAGGATAAACACAGCTGTGTTGATGACAGGTTTTTGCAAAAAAAAAAAAAAATTGAAGTTTGGCTTGACAAGGCCTTTTACATTATCAACAAAATATATGGGATACATGTTTTTTACTCCCTTTTAAAGCCTATTTAATATGCTATACTAGCATTATATGGCTAGTCAGTTGATTATTTGCTACATTTAGCATAATTTTTCCCTGCTTTCTGTGTTTGGGATTCCTGGCACATTAAGGCTTGGTGCTCACATGGGAGATACAGGTTTGAATATGGCCTGCTTTGTGTTTTAATCCCATTTCTCTTTTCTCTCTCAAAATATTTTTTTTTCTCTACTGTCAAAAATGACACAAACGTTGTGTTTTCATGTTTTATGGGGACTTTCCATAGACATAATGATTTTTATAATGAGTAAACTGTATATTCTATCCCCCAACCCTAACCCTACCCCTAGCCCTAAACCTACCCATCATATATACACCGATCAGGCATAACATTATGACCAGGTGAAGTGAATAACACTGATTATCTCTTCATTACGGCACCTGGGATATATTAGGCAGCAAGTGGACATTTTGTCCTCAAAGTTGATGTGTTAGAAGCAGGAAAAATGGGCAAGCGTAAGGATTTGAGCCAAATTGTGATGGCTAAACGACTGGGTCAGAGCATCTCCAAAACTGCAGCTCTTGTGGGGTGTTCCTGGTCTGCAGTGGTCAGTATCTATCAAAAGTAGTCCAAGGAAGGAACAGTGGTGAACCGGCAAGAAGGTCATGGCCGACCAAGGCTCATTGATGAATGTGGGGAGCAAAGGCTGGCCCGTGTGGTCCGATCAACCAGACGAGCTACTGTAGCTCAGATTGCTCAAGAAGTTAATGCTGGTTCTGATAGAAATCACAGAATACACAGTGCATCGCAGTTTGTTGCATATGGGGCTGCATAGCCGCAGACCAGTCAGGGTGCCCATGCTGACCCCTGTCCACCATGAAAGCGTGAAACAGTGGGCATGTAAGCATCAGAACTGGACCACGGAGCAGTGGAAGAAGGTGGCCTGGTCTGATGAATCATGTTAGCTTTTACATCATGTGGATGGCCAGGTGAGTGTGTGTCGCTTACCTGGGGAACACATGGCAACAGGGTGCACTATGGGAAGAAGGCAAGCTGGTGGAGGCAGTGTGATGCTTTGGGCAATGTTCTGCTGGGAAATCTTGGGTCCTGCCATCCATGTGGATGTTACTTTGACATGTACCACCTACCTAAGCATTGCTGCAGACCATGTACACCCTTTCATGGAAAAGGTATTCCCTGGTGGCTGTGGCCTCTTTCAGCAGGATAATGCGCCCTGCCACAAAGCAAAAATGGTTCAGGAATAGTTTGAGGAGCACAACAACGAAAGTTGTTAACTTGGCCTCTAAATTCCCCAGATCTCAATCCAATCGAGCATCTGGGGGATGTGTTGAACAAACAAGTCAGATCCATGGAGGCCCCACCTCGCAACTTACAGGACTTAAAGGATCTGCTGCTAACATCTTGGTGCCAGAGACCACAGCACACCTTCAGGGGTCTAGTGGAGTCCATGCCTCGACAGGTCAGGGCTGTTTTGGCAAAAAAAGGGGGACCAACACAATATTAGTCATAATGTTATGCCTGATCAGTGTATATTCCCTTATAGATTATTGTGAAATAATAATCAAGACTAAGAATACATTTAAAAAAAGGCTCACTCTATGTTTTCTTTCTTCACGACCCACTCTTTTGTAAAAGAGGCCAGCTAGTAAGAGCTGTGCGGGTAAACCTCTCTCCCCTGACCTCAAGAGGCACACTAGCAACTGACACTAGAGTAGACACTGCTGTCTTTAGTGTCCTTGTTAACCTGCCCACCTCCCATGCCGGAGACACTGCGTTCGAATCCTGCTCGGAGCGGATTGAGTAGGACTGGTTACACTTTCATAGCTTTTACACTTTCAGTATATACTGTAGCATTAGTATGCTTGCACTACCATTATAGATTAGCCTCCCAGATCTTCAGATCTCCCCATGAGGATGATAAGGCAACAAACAAGTGGTGCACTGCTCCTAGATAATTTCCTACACAGTAAAACTTATAAGATCAAAAGATTTTATATGGACTACTCATTTACAGCATGGTATCAATTGTGAGGCAATAAAATGAAGATCAATAGGGGAAGATAAGCAGTATTAAAGAGGAGGGGTTTGATCAGTACTATAGTGACAAATAGTCCCTGTGGTGTGCTCACACTGGGATCTAAGCAAAGATCTAACTGAGAACCTGAGAAATACTCTTAGGAGAGTGAAGCATTATTTTATGTTGCTGTAAAGCCACACCGTGGCTTGAATCTATAAAAAGCTTGCTCATAATTAAAATGAGTATAGGCCTGAATAATGACAAGATAAATGTGTGTATGAATGTGCATGCATTGTCATTGAATATATTTAGGTTTACAGGTGTATGTATGCATGTAATGAAACGGCATAAACTAGTTCTTTGTAAATGCAGTGCACTTAGTTTTAACCACATCCATCCATCCATCCATCCATGAAAAGTGAAAGACTGTACATTTTGAACAAGTGTATATTCTAAATGTGAATTTTGCCATTGTTTTGGAGCACACTAGCTTATAGATAACAGTAAGGCTAACATATTCACACTAAAAGCCAAAAAAAAATATATATTTCATGGCAACTAATTTAGCTAATAACAAATCAGGCATCACTACTTCTTTTATGGATTTTGTGAATGACCTAAATTTTAGTTCTGTTCCTCACATAAAACTATGATATGGATTCAAAAGCATGAGCTATTATGAGCCACTTTTATCATACTTCTGGCATTTTGTGTTCTTTTTTAAGCTTTAAAGCTGCATTTCTCATTAATTGTAATTAAATGTTAAGAAACAGCAAATACACTGTTCAAAATTCGCATTTTGTGTTGCAAGAAAGAAAAAAAAAGTCAAAGAAAGGTTTTGGAATGACATGAGTCTGGGTAAATGATGACATAATTTTCATCTTTGGGTGAACTATTGCTTTAATAAAATGTAGACCTAAAGATCAAGAGATTCAACATACAATGTTAAACAGCAGTGCATGTCAAACTGTCATTTTAAGCTTGTCTCTCAAGAACATTTCAGAAAAATGCATTCTATTATGCTTCATATATAATACAAAACTCGCATTGACAGCACTGTCACCTGTCTGATGTGGTTTAGCTCATCTTTAAAACATGAAGTTCACCATCTTGTAAGCCAATTTCTGTATTACTGTGTGGTTTTGCTATATTGTGTGTGAATTTGACTGTGTGTGTGTGACTGCATGACTGTGGAATCAATTGGAGTACATTGGCTCAATACAGGGCAGAAACTTTTAGCATGTTAAGAACAGTCAGCAGAGAACGACAGAACGGGTGTCACTTAAGTGCAGAGAACTCATCAAACTCAAAGAATGATCACATACGCTCGCTGAAAAATACTAGAAGATAGAAAGTGGTAGTTGTGTGAATAATGTAATCATAAATATGTTTTCAGCAATATTATTATTTTATTTGTCTTCATGCTGCTTTCACTGGCATTTTATTTTGTTGATTGATTGCTCTGAGAACAGGTTGGCTAGTTGAGCTCAAACCGCCAACAAACCATAGCGTTGGACTGACTCGCTAATCAATAACCTATTACCAATCAGACAAGACTTTCTCTTCGGTTTCTTTCTACTTTCTTGTGTTGAGCTTGCATGTGCGAGGTTTGGCCCTCGAAGAGAGAATAATTTACACACAACAATCTGTTGTGTGCTCGAAAATCACATTGCTTATATTGATTTATGGAAGCCACAAAAGAAATCTTTATGTAAAGGATAGCATCAAATAAATCTTCTATGATGCTTGTTTTTAGCATAAAATAGCCAACTTTACAAAGTTGCATCAAATAAATCTTTTACGGCGTTTGTTTCATCTAAAGTTTTTAAATGCTTTTGCTAGGAGTGTCTTGGGAAGTGTACTCAGGGCAGGACATTACAGACTGGCACTAATCATAAGGCTGGATTTAATGCTTAATACTCAAATTTCTGACTCTGGTTGGCAACCAATCATATTCCACTCCGCCCAAGGCCACTGTGAGATTGGATGGTATCCAGACATCAGTGCAGTGCATTTGTCAGCTGCGATCAGTAGTACTTTGTGTGTGTGAGCAGTATGATATGCTATAATCCCATTCCTCACAGTAGAAACGCCTGGCCTGTATATGCGTATGTGAGCAAAGAAGTGATCATATGAATGCAAACTGGGTTCCCAGTTATTTTAAGATATATTAAGTTATATTTTATTCATAAATGATCTGGAAAGTGTTTCACAATAGTCCACTGCGACTATAAGTAGGGGAAATAGGCAAACTTCTAAGATGATACACTTGTTTATTATTTATTTATTTAAATTTTTTTATGAGAAGCATATTTTAAGCATTCTGTGAAAAAGTTGTAATATCTCAAAATGTTTACATAGAATGTTTGAAATATGTTCCTCAATATATTCACACTGAAAAACAACACAATGTTTATTTATATTTTTATATTTGTATTTTTTTATTATTATAATATATTTTATTTTATTTTATTTTTTTATTTTTTTATTTTTTATTTATTACATTTCTATTGTTTACACTCATTTGGGGGGTTTTGTGCATTGTGCAATGTTGGCACTCATGAATGCAGAAGAAGTTACTTCAAGATAAGTTTAATATTTTATTAATTAATTAATATTAACCGGGATTAATGAGTTCATTATTTAACTACATTAGTTAACATAAACTAACAATTAAAAATAATTTTAAAGCATTTATTATTCTTAGTTAATGCTAATTTTAACAGTTACTAATACATTTTTAATATCAAAAGTTGTCGACCTTATTGTAAAGTGTTACCATATTATTATAATTTTTTTATTCTTGATACCTATTGCATGAACTAATGTCAAGTTGAACATTACTGTAAAGGGTTTACCAAAGCTGAAATAGTAACTGATGCTTGAACTGCATCTAAGTTAATCAGCTAACATTAATAATATGTTACAACATGAATCTTGTGTTTGTTTTTTTCCACCTGTGAGCAAAACAGAAAAAACATTAAATCATTTTAGTGTCTTTAACCTTTTAGGAGAGATTAAAATCATGCTTCTTTTATTCTTTTAGCTTGATGAATAAGGAACAGTCGGATCAGCACATCTGCCTGGGCTTCCAAACACACCTGAGTCTAATCTAGCTTTTGGTTTATGATAATTAGATGATGATTAGGCGATTCAGGGACTATTATAAAATCAGACAACTTCATCATATTGTGCTCATAGTTCTAACAACCCCTTATACTCAGCAATTCTACATTAATGAGGGATTCAGTCTCACAGTTTTTTTTTTTTTTGGTTACCAGCCAAGATCTCACTAGTATAGGCACATACAGTATACAAATATGTACTATGCATATACAAGTGTTTGTGTGGATGTTTGAGCATATGTGTTTGGCCTTGCAATAATAATTGTGTGTTAGAAATGGATTACAGGGCACAGTGGCAAAGGAAATGAAAGCCAGTATTTGTGTTTGTGTTTACATGTGATTCAGGAGACAAATTCTCCACATCCATGCATGGACAGCTGTTTGCTTTCTGTTTGGCAGTGACTGGCAGTGCTCTTTCCACCGAAGCTGCCTTAAAAAATACTGGCTTTCGCCTAAAATTTAAGATGTCAAAAGTGTGTGTGTGTGGTCCCGGTAAACCCTAAGTTATGGGGACAAAATGTCCCCACAAAGAGGCCAAAATCCTTGTCCTTGTGGGGACATTTTTTGTCCCCATGAGGAAAACTGCTTATAAATAATACTAAGTGAAGTTTTTTTGAAAATGTCAAAATGCAGAAAGTTTTAAGGGTAGTATAATCATAATGTCTATGGAAAGTCCCCACAAAACATGGAAACACAACGTGTGTGTGCGTGCGTGCGTGTGTGAGCAGAGCAGTGACTGAAGCTGGTCTTAATCTTATAGTGTACCTACATTTTAGGTGCCTGAATCGCACAACTGAATGCTAATAATTTGGGCATCGTAGCAACTAAAATATAGTTTTGGTTAAAGTGCCTGAAGACATAATAACTGAAGATTCATATCTTTATAAAATCCTGAAAATTGGAGCAATAGATGAGGTATGTAGCTTGGAATTTATAACTCAGTATAATGAATCAAGAATTTTATTGTAGAAAAGATGACAGAAATGGCTTGATGTAAATTACTCATTAAATCTTAAATCATGATATATTATAATTTTACATATCCTTATATCATATTATAATACCCTCACACAAAATTAGATTCTTTCTATATCCTCATTTCAATTTTAGTAATTTACTTTTTCTATTATAAACAGTTACTCTGCTAGGGTGAATTTTTAAAAATCACACAGAACAGAATGTCTCTGCAAATTGCCCTGGTAGAAATTTATATATATATATATATATATATATATACATACACACACACTTTACCGTTAAGACACTGACTTCGAAGTTATTTAGCCTTGCCCTCAGAAAGTCCACCTGAACCTCCATGGTGCTTAGCCCTGTAAGAAGCACAAAGACTTACACCGAGAGTCTTTCCTAAGACGTGCCATCATAAAGGCAAAAATGTGGTCTTAAGCTTTATCCCCCCTTAGGGTACAAGAACATACATTCATTCTCTGCTATTTTATAGTGTCATAAATGGAACCTTGTTACCTTTATTCCACTGGGAGATAGATTGGTTTGTCATTCTTCACATTGTGTCGGCCCGTTCATAGCAAAGATTTCCTTTTCCACTTCCACCCACTGCAAGGCTAGATGAATTAAATTCATTTTGTTAGCTGTTTACTATAAAGCTTTTTCTGTAGTGGTAATAATAGGTTCAGAAATTATTACCATTTTTTAAAAGAAGAAATTAATACTTTTATTCAGCAAAGATGCATTAAATTGATTACAAAGCAAAATTACATTCAAAAGTGACTGTATTTTAATAATATTTGAATATTGGGATATCATCGCTGTTAGGTGGGAACCTTGTATGGCTAGCTACTTTTAACTATCAAAACCGCTACTTTTCAGGAAATAGAAACAACACTGCATTTTTTTAAAATAATGAAACACTGTGTTGTCAGTGTTGATATTGTGGCTTTATATATGGTCAGACACTTGCATGCGTCATTATACTATTAACATTTTACCAAAATCAATGAGGTTAACAAGGTTTTTGAACAACAAATGTCGGACATAGTGTACGTTTTTTTTGTCCACCACCATTAGAACGGTCGCATCTCGAGGACAAATGCTAGACTAAGATTCTCTTCTCTTGTCCTCAAATCCTTGTCTGTGTGGGGACATTTTTTGGTCCTCATAAGGAAAACAGCTTATAAATACGTGTGTGTGTGTGTGTGCATGTTTTTCTATCCCGGTGGGGACTTCCTGAATGCACACTGACTCAGGGGGGACTCGTGTCACCGTGGGGAATTAAATTGAGGTCCCCATGAGGAAACAAGTTTATAAATCATACAGAATTAGTTTTTTTTGTTTTGTTTTTTTTTTATGTAAAAATGCAGAATGTTTTCTGTGATGGGTAGGTTTAGGGGTAGGGTTAGTGTAAGGGGATGGAATATACAGTTTGTACAGTATAAAATCCATTACGCCTATGGAGAGTCCCCACAAAGATAGTGAACCAGACGTATGTGTGTGTGTGTCTTTATGTATGCATCTTTTGTGATTTAATTATCCCTCTATGCATTATTTTGATTTTAATTGGATTATTTGTATAGCCCTACTGATCACAAAGGTGTAAACATGATCCTCCTGGAGTCTATCTGAAGGAGGTAAATGAGTCATACTCGTTTGATTGTATTAAAAGCAATAGTGTCGTGTCAATTTCTCATTACATTACTGAGAAAAGACATTTAAAAAATGTTTGACATTTTAAATGCCTCTTTCTGATGCAATTTAAGTGAGGTTGTTAGACAGTACATTAAACTCAAAAGCCTGACATCTCACACCTACTCATGATGAGAGATTCCTCAGTTAATTCCTCTTCTACTCCAGAAAGAGACAAGTGTGAGCGCTTTAACCCTGAACTTACTTCAAGTCTCTTGCATCATCTGTTATTGCCTCCCTATGTGCCATCAGCAATACTCCCAGGTTTATTTTTCCTGTCTGTGCGTGCTGTCCATGGTGCTGAATGAAACCAGAACAAAACAACAGAGAAATCACTTCTCAAAATGTTTTGAAATAAACAAAAAATTGGCCTGGCCTTAGCTAGATTTATTGGGATTTGCACACCCTTATATCAATCCAAGCCATTTTTTTTTTAATCACACAGTACCGTTCAAGACTTTGGGGTCAATATTTTATTTTATTTATTTTTTTGAAAGAAAATAATGCTTATTTAGCCCGCAATTTATACAATTATTTAAAAGTGACAGTAAAAACAGTTATAATGGTACAACGTTTGTATTTCAAATAAATGCTGTTCTTTTGAACATTCTATTTATCGAAGAATCCTGAAAAAAATCTAGCACTGTTTCTACTAAAATATTAAGCAGCACAACTGTTTTCAACATTGATAATAATAAGAACTGTTTCTTGAGCAGCAAATCAGCATATTAGAATGATTTCTGAAGGATCATGAGACACTGAAGACTGGAGTAATGATGCTGAAAATGTAACTTTGCCATCACAGGAATAAATTACATTTTAAAATACATTAACAGTTATTTTAAATTGTAATAATATTTCACAACATCACAGTTTTTTCTGTTTTTGATCAAATAAAGGCATCCTCATTGAGCATAAGAGATTTCTTTCAAAAAAAAAATGTTTTAACAAAGAGCCGCCGCAAAGAACAAAGAACAAAACCAAAAATATATATATTTTTACATTTTATATTTTTATATTTTTGTCACTTTTTGTACTGAAGTGTAAAGTATATATTTGTAGGAAAGGTCACAAAGTCTCATGAAAAACAAAAACTTTTCTTCAAATTGTGAAGGAAATTACACAGACAGTGAATAAAGAGCTCGTCCTTTATAATCACTGAAGCTGTCAGTCAGTTCAGTGCAAACTCATTGAGTGTGAAAACTCCCATTTTAAACAATGAATCTGACTAAACTTCAAAATTAATCTTTTATTTACATTGTGTATCCGCTTTGTTTGTTATAATGAGAGAATTTGTGCATGTGTAAAACTTAGTAAATTGGCGCTAAACATAAACTCATATAGCGGATTCTCCACTCCGTAACTTAAACACCTCTGATTGGTCATTATTTTCAACAGAAATTCCTATGATTGGCTACAATAGTCAACACTGCAAAATCATGTTGTAAATAGATACATCATAACAACCAGGTCGCTTTATTTTATTTGCTTTTCTCTTTTATTAAACAATTGCAAATAATATGTTACCCGTAGTAATATAACTAAATAATATATACTTTGCATTGGCTTGACCAGGCAGCCATAACCTGCCATACCTAATTGACACCCCTGTTTAAATACTTTTGAGAAACAGCGTCTACATTTGGATTTAATCCTACCGATGATTTTGTGATTAACTATATCAAACAGAATCCATTCAATAGGAGACATCACAGGGGTCGCCACAGCAGAAGAAAAGAAGGTGTCTAAATTTAGGATCTCAGCTGGTGTGTCATTAAACAAGAGGGAAAACAATGAAAGAGCGATGATAAAGAACAGGTGGACATCTGGGATGAACAGAATTATCATGCCTGAATGATATTCACACAAATTTTCTCTCTTCATTCTGTATCTTGCTCTTTGTGCATCCTGCTTAGCATTGTGTAAAGACAGAAGGAGAAGAATGAGGCGGTGAGGTGTGGACACAGATTTCGTATCTGTTTGATTGGAATGGATATAAATATCAGATTAAAGGATAACATTCAAGACAAGTGGCTTCTTTTCATGTAAATGGCCATAAGGTTATTTGCATGTGTCAGCTCTGAGCCGCCAGGCGACTGATTTCACAAGCCTGTCATGCTGGGTTTAGATAAAAGGAGTATATACTGTTTAATGGTGAGTGTTTGGAGGTCTTCGTCAAGGTTGAGAAATTAAAGGACATATTGCAGGTTAGAGACCCCAGTGAGTCAATCTTACTTTCGCATCTAAAAATGCCAAAACCGGAAATGATGTAGCGGGAGGGAGTGCAGTGAATTTCAACGATAGGAAAACAATGGATCGCAACGACATTTCGGACGCTAAATACATTATAAATGTTTATCAATACTCATATGGCAGACCACAGCCATACAATTATGACACACAATTAGGGACAGGATTAGACAGAACAACGATTAGAGGAGACAAATTGAGTTGTTGTGTGAGGAGAAACAGTGGAGAAAAGAGCAGGTGTTTGGGTGAGAGACCAGTGTTAGCTAATGATATATATACACTCACCTAAAGGATTATTAGGAACACCATACTAATACTGTGTTTGACCCCCTTTCGCCTTCAGAACTACCTTAATTCTACGTGGCATTGATTCAACAAGGTGCTGAAAGCATTCTTTAGAAATGTTGGCCCATATTGATCGGATAGCATCTTGCAGTTGATGGAGATTTGTGGGATGCACATCCAGGGCACGAAGCTCCCGTTCCACCACATCCCAAAGATGCTCTATTGGGTTGAGATCTGGTGACTGTGGGGGCCATTTTAGTACAGTGAACTCATTGTCATGTTCAAGAAACCAATTTGAAATGATTGGAGCTTTGTGACATGGTGCATTATCCTGCTGGAAGTAGCCATCAGAGGATGGGTACATGGTGGTCATAAAGGGATGGACATGGTCAGAAACAATGCTCAGGTAGGCCGTGGCATTTAAACGATGCCCAATTGGCACTAAGGGGCCTAAGGTGTGCCAAGAAAACATCCCCCACACCATTACACCACCACCACCAGCCTGCACAGTGGTAACAAGGCATGATGGATCCATGTTCTCATTCTGTTTACGCCAAATTCTGACTCTACCATCTGAATGTCTCAACAGAAATCGAGACTCATCAGACCAGGCAACATTTTTCCAGTCTTCAACTGTCCAATTTTGGTGAGCTCGTGCAAATTGTAGCCTCTTTTTCCTATTTGTAGTGGAGATGAGTGGTACCCGGTGGGGTCTTCTGCTGTTGTAGCCCATCCGCCTCAAGGTTGTGCGTGTTGTGGCTTCACAAATGCTTTGCTGCATACCTCGGTTGTAACGAGTGGTTATTTCAGTCAAAGTTGCTCTTCTATCAGCTTGAATCAGTCGGCCCATTCTCCTCTGACCTCTAGCATCAACAAGGCATTTTCGCCCACAGGACTGCCGCATACTGGATGTTTTTCCCTTTTCACACCATTCTTTGTAAACTCTAGAAATGGTTGTGCGTGAAAATCCCAGTAACTGAGCAGATTGTGAAATACTCAGACCGGCCCGTCTGGCACCAACAACCATGCCACGCTCAAAATTGCTTAAATCACCTTTCTTTCCCATTCTGACATTCAGTTTGGAGTTCAGGAGATTGTCTTGACCAGGACCACACCCCTAAATGCATTGAAGCAACTGCCATGTGATTGGTTGATTAGATAATTGCATTAATGAGAAATTGAACAGGTGTTCCTAATAATCCTTTAGGTGAGTGTATATATATTCACTAGCTAACTATATGAACACTGTGCTCAGATTACAATACTGTACATTATCATATATTATTAATATCCGTCCACACTAAACGTTATGTGATATAACGTTAGTGGGTTCTCATCACGACTGATTTGGTAGTTAGCAAATGTTTAAAAAACAAGACTTACGGTGCACAGTTCACATTTTCTTCTAGCTGTTTCTCTGACGGATCCGTGACTGTCACATCTCCCACTGGTGTTATTGTATGTTTTTCATGTTATCCTTTATTAATTCTGTGTTATGGGTTTATTTTGTGACGATTCACCGATAGTGTGAGGATGTATATGACGTTATGAGTATGTATTTGAGTGAACTTGAATTTACATACATGGCATGAATAAAATATTTACATTACCAGCACATAATTCCAAACTTTTTTGAAAAGTGTGAGGCATTTGTATGCATTTGTGTTAATGTACATACTTTGTATTCATCAATGTTGAAATTGATTCACGTAAAAACAACGACAAAGAAGCATTGCATGTGGATGTTTATTAATTTATTATCATCCTTTACATGAGTATTACAATGTTTGACTCCATCATATTGCTGGGATGATAATCCTCCGGTCTAAAGTGAACACTATACACACCGCCGCGTGTTTCGAAGCAGATGCAGAAGTGAAGTCCCGTCTCTTCACCTGCACAGGATTTTCTAACTTTTTTTTTTTTGGAAACCTGTGGACTCGATGTCCTGACAGGCTGGACACAATAATTTACCATGACAGTGATAAATTGAAATATAAAAACTACCGAAAATACACAGACTCGTATTGAATACCAACCTATTCTGCACTGAGCCAACACAGAGCCCGGCAAACGACTCTCGCGACGTAATATGACACGATGTTTTTTACAAACAGCCAAGGAAACGGCCACTTCATCTACTAAATTTGTGCTCTTATGTCTTTTTAAAACATTTTAAATCCTGCATTACCTTTTCATATGATATTTTCATACAAGGTTATATATTAATTTTGAAAAAAAAATTTACCTGCACTATGCCCTTTAAAATTAAAATGTAACTTGCTTTTATGGCTTTATTGTGTGCTTAAAACTTCACGGCCCTTTTATTGTTCACTTTTGATTTTAATGTGCCTTTTTAGAAACCTGCACTGCTTATTTACCCATGATCAAAAAACAATAAAACTGTCCATCTCAGCTTTTGAACATGCATGCCACAGCTGGTGGCAACATGCATAGTGTTGGGTAGGTGGGTGTTTCCGAGGTAATTAGAGAAGATAGTGTTTTACTCCATTAGATTGACATCATCTGGATCTAATTATACATTCTGAGACAGCCAGTGCAGATACTGCAGTTTCAAACTGCTTCTATTGTTCATTATAATACAACAGTTGGCTTCTGTCACTGACATCTGACTAAAAGTACTGTGCATGGATAAATGACTTAGTTTATTTCTTTCTGTGCCTTTCTGACATCATTGAAATCCTCTTATTATATGTACAGTAAGTGTAGACACAATGCAGTTTAGCTTCTTTGATTATAAAGGGAGTTTGCTTTATTGAGAAATATTTGAAACCCATATTATGTCTTGATGTGTCATTTAACAGTTTACTTATATATTTTCTGATTTTGATTGATTTTAATTGTGTATAGCAGTATGATAAACAAGAAATTAAGGGCTAGAATTACTAACAGCTTGCGCCAGTGCAAACCCTCTTTTGATGTTAAAGTCAGGATTTACTAAAGACGCGCAGTGATAAATTAGCGCTGAAATGGCGTGGGCACAGTTATTTCTACGGCTGACCTTATTGCATATGCATTTTAGGAGTTTCCCTTTCAGATGCAAAATTTATGGGAGGAGAATATTTAAATGAATCATGCAAGGTGATTTACTAAGGTTTGTGCTCGTCAATTTACTGTTGTTTGCGCCATTATTTACCACCCAAAAAATGCACGTTTTAAACCAGACTCTAACTGGTAGATTGCATTGGTCATTATGGAAATGATCCGGCTGCGTCTGTGTTCATTCATTTGCGTGTCGTCAGTAGATCACACGCAGAACTTTCCACTCCCATCGGCGCATTTATGGAAATGGCGCTCTCACGCTAATTTACCCTGTTTAGTAAATCTGGCCCATAATGTGCAAATTAAATTAATATAAATTATTATTATTTATTTATTTATTTTGCTCTGACAATAAAAATAGTCAAGGATTAAGCCATTACGCACATTTCTATAATATCAAACCCATTCTGTTGCTACATGTTTATCATTTATGTGAACTGTGGGATCTGTTTTTGTAAAGTGAAGTGAAGACATATGGCCACATACTAAACATACACACATAAGGGGGGGGGGGGGGGGGGGAAGAAAATCTGAGAAAGCAAAGAGATTAGGAACATTCTCTTGTGGACCTTCACTGTACTTGTCGATATATTGATGTGGTGGCCTGGCAGGTTGATCGATGTCAAAAGGGAGCGCTGTGCTTTGAAGGGCTGAATTCTCATGCCCAGATTCTTAAGCATTAAAAGAGATTGAGCCTCAGATCAGCTTATAAAGGTAACACACAAAAACACTCAGACTATATATATATTGGTGGGGTGATTTCAGAATTGCATGCCCTCATGATTCTGTATATGCATCATATATGCGGAGCGTTACGGCATGTGTTCAGCGATTGTGTTTGATTTACGGCACAGCAGAGGCTCTGTTATTGAAGAGGATGTGTAGGTCAGTAGGATCAAAGTTGCACACAACAAAAAGACACTGAATTCAGTGATCCACAGCATGCATCCCTGCATGCATGAACACACAGACACACACCCCTGCCAGCCAGAGTGCATTCATTCATGTATACACACACACACGCACACACATACTGACAGTCTCTGACAGTTCAGATATCACATACAGCATCACACTGAACACATTAACATCCTGTCTATCATTCTTTATCGTTTGTATAATATTACCTGCACACCCTGTTTACATCTATTAGAACATCTGTTTCAGGTGGTCCGATCACAAGTACCAGTACTAAATACAGATGTAAATGTCAATCATATCACACCTCAACTCATCATCAACAGCTAGTAATGTTAATATTTTTATCCCGTGCCTTTAAGATGACAGATGTTGAGTTTTTACCATCATGAACATTTTCACAACATTGCAGAAACGTTGTTGTAATGATGTTAGCAGGTCCCCTGGTACAACATATGCCTGTCATCAAAATGATTTTGCCCTCTTTCAAAGGAAAGTGCTTACCAATAACATAAAACTGTAGTGAGAGAAAAGAGAGATGTACAGATCAAATATGAGACTCCAGTGTTTTTCTTTATAGTTCTGTATTCAAATTATGTCAATTAAGTATGATTGATGAAAACTGTTTATATATTTAATTGTTTTTAATTGTATTTATGTATTTCAGTGCTGCTTTACTTATAAGCAACCTACACTTAACCCCCCTACTGTATTAAAAAAATGTATACACACCTTTCATATTCCTAGGTCAGTTTTTACCCGGTGGGACATGAGCTTATAAAACAGCCATAACTTAATATTTTTAAACTAAAACCATCAAATCAGTCACTCCTCATTAATAAGAGAATATGCAAATATCAAAGTTTTGAATGTTACTGTATTACCATGTTATTACTACACTTTCCTCCTTTTTTATTAATACAATTTATTTAAAAAAACCTGAAAAAAAAAAGATGTTTATTTTGATAGTCTTATAGTCTTTTTTTTCTGTACTAAAATCTATGTGTGATTTAGAAAATGTTATATACAGCTTCTGGGTTAAAACTGACCCGCATCTTATGATGATTATTTATGAACCATAAACAGGCTCAGTTTGC
The DNA here is from genome assembly GCA_039654625.1 of Rhinogobio ventralis. Lineage (NCBI taxonomy): Eukaryota > Metazoa > Chordata > Actinopteri > Cypriniformes > Gobionidae > Rhinogobio > Rhinogobio ventralis. The sequence goes on along the minus strand of CM077195.1, from coordinate 13,320,700 downwards.
TTTTCATAGTGAAAATGATGACATATTGAGGCTGTTCAAGTAGTGGAGAATACATTAAAGGTGCACTGTGTAAATGTTAGTGGCATCTAGTGGTGAGGTTGCGAATTGCAACATCCCACCGCTCACCCCTTCCTTTCGAAGCACATAGAGAAGCTACGCTGGTTGACACAGGACAAAGATGTCGTCGTCTGAGACAGCAGAGAGTGACTAGCGCTCTGTAGAGAGGTTTGTCCATTTAGGGCTACTGTAGAAACATGGCAGTGCAAAATGGCAACTTCACTGTAAGGGGACCCGCGGTGTATGTAGATAGAAATGGCTCATTCTAAGGTAATAAAAACATAACGGTTCATTATGCAGGTCTTTATACACCACTGAAATCATAGTTATGTATATTATATTGCATTTCTGTCAATATATCCTCATAAATACTACACACTGCACAAAGACTACTTATTTTCACGTTTCTAAAATGTTTTATTTGTTTTACTTTCTTTATTATTATTTTAGGTGTCAGTGTTCTAGAATGTTCGTGAAATGCTGTACAACATCACTATGCAACTAAAATGCAATGCTGATCAGTTTCAGTTTACCCTGTTTCCTTTTCCCTGTTCTTGTTGCTATCTTATTGCTTCATCTTGTTTAACTTCTTTAATTATGCCAGATCATAGAATCAGTTTCTTTTTTCACTGTGTTTCAGGACAGTCCTCTGGTCTTACAGTCAGACCGCAATGTGACAGTGAATGCACGAAATAACCTTGGCCAGCTGACCGGACAACTCACTGTCGGTGAGTGGCATTTTTAAACTATATTTTCATGGACATGTTACCCGAGTTCACAGATTCTCATTTCACAGTAGCCCGTTTCATTAATAGCTCATGTGCTTTTCATATTCTCTCTTTATTGTTTGATCTATACCACAATCCATGTTTGGAACTCCTAGAGTTTTGCCCTACAAACCTTAAAAGGCAATTTGGCATATGCTCATTTACATGAAAGAACGAATTTGAATAAGACTTTTTCAAGGATTCATCATTGTTAGGATTCAAGTTGCCAGCAAACATAAAATACATTATGGTTGCTTTTACTTAATTACTTTGATGGCATTTTGGCATTTGATGGCACTCCAAAAGGGCTTTCGGGCCTAGATTTTGTTTCTTGGATTGCATTATATTCAGAGATTTAACTCTAAAATCTAGTGGTAATTTCTGTCCATTGCAACTGAAGATATTTTGTTTTGTTTCAGGTTTCTTGCCTTTTGTCTGGCTTTCCTGATTGTTTCCTGGCATTTTCTTTCAGTTAATTAGTTATATGTTTAAGCCACCTTATTTCATTTGTGTTTTTGTCAGTTATTGTCCATTGGTGTGTATGTTTAATTAATAGTGTTTTGTGTTTTCTGGGATTTTAGGGGGTTTCAAGCTATCGACTTTTGTCTTGCTTTAGTTTTTTGAAAATAAAGCAGTACATAGATCCCATTAGACACCATTTTAGACTCTATGAAACCCAAAGTGTTACACCCACCTCCCAAAGCCTTTTATGATTGTACAATGTACATAATTTTCCACATTTGTCCTGGCTGGTTAGTGCTAGTTTGGTACTAGTCTAGCTAGTGGGCCAGCAACTGAGGTCAAGCTTGCTTCGGAGTACAGTGAGGTACAGATCAGTGGAGCTGTATCAGTTTGGTTTCATATATATATATATTTTTTTAATTAATACTTTTATTCCGTAAGGCAGGGGATTTTTTTTCATATGCAAGGTACATCAGAGTAACTCATTCACATTTACACAGAAAAACCCCATTGCACCAATCCTGCAGACCTGTGTTTTTGTTTTCATTAGGAGCTCAGTTTCACCATCACGTTTCAGAAGACATCAGGCTGCATTCTGGGGCCGGCTGCCTGCCGGGCTCAAGACCTCCATCAATTACTGCTCTATCTCAATGCAGCCACAGGGGTTTCTAGAGTCCCTGTGTTTTCTGGTGTTTTCCAGTGAATCCTCTTTGCTTGTCAGGGATTTTTTCCCACTCCTGTGTATGCAAGTGTTTATGTTTATATGTGTGTATAAAAAGAGCTACCTGACTCAAACTAGCTGTAAGATCAGAGCAGAAGCAACCACCCCTAAAGCCAGCAGAAGTCTAGATGCTCTGCCTCACTTACTGCTCATGGACTACAGCACATCACAGCTTTGCTGTGCAAAGGAAAACAGTGAAAACAACAAACACACATATTTTCCTTGTATTAGAAACAGGCAACAAAGACATACTGAAACTTTGGTGGATTTTCTGGTGGCTGTTTGATGTGGGTAAAGGGGTGGTCACACTACACTTTTCATTCCATTGACTTCCATTCATACGCGTATGAATGCTAGAAAACGAAAACGCAAGCTCAAGCAAAGAAGTATGCATTTCACTTTGTTCCAAAGTTCAGCTATGGTGAAGTCTGGCCTGCGAGTATTTGTATCACATTAAGACGTGTGACCAATAGAAGATTGATATGCCACAGCATGACCTTTGCATGATTTTGCATGATTTTTTAGCTAAAATAAAATAACACAATCTTTAGATATGCAGGATTGCAGCCTTACAGTAAAGTGGAGTAGAAATTCTGCATGCTCAAAGTCTAGTGTGACCATGGCTTTAGTGCTGCTTTGGCAAGGTTGGACAAAATTCTGAAATTAATCATTTACTCCTGCTTAGTCCATGAGTTGGAATTTGAATTAAATTGGCCACGTCTTGAATGGAAGTTGAAAACAAATTTGAATTGCAATGAAAGGAAGTGGAATTTAATGAGTTACAGTAAAGAGAAATTCAATAGGTAATGGCATTCTAGGAAATTAGGCTTTTCCCCCCCTTGGTTGATAACATTTACTTTTCCAATTTAATTTGATTAACTGATTTAGCTTAATTAAATGTATTTATTTAATTATTAATCAATTGTGTTCTGTAAACACTTCACTCCAGGTTTCCCATTTAGCGTTTCTCGTTTGTTCACTGGTGGGATATAAAACACAACATATACTGGTCTTTTCAGCTGGAACGTGATATATTAATATCCAGATATGCCTTTAGAATAGGCCTAAATAGTATATAGATTTGCTTTCCTAGCAAAAACACAGCAAGCATTACATGGCTCTTACGGACTATTTTGTGATAATTGCAAAGATTTTACATTAGATCTCAGGCTATTTGTGTTCCATGGAGCTTTATTAAGTACACAGTAGGAACAGAAATTAACCAATGCAAATTAAACCCTGATAAAAATGACCCATATACACTCACCTAAAGGATTTTTAGGAACACCTGTTCAATTTCTCATTAATGCAATTATCTAATCAACCAATCACATGGCAGTTGCTTCAATGCATTTAGGGGTGTGGTCCTGGTCAAGACAATCTCCTGAACTCCAAACTGAATGTCAGAATGGGGAAAGAAAGCTAATTTAAGCAATTTTGAGCGTGGCATGGTTGTTGGTGCCAGACAGGCCGGTCTGAGTATTTCACAATCTGCTCAGTTACTGGGATTTTCACGCACAACCATTTCTAGAGTTTACAAAGAATGGTGTGAAAAGGGAAAAACATCCAGTATGCGGCAGTCCTGTGGGCGAAAATGCCTTGTGGATGCTAGAGGTCAGAGGAGAATGGGCCGACTGATTCAAGCTGATAGAAGAGCAACTTTGACTGAAATAACCACTTGTTACAAACGAGGTATGCAGCAAAGCATTTGTGAAGCCACAACGTACAACACGCACAACCTTGAGGCGGATGGGCTACAACAGCAGAAGACCCACCGGGTACCACTCATCTCCACTACAAATAGGAAAAAGAGGCTACAATTTGCACAAGCTCACCAAAATTGGACAGTTGAAGACTGGAAAAATTTTGCCTGGTCTGATGAGTCTCGATTTCTGTTGAGACATTCAGATGGTAGAATTCGAATTTGGCGTAAACAGAATGAGAACATGGATCCATCATGCCTTGTTACCACTGTGCAGGCTGGTGGTGGTGGTGTAATGGTGTGGGGGATGTTTTCTTGGCACACTTTAGGCCCCTTAGTGCCAATTGGGCATCGTTTAAATGCCACGGCCTACCTGAGCATTGTTTCTGACCATGTCCATCCCTTTATGACCACCATGTACCCATCCTCTGATGGCTACTTCCAGCAGGATAATGCACCATGTCACAAAGCTCCAATCATTTCAAATTGGTTTCTTGAACATGACAATGAGTTCACTGTACTAAAATGGCCCCCACAGTCACCAGATCTCAACCCAATAGAGCATCTTTGGGATGTGGTGGAACGGGAGCTTCGTGCCCTGGATGTGCATCCCACAAATCTCCATCAACTGCAAGATGCTATCCGATCAATATGGGCCAACATTTCTAAAGAATGCTTTCAGCACCTTGTTGAATCAATGCCACGTAGAATTAAGGCAGTTCTGAAGGTGAAAGGGGGTCAAACACAGTATTAGTATGGTGTTCCTAATAATCCTTTAGGTGAGTGTATGTAATGTTTGGGAGCAAAAGTCGCCCTCAAAGTAATTTTCTCTGTTCTATATAGTCTCTTTATTTGTTTAGTATTGACTTAGTGCCTCTGCAGACAGCATATACACTGACCGGCCAAAAAAAAAAGTCGATTTTTGGATTTAAATTGGCAAATGCTTAAGAGTCAATGATTGGATCATTATTGCAGTGATTTTTTAGACTGGGTAAACCCAGCCCGATCTGCTGGCGATTTGATTTCGCCCTGCAGCTCAGACTGGAAACCTGTACATTGTTTTATCCTGCTTCTGTTACAAATTTGCAGGGACCAATCACAAACCGGCTTATCCACCTGGCGCACTATTGGCGGGTTTAACACAATGACGGCTAGAGAAGCGATGGATCGTTGGTCTGATTGGTTGAAAGACTATCCAATTGCGTACAGAGTCATTTGAACTATGCCGTTGATCACGCCTCTTATGGTCTGATTGGTTGAAGGACTATCCAATTTCATACAGAGTCATTTTAACTATGCCCATTGATCACGCCTCTTGCAGTAGAAAATACAGAGCAGACTCCCCGGAGCTTGAGCTTGGTCTGGTGATAGCCAGACAAGTGATTTTTATGTTTCTAGCATGTTATTTGCTTGGCAACAGTTCTTCCAACCCTAATGACCCTACATGATCTTGACCAACAATTAATGCACCTCTTGATGAAAAGACATTCTGTGATGTTATCTCCATCAAGAGGTGCATTAATTTTTGGTCCAGATCTTGTATTGACAATGCACTCTGTCAAGTCTCCTCCAGCACATCCCAAAGACTTTAATTGAATTAAGGTACCAATTTATGTGTGAAAATGATTATTCATCCTCCCAACCATTCTTTCACAGTTTGAACCTGATGAATCTTGACATTGTCATCCTGGAATATGGCCATAATGTGTCTTTCTACATGGTTGTTTAAGAAATAAAAAGCTACACACTCCATCAATTAAGGCATCTTTACTCTTTACTCTGTGTCTGCTCAAAATTCTGTGTAAAGACGCAATGCCGCATAAAAGCAGACTTAAAATATGCCGGGTTTGAACCACTGCGGCCCCTAGTATCAAAGGCGATGCTGATACGGTTTTGATTCAGTGTAAATGAACGCGAACTTGTGCCGCCTTAAACTACGTCATTGTCATGACAACCGCCAGTCAGCGTCAGCTCACGCGTCGCGAGAATCAAGAAGCAGGAGACAAACAATCTAGGAATTAAAGAAAACGAGTCCTCACATCGTCAAGCAAACCACCGTCGTGTGTAATAAATTGGCGTTCGCCGTTTGTAATCTTCCTTTGAAGAGACTGGCAGATCAACGGACTGCAACATTTCCCCTCAGATACGGCAAATGCTTAACGTTAACCCAGTCGGCGTCACTGTGATTGTGCGTTGTAATATTATATTCCAAAAATAATCTCTTTGAGAACGATATTTGATATTAGATTTGATATTTGCTGATATATCTGCTGTCCTACCTGAAACGCTATCATTGTTCATTTGTTGTGACTGCTCCAAAGTGACTTTCTGTTTCTTTGAAAAAACTTTCGACCACTTTTAATCCTGCGGTGATCTACCCGTAATAATATATAATTCCTTTATAGCATTTGTTAAAATTGGGCACAATTTTATTAAGAAATATAAAATAACTATACCGTAGCCTACAATAGCCTATAAGTACAGAATTATGACAAACATCAAAGCGCCTATAGCGCGCAGAGGAAATTAATTTAAAATTCCGTATTTTTATTTTATTTTTAGATATGATTTCATTATTTTTTTTATTAATTTATAACACTTTGTTAAAACTGTAGTTTTAAATGAGTAATGTTCAAAGCATTGTTTCCCTGCGATTTTAATTCCTAAATGCATTTATGCTGCTTCAGAGAAGCATTAAACGGTCTTTTTGTGATTTTATGCCGCTTCAGATTCGGTTTCTGTTCCGCGTTTGCTGTGTAAAGATGCCTTTATGGTTAGAAGAACCATTGCCAAACAAATAGCATGCTAGAAACATAAAAATCACTGCAATAATGATCCAATCATTGACTCTTAAGCATTTGCCAATTTAAATCCAAACAGCGACTTTTTTTTGGCCGTGCAGTGTATATAATTTGACATAAAATGATGCCAAGAAATGAAGGTAAAAAAATAAAATAAAACCCTACTCTTACATAAACCTACCGATACATCCAGAATAATAATTAAAAAAGTAAACCAAATAAACAGGACAGAAAGACAGGGTGGGACATATCGATAAGCACCTCCCAATTGAAAAACAAATGCCCAATGGCATTTTGTTTATAGCACAGTTTCAGCTGCAGCTTCAGCGTCTATTAGTGTAGGGGGCGGGACGCTTCAGATTCTAGAGAGCATTTGATTGGGCAGGAAATCTGATGAGATGAAGTGCAGAGGGATGTCATCAAAAGCATTGATCCATATTGGCGGAAGTGAGAGACTGTAAGTTCTGAAGGCTTATATCTTCTGAATGCAAATTGTGTCATTGTTTTGGAGCGTACTAGCTTATAGATAACCTTAAGGCTAACATAGTCATACTAAAAGTTAAAAAAAAAAAAACTTTAATGTATTCCCCACTACTTAATTTTTCCTTAAATAATGTCATAATTTTCACTATGAAAAAAAACTGAGCTTTTTTATGCTTTTTATATAATCATCTGACTAACATTCGGGTCAGTTTTAATTGAAAAAAAAAGAAAAGATAAGTGGGTCTATACCAATTTGGAGTCATATAGCGCTCTCACCAATGTGCCCTCTATATCCTCTCTTTGACATTACCAACTCTGCAGAACTGTTGCCTATAGGCTCTCTCGACATTGTCTGAACATTTAGGGAATTTGATTGCAGGGATAAGCTCCAAAACAGGCAGCAAAGTTATATTGTATCACCTCTTGATCCCGCACTCCTGTTTGTTTCCCTTCTCTCCTTGCTCTCTCCTCCCTGATCCCGCTCGCTGCAAGTACATTAATCTTCAAACAGAAATTGTATAGAGGTGCTGAGAGCCAGAGAGCTGGGCTGTCCTCTGATAGCTTGGCCCAGGACTCCAGAGGTCTCTGTTTTTATAATATGGCCCATAAGTTCAGGTGATTGATGTACAGTTGCGTTGTGGTGAGCATGAAGCGGGAGCACTGCGATCATGACTTCATCCTGTGTTCATAAGGGAGTCGCTTAAATATCTGAGAGCTGTAGTCTGTCATGGTCTTTGTGGATTTAGGCCCATGGTTCGCAACCTTGAGGTCGCAACCCAACTAATCTCGCATAGTCAGACCTTCAGACTGATGGCAGAAGGTCTGGAATCCATAGCAGCTTTAATTGGCCAAGAACCACCCAAGATGACGTCTGACCAACATGTAAGGCAACTAATCACAATTTGTTTTGCTCAGCGTCATGTTAAGGAGTGTGAAAATGTAAAGTCAATGTCTCCACGATAACAGACCAGCGTGCAATTCATTCAAAAATGTTGTGCAAGTTTACTGCAACAATGGCACAACAACAGTGCAGTGAACTCTACATACCTGAAAATCCAACGCTTAGTTAATTCTGATAACCGCTTTCTCCTTCCATAAGGGGGTTTCCATGACGGGTTTTTTTCCAAGCCGACCGTTAAAGAACGCAACACACATCTCTTCAAAACTCCTGAAGTGTTTCCCATTTTGTGTGCCTTATGCATCAGACGTTCAGCCAACGGTCCTTGCAGAGGGGGTCACAGGACATTTGAACTGTATCTTATTCAGGAAATATATATTATATATATTTGAGTGTATCTTCTTCAACTTATAGATAGATTTTAAATATCTATATTGATCTATCGAGTGTATTTAAGTAACACTACCTATGAAATTAGCCTTAAAAGATGAAGGAATCAGCCATTTTTTTCCATCTAGCAATTGTTAGAAATCACGCAGTAAAACATAAAAAATACAATGTTGGACGTTTTATCGGAAAATTATTTACTTATTAGCCACTGGGCCAAAAGTGTCCATAACTGAAGAAACACACATATTTATACACTACTTTAAAAGTTTGGAGTCAGTTTTACAAAATGTATACTTTTAGGCATCAAGAATACATTAAATTAATCAAAATAGAAAATAGAAAATATTTTACATTGTAATAATGTTACTATTTTTACTGTTCTTTTAATAAAATAAATGCAGCCTTGGTGAGCATAAAGACCCTTTCACACAGTGCGTTGATCCTGGAAAATTGCCATGAAATTCTGTGTGAAGGCAAACACATCCCGGGATTGATACTAGAATGAGAACCTAGTAACATTACCAGGATCAGTCCCGAAACACGCCCTGTGTGAACAAAAGGCTAGATCAATGCCATAAAGGGCTATGTCATAGTGATGTCGCTGAAGCTGGGATCATTCGCCAGCTTAGTGGAACGGTACGTGATACGCTAGTTTATGATTGAATCAGAAAAAAAAAAGCGTGGTTTCTTGAGAGAGAAATTGCAGATCATAAGCAAACTTAAGACACTGCAGAAACATTACATGTCACATCAATGTAACGTGTCTTTATTGGATGTGTGTGAACGCACACGCACAGATTCTAGAAAATCCCTACAAAGGTGTACCCTTTGAAAGGATACTGCCCCGGTGTCAGCTGTTGTACCTTTTTTTTCTAAGAGTGAATTGTGTCTGGAGAATTTTGGAACCCCCCCAAAATAGCTTTTGTGTCACAAAACAAAATGATCTGGTACTTTAGGCTAACCTTTAAGGATACCCCCACCTTGTGACCCTCAATTCTGGAAAGTGGCGGTCTGAAATAATGCTCCTCATGACCTTTTTGCAGCAACATACTGCCTTGCTAAATTATTGTGTGGCAGGATTTAGTTGCAGGTGTTGATGGGGTGTGTTCTTGAAGTGAGCTGGTGATGAAATGCAACATCAAGCTTGTGCTGTCAGATCTTGTTTTCATTCTCTCTCTCCATCCCTCCATCCTTCTGTGCTAACCTGAGGCGTCCCGCTGTTTGCCACGAGGTCCCTGCACAGATGATTGAAATTGGGGGACAGGAAAATAATCTGTGCATGGGCTGTTCTCACGCTCAACTCCAGCTGTGAGCTCGCATCTCCTCTGAACACCTCCTTCAGAGGCCAAACAACTAAAAGGACATTGAGGGAACACAGCATCTGCTTTTTGTCTTATTGACTTTGTCTTTTTAGAAGTGTAGACTGCATAATGAATGGCTTCTCCGCTTTGAGAGAGTGGGAGATGATTTTATTAGCACAGGGTGACAGAGAGGACATGAGCGAGAGATGCTCTGGGGGGCGGACAAGGACAACAGGAAAACACGTGTGACGGTGGGGACTCAGGTGTGGCACAGGGACACTGCCAGTATCTTCTAACACAACATCCTTTCCAAAACATTGTCAGTTAGCATTTCCATTGATTTTAAAGGCAATTCGCTTTCTTGAAGAATTCGGCCCACCTATTAAATAGATTTTCCATTGGCTAAAATAAAGAGTACTCTATTGAGTGTATAAAACATCACTTGATGACATTATCATCTGAACCGTTATAATGACCATTTATGTTTCGTCAATTATGCTTTATATAATAGTATACAACAAAAGTTACAGATTGTGAAATTAAACTATAGTTGGCTTAGCATGCCAGTTGCATCAGAAACCCACACTGATATTCTGTTAAATTTACAGTAAGCAACTAAAAATGGGCAACACATTCTCACACCCAACTCGTCACATATTGACCCTTGGTCAGGACCCCCGGCGTCACTATTTAAAGGAACACGCTGACTTTTTGGGACTTTAGCTTATTCACCGTATCCCCCAGAGTTAGTCCATACATACCATTTTTATCTCCGTGCGTGCCATAACTCTGTCTGACGCACCCATCGCTAGCCTAGCTTAGCACAAAGACTGGAGGTAAACGGCTTCATCTAGCCTACTGCTCAATAAGTGACAAAATAACGGCAACATTTTCCTATATATATGTTGTGATGTCTATAGTTACATCCTGTACTAAGACCGACGGAAAATTAAAAGTTGCAATTTTCTAGACCAATATGGCTAGGAACTATACTCTCATTCCTGCGTAATAATCAAGGAACTTGATGGGTTCCATGGGTGCAGCGGCGCAATGATATCACGCAGTGCCTGAAAATAGGCTAACTTCCGTCAACATAACCAACATGACAACCTGCTTGCACAGAGAGCGTGCTGGGGACTATTTTCAGGCGCTGCGTAATATCATTGCACCTGCTGCACCCATGGTACGGCAGCAAAGCTCCTGGATTATTACGCAGGAATTAGAGTAGAAAATTGCAACTTTTCATTTTCCGTCGGTCTTAGTACACGATGTAACTATACACATACTGAGCAGTAGGCTAGATGGAGCCATTTACCTCCAGTCTTTGTGCTAAGCTAGGCTAGCGGTGGGTGCGTCAGACAGAGTTATGGCACGCACGGAGATAAAAATGGTATGTATGGACTTATCTAACTCTGGGGGATACGGTGAATAAGCTAAAGTGCCAAAAAAGTCGGCGTGTTCCTTTAACGCATAGGGTACCCCTTTAGCATCATTTTTCGACACGCAGGGTGCTCCATTGATTCCAGTGAGAAACCTTTGGCGTCATACACAGACGCGTTGGGCATGGGAATGTTATCGTCATGATAAAATTAAATATTGAGTTATGATTTTGCCATTATGACATGTTGGAGTGTGATTCTCAATTTAATCAGCCAGCATAATTTTATTTACATTTATTTTATTTTTGTATTTACACTGTTTAGACACATTGGAACACATAAACCAACCCCATCTCTAAACCTTCCCATTTGTGTATTATATGATATAAAACACAGGATATAACAGGCAGATATGACTGCACAATTTATTCAAAAAGTACAAATATTCCAAGTGTTCCGAGGCCAAACGATTGAAGAAAATCCCCAAAATCGATTAGCATCACCCGAAGAAACGTTACGTCAGCTTTGATAGTGAAATTGTATTGGCTCTTGTATGTCTCATGACCAATTGTGTTGTTACATCAGCTTTGATTGTAAAATATCATTGGCTCTCGTGTGTCTCATGACTGCGTCATGCTAAAATGTCTGTGTATCTTTTAAATAAGATATGACTGAGTTCACTGAGCGACGGGATCATCATTTGAGCGAAAAACAATATAAATTCTGTTCTTCACATGAAGATATTGTATAACTTCAGAAGACTTGGAATGCAACATGAGTTTATACGGCTTTTGGTCAGTTTTTGCAATAATTACCTGTGACTGTACTTTTATTTGCCAGTTATCATTATGTGTTTTATATTGTTGCGAAGTGGGTAGGTTTAGGGTAGGCGTGGGATTAGTTGCTTCAAAATATAAAAGTAGCCTATAATATTTATAAAATCATGTCTACTTTTACAAATGCAGAGAATTAAATGTGTCCTGATCTGACGCATTCGGCAAACAACTGAAATCAATGGAGTACCCTGTGCGTTAAAAAGTGACGCAGAGGGGTCCTGACCAAGCGTCGATTTGTGACAAGTTGGGTATGAGAACGTGTTGAAATGGGATGGCATATTGGTGCTTGCATATTTTATACCATGTAGTTCATTAATTGATATGATGTTATTATACGAAGCTTAATTAAACTATCAAAACCTGCTTTTTTACTTGAGGTTTAGGCTACTGATAATAATCCAGTTGGTAAAATGGAAACCCACATGATTAATCATAGTTCATCGGAAGTGGCTTGTACATAAAACATAAAAATAATGAAATAAACATTAACTAAACAACATAAAATCACCATATATTGTAAGTTAACTTACAGTTAACCAGTTATCAGGTCTGTTGCATTTCTGTAAAATTGACAAACATTTTTTACAGTCTAAGGCGTTTTTGTAACCAGGCAGCTTAGCACACCACTAGCCAGTTCATGTTCAAATAGGTATTGTTATGAATGCATTCAAATGCTCAATAATGCATTTTTATAACTTTTATTTATTTTAATAGGCATTACAAATGGCTACCTCATTGGTGTTCTATGCTTACTGAATTCAACAGACTAAAGACTAAATTGTTCATGACAGCAGCTTATACCATCAAGAGCTAACAAGATCAAGCTAACCAGCCAAACATGATAAATTGCATATAAACTAACAGTGATTTGCTTGGTGCATTTCAGCTGTTCAAGGACAAAATAGAGTAAATTCTAGATCAAGTTTCATTAGAATAAGTTATGCATATATGTATTTGAATTTCAGTCAGTCAAGGAGAGCTCAACATAATATTATTTCAAAAGTTTTTATTCCATTGCATCCACTGCAGGGCACAAGAGAACCAATTTAAATGGAGATCTACCTGGAAGTTTCAAAATAACCGCCTCAAAGTGCTTGAATCACCAATTATAAGTTTTGCTGCATCAAAAATCCAGTGATTTGAGTGATTAGTTCCAAGTAATTAATCATGATGTAAGAATGCATTGGCAAAGTGCGCATGCATGTAGAGGAACGTTTAGAAATTTAATGTGCTGTTTTATGTTGTGTAATTTAGCCAGAATAAATTGCTAGTTTTAAATGAATATCATCATTTGCAATGCCACATTGCCACTTAGGGGTAGTGAGCTTAAACCCTCCAAAGAGAGAGGGAGAGAGGGAGAGAGGAGAGGGAGAGTGTACCTAAAGGACATATGGAGATTAATGCGTACAAATAAACACATCAGTCTTCAGGGCTGTGTTGGCTGATAACGACAACAGCTCTGATTATTTGTCTCTTTACATTGTCCGCAAACCACACCCAGACACATGTACACACACCCACTGATTAATGCAGGTGATCCAAATTCACCTATTTCTCCTTTTTATTGATGAGGGTTATCCGGTTCAGATAAATAATTTATCTTTCCAACTTTTTTTTTCTTCTTCGCTGTTGTGCTATTATTTTGTGCTATTATTCTCTGCAAGCTACTTTTCTCGACACATGTACCTTCGAAGGATTAAAGGATTTAAAAAAATTTTTTTTTTTTTATTTTGTAAAGAGCCCCCATGCCCCCCCCCCCCCCCCCCCATTGTTTATATGGTCAAAGTAATTCAGATTACAACCTCCATGTTTTATATCAACAGCACTTTAGACAGATGTTCACCCTCATCCAAATCCAGCTGCAGCTAATTGCTATAGCTGGAATGATAATAAAGCAGCCCATTATTTATAGCCCTTTGTTATTTGGCTATATAGGATATCGTAAAACTTATTTTATGCCATGGACCCCCAAATATAATTATTAACTTTATGAAGGAACCCCCTAAAATATAAAATGATTCCAAAACTATTTATTTCCATGCAGAAACACCTAATTTATACGGTGGTAATAATAAACAATAATACAATTCTGCATATTCTTTGATTATTATATTTTATTATATTATATTATATTATATTATATTATATTATATTATATTATATTATATTATATTATATTATATTATATTATATTATTGCCATATCACTCCTTGGGAAAGCTTCCATTTCCTCCAACCTCAAATGAGGGGTAAATCAATATCAATTAATATTCAAGAGCAGGTCATTAATATCCATTGTTTATCATTTCTCATTTAAATCACCAGGATGTGTGGAAGGATTCGTGAGGTGGGGCAGTCTGGATGGCTTCATGAAAGTGAGGATGTCCTTGTTTAAATAATGAGTGTTACCCCTTACAAGTACATTCACTGAGAATCACTAAAGTAATCAAGCAATGGAACCTTGAGCTCTTGAATCATGCAAACAAATCTACAACCTGTTGTGAACAACATGGCTTAATCATGTACTGTATTACAAAATGTAATTTAGTCTCCCCAACATGCTCTCATATGAAGCCATTTCAATCATCTCATCAATCCAATCTTTTAGGTCTGGTGTTTTGAGGCATTTCCAGTTGCATAAAATCATCTTGGCAGCTGTGTTACAACCAATCTTAATAAGGGTAAATGCATTTTTTGCTATGTTGTGTACCACTGATTTATCTCCAAGAAGGCGTAGTCGTGGTTCCACAGGTAAATTAGACCCCATCCACTCTTCTAATTAATATTTTGTATTTTAATGTGTATGTTTTGATCAAAGAAACTTTAATGTTATCGTAATTGTACGATTTTAATGTTTGGTCCATTAGAGATATTTAGCAGAAATAAGAATAAATGAAAATTTGTGCAAATTTTAAGAAGTTGTATTATTGTTTTCTATCTGCAATCATGTGCAACTATCAAATTGACCGTTCGCAAATACCCGCCCCCTTTAGTTACTGTTGCTATGTCCGACAAGCCGCGCTCTCACACCACACACACGTGTTCTCACACAGTGAGAAACACATCGCAGAGCAAAGAGGACGTCAGTACACACCGTTTTTCAAGTTCAAGTCCACCGATGTTAATCTATGAACGGCTTTGTCGAAAAAAAATGCGGATTCGGCGGATTATGATTGGTCAGATCGCCTGTCAATTAAACTCCCGGCAAAGGGTGAATTGACCAAATTTTCACGTAGTTTAGAATGACTGCTTGCTTATTCAGTTAAACCATGTTCAATCAGTATTTGTTTTTAAATGGTAAAACATTGATTTTAATTTGGTTTAAATGGCTTTCTGGTGGATACAGTGACAGCTTGGCCTTTCTGATGCTCCACAAACTGACAATCAAAACTTTAATTAGCAGAGCTCTTTCGACTGAAGGAAGGAAGTGAAGAAAGAAAGAAAAATCTGTCCCTTCATAATCCTGTGGTGTGTTTAAAATCCTCTCTGAAGATGATCATGCTCTGTAGTGGATCTATGAGCACATCTCTGGCCACTGCTGTGCAGTGATATTGTCAAGAGAGGATTAATCAAATATGAGTATAAATTAACACTTTATTAGCATTCTCTCCTCTTGGTCACATCAGCATAATCAAAAGTAGCCTTGCCTTATCCTCAAGCACGTCTTTAATCACTATCCAACATAATTAATGTAGATTTTTTTTTTTATTTCTTTTCCTCAAAAGATAACAGATGTGAAACTATAACTGATATGCAACATATCTTGCTAGTTATAAAATAAAAGAATGATAAGCAATTAATTAATGAACAGCATGTTTCTTTTTATATTTAACATAATCCTACACTGAGTCTCCTTGTTTGCAAAAAAAAATTTGTTTCTTTATGTCTCTGAAAAGATTTTTAAGCACAGCAAAAACAAAAACTTCTGTTGGGTCTCATTTAGAACCTAAAAAACAAAAGTATGTAAACACTGCTTTTTGAGACATGGGACAAAAATATTACAGTTTTGTAGAGAAATTTAATTGGGTTAATCTGTTAAACATGTTCAGGAGTGTTTAGTTACTTAATCAAAGGTGAATGCTAAATTTGTCCAAAAAACAAACAAAAAACATTTGGTATTCTTTGATGAATAGAACATTCCAAAGAACAGCATTTGTTTGAAATAGAAATGTTTGTGTCATTGTAAATGCCTTTACTGTCACTTTTGATCAATATAATGCATCCTTGATGAATAAAAGTATTTGTAAGGGATAATCCACGGCTAGTCATGCATTAAATCTGTGTATACAGTGTGTGTGTGTGTGTGCATATATATATATATATATATATATATATATATATATACATACCGAACCTATCGGAACCAGCATTAACTTGAGCAATCTGAGCTACAGTAGAGCTCAGTGAGCCTTGGCCGCCCATGACCCTTGTTGCCGGTTCACCACTGTTTCTTCCTTTGGCCACTTTTGATAGATACTGACCACTGCAGACCGGGAACACCCCACAAGAGCTAGCCATCACAATTTGGCCCTTGTCAAACTCACTCAAATCCTTACGCTTGCCCATTTTTCCTGCTTCTAACACATCAACTATGAGGAAAAAATGCTCACTTGCTGCCTAATGTATCCCACCCACTAACAGGTGTCGTGATGAAGAGATAATCAGTGTTATTCACTTCACCTGTCATAATGTTATGCCTGATATACTTCTCATAGAAAGTAGTAGAAATGTTTATTTAAAAGAGAAGCATATTTATTTTTTGTTAATTTCAAGGTTATTGATTAATTTAATGTGAATGTGAAGTACTGAGGTTTAGTCTGAGGACAGATCATATTCTTGAAAACAAAGTGAGAAAATCTATTTTGATTGTGTAGATCGAGTAGAACTGTTGGCTGGTTGAATTTATGAGACATATGTTGTCCAATATATCAAAACTTAATGTTAAACACTGTATCTCTCTCATATACTATCCAATAATGTGTAAACTGGTAAATTAAAGGAAGTCATGGTGGAAAAGTTGTCTAAATAAAATCCTAAATAATAAAATTCTAAATAAAAAAATTATAGGCTTTAATGGACTGCTATCTTTGCCATTGGGCGCTTGGAGAAAGGTCGGGTGTCTTTATAATACAAATACTGAAAAAATGAGAGGACAGGCAATGAATGCATGACGAGGGCTAAAGAAGACAATAGAGGGTGGCAGAGAAAGGAGAGAGTGGGCTTAAGGAAAAAAAAGAGAAGTTTACTTTCAGTCACACACGTACAATGCGGGCAAGCAAACAAAGTCACGCTTGCTCTCCAAAGTCACCTAGGTCATGGAAGATATGATAGCTTTGATAAATAATATAGGCAGTGAAGCCATTGCACTGTGTTTTGGGGCAGTGCATTAAAAGCTGCCGAGATTCCAGTGACAGTGTAGTTTTTGGGCCAAGTCAGTCTTGGTGAATAAAGTCAAGATCAGTTTCATTGGCATTTTTCACGTCAGCCCCCTGCATGAGACAAATACAAATTCAGCTCTTTCTCTAATTCATAATCATGCATCATGGTTTAAAAAAAGGAAGGCTTTCTGGTTACACTGTATTTCAAGGTATCCTTTTTAAAGTGTAATTATGCATTTAAGTACTGAGTAATATTAATTAACTACATGTGCCTACTATAGGGTTAGTGTTAGGATTAGGGTTTGGTTTAGTTAATAACTTACCATTATTGTTTTCACTTTATTTTAATGGTCCCTTTAACACATTCTGTTGATTTATAAGTAACATTGCACCTACATGCCTACGAACTCTCATTAGAGTGTTAGTGGAGTATTAGTAGACTGGTAGGGTTAGGGTTAGAATAAGTTGACATGTACTTGCAAAGTTACTTATAGATAATGTCTGTTGGGGGAGCATCACAATAAAGAGTTAGCAGATATCAAGCAGACGGTCTACTAATACTCTAATGAGAGTTAGTTGACATGTAGTTGCAAAGTTACTTATAGTCAACAGAATGCTCAAAAGGGACCTTCAAAATAAAGTGTTACCCAGTTATTAACATATAATATGTTTGTTTTTAACATGTTTTTGTAATATGTTTGTAACGTAGTTCGTATGTTCAGGGAAGAAGGAGGTGGGAACCGGCGAACATTTAAAGACTTTAATCAAATAAATAAACACAAACTGAAAATAAAAGCGGCAGCCCCTCACGGACGACTGCCGCGCACACAAATAACAAAACGTAAACAAAACCACAACTTAAATCCAGGCCTGGTCCTCTCTCGTCCTTCACTGTCGTCGCTCCTCCTTTTATGCGTCCGAGCTCCTCCGTGAGAGATCCGAGACCGGTGTGACGCGCAGCTGGCGCTCATCATCAAAATCACTCCCTGGCCTCGTGTCGCCCTCTCACAGCTCTCGCTCGCCCGGCTCGTCACAATGTTTTTAATATGTAACATGTTTGAGACCCTTTCCATGTGCTGTTAATTGTATTTTTTTGGCTGTTTCACAACAAATGATTAAAAATGTCAGTTAAGTGAGAACATGTGAAAAGGTTCCTTTATGCCATTTTATGTGCAAAATAAATGTGCTTCATTTTGTGGTAAAGGACTTCATCAGGCAAATGGACTAAAAGAAAGATTAGTATTTATATTTGGTACAAATTTTTACTCAAGAGACCTGTATTAATTACTAGTGTATTGTACAAATATGTATAATTTGACACTAGTTGACAAACTTTGAACACCCTGGAAACAATGAGCAGCTGCTCTAATATTAACTTTGTTCAGAAACCTATTGTGCTGCTTTTTTGTCATTGTCAACATTGGCAGCTGTTTTCTAAGGCTGCATCATAACTGGAATTGAAATTTCATTTAAATGAAGCTTGTATTTATTTATGTATACAGCACAAAACAAAATAAAATAAATTATCCACCACCATCTTGGATTCTTTTTTAATACTCCATGCCTACAAGAAGACCTTTCCTGATTGTATGATCTTAATGTGGGCCGCAAAGGTTGAAATGTGATCTTATTTCTCTAGGCCTTATTCTTTTTTTTTCTTTTTCTTTTTCTGCAGGCTCAGAGATGGTAGAAGCCCAGTGTCAGCGGTTTGAGGTGAGAAGTAGTGATGGCGAGAGAGTTCTCTTCTCTGCTGATGAAGAGGAGATCAGTATTGGCACAGATAAACTGAGGGTCACAGGTACACAAACACACTCACATTTTAATCCAACATTCACCCATGATCCTTGTACAAGAACATATAGACTAGTGTCTAAATCTACCTGCGTTATATTTAATCCTTAAATGTGGCCAATCAATCAATTTTCAATTTTTGCATGTGCCTGTACTGTTAATATAGTTCTCTTAAGGATATATTTTTTCCTAAGATACATATTTTTCCCACATGGTTTATTAAAGACCTAAAATACATATGTAATTGCACATATGTAGAAGACAACAAAACCTGCATTCTTGTATCTGTCAGAAAAGTTGTTTGAAACCTGTTTTACCTGTCCGCCAACGCTAAAATGTATGAACTGATTGCTATCACTGTAAAAAAATAAAAAATAAAAATAAAATATTGTTTTTACAAAAAAATCCTGGCAACTGTGGTTGCCAGAATAATTATTATAAAAAATACAGTAAAAATGTAAACATTTACAGAACAACCTGTAAATGTTACAGTAAAAAACTGTAATTTACAAACAAGAAAAATGTGCTACTAAATGCTACACACTGCTGCTCAATTTGTACCTTTAACATATGCTGACAACTACCATAATAATGCAGGTGGTAAAAGAGGAAGCCACATTAAAAGTCATGAAGAAGTTCATCATGAGTAGCTTTTCCACAAGCTGAATTATACTACTATACAGAAAGTGCAAAGAGTCATTCACGCAAACACAAAACACCATCATGGTAACACATGACACTTAAATAATGCAATAAACATTCATTAAACAACAATGTAACATAAAATCCAAATGTGCATAACAGATTATATATGTCCGAAGAAATGATTTTAATAAATAAAATATATTCGAAGTGTCGCACAGGGAATTCTGGGAATGTCAGTTTTTCACTGTAAATTATAATTTGAGTTGTTCTGTTTTAATTCTAAAAACTGTACATTTAACAGTATTTTACTGTAAAATTACATTAAGATTACGATTTAAAGATTAAGATTTAAAATTTTAAGATTTAAAATTACATGGGTAAACTGAATCCTGAAAACGTCTCGGTTATGTATGTAACCCTCGTTCCCTGAAGGAGGGAACGGAGACGTACGTCGGAATTGACCGACGAATTGGGGATCATTTTCAGAGACCAATCTACTTCGAGTGTATAAAAACGAGCCAATAATGTTGGCATGCGGTCCACGCACCGCCCCGCAACGCGGGTATAAATACGGAAGTGGAATACCGCATCCTGGCTTTTCCAACTGAGGAGCCGAAGAAATGGGTCGGCCCTTCAGTGGAAGCACAGCTCCTGGCGACGGGACGTACGTCTCCGTTCCCTCCTTCAGGGAACGAGGGTTACATACGTAACCGAGACGTTCCCTTTCAGTCGGTCACTTCGACGTACGTCGGAATTGACCGACGAATTGGGGATCCCTACCAAAACGCCAGGAAGGCTGGCCCTTCCAGCGTCCTGCTTGTGCTCACTGGTTGCTCCTAAGTTGGAGCAGAAGTCAGGGCACCAAGCAGGGAAGGTCCGTCACAGCTGTTTCTGCGAGACCCACTCAGCGTGACTATTGGATAACGCTGGGAAAGCGTGCCCGTCTCAGGGAGATGGTACGCTGCGGAGCCACGTCCTTCAGAGGAAGGAGAGGTGGAAATACTCATAAGGACTAACCTAGCAGGGCAGTGCTACCTATGGCAGTCTCTGGGGTGGATCCAACCTGATTCCAGGGGGGGAAGAACACCACCAGAGACGACAGAGCGAGCTCTGTCAAGGGAAAGACACGGGGCTAGCCGAGTAGGGTAGCTGGTACCGTGGAATACACATATGGGGTTACCGTAAGGGAACCATAACATATGGACCCAGCCTACACACACGTTCCACAAGCATACGGGTGCAGGCCTGGCGTCAGACGGCCGCAACGTCTGACACCGAAGGGTGACGGAGGAGCTCGACAGGGTTAGCCGTTTCCGGGGAACACAACTGGAGACAATAGACGCACGTATCCGGCCCGGAGGCGGGAGTGGCGTATGCAAGCTGACACAAGAGCGGGTACTTCGCGTTTACCGGCCACTGGAGGCGAGTACACAGGAAGAAACCGACTCTACACGGAGGCTATAAAATCTAGCGAACGTGTTAGGTGTCGCCCAGCCCGCAGCTCTACATATATACATATATATGTCAGCGAGGCGCCTTGAGCCAGCGCCCAGGAGGAGGCTACACTCCTAGTGGAGTGAGCTCGCACCCCGAACGGCAAGGCACGTCTTGGGACTGATAAGCCAAGACGATAGCATCCACTATCCAGTGGGCTAACCTCTGCTTGGAGACAGCCTTTCCCTTCTGCTGGCCTCCATAACAGACAAAGAGCTGTTCTGAGGTCCTAAAGCTTTGAGTCCGGTCAACGTAAGCGCGAAGAGCGCGGACGGGACACAACAAAGCTAGGGCTGGGGAGGATTCAGTCTCCTCGCACCTCTGAGGAACCTGACGATTAAGTCGTGCTTACCCAAGGACTTACCCGCTATTACGTCGTGATGCGCAGCAATTGCGGCGACGTACACTTTGAGGGTGGAGGGAGACAGCCTTCGCTCCAACACTTCTTGCAGGAAAGAAAGCACGATATTAACCGAACACCTTCGGGGGTCTTCCTGGCGGGAAGAACACCAGTCAACGAACAGGTTCCACTTCAGTGTGTAGAGGCGCCTCGTAGAGGGCTTGTGGCAGGCCACCTAGAACCTTGGCGTCCCGTCCAAGCAGGCTGAGGTGACGGAGCACCAGGTCCCTGTGTTCGCACAACTGTTCCCGAGACTGGGCAAGAATGAGCCAGTCGTCGAGATAGTTGAGAATGCGAACGCCGCGTTCTCTGAGTGGAACAATGGCTGCCTCCGCGACCTTCGTAAAGACGCGAGGCGACAGGGACAGCCCGAAGGGTAAGACCTTGTACTGATATGCCTTCCGCTCGAACGCAAAGCGTAGGAACGGTCTGTGTCGAGGGAGGATAGACACATGAAAGTACGCGTCCTTCAGGTCGATCGCTGCAAACCAATCTCGGGGACGGATGCATTCGAAAATGCGTTTCTGCGTTAACATCCTGAACGGAAGCTTGTGCAGGGCCCGATTCAGGACACGCAGGTCCAAGATTGGTCGTAACCCACCCCCTTTCTTGGGTACAATGAAGTAAGGGCTGTAAAAGCCCGCCTTCATATCGGCTGGAGGAACCGGCTCGACCGCGCCCTTCGCCAGTAGGACATCGACCTCGGACCGCAAGATGTGGGCATCGCTGCTTCGCACAGAGGTGAAGAGGATGCCCTTGTACTTGGGCGGCCGGTGTGCGAACTGAATCGCGTAACCGAGTCTGATGGTACGGATGAGCCAGCGAGACGGTCTGGGGAGCGCTAGCCAGGCTCCCAGAGACCGAGCAAGCGGGACCAACGGTTGCAGAACCAGAAAACAGCTCGATAACAAACTGTTCGGCTCCGAAGTTGAAAGCGAGGATGCGGTATTCCACTTCCGTATTTATACCCGCGTTGCGGGGCGGTGCGTAGACCGCATGCCAACATTATTGGCTCGTTTTTATACACTCGAAGTAGATTGGTCTCTGAAAATGATCCCCAATTCGTCGGTCAATTCCGACGTACGTCGAAGTGACCGACTGAAAGGGAACTAACATTTTACCTAGGGTTAACAATTAATCCTGGGTATTCATAAACTGACGTTTCACACTATACATCCTTATTTGCATATTTGCAGTGCCAGTGTCACTGATTGGACAAATGCAGCACGCGACCTGTTTATATAAAGGCTGTATTGCTGAATGTAGTGGAGAGTATCACTACATTCAGCAATACGGACTATAAAGGTCTTTTTTGCTCAAATTGACATATTTTCGGTCAATATTTTTCCTATCAAAAGCTGAAACGACTGTTTATATACCGTACAACATCAACATGCAGTTTTTCAGTGACTGTTCAAAGCATGTGAATATAAGGCACACGATTGGTTGTCATTGCTAAGCATCTTGACGTAACATTCTAATACTGCATCATTTCACACTGCGCACTGCAATGCAAGTTTAACATCGCAACAGCTGTACCAACTTGAGAAGAGTTTCATAACCCCGGGTAAAAAGCAATGCAAAACATTCCTTTACCCAGGGATAAAAGCAGGTTTCAGAACAATGATAACCTGGGGTTAAGCACAGCTCAGTCACTTATCTACTTGCATAATGAAGTAGCCTGCAGCTGTTGTCATTTTTTTTTGTTTTTTTTTTGTTAACAATTTGTTTTGATGGTCCCTTTTGAACATTCTGTTGACTATAAGTAATATTGCACCTATGTGTCAACTAACTCTCATTAGAGTATTAGTAGACCGTCTGCTTGATAACTCTTTATTGTGATGGTCCCCCAACAGACATTCTACTGACTATAAGTAACTTTGCAACTACATGTCAACTAATATTTGACTAACACTCTAATGGGAGTTAGTAGAATTGTTGGTGCAACGTTACTTATAGTCAACAGAATGTGTTTCCATCAAAATAAAGTGAGATTTTCTTTTTAGATATTTAAAAGTTTTTCAATTTAATAGAGCTTTTCATACACCATCCATTTTTTGAGCCAGCTTTTTCAAGATTTAAATATGTGCACTATACAGGTGCTGGTCATATAATTAGAATATCATCAAAAAGTTGATTTATTTCACTAATTCCATTCAAAAAGTGAAACTTGTATATTATATGCATTCATTACACACAGACTGATATATTTCAAATTTTTATTTCTTTTAATTTTGATGATTATAACTGACAACTAAGGAAAATCCCAAATTCAGTATCTCAGAAAATTAGAATATTACTTAAGACCAATACAAAGGAAGGATTTTTATAAATCTTGGCCAACTGAAAAGTATGAGCATGTACAGCACTCAATACTTAGTTGGGGCTCCTTTTGCCTGAATTACTGCAGCAATGCGGCGTGGCATGGAGTCGATCAGTCTGTGGCACTGTTCAGGTGTTATGAGAGCCCAGGTTGCTCTGATAGTGGCCTTCAGCTCTTCTGCATTGTTGGGTCTGGCATATCGCATCTTCCTCTTCACAATACCCCATAGATTTTCTATGGGGTTAAGGTCAGGCGAGTTTACTAGCCAATTAAGAACAGGGATACCATGGTCCTTAAACCAGGTACTGGTTGCTTTGGCACTGTGTGCAGGTGCCAAGTCCTGTTGGAAAATTAAATCTGCATCTCCATAAAGTTGGTCAGCAGCAGGAAGCATGAAGTGCTCTAAAACTTCCTGGTATATGGCTGCGTTGACCTTGGACCTCAGAAAACACAGTGGACCAACACCAGCAGATGACATGGCACCCCAAACCATCACTGACTGTGGAAGCTTTACACTTGACCTCAAGCAACGTGGATTGTGTGCCTCTCCTCTCTTCCTCCAGACTCTGGGACCCTGATTTCCAAAGGAAATGCAAAATTTACTTTCATCAGAGAACATAACTTTGGACCACTCAGCAGCAGTCCAGTCCTTTTTGTCTTTAGCCCAGGCGAGATGCTTCTGACGCTGTTTGTTGTTCAAGAGTGGCTTGACACAAGGAATGCGACAGCTGAAACCCATGTTTCTTGAAGCACTGACTCCAGCTGCAGTCCATTCTTTGTGAATCTCCCCCACATTTTTGAATGGGTTTTGTTTCACAATCCTCTCCAGGGTGCGGTTATCCCTATTGCTTGTATACTTTTTTCTACCACATCTTTTCCTTCCCTTCACCTCTCTATTAATGTGCTTGGACACAGAGCTCTGTGAACAGCCAGCCTCTTTTGCAATGACCTTTTGTGTCTTGCCCTCCTTGTGCAAGGTGTCAATGGTCGTCTTTTGGACAACTGTCAAGTCAGCAGTCTTCCCCATGATTGTGTAGCCTACAGAACTAGACTAAGAGACCATTTAAAGGCCTTTGCAGGTGTTTTGAGTTAATTAGCTGATTAGAGTGTGGCACCAGGTGTCTTCAATATTGAACCTTTTCACAATATAAAAATTTTCTGAGATACTGAATTTGGGATTTTCCTTAGTTGTCAGTTATAATCATCAAAATTAAAAGAAATAAACATTTGAAATATATCAGTCTGTGTGTAATGAATGAATATAATATACAAGTTTCATTTTTTGAATGGAATTAGTTAAATAAATCAACTTTTTGATGATATTCTAATTATATGACCAGCACCTCTATGTACTAGTAACCTGTCCTTTCATTGCCATGCAAATATTGTTTCAAATAGATTTCACTCATGCAGGCCCCTCTTTCTCTTACTCTTTTTTATTTTATTTTTATTTTTTTCTTCTATCTCTGTCTGAAAGTGCATGCTTGGAGGTCAAGTGGAATAGCTAGAGGTCAGGGACAAAGAGGGCACATGCTCAGTAATTGGGCAGATCTGTCCATTACCTCTTTTTCACAAAAAGACATGGGTAGAGAGAGGGATCAAGGGAGATAAATAGTGGTAGAGAGAGAGAGAGATGGATATAGCATGCAGAAATGGAATACAGTAGTCTCAGAGGTGAGACTGAAAGGCTAAAATGTGTCAAAAAAAGAATTGCCCTGGGTAGAGGAAGTGAGAGAGTAAGGTAAAAAAAATAAAAAAAATCTGTCATCATTTACTCATCATGTCATTCAAAATCCTTATGACTTTATTGTGAATATTCTTCAAAACTCCTTTTTTGTGTTTCACGTAAGAAAGAAAATAATGTTTTTAAAATGGGTAAAGTAATGACAGAAGTTTCATTTTTTGGGAACTGTGCCTTTAAACTGTTCTAAACATGATTATGGGGAAAACAAAGAGGAATAAAATAAACTAGGACAGACTAAAACAAGCAAAAATGCAAGCAAGGTAGAACAGCTTACTTTTTGAACTCACTTAACAAGCACATTTTCAAAAAAAGAAATAAATGCGCTCTGAAATGGGGGACATTTCAAATGTTCCAGAAGTACAGATCTGGAAAAAAGCACTCAAGTCTACCACTCTACGGCACTTGTAATTTATCACTTGATGTTTAATACCTCTGAGTATGAGGTACACAGCCCGAGTTACTTTAGAAGTAGCCCGAGTAGTTTAGAAGGTAGAACAGAGCATTATGTAGAAGATAAAGAGATTTGATAAGCCAGGACCACGTGTGTGCATGTGCGTGTGTGTGGGTATATACACACAAAACGCATATATTTGAAATATAAATCTGAATATAACTATATAAATATAATAAATATAGCTATATTATATATAACTACAAATTACACTTTTGATCAATTTAATGTATCCTTGCTGAATATAAGTATTAATTTATTACTGACAGGGTAAAGAATGGTATTGTACAAGTTCTTTGTTCATTTTAAAAGTTAAGTCTGTGTAGGAACTGACTAGTTGTTCACAATGATTATGAAAATTCAGTTGTTCACAAAGTTGAATGTGTTGTGTTATCTTTTTTTATTGTCAACATGGTTCTAATTCAACCATATGACTTGTCATTCTCTCTGTTTTACTCTTTATCTCTCTAGGCAATGAGGGAGTTGTGTTTAGTCATTCAGTGGAAACGCCACACGTTCGAGCTGAACCTTTCCAAGATCTGAAGTAAGGCATGCTTTCTTAATGTATCACATTATCATTCAATGTGCGCTTCACACAGAGAACCACAGAGGAGAGGGGGAGAGTTAGAGAATGATAAAAAAAGGGCCAAGACACAGAAGGATAAAGAAAAGTTATAAAACATGAACTTAATGAATATCCACTTCCTAATTGTCCATAGAAGCTTTATATTCTCAATATTCAGTGACAAACTGTCCCATTCACTCTGTTATGAGAAAGAGGACACGACCTGTCTGACACGCCCAATCCATCACCGGTGGATCAGCCAATCTGATTGATCTAATTTCTTCCGTCTGCATTAGTTGATATCTGATTGGATGTCTAATAGGTCACTAACACATCCCGAAGCTTCTCGATCCCCCAAACTCCGACATTATCACTACAGGAAATGATGTAGTGCCATGATGGATGGAGTCACTTTAAGTGCAAGTAGGCAGGTTACTGAGGGGAACTGAGAGCTTTTACCGCCCAGTTTGGTTTGATGGAGCACTGCTGGGTGCTTTTCAATCACTTATGAACTCGCTTAATGCAAATGTACCAGGATCAAATCTACTTTCATCGTTAGAAAAATTGGGGAAATGATTGGGTTAATGGAGGATTGGTGACATCTTATACTAGACTTTCAGCTTTCAATGGGATCGTTGACCCTTTTTAGTTCCATTTCTTATTTTAATGGAAAACATTATCAGGATTTGACCCATTAAGGGGTCAAGGTTTGGCTAGTTAGCATGGTCCCATTAGCCCCTGCTGGTCCATGCTGTAACTACACCACTTTGTGTGGCATCTTTCTCTATGTATAGCGATAACCATGTATTTCCGCTGTTATTATAAAGTAATGGCCTAAACTGTCTTGGTCTTCAGCAGTACTACAGTAAATGTTTGACCAGACACATTGTTTTTTGCGGGGGGGAATTGTTTAACTTAATCTAAAGCTAAGAGTTAAGAAGCTGAAATGTATTATATATATATATACACTCACCTAAAGGATTATTAGGAACACCTGTTCAATTTCTCATTAATGCAATTATCTAATCAACCAATCACATGGCAGTTGCTTCAATGCATTTAGGGGTGTGGTCCTGGTCAAGGCAATCTCCTGAATTCCAAACTGAATGTCAGAATGGGAAAGAAAGGTGATTTAAGCAATTTTGAGCGTGGCATGGTTGTTGGTGCCAGACGGGCCGTTCTGAGTATTTCACAATCTGCTCAGTTACTGGGATTTTCACGCACAACCATTTCTAGAGTTTACAAAGAATGGTGTGAAAAGGGAAAAACATCCAGTATGCGGCAGTCCTGTGGGCGAAAATGGTTTGTTGATGCTAGAGGTCAGAGGAGAATGGGCTGACTGATTCAAGCTGATAGAAGAGCAACTTTGACTGAAATAACCACTCGTTACAACCGAGGTATGCAGCAAAGCATTTGTGAAGCCACAACACGCACAACCTTGAGGCGGATGGGCTACAACAGCAGAAGACCCCACCGGGTACCACTCATCTCCACTACAAATAGGAAAAAGAGGCTACAATTTACAAGAGCTCACCAAAATTGGACAGTTGAAGACTGGAAAAATGTTGCCTGGTCTGATGAGTCTCGATTTCTGTTGAGACATTTAGATGGTAGAGTCAGAATTTGCCGTAAACCGAATGAGAACATGGATCCATCATGCCTTGTTACCACTGTGCAGGCTGGTGGTGGTGGTGTAATGGTGTGGGGGATGTTTTCTTGGCACACTTTAGGCCCCTTAGTGCCAATTGGGCATCGTTTAAATGCCACGGCCTACCTGAGCATTGTTTCTGACCATGTCCATCCCTTTATGACCACCATGTACCCATCCTCTGATGGCTACTTCCAGCAGGATAATGCACCATGTCACAAAGCTTGAATCATTTCGAATTGGTTTCTTGGACATGACAATGAGTTCACTGTACTAAAATGGCCCCCACAGTCACCAGATCTCAACCCAATAGAGCATCTTTGGGATGTGGTGGAACGGGAGCTTCGTGCCCTGGATGTGCATCCCACAAATCTCCATCAACTGCAAGATGCTATCCTATCAATATGGGCCAACATTTCTAAAGAATGCTTTCAGCACCTTGTTGAATCAATGCCATGTAGAATTAAGGCAGTTCTGAAGGTGAAAGGGGGTCAAACACAGTATTAGTATGGTGTTCCTAATAATCCTTTAGGTGAGTGTATATATATATATATATATATATATATATATATATATATATATTGCATCTAGAAGTTGTCACAGTTCTTCAGGATTTAGGTTTTAGTCTCAACTGCTTCTGTTTCTTCATGTAATCCCAGACTTAATCAATGATTAAGTGAGATCAGATTTTCATGTGGGCCATACCACCTTTCATCGGACTCCTTGTACATACAAAAATCTCACTGGATTATTGCAGTATTTGCAAAAGGAATGTTTGGAAATTTAACATTGACATTCCCTACTGCAACTAAAGCAAAAGCTAAGTAAGTCTTACACTTTTCCATGTTAATCAGAGGTTTTGTCCTAACCAGCCACGACAGCGATACGTGACGAACAACAGGGGATTCTGTTTTAGAAAAAAGTTTCTATTTCTACAACATCACAGTTGGAACAACAACATGCAAAATATGACAATGAGTTTTAATATTTTGCATGACCTGTATAGCCTTACTGAAAGTGACAATAGATAATTCTCCACAGATCTTGAAAATAAATTGAAGGAAACAAGAACATTCAAACTAACTGTGTGTGAACAAACAAGTGTATTCTATGCAGATAATTAATCATGTGGGGAAGAATAATTTTCAAAAGTCAGAACTCAAGAAGGATTTCAATGAACTATTTGCGTCATATACTGCTCCGAGACACAAAGGTTGATGATTCAAATGCAGTATTTATTGGGATAATCCACAATCAAAGTCCAAAAACAGACAGAGGTCAAAACACATGTTAACAATCCAAACATATACCAGGGAAGGAACATCGATGCTTTGTATCGATGCTTAATTAGTTCTTTCAAAATCACTTGACCAATGACGTCTGAAGCTTCGTTTCACACACACCCACTGCTTCATACTCTGATTAAAAAAGGTTTAAAAATGTGCGACACAGGGTGCGCCCTTGTTGGTTGCTAAGGTGTATTGCGTTGCATTGAACTGTTTGTTGTATTGCGCGAGTTTAGAAAAGTTTATTGTTGCGAGACGCAAAAAGAGGGCGTTCTGAAATGTGGGAACACTTTCATTTGACTTCGCCCAATAAGGTTGATAATATATTTGGCTTTTGTTCTGTAGCCTAAGCACCTCTTACAATGTTCATTAAGCTCAAATCCTCCATAAGTCTTGCCCATCTGTCTTACAGTACATTGTTGGTCTGTAGGCTACTATAATCATGTGAAGGTGTGTTTCTTTGTGTGCATGCACCTGCATTAATTTAGCCATAATTTTACTTCCTCTATTCATGAGTATTTGTTTACAAACAGGAAAAATATCCACATTCACAATACAAAATGTTATCTTTATTGGGTTGAGTTAGTAGGAGTAAGCAATGGAACAGATTGTCATGTATTTAATATGTTGATTGATTCATTCATTCATTTATTCATCTATCCATAAATCATTTTTGCTTCTAAGATAATGCGTTGGTCACAAAACATTTTGCAACACAGCGATTTCCCTCACTTTCACCAGCAGAGCTCTGATTTGAAAAGCTTCGAGTAATTAACCTTTTTCTGATACCTTTGTGCTGAAAGCTTCACTGTTTCAGAAAGCTTCACTTCGCCATCACTACAGAATTGACCAGGCTTTTATAAGGTGAACTAAACAAGGTAAATGAGACACAGGTGGATGTAATCAGGAATGATGAGTCTGGGCAGTGAGTTATGGGAAATGTAGTCTATAAGGGAATGACAATAGTCCGGGGTGGGGTGCCCTCTACAGGACAACCAGGTCACTCCAGTTGGTGATTGTGATAATTTGAAACACTTGGAAGACTGAAAATTCAATTGTTCATCAGTGGACCACTCCCAACAAGAGGAACTAATATGTTTTCAAGGTTGCTCTGTCTAAATACATGGCTGCAAAAAAACATGCAACATGAGAGGACTAACTTTATTGACAACTTCAATCTTTTCTGGAGTCAAAGACAACTGTTTAAATCAGAAAGCCTCCACCCAAACAAACTTATCGTAAGAGTGCTAAAGGACAATATCTACGTCTCCTGCCATCATCCTTCAGCAGTGTTTGCCACTGCACTCAACCAAAATGGCACACACACACACACACACACACCTGGTGAGTGTCTGAATGACCACAGGACTTCACATCAGCACCTGAATGTAAGTGCGATTGACATATCCCACAAGGACAATGATAACACCAAGCAGCCACAACCACTGCTCATGGACACAATCCCAGCTGATTGTCAACTGGTATTTGTGGGGTTTACTCTGAAGTAAACCCCACAAAGTTTACTTCAGAGAGACTGGGATGAACTAGAACTGCTCCAAGATTCGGCAGACAAGGACGACCTCCTGGAAAAAAAACGAGTGAAGCCAGGTTAACTGTTTCAGCCTCTGATAACACCAGAGCCACAGCCCCTCTCACCAGACATGCTATCTCTCTCTCTAGCATTTCCACTTCTGAGTTCCTCAGGGAAAATGGAGGAACTGGTGTATGATGGAACCAAGTTCTCCCACTCTATTGCTGCGAGACAGATATCAACCATGATAACATAACTTTCTCAAATTAAGTGAAATGACGTGAAGGTTAAGTATGGCAACCCATACTCTGAATTTATTCTCTGCATTTAACCCATCCAAATGTTTACAGAACAAGTTGCAGTGGAACAGTCCTCAATGAAACAGCCCCTCCTAACTTTACTTTTATAATTGTCTGCAGACAATGTTGGTCATTATTTACAGGCTTCCAAAATATTCTCCAGCGTTTATTGATGATTTTTACATAACTGTTATCAACAATCTCCTCTGAGTTTGACTGTTTTGCTATTGCGGGGGATTTTAACATTCATATTGACAATGCTGAATCCAGTACTGCAAAAGAATTCAAAACTGTTCTGAATGCTTTTGACTCAGCATGTACATTAGGGTGGTCCACAAAAATGAAAGTTGTAATTTCAACCATGGTACCCTCTCAGTTTGTTACTTAACCCTATTGGAATTATGCTGCAAAATATTGGTTTAATTGACTAAAATTTTGAGGTTGCTCAGTGCTCTCGAGTTTTGTTTATTTCCGTTGTTCACCTCCAGTTCCCGGAAGGTAAAGAAGAAAGTTAAACACATCAGATAAGCACACAGCAAATGCAATATGTATTAGAAAACAACACATTAAAGTAATTAACTGCTGGAGAATGAATTTTTTTAAATTAAATTCAAAAAGTTTCAAAGCATAAGTCGAATCGAATCGAATCGAATTGCAAGCTTGTGAATCGAATCGAATTGTGTCAATATCAAGCCCTACTAACCAGACACATCACAATTAAAATATTGCATCAATACTGAACAAAGATTTGTAAACCTTTATGAGGTTTACAGGCGTTTTCTGGTACTTTTCACTGAATTTTTACTAATTATTTAATGTGCAATAAAGTGTCTGACAGGAAGTAAAGTGAATGTGTAAACAAGATAATTAGTAAATAAGTAAAATAAATAGAATAATCCAACACATCATACCTGAGTCCTGGATTCTTGATATTATTGCACGACCAACAGAAATCGTACATGTGAACCATAATTCTTGAGCCACCTCTGAACTCCATTCACATTCAATAAAATTTGGCAGGAGTCATTGTTATATGAAGGGTAAAAGAACTAAGGGGTATCATGCAAAGTTTTAATTATTTAATTTTTTACATTACATTGTGGACCACCCACATGGATCCACACACAATCGTGGACACACTCTAGATTTACTTATCAGCAAGGGTCTAAACATTTCATCCACTGTTATTAATTAGATTAGATTAGATTAGATTCAACTTTATTGTCATTACACAAGTACAGGTACGAGGCAACGAAATGCAGTTTGGGTCTAACCAGAAGTGCAATAGCAGCAAGTGCAGGATATACAGTGGTTTCATAAGTGCAGGACATGAATATGTACTGAATAAATATAGAGATGGCTATTACTATAAATAGAATTTACAGATAGATATGTACTGAATATAATATACAGATGGATGTTGCTATAAACAGTTTGCAGATAGATATATACTGAACAGAATTTACAGATAGATATGTACTGAATATATATACAGATGGCTATTATTGTAAACAGAATTTACAGATAGATAGATATATACTGAATGTAATATACGGATGGATATTACTATAAACAGAATTTACAGGGTAGATATGTACTGAATATATATACAGATGGATATTACTATAAACAGAATTTACAGGGTAGATATGTACTGAATATATATACAGATGGATATTACTATAAACAGAATTTACAGGGTAGATATGTACTGAATATATATACAGATGGCTATTACTATAAGCAGAATTTACAGATAGATGTATATAATGATATGTTAGGCTAAGATGGGCAGTATAGCAATGGACGATATAGTGCAAATGAGCATATTCTAGTTAGGTAGTAGTGCAAGATGCATATATGAACAGGTGTTACTGTAGTAACAGTCGATAGTGCAAATGAGCATATTCCAGTTAGGTAAGTAGTGCAAGATGCATATATGAACAGGTGTTACTGTAATAAACAGTCGATAGTGCAAATGAGCATCCAGTAGTGCAAATAACAAGTGAAGGCAGATGTGAGGGGGAGAGAAGGGTTATCAGTATATAGGGGGAGTGGGATCAACGAGGGTTAGAGTTCAATATGGAGACAGTTCTGGGAAAAAAACTGTTCTTTAGTCTGCTGGTCCTGGTCCGGAGGCACCTGAAACGCCTACCAGAGGGCAGGAGAGAAAACAGTTTTTGGGCTGGGTGAGAGAAGTCCTTAAGGATGCTGCGAGCTCGATGCAGACAGCGTTTCCTCTGGATGTGGTCGATGGCAGGTAGTGGAGTCCCTGTGATGCGCTGGGCAGTTTTCACCACCCGCTGCAGTGCCTTGCGCTCTGCAACAGAGCAGCTCCCATACCATACTGTAACACAGTTGGTCAGGATGCTTTCTATTGCGCAGCGATAGAAGTTCAATAGTATAGCCGAGGATAGCTGATTCTTCCTCAGTGTCCTCAGGAAGAAAAGACGCTGGTGAGCCGCCTTGACCAGGCTGGAGATATTGGTTGTCCAGGACATGTCCGCCGAGATGTGGATCCCCAGGAACTTGAAACTGGAGACACGCTCAACAGCCGTTCCATTGATGTGGATGGTGTCGTGTGTGCCTCTTGCCTCTTTCCTGAAGTCCACGATGAGTTCTTTTGTTTTGGTGGTGTTGAGGAGCAGATTATTTTCAGTGCACCATGTGGCCAGGTGCTGGATCTCCTCCCTATAGGCGGTCTCATCGTTGTTGCTGATGAGTCCAATCACCATAGTGTCGTCCGCAAACTTGATGATGGAATTAGATCCATACACAGGCTTGCAGTCGGAGGTGAAGAGGGAGTAGAGAAATGGGCTTAGCGCACAGCCCTGTGGTACGCCAGTATTGAGTGTGATGGAGGTGGAGTAGGTGGAGCCTGATCGAACATTCTGGGGTCTGTTGGTCAGGAAGTCCAATATCCAGTTGCACATTGAGGTGTTGATGCCCAGGTCTCCAAGTTTGGCTATTAACTTGGTTGGGATGACAGTGTTGAATGCTGAGCTGAAGTCAACAAACAGCATACGTGCATACGTGTTCTTATTGTCCAGATGTGTAAGCACAGAGTGCAGTGCCAAGGAGACTGCATCCTCTGTGCTCCTATTGCTACGGTAGGCAAACTGGTGTGAGTCCAATGTGGATGGTAGAGAGTCTTTTAGATGTGCCAAGACCAACCGCTCAAAGCACTTCATAACGATGGGTGTGAGTGCTATAGGGCGGTAGTCGTTAAGGCACCTCGGGCTAGAGTGTTTTGGTACTGGCACAATGGAAGTGCATTTAAAGGATGTTGGTATGGTTTCTTGGGCAAGAGACAAGTTGAAAATATCTGTAAAAACCCCAGCGAGCTGTTTTGCACATGCCCTGAGTACTCGTCCAGGGATGTTGTCTGGTCCAGCAGCCTTGTGCGGGCTGATTCGACCCAGTGCATTGCAGACGTCTGTGGAGGAGAGTGTGATTGGCGGGTGGTCAGCAGAGGGTTTGGCCTTGGTGGCAGTTTCTCTGTTGTCTCTTTCAAAGCGAGCATAAAGGACGTAGCACTATCTGATCATTTCTGTATTTTCTTTTATATATTGATCTCTCCTGCCATTAATGCTAGATCTGGTTCTGTCAAAAAGAGATGCATAAATGAGAACACTAGTGTGCTATTTATGATGGCTATAGATTTGACACCAAGCATATATGCAGACTAGACAGAACTTCTTTTCAAACATTATAAACAGCAAATAAACAACACCCACACTCTTTTTGCTACTTTAGGGAAACTTTTTTTTTCCCCTTTCAAAATTGTTTAACTGTTTAGAAGTGGTAAATGCCACACTTCTTTCTGGGACTTTTCCAAAGTCCATAAAAACCACAGTTGTTAAGCCTCTCCTGAAAACGAGCAATCTGGATAACACCATGAGCAACTATAGACCAATCTCAAATCTTCCTTTCATTGGAAAGTTTCTAAAAAAAAGAGTTGTTTTTAATCAACTGAACAAATTCTTAAGCTCAAATTGATACTTGGACAAATTTCAATCTGGTTTCTGACCACATCATAGTACAAAGACAGCTCTCATAAAGAAAATAAATGATATTCACATAAATACAGATACAGGCAAATTATCAGTGCTGGTACTACTTGATCTCATTGCTGCATTTGACACTATTGATCACAGCATACTTCTTGACAGGAAAAATGTGGCTTTCAGGGATGGTCCTCAAATGGTTCAGGTCATACTTAGAAGGAAGGGATTACTATGTGAACATAGGTGACCATAAGTGGACATCTATTACATATGGAGGCTCAATTCTTGCACTACTCCTGTTAAACTTGTATATGGTCCCACTGACCCAAATGATGTGAAAGAACCAAATTACTTACCACAGCTATGCAGATGACACCCAGATCTACTCAAGTCAAAGCTATAACTAAATTAGCATACTATCATCTAAAAAATATTGCATGTATTAGATGTTCCCTTTCAATCGGGCAAGTTCAACATATCGTCTCCGTTCCCTCCTTCAGGGAATGAGGGTTACATACGTAACTAAGACGTTCCCTTTCAGTCTGTCACGTTCGACGTTCCGACGTAATGTCTCTGTTCCCTCCCTCAGGGAAAAAGGGCTACATACGTAACCGAGACGTTTTGTTTCCAGTCATGACTTGGAGAAACTTGTTCATGCTTTTATCACCAGCAGAGTGGAATATTTTAATGGACTCCTCACTGGCCTTCCAAAAAGATCATTAGACAGCTGCAGTTCATATAGAACGCTGCTGCCAGGATTCTGAGCAGAAGCAGACAATCTGAACATATCACACCAGTCCTCAGGTCTTTACACTGGCTTCCAGTTACATTTAGAATTGAATATTACTTGTTTATAAATCACTCAATGACCCAGGACCTCAATATGTTGCAAATATGCTCACTGGACATAAACCCAACAGATCACTCAAATCATTAGGATCAAGTCAGTTAGAAATAGCAAGGGTTCACTCAAAGCAATGTGAGTCAGCTTTTAGCTATTATGCCACCCATAGCTGGAACCAGCTTCCAGAGGAGATCAGATGTGCTCCAACAGTAGGAAGATTCAAATCCAGACTGAAAACATCTGTTTAGCTGTGCATTTACTGAATGAGCACTGTACTACTGTACTTTATCTTTTATCTTTGTCCTCTTTATATTCTTTTAATTCTTTTAATTTTAAATCAGTTTAAATCAATGTCTTACTATGTTGTGATTATTTTATGATTCTTTTTTAATCCTTTTTATGTAAAGCACTTTCAATTACCATTGTGTGTGAAATTTGTAAATGTAAATAATCTTCCCTTGCCTTATTATTTACTCATGTTATGGGTCACTCTTTAGATTAGGGTCCAATTCTCACTATTAACTAACTATCAACTAAGACTTTTTGAACTCCTGATTACTGCTTATTAATAGATAGTAAGGCAAGGTAGTTGTTAAGTTTAGGTAATGGGTAGGATTAATGATGTAGAATAAGGTCATGCAGAATAAGGCATTAATATGTGCTTTATAAGTACTAATAAACAGCCAATAACCTAGTAATAGGCATGCTAATAAGCAAATAGTAAATAGTGAGAATTGGACCCTAAACTAAAGTGTTACCAAATGGTGTAATTTTTATGAATTTGATTATGTACTTATTAGGGGTGTAACGATTAACAAATCCTGACGATGCATATGCATCGATCTTGAAACATATATTTTTTGAATCGTGAATCATTGATTTCGGTCAATAATCGATTTAAAATGCTAAGAATCAAATTAATCGCATTTTGATAGTGATTCAGTGCTTTAAAATCGATTAACATTAAATTACTACATGTGTGAATTAATGGAGACATTGTACACTGTCATTCGTACCCTCACAGCTCTCCTTCATAGATACGTGCTGCACTCTTTACTGCCTTTCACTGGATTGCGCTCGCGCTCTGTCCATAGGAGCAGCCCATGTTTGAGCTCTCCTCAGGACGGTCACTGATATCATGAGCAGATGACAGCTCTCTATCGATACAGCAATAATCCTGAGACAAACCCATCAAGCCATTGATAAAGCTGCCATGTCATTGCATGTGTCACTACTGTTGAATAAACTACTGGGAAATAAAACGCTTTAAAGGAACACGCCGACTTTTTGGGACTTTAGCTTATTCACTGTATCCCCCAGAGTTAGATAAGTCCATACATACCTTTTTTATCTCCGTGCATGCCATAACTTTGTGTGATGCACCCACCGCTAGCCTAGTTTAGCACAAAGACTGGAGATAAACGGCTCCATCTAGCCTACTGCTCAATAAGTGACAAAATAACGCCAACATTTTCCTATTTTCATGTTGTGATTTTCATGTTCATGAAAATGAAAAGTTGCAATTTTCTAGACCGATATGGCTAGGGACTATACTCTCATTCCTGCGTAATAATCCAGGAATTTTGGGTGCAGCGGCACAATGATATTACGCAGCACCTTGAAATAGGCTATAGGCTACTTCCATCAACATAACCAACGTGACAACCTGCCTGCACAGAGAGCATGCCGTTTACCTCCAGTCTTTGTGCTAAGCTAGGCTAGCGGTGGGTGCGTCAGACAGAGTTATGGCACGCACAGAGATAAAAATGGTATGTATGGACTTATTTAACTCTGGCAGATACGGTGAATAAGCTAAAGTCCCAAAAAGTCGCCGTGTTCCTTTAATTGCATGGAAGCATCAAAGTTATTTTATACAAGTGAAAATATTAATCGCATCGAGTTTTAATGTGAAACATCTTGAATCGAATCGTTCTGAATTTGCAAAAATACAGGTGCTGGTCATATAATTAGAATATCATCAAAAAGTTTATTTATTTTACTAATTCCATTCAAAAAGTGAAACTTGTATATTATATTCATTCATTACACAGACTGATATATTTCAAATGTTTATTTCTTTTAATTTTGATGATTATAACTGACAACTAAGGAAAATCCCAAATTCAGTATCTCAGAAAATTAGAATATTACTTAAGACCAATACAAAGAAAGGATTTTTAGAAATCTTGGACAACTGAAAAGTATGAACATGAAAAGTATGAGCATTTACAGCACTCAATACTTAGTTGGGGGTCCTTTTGCCTGAATTACTGCAGCAATGCGGCGTGGCATGGAGTCGATCAGTCTGTGGCACTGTTCAGGTGTTATGAGAGCCCAGGTTGCTCTGATAGTGGCCTTCAGCTCTTCTGCATTGTTGGGTCTGGCATATCGCATCTTCCTCTTCACAATACCCCATCGATTTTCTATGGGGTTAAGGTCAGGCGAGTTTGCTGGCCAATTAAGAACAGGGATACCATGGTCCTTAAACCAGGTACTGGTTGCTTTGGCACTGTGTGACATGGCACCCCAAACCATCACTGACTGTGGAAACTTTACACTGGACCTTAAGCAACGTGGATTGTGTGCCTCTCCTCTCTTCCTCTAGACTCTGGGACCCTGATTTCCAAAGGAAATGCAAATTTTACTTTCATCAGAGAGCATAACTTTGGACCACTCAGCAGCAGTCCAGTCCTTTTTGTCTTTAGCCCAGGCGAGACACTTCTGACGCTGTCTGTGGCTTGACACAAGGAATGCGACAGCTGAAACCCATGTCTTGCATACGTCTGTGCGTAGTGGTTCTTGAAGCACTGACTCCAGCTGCAGTCCACTCTTTGTGAATCTCCCCCACATTTTTGAATGGGTTTTGTTTTACAATCCTCTCCAGGGTGCGGTTAT
This sequence comes from Rhinogobio ventralis, assembly GCA_039654625.1. NCBI lineage: Eukaryota > Metazoa > Chordata > Actinopteri > Cypriniformes > Gobionidae > Rhinogobio > Rhinogobio ventralis. Next base: position 13,281,603 of record CM077195.1, on the reverse strand, counting down.
CCCTATTACTTGTACACTTTTTTCTACCACATCTTTTCCTTCCCTTCACCTCTCTATTAATGTGCTTGGACACAGAGCTCTGTGAACAGCCAGCCTCTTTTGCAATGACCTTTTGTGTCTTGCCCTCCTTGTGCAAGGTGTTAATGGTCGTCTTTTGGACAACTGTCAAGTCAGCAGTCTTCCCCATGATTGTGTAGCCTACAGAACTAGACTGAGAGACCATTTAAAGGCCTTTGCAGGTGTTTTGAGTTAATTAGCTGATTAGAGTGTGGCACCAGGTGTCTTCAATATTGAACCTTTTCACAATATTCTAATTTTCTGAGATAATGAATTTGGGATTTTCCTTAGTTGTCAGTTATAATCATCAAAATTTAAAGAAATAAACATTTGAAATATATCAGTCTGTGTGTAATGAATGAATATAATATACAAATTTCACTTTTTGAATGGAATTAGTTATTATACTATATTAGGTACTGTGATTTGTCTCCCTGTCCACCAAGGGGTCTTTGACCTATCATAGATTGAATGTTGTTAGTACTAAATAAATAATATTTCATAGTACCAATAAATCAAAAAGTTTACTCTCTCAGTTCTATTGTAAAAATAAATAAATAAATAAATAAATCAGACATATAAAGAGCATTGCTGTCATTTCAGCCCAGTGTGCATTCTGTTTCACAGTAGAGAGTAGACTTTTTGATTTTGAAATAATGCCACAGTGAAAATCTGCAGATAATCAGAACACTCATCATGGCTCCTTCTCTATCTCTCATCTCTCTCCTCCTCCCTCACCATGAATTTCTGGTTGTTCTTCTCAGACAGAATCCAGCATCCTTCACTGACCTGTGTGAATTTGTCATGATCCCAGCCTGTGTTTTCTTGTCTTGTGAGGACTTTTGTTATTTCTAGTATTGTGTCATGTTTTGTAGTTCTTTGTAGTCTTTATGGATGATTAGTTTTCCCTAGGTGTTGCCTATTAGCCACTCCCTCTGGTTAACATTGTTTCCCTTTGTGTATACATGGTGCATTCAAGTCATGTCGTAAAGATTGTATTTATGAGTTGAACGCACATGAAGGCCACCACGAAGTCGTAAATACCAGTGGGAAGTTCGGGATTTTCTTTAATCTGTACGAGTTGGGGGCGTGTCAATGAGAAACATGGCGGAATCAATGAATGCAACATCTGTAGTTGAATATAACAGGTATTTAGCAGTGACACTGTCAGGCATTGTCATTTACAACAAACTAAGCTAGCATTGTAATATAAAAATTAGCCTAATATATAACAATACCATTTATAGTGGCTTCATAGATTAATTAAAAACGTAAAAGATTAAAACTCACCTGATGCGCATTCTTTGTTCTTCATTTTCTATAAGCAGAGTTAACAAACCTTGTTGTATTTTCGTGAAATTCATTAAAACAAGGTACACCGCCATCTTGCTCCGACCAAAGAGACTTGAAAGCACATGATGTCGTAAACATGACTTCTCACCTTGTAAATACTAACATCCCAGGAGGACTTGAACGCACCAATATTCCCCAGTACTTCAGTTGATGGTTGTCGGTCGTTGTTCTTGCATGTGTGTTCCCTGTAAGCAACTGTTAAGTCAAGTCAAGTCAAGTCTTTTTTTGTTTTGCATCTGTTCATGTTTTGTTTTGGGATAAACTGCACTTGGGTTCACCTTCAAACTTGCCATCAGTGGAATTTGTTTCAGAATTAACATTTTCCCACCATTTTGTAGGGATTAATACCTTATTACACGCTTTACGTGTTTCACTTTACTCTCGTCCTCATTAATTTGCAAATCGGAAGCAGGAAACACAAAATCAAGTTCACTTTCTTCGAATTGTTTTAATCGAAGTGTGCTCATTATCACAGAGGTTAACAGTCAATTGAAATGAACCTACATATTGAGTTATGAAGCCAGCTTTATGTTGTCCTTGGCGTATGAAACTTTTGTAGATTGTTTCTCCAGTTTTTTACTCTCTCATCTCTAAATCTTCCTCTTTTCTGTCTCAGTGTTTTGTCCCTCTTAGAGTTCAGAATTGTGCAGTTAAAGTAAATGGAACATGTAATGACTTAATAGAGTCTATTAAAGGCTAATGTCTTATGATATGGTCTCACGACAGAGTTCAATTGCATCTTGTTGATATACTTTCTCACAAGTTCCCAAGTGAGAGTTGGTCAGACCACCTTTAAAGTAACACTTGAGTGTTCTATAAAGTGAGTGTTCCATTACTTTCCTTAAATAATTCACTTAAACTGCTAACTTAAATGTGGGATCGCCATTGACAGAACTGTTCACACATATAGCACTGACTTTGCTACAGCAAATCTGTTTGCTGTGAAACCCAGCAAATGACTAATACTTGCTCAACTATTCATAACATAGCCATCTTTTCTTTCTGTAGTCTTTCATTAAAATTTCACAGTCTCATGTTATTTGAAAGCAATAAAAAAGACGCGTAGCATTGATGTGCCACAGATCTTATATAATCTTGCGCACTGTTTTATTTTTTTTTGTAATACTAAAATGCTAGTCGGGAGTTCTGACAAATGAGTTTTGAATTGAACTGAATTAATGAAACCATATGCACATCTGTGCTTCCACCCCCACCCACCCCTTTTTATTTTACTTTTAAGATCATTCCGATAGTTATTAATTATTTAAAGGAATAATTCTCATTGAATGACTCATGGAAGAAAGTAACTGACAGAATTTTAAATTAATTAATTGCTTGGGCTGCGATTTTGTGCTGCTGTTTGAAAAACATTATCTAATATATATTTTTTTTATATATTTACAGTAATCACTAATTTAGACAAATTATAATTAGTGCAGCTTATTTTATTGATACATATTTTTGTATATTTTATACATCATGGAGTAGCATCTAAATCATTGAGAACAGTTTAACACAAAAGTTTTGACTGCGTTATAAAAAAAAATGGCTCTATTGCTGGAACGCTATTTCAATCAGCAGCTACTGGCTTTCCATCTTTTATTCTTCTTGGCACAATTCTGGTCATTTGCCTTCATTTGTTTAGTTCGATGCTCCTCTCTCAGTGCTGAGGTTTGAACTTGCCTCGGGCTCTCATTAATTAAACTGCAAATCTCAGACAAAGAAACATTACCACCATTTGAGATGGCTTGGATGGCCTCCATTTTCTAAGCACCACCTCTCTGTTTACTCTCTACTATCCTCTCTTTCCAGACATTTATGTAGTCGCTGTCAGCTCATTTGGTGTTGTTGAAGGCCATGGACCAAGTTTAAGTAGACTGTAATAGCCTTGCTGTTGTTTTCCACCTCCCCTACCCAACAGGGTTTGGTCGTGCTGCTAATAGCCTAGTGAAGGGTGCCTAGGGTGAGAGTGCAACAGAGTCATGCCATTAGTGATCAGTTAACTTTGCCAGCCCCCCTCAATTTCACTAATATCTTTTTATGTGACAGAAAACACTGTTTGTACCGCCAAAAGCTGCAGATGCTGAATTATATTTCAAGAAAATTATATCCAATAAAAAGAGAGATTTGAGAAAATAACCATTTCCATTAATTTCCATTAATAACAAATCCATTTTTAGCTAGTCCCTCCTAAAAGGGTTTGTTAGTTCAGCATAAATAATGCATGTATTATTTTATTTTGAGATTGAAGCTTCTGTCTGAAGGTTTATAATAAGCAAACACACAGCATCTGTGTTTGAAGGAACAGCACCTCAGTGTCATATGCGTTTAAAAATCAATACTGGTGGGCTGCAGCTAAGAGTCACATCTTGAGGGAAGTGCATTAAACTTTTCCAGCCCTTGATTACTCACATTATTATGATTAACATTATTCCATCCATAGAATAAAGATTCCATCTTTATTTGATTGTGTGCTGACATACTGCAGCTGGAATATTTACTAATATTCACTTTTTGATTCATTTGTATAGGCACATTTGTCACAGAACATTGTAACCAGGGGAAAAAGGGGCAAAGACTGAACTGCAATTATGGAAATTGACTCGTTGCAAACTTTTATTTATTTTATTTTATTTATTTATGATGTTGTCTACACTGGATCAGGTGTGGTGTGGTGGGACACAACAATTTCCGATAAACTGATAAATAAACTGATGTTCTATTTCTGATGTACTCCAACATGTACTTCTGACATGAAAAACAAAACATATTTGCAACAGTTGCTTTGCCACATCCAGTGTAGACCATAGACTGTAAAAAAAACAGGGACAGCGCGTCTCTGTAGAGAAATGAAGGAAAAATATCCCAGTAATGGTTGTTGCTGATTATGTCGTTCAGAGCTCGAGTCTGCGCAGTAGTGATCCTGAGGTGGAACCGCAGCATCATGGTCCCACCCATACTTCCACTCCCGCAGACTCAATCGCAAGCACAGCTGTCAATCATGAAGTTACACCCCGTTTTTTTTATAGAATCAAATAACTGAAACAAAACTTATTGGGAAAACGAACACTTGAACATACATCTGCATGATGAGAACTAAAATGAGAGAAACAAAAGAAATAAAATATTGTAAAATTATTAAGTGTAATTGGATTTTTTTTGGGCTTAATTTTGTGTCCCGTTCGATTAGAAGGGTGCACAACGTGCGTACACTCTGTTTATTACACACACAGGGACGCGCAGCAGCACACAAACATTTTTAAATATTCCTCTCTGGAGAAGTGTTCAGTCTTTCCGCTCACAAATTCCGCCATGTAATCCTCCATGGTGTAAGCGCAAATGGCATTTAAAGGGAATGGGAGATGACACTCTGATTGGTTTATTGCACGTTACACCCAAAATATATCCATGACTCATTAAGAAACTAGGTACAACCCTTTTGGACATTGTGCCTGGTGCGCCGACTATTTTCCCGTCGTTAAACTAGTGGATTCGGACACGCCCTAAGTGCATATGTTCCATGCGCTTCAGACCATACGCTCAGATCGTTAAAATAGGGCCCTTGGTGTAAACAGTCTCAAGTTGTTGCTGTGCAGATAACTGTTATGTCCGATGTAGACACTGTGTTAGAGTCAATGAGGATGTGGCATGTAACAGAAGGATTTGGCAGAGCTGAATCCCATTCCAATACAGCCACCACTTGCTGTGGTTAACATCTGCTGACTAACACTTGTAAATGTTGAGATGCTGTCCACCAAGCACTTGTTTTCAAAGACATAAACTCAGTTCCAACGTGGTATCTCAGTCTCTACTGTGCACATAGGCAACTACTTTCAAAGGCAACATCCTAAACGAAAAGAAACCCTCAAAGAGATGGATTTGAAATGCTTCCCATGGGCAGTAATTCACACAAGTAGAACGTCCTATAAAACACATGATACTTACAGAAATTCAAACACAATCAATTCCAAGTCATGTTGCTGAGCTAACAACTTGATACAAATAAATGCATAACACACACATATGGGTGAAATAAAATTGTTTTAATTAAATTATTTTTAATCAATATTTTTCAGTACTGAATAAAATGTAGTTTTGTTTAAAACTGATGTTTTCATGGATTACTTTTTTTTATTTTTTTTTATCTGAGCTTACAGCAGTGCATTCTGGGATTGCCTTATCAGCAACAAATTCATGCTACGATGCATTTGCTGCCTACTGTTTGGAACAGCCTTTACATCAGGAGGGCACCAATGATGCTTAAAATGTTACCTAGGAAGATAAGTGTCTTGGTTGGAGTCTATAGAGACAAATTATGTTTACAATTTTGATAAGAGTGCTAGGAAAATATAACTGCTACTTAGTCTACTAACTAGTATCCATCTTAACCTCAGAGACCAGGGTATTAGAATTGTGATGTTTGTATAAAGCAATTAAATCATTACTAATTTTCACTAAATATGGTGCTACATACTTGTGTGCTGAATTATGTTGTAAATTCAAAACTTACAAAAATAGCAGTTTCTCTGGATTTATTATTATTTTCATATCATGAAAATCTGACTTTTTCCATGTTTAAGTGCTAATTAGGTGCATCTACCAACCCAGAAAATGTGAAAAGGGACAACCCAGTAACTTAGATTGGGTAAGCCTTTTTCTGCAAGCATGTGAAAGAACGAGCAGTTCGGATTTGTCTCCCCTTCTGACGTAGGAAGGGGATCTATTCAGGGGTGTAAACCGCGGGGGGTCGGGGGGTCAGGACCCCCCCTATCTGAGGGCTGTCCCGCCCTAAAAACCATGCTGAGTATTGTAAATAATATAATGATATATACTTAAAATAATTGTGTAAGTAGTAAAACAATACAAATGCAAACGGGGCAAAAAAATATGTTTTAAGTTAAGAAATATTTTGAGTCCCTCCCCCCTCCCTTGCCTCACAGTGGTTTAATCCACCGCGCACCTCAACTACCTATAGACCATAAAAAAATAGCAACTACCACACAAGTTTGGGGAGAGAACAAAGCTTTTCAGACAGCAGTTGTGAAACACCAGTAAGTAGCTGTCAAGGCTATTTTATTCACTTTAAACATCAGATGAAGTGATTATTTTCTCTTTAATACAGAGGCTTATTGCTGTGATAATGGGCACTGCCCCACCGTAGTTTTCATTTTTATAGTAATAAAATAATTTTGTCCAGTTAGAGGACAGACACCGCAATTAAAAACTGAATGTGTCTGCTCAATACAGCGTGAGCCGAACGAGAGTCTCTGCACAAACGCAGCAGGAGTCAGATTTCATTCATCATGAGAGTGAAGAGCTGACAGACAAGATGATCGCAGAAAATTTGGTTTCAAATCGAAATGTAAAAGTGCCTATTTAAGGGAGTTTGTCATTGTACTGTTTTCTTGTTGTGTTTTTCATTTAGAATAATAGGCTAATTAACCCACAATTCAAGCAACTGCCATCCCCGAATTGGCTCTAATTCTAAACCGAAAGTATATGCTCATGGCCGCTCTGTCAGATCTGTGTTGGGTTTTGTTCAATATGATAAGTGGCAGATCAGAGGGATTGCTGCAGTTGAATATCTGAATATCATAGTATAAAATACTATGTGGGGGACGCAAGATAATTTAATAATTATAATATGACTGCGTGGTGAACCTTACTCATATTTAAACATTAAATATTGCAATAAATACATGGTTTTGAAGAATATTTTTGTCAATTTATTCAGCTTTTTCATTGAACCAGAGAGAAACTTTGAGAAGAAGGATAATGGCACGGTCTCCATGCTACACTAATAATAGTAGTAAGGCTTTACTTTGTGTACACATCCTTACAAGTACGATTTTGACTGTATTATTTGTGTCCCCTTCAAAAATTGCTCTTGAGAAATTTTGTTTATTGTCCCCCCCCAACTGTTAGATGAAATTTACATCCCTGGATCTACTATAAAATCAAAGCCCCTTAATCTGCACGTTTCCACCCACGATGCTGGCAGACTGTTCCGTATTAGCATAGCTTCTGCCTTCAGCCAGTTGTACGCTATCCTCCATTTTCTCCGAGCTCGAGCAGCTATAGCGACAACAATGTCTTGTAAGCAATGCAGGTGCATTGCCTCACTCAAAAAAATAGCTTGTTGGTCTAACTTAATAAAATTATGACACCTATTTGAACTATATGACACAGTTGAACTGATTTATTTGAACTTAAACTAAGTTAATTGCACTGATGAGTAAAATTCATCCTAATTGAATGTGATCACACCAGTTTCATTTGATGTATTCTGTGAATGTTTCCTGAACATAATTCACTCTTGTTGATCTGACCAGTGCTGTTGCTGTTCAGACTGGTGCCCTTGTGCAGAGTTGTGCGAGTTTTCTGTGTTTTTAAGAAAATGGAAAGACCTGTTAGAGTTTAAGTGTTTATTGTTTAGTTATTTTGAACATTTAAAAGTGTTTGAAGAGTTGAGCTTGTGGTTAGGTTGTGAGTAGCTGTCATGCACACATACATGTTCCATGATCGTTTGATTGTGAGGGGTAGAACTGATGACCATATGTAGACTGTGTAAATGATATGCTGATACTCAAACTAAATCATTTTATTTATTTCTATTAAACCTAATAGCCAACACAACACTTGTAGCATGCAAGTAATGATCAAGTAAAAAAACTTCTCATCACTGGCGTTAGCACGGTTACAGCTCATTGAGAACATCATAGACTTATTTCACGTAGCCACCCACAGTCTAACCACGAGGTTTACTCTTCACGGTAACCTCAAAAACTGACATAACATAAACTCTTTTAAATGTCAAATATAACTGAACATCAAATGTTAACTGGTCTTTCCCTTTACTAAAAAACACATTAAACAGCACTTAATTTCAACATTTACTCTCCTGATCCATCCCTATGCAAAGCATGCTGGGAACTAGAAATCTACTGCCCAGTTTGAGTCAATGCAACATAAATTAATCCCATGTAGTCCCAACACAAATGGTTTATGTTAACTTAACATTTTACAAATGTAATTTAATTTAATTTAACGTAATACAATTGATTGTAAATGACAATAAGTAAAAAACTAAATATTTGTGTTGTTTCAACTTATTTTATTTAAATAGACTGAGCAAACAGCTAGAATAATTTTTTGCTGAACGAGGGACAATTCAAGGCAGGTTTTACTAAAAAGTTAAAGCTCGAGGATGGATCAGTACCAACTACTCGTGATCCAGCTCCAGTCTCCGGAGTGATCCTGGTCACGGCAGTAATGAAAGGGAGAGCGCGCACTTTATAATGCTTCACGGTTTTACGGATATAGAGTTTACCAGTTTATTAAGCACCCCCTGAAAAGACATAAGGTCTGTGTATATTTGTTTACTTTTCGTTGTAAGGAGCGTTTTTGTGTAATTTGCTGTGTATGTTGATGATAATGTAAGGGAGAGAGAGTGTTTATGGATAAGACTTTAATGCACATCTCTTATAGTGATTTTCTGGAGTGAAAACAGATGCTTCATCATTTGTGTGATGAACAATAAACTTCATAAAACTCATTCATACTGACAGGGTCCACTACAACATGCTCGTACTAATAGTGGATAAAAGCAAGATGGCAACATAAGTTAAAACCAAAAGTTTTAACCAGAATTAAACTAAACTATACCTGTTCTATCTCCATGCAGCATATATTCTCTGGCTCTGTAGGCATTATTGTCCGAGTCCGGTTCGAACCGAACACCGTTAGTTTCTGACATGTTTTGTTGTTGTTGTTGTTGTTGCATGAGCTATTGAAGCTCCACCCCCTTCTTGAAAGAACAGGCAGGTAGCATCAGCTCATTTGCATTTAAAAGGACACACAAAAATTGTGTGTTTTTGCTCACCCAAAAAAAGGCAATTTTAACATGCTATAAAAAATTATCTGTGGGGTATTTTGAGCTAAAACTTCACATACACACTCTGGGGACATCAGAGACTTATTTTACATCTTGTAAAAAGGGGCATAATATGTCCCCATTAAAGTAAAAAAATTAATAAAAAATAACAATACAATATCGATATCAATGCTTGGGTCTCAATGATCTGTCCACCAGCTCCAGTGAAAACTGAACCAAACTGAAGAAAAAAAAAGAAAAAAAGATGTTGTCTTGCAAACTGTGTGACTGAATATGTGAGGCTTAATCCAGATGAGACAGCCAGCACTTTTCCTCTCTAGAACATAATTATGGATGGAGAGAGAGTGAAAAAGCGAGGGAGATTGTTGAGGGGGGATTTGAAGGGATTTTGGTATTTATTGCACACCTGAATCTCCACAGCCAGTCGAAATATAGACTCAGTCCTTCAACCATTTTGCCATACTTTGGCAAATTACTTTTTTATTACTGTGGCTGTGTGTATGTCCTCTGCTGCCACATTTCTCCTTATAAAGTAATCACACAATGGCTATCATTCATCCATTGAGTCTTCATTGTCTTATGTTGTCTAAATGGCACAAAGTGAACATTTGTTCCTATGGAAATGCATTGTGATAATGGTGAAAGAACAATCATAGATTGATATTAGCTATAATCATATATAATTAGATATATAATTAGCTACATCACTTTTTCATCATCAGTTGATGTCCAATTGCTATGTCAAATTTCACAATAGGATTTAAATCTATCGATCTATCGATCTATCATTCGATCTATCTGCCTGTCAAGAGATTTTTTACCCCTCTTTTAATGTTTAATGTCTCTATTGTTGTAAACCAATCAAATAAGACAATTCTAATTCTAATCATTTTTCTTTTTTTCAAATGCCATACAACTATATATATATATATATATATATATAATATATAATTTTGAAGATTGTATCTCAGTCCCCGGATCCCAGTCAGGGACATTAACCATGAATTCTTATCTCTCTCCATCTTTTCAGCTAAAGGCCACTCTTAGACTCATCTTTCAAGCATCTGACAAGATTCACCTCATACCTGGCTTATCCAGCTCTCGAGTTCTCATTTATGAGATGACTTTTTTTGTTGGCTTCTCTTATAATGGTTGTGGTTAAAGTTTGGGTAGAGCAAGATGGTTCTAAATCATGACAAAAGTGCATCTGCAACCCTGAGCCCATGAGTGACTGATTGGGCACGATCGTGACTGGAAATTACATTTGATTTACTTGAATGTTTGGGAGGCTTGTAGAGATACTACTCTGGTGCTTCAATTGTAGTGTAGCTGTACATGAGTCTCAGTTGCATAGGTATTGATTGCGTATGATTATATGCAATACTTGAGATTCTTTGTAGATGTTACCCTGGAAACTTGGCCCTCTCAAATCCACATTAAATTACTTTCCACTCATACGGACATCGAGGACATCCACCCTTCGGACTTGACCTTCATATCCATTGATTACCTTATCACACAGGGATTACTCTGGCATCTACAGTGCCTTACCTCTCAGCCCATTCCTAATACTGTCAGTATGGATGAGTGAAGTCGTTTTTTTTTTTTTTCCATTAGAGATTAAACTTAATTTTTAGATGATTTTTGTATGTGGTTTCAGCATTATATCGATCTGTGGTGGTGACCTTTACATTTATTGAGCCGTTTAGTAAATTGCCCTTGTTGTCATCTGTCTTTTCCACAGAATGAGTGTCACTCAGGTATATACATCATATCATTGAAAGAATTCTGAAGACTTTTCAAAAATTATTATTATTATTATTTAATAAAAAACACTTTTTATATTTATTTATTTTTTAAGATTTATTTTTTCAGAGATTAAATTAATCAAAAGTGACAGTTATGACATTTATAATGTTACAAAAGAATTGTATTTCAAATAAATGCTGTCGAGAGTGTCGAGGCAAGATGGAGAAGTTAATTTTAGCAGTCAGCAACATTCCTAAAATTAAGATATGTAAAATTAAGATTAATAAGATACACTATATTTCCAAAAGTTTTGGGACGCCTGCCTTTACATGCACATGACATCCCATTCTTAATCCGTAGGCTTTAATATGGAGTTGGTCCACCCTTTTCAGCTATAACAGCTTCAACTCTTCTGGGATGGCTTTCTAAAAGGTTTAGGAGTGTGTTTATGACCATTCTTCTAGAAGCGCTTTTGTGAGGTCAGGCACTGATGTTAGACTAGAAGGTCTGGCTTGCAGTCTCCACTCTAATTCATCCTAAAGGTTTTCTATCGGATTGAGGTCAGGACTCTGTGCAGGCCAGTCAAGTTCCTGCACACCAAACTCACTCATCCATGTCTTTATGGACTTTATGGCCTCAGCATGTGCTGACCCCGCTCTGTGATTTTACGTAGCCTACTACTTCATGGCTGTGTTGCTGTTGTTCCCAAATGACCTATCTGTAAGCCCCGCACCCCCTTAGTTACTGCTAACTCGGACAAACAAATGGAGTTGCTATGTCTTACAATGACAGCTGTCAGTGTGAAAACCTTATCCCAAGATGTTTTTGGACAAATAATGTAGCGTACCCCGTCCGAATGATCGCCAAACTTTACTGATGGTTTATGAAGTTTATTACATCGTTTTTCACTCCAAAAAAATCACCGTAAGAGCTGAACAAACAATGCATAAGAAGTGCACATTAACATCTCATTCACAAACTCTCTCTCTCTCTTCGTTGCTCTCTCCGTTGCATTATCATTAAAACACTCATACAACTTAGACGATAAAGTCTGTGACACAGAAGGACCATCTCTCGTCGAGGAGCATTCAAGTGGGACTTAAATATATAAAAGATTTTAAAATAAATATGGTGGGAGATTAATTTGGAAGCTAGGGTTTACAGATCACAATGCAAGTGGGAGAAGCCTCATGTTACGGTCGTCACCATGGTCACAGATGACAACATCCAGGATTAACACTGTTCATGTACCGCAGGGTAAGATTCAATTAATTTACATTTAACCAGTTTAATATGAAGAGGCACTGAAATGTAGACCTTTGTTTATGTGTTTTTAACCTACACCGTTACATGACGTGAGAACAGTTAGTTATTTCGGTTTGTACGTTACCAGGGACTTTAATCGTAACGTAATGAGAGTATGACAACCAGAAAATCCTCTCAGGATACCTGGAATCAGTGTTACAGTACCCCAGGCACATCGTTAAACTGATGAGAGCTTCGGATTTTCCAATGTTTCTCTATGGCGCTGAAATGTCTGAGTTCTGGTCCCAGCGCAACTGATACTCAACTGCTATTGGCTCATCTGCATTCGGGGGGAGGAGCTTACCGATAGGTCAATTGCTTCCACTTTGTTATAAAACCACTAACAGTTGACTGTAGAATATTTAGTAGTGAGGAAATTTCATGAATGGACTTATTGCATAGGTGGCAACCTATCACGGTACCACACTTGAATTCACTGAGATCCTGAGACCCATTCTTTCACAAATGTTTATAGAAGCAGTCTGCATGCCTAGGTGCTTGATTTTATACACCTTTGTCAGGTGTCACCTTTGACAGTCCAACTAACGAATATATTACAATTGTGACAAGATTAGAGGGTTATATCGATCACTAAAAGAGGAACCAAAGGAAACATACACTCACCTAAAGGATTATTAGGAACACCTGTTCAATTTGTCATTAATGCAATTATCTAATCAACCAATCACATGGCAGTTGCTTCAATGCATTTAGGGGTGTGGTCCTGGTCAAGACAATCTCCTGAACTCCAAACTGAATGTCAGAATGGGAAAGAAAGGTGATTTAAGCAATTTTGAGCGTGGCATGGTTGTTGGTGCCAGATGGGCCGGTCTGAGTATTTCACAATCTGCTCAGTTACTGGGATTTTCACACACAACCATTTCTAGAGTTTACAAAGAATGGTGTGAAAAGGGAAAAACATCCAGTATGCGGCAGTCCTGTGGGCGAAAATGCCTTGTTGATGCTAGAGGTCAGAGGAGAATGGGCCTACTGATTCAAGCTGATAGAAGAGCAACTTTGACTGAAATAACCACTCCTTACAACCGAGGTATGCAGCAAAGCATTTGTGAAGCCACAACACGCACAACCTTGAGGCGGATGGGCTACAACAGCAGAAGACCCCACCGGGTACCACTCATCTCCACTACAAATAGGAAAAAGAGGGTACAATTTGCACGAGCTCACCAAAATTGGACAGTTGAAGACTGGAAAAATGTTGCCTGGTCTGATGAGTCTCGATTTCTGTTGAGACATTCAGATGGTAGAGTCAGAATTTGGCGTAAACAGAATGAGAACATGGATCCATCATGCCTTGTTACCACTGTGCAGGCTGATGGTGGTGGTGTAATGGTGTGGGGGATGTTTTCTTGGCACACTTTAGGCCCCTTAGTGCCAATTGGGCATCGTTTAAATGCCACGGCCTACCTGAGCATTGTTTCTGACCATGTCCATCCCTTTATGACCACCATGTACCCATCCTCTGATGGCTACTTCCAGCAGGATAATGCACCATGTCACAAAGCTCCAATCATTTCAAATTGGTTTCTTGAACATGACAATGAGTTCACTGTACTAAAATGGCCCCCACAGTCACCAGATCTCAACCCAATAGAGCATCTTTGGGATGTGTTGGAACGGGAGCTTCGTGCCCTGGATGTGCATCCCACAAATCTCCATCAACTGCAAGATGCTATCCTATCAATATGGGCCAACATTTCTAAAGAATGCTTTCAGCACCTTGTTGAATCAATGCCACGTAGAATTAAGGCAGTTCTGAAGGCGAAAGGGGGTCAAACACAGTATTAGTATGGTGTTCCTAATAATCCTTTAGGTGAGTGTATATTAGGAGTTTATTATCTTAATTTTCGGACACACTGCAAGCTGACGCTTGAAACAGATAGTTTATAGGATGTGGAAATGAATGGGTCTTTACCATAGCTGAAGTGAACGACGATCCGATTGCAAATGGACAAACAAGCGAACATGACACACGAGCATATTCAAGCAAAAGCTAGCATATATTAGTTCTGTGAAACAAAACAAAACCAATGTTACTCGCCTATCGAAAAGAAATAAAGCAACCTCGGCGTCCGATTGCAGGCCTTAGCGCTCCTTGAGTTCTCTCCAGCGCTGGAAAGCTGATAATTCTTGCCTGATCGTAAGCCTTTTTTTGTTCTATAGACATTTTCCACATTTGTTTTTTTATCTGCCATCTCTCTCTTTCTGTTGTCGCTCGGCTAATGTCCGTCCTGTGTGTCGTGTCTTTTGAATAATGACGTGCACTGAGCGCTCTCTTCTCCCCATCATTAGTAGACACGCCCCTTACTGCTGATTGGCTACAAGTTTGTTTTGGTACTCGGCCCGAGGCACTTTTATAAAGCAGTTTTAAAATAACACTTACCACACCTTTAACCAACGACAAAGTCACTAGCAGTGTGAACTAGGGGTTGAACGACTTCAGATTTTCAACATTTATGTGATTAAAGTCGACGTTGACTAGTCGCTGATGACGTCATTAATGACCAAATAAGATTGACTCGAACGTGGGTTGCCTTGTGGACCGCTATGGCATTTGACACAGCACTGCCCACAAGGCTATTGCTCCCACACAGTTATTTTGTCTTTGGGTGATTATATTTCTCACAGATTTCTGCTCATTCTAAATCAGATTCAGATAAAGTAGCACAGTAAATATTACATTTATATGAATGCATTAGTGAGAGAGCAATTGCGTGTGAATTAATTCTACCTGGCAGCGTCTCTCTACTAATAGTGAAGCTGTGGGATTTAGTTACTAAGAAATATATGCTAGAACCTTTCAGTTTCTAAACAATTGTATTGATAAATAACAGAAGTGTTGACGATACTTTTCTACACTATACTGAATGTTTCTGCGCGTGCGATCTACACGTGATGCGTGAGCTACTGTCTGTATGTGTGTGCGTTACAATGCAGCAGCGCATTAGTTTAGAACGGCAATTAACTTGTGTACAATAAGGTGTTTAAAATGTGCATTATCCTAATCAATTTAAGCATCCAGATGGTATAATCAAACATATCTTGTGTAGTGCTCTCACATTTATTTGTCATTTTAACAGAGCGTAAGTGGACTTCAAAGATTTCTTATCCTGTTGTGCCCTCTATAGACGTTGATCAGCGACTAGTCGACTTCAAGCTTGAAGCATCATGGCAGAGCATTAAAATAGACTAGTCTGGGCAACCCCTAGTGTGAACACAGCTTTTAGGGTGCTTTCACATCTGTAGTTCGATTAATTTTGCCCGGACCAAGGGCAAAAAATTATACATTGTAGCATTTTTTAGCCATTTTGGTTCCTTTTCACACCACACTGGTTGCTCTGGTCCAAATCAGTTGGCGAGTTGGTGAAACGAACCAAAATGCAGTCACGTGACAACATCCACATCACTCGTTGGCCCAATATGTCTTTGAACGTATTTTCTAAACTGCTCTTTGATTGGTCAGAATTAACGTGTGGGAAAATTCCAACGGAACTCCCGGAAGTAAACAAAGAGAGGAGAAAAAGCCAGCAGACAACAAGCCGCTTTTGTAAGTCATACTATTGGAAAGATGACTGCGTGGGATTGTATCCCTGGTCATCATATACTACATAGTTTGTACACCACTTTAGGCAAACTATACATTTCAAGAATGAAGTGCGGATGCAGCTGGAAAATAATGTTTTAATGCACTGCAAACGGCGAAGGCGCAGTGCAGCTGGTTTAGTAAAAAAAATGTGCAGCTCTCGGTACGCTTGTTTGGTCCTCTTTTGGTGCGCACCCGAGTGTGATTGCTGTATTCACACCTGCCCTAAACGAACTGCGAAGGGGGACAACAAACTCTAGTGCAATTCAACTGAACTAAATGAGGCAGGTGTGAAAGCACCCTTAGAATGATTTCTCAAATTTTTAAAACATGAAAAATCTTACCAAACTTTTGAATGATGTGTATATGACCAAAAGTATACATACAAGTACCTCGTTTATTTATTTTTAAATAAAAGTTGCATTTGGCCATGTAGTCTAAATGATGCCATGTTGTGAGTGCATGTTGTCACTGTCCTTTTTTTGGTGAACAACATTCTAAATAGCTCTCTAACTCTCTCTCTCTATCTTTTCACTCTTTTCTGTCTCTTTTCATCTTGGTTTGAAGTAGACCTGAAGTGGTTCCTTCCCAAGACACATGGTCTCACTCGAGTGAATGATATTCTTCGACAGGAGTGAAATAAGATACAATATCATTCCTTTATTCCTGTAACCTCCTTCCTCGCCGCAGCAGTGCTTTAGAGACCCAATGGGCCTACCTTATTCCTGCTTCCCTTTCTGACCATGGCGGTCCCTCAGTTCTATCACTATCAATTAAATTATCAGCAATGGATGCGCACGGGCATGAAATTGCTTTACATTTTCTCACAGGGTCTTGCTGCCAGCCACAATTTCCCCAGCTACATTTCACACAGCAGACGGTTTGCAGCGAAAAGTCATTTTTGACCGATTCGAGGATTTGTCAGGGAATGTTGAAGACAAGAAATGGGCCATTGGGCCACGAGCTCAGCGAGCTATAGAGGAAACCCACTCAGAGGGTTAAGAGCTCCAGTGAACTTTCTTGAAAGCCCTATTTTTGGTGCCATTATCAGCAAGGTTGTGATTCAGATTTTAGCACTTAAAGTTTCTGTGATGAAACTATTGTGATGGTAATCATGTTAAGAAAAGCAGCGATGTCTCAATGTTTTTCTTTTTTCACTGCCAAAACTTTGCAACTTTCTAAATGAGTTTCTAAGAGTCCTCTTGGTTTTGTCCTATAACATCATGGAGCCCAGTAAGTGAGAATCACACAGAGAGGAGCTTGAAAACTCAGGGAGGCTTGAAAATGTCAAATGCAACACTTTTCTCATCTTTGGCTTTGGCTGATGTTCATTTACCCATAGTACAGTGTCATTCATCAATCTGAAAGGCTGCAACCAAAAGTAAATACTCAGAGAGGAACATGAAGTCAAAGGTTAGCTGTTGGTATTGAGCTGCTTAATGTCATCATTGGTCTTATTCTCAAAAGTCAAAAGTCAGTACCCAGCTTCTGTGACCATGAGCATGTTGGAGACATAGTGATAAATGATACGTCGAAGCACACAAAACTCATGAGAGGACAAAATCTCATTTGGTGGCTTATTGTAGAAAGGTTTGCAAAAGTAAGAAACAATGTATTAAAAAAGAACCAATTATTTTTTTGAGAGTGAGGGTTTTTTTTTTTTTACTTAATTTTTAAAAAAAATTATTATTATTTATTTATTTTCAGTGTAGAATTCAGTGTATATGTGTGTAAAATGCTACTAAAACTTTGGCAGTGCACAGCTTATTTTACAGAAATGATGGTTTACTTAACATTTTATGTCTGAAATCACAAATTCTAGACTTTAATATAATAAACTGCAAAGACACCTAACATGTACAGCACTTGTAATTATTTACATATCTTAGACGCATCAAAAGTGCATCATAGAAATTGCCTGACATGTTGTGGCAGCCAAAGTCAAACTATAAAAGGCAACTTTGAATTAGCATAAGTTTTTTAAATCGTAAGATTGTAATCTGATTTCAACCTCATGCTTCAGAACTCTACATATGTATTCATATGGCATACAGTCACCACATTTCAGTTTTGTCCTTGAGCTACAACTTAACAGTGTGAATCTAGCAGATACATTACATATTTATCACTGTAACATTCACTGTTGAATTCTTTTTCTAGAACTCTCTTGGCCTTATAGCTCAGTAAACCTGAAAGCTGCCAGTCAGAACACCACCACATAAATGCATTTTAAACAAAGACCAAAGATTTTCAATAGGAAGCAAAAGAAGTATAAATGTGATGTTAGTGCAAAATTCTAAAGTCATATTTATTTATTGCTTTTTATATGACTGTAACAAATATCCTGACACATAAATTTGTCAGAGTGGCAGAAAAGGTCAAGCTGTATGTTTGAATGGGTGAATTTGCTGGCAGAATAATGAATCAGGCAGATAAGAGACTAAAGCAGGCCTTCCTTATCTTCCATATAAAATCAAGTCCACTCTCTGCTCACTTAAGATATTTTGTTTTGCTGCTGAATTGAATACTTTTTTTTTTATTGTGTTTTTCTTTTCAGAAGACAGGAGATCTTACAGATAGAGCAAGGGAGGACAGAAAATAGTTTTATATATATATATATATAAATAAACATTTAACACACCCGCCCGCCCCAGACATACGCTACATACGCCATTTCACACAGTTGATGTTGACGAACGTGATGAATGAATGAATAAATGAGGCATTTATATAGCGCTTTCATATGTACTACTGTACACCCAAAGCGCTTTACACTCATGTCAGGGGTCTCTCCTCAAGCACCACCAGTGTGCAGCATCCACTTGTTTGATGCGACGGCAGCCACAGTACAACGGCGCCAGTGCGCTCACCACACACCAGCGATAGGTGGAGAGGAGAGAGGGTGATAGAGCCTATTCAATGGATGGGGATTATTAGGAGGCCATGATTGGTAAGAGGGAATTTGGCCAGGACACCGGGGTTACATCCCTACTCTTTACGAGAAGTGCCATGGGATTTTTAATGACCACAGAAAGTGTTGATGGAGTCTATGCCGTTCTCTTTCAGTCAGTACACTACGAGTTACGTCAGTTACTGACGGAATGAGGGTTTCGCTTAGAAGCCAATCGCCTTTGAGCTCTACAAAACGAGCCAATGGCATGAAAATGCCATGGGTCTGCGGAATTTGCATGCCGCAACCCCGCCCCACGCCGTGGGTATAAAGGGCGTTGCGTGGCAATCTCGCATTATGTTTCTGCTTCAGAGCCGAGTTTACTGCCTGAGCGCTTTCCTCTTCAAGACGAGTTTCTCTCCAGAGTGTTGGTGTTACAGCACGTTCCAGCGAGTTCCGCATTTCCTGTCTGATCTGTGCAGTGATCGAGCACAGCGTGCGCGTTCTCCCTGGGTGCTTCGGCATTCTGCAGAGTTTTCACTCCTCTCTAAAAGAGCTGCACGTCTTTTTAAAGATGGCTCGCCCGTGCTCCGTTTCTGGGTGCGGTCGACTGGTACCTCTGTTCGATGGTCATGATCGCTGTTTGGCGTGCTTGGGCCTCGTGCACGCTGAGCGCGCGTTCATGGATGAGTCATGTTCTCATTGCGGGAACATGGCCATCTCAGTGTTGCGATCGAGACTCCATGATCTCCGTAGTGGGGGGAGAGTCCCCTCTACCACACCACAATCTACTTCCTCCACTGGAGGGGGTACTTTGGCTGGTGGTCAGGGTAATCTGAGGGTTACGGTGTGGAACAACCCGACGAATCCTCCTCGGGCCACACCCCCCTCCTGCACACTGCAACCCGTGGTGTTGCCTGATGAGGGCGCCGGGGAAGAAAGTGCCTTTCTTCCCGGAAGTGCATGAAGAGGTGTCGAAATCGTGGAAGTCTCCCTTGACTTTTCGCGATCGCTCGGCAACCACTTCCGCCTTCACTGCCCTCGATGGTGGCACAGTGAAAGGGTACACTGGGGTTCCCCCTGTTGAGCGCTCTGTTGCGATGCAACTGTGTCCACAGAGTGCTGCGACATGGCGCGGTGACCCAAAGCACCCGTCCAAAGCCTGTAGATTCACGTCCACGTTGACGGCGAAGACCTACAGAGCTGCGGGCCAAGGTCTATCAGGCCAAGGTGCTCAGGGACATGCACGAGGGCAATGCTGACCCTGCATTAATGCAAGACCTCGCTCTACGGGCGACGAAGGTGACCGCTCGCTCTCTCGGTCAGGTGATGTCCACTTCGGTGGTCCAGGAGCGACATCTATGGCTCAACCTGGCTGATATGAGAGAATCTGAGCGAACACGTTTCCTCAATTCTCCCAATTCCCAGGATTGGCTATTCGGCGGGGCGGTCCAGGACTTCGCCCAACAGTTCTTGACCGCTCAGAAGCAGACTGAGGCAATTAAACACATTCTGCCCCGGCGGCCAGCTGCTGCCTCCACCCAGCCGCCGGCCCAGAAGCCTCAGTCTGCTCCCCGCCGAGGCCGCCCCCCAGCGACTCCCACCCCTCCTGCCCGGCCCCAGCAGCAGCCTTCACCCGGGCCGAGGCGTGGAGGACGTCGCAGAAAGGCGACCCCGCCCGTCCCAGCCCCCCAGCCTGCCAAACGGCAGTCTAAGCGGCGGTCCTGAGACGGGGGGCTCGGAGGTGACCTCGGTTCTTTCCCAGGAGATGGTAGCAGGACCACTCCTTCCCCCGGTGGAGGGCTAGGGGAGAATCTTTTGTTTTCCCCTTCCGCCGCTGGCCTCACGGCCGGCGGTACCCTATCAATGGTTAAAGAAAGAACTGACATTCTCACCTCCGAGCCTCAAGAGGGCGCGGCTGGCAGTGCGCGACGCCCCATGGCCTCGCCGCTCTCGGCCCCCTCTGTCGCCAGCCCCCTGGCAGACGAGACCCCCATGGAATGCTGGTCCTTCCCTGGTCTCCTCTGTCAGGGCGCGGAATTCGACCCCGCCCACACCCCGGGACGCTCCCATGCCTCCCTTGTCTGGGCCGGTCATTCCGCCTCGCTGCCCCATCGGGGGTACGCCGGTGGTTCGCATGACCCCGCTGGTTCAGTTCTTGGGAGCCTGGCTAGCACTTCCCAACCTGTCCAGTTAGCTCGCCCGCACCATCCGGTTCGGCTATGCGATTCAGTTCGCTCGGTCTCCTCCCCGCTTTCGGGGAGTCCGCTACACCGTGGTGGGTGGCAATGCCCCTGTCATGCGTGCGGAGGTCGACACCCTACTGGCGAAGGGTGCGATCGAGATCGTCCCTCCAGCCGAGATGAAGTCCGGCTTCTACAGCCCTTACTTCATTGTACCCAAGAAAAACGGTGGGTTACGGCCAATCCTGGACCTGCGCGTCTTGAACCGAACCCTGCACAGGCTTCCATTCAAGATGTTGACAGCCAAACGCATTTTCGAGTGCGTTCGTCCCTCGGATTGGTTTGCAGCGGTCGACCTGAAGGACGCGTACTTTCATGTCTCCATTCTTCCTTGACACAGACCCCTCATGTTCGGCTAGGTGCCTCCGTTTGCATGGTTCCCCCGCTGGGTAACCCCACATGTGTATTTCCACGGTAAGTCTCTTGTAGCTCGTGTCTTCCCTTGGCAAGACACCTTGCCACGCCTGGGGTTGAAATTTTCCACCTTCGGCTGGATACCCCAGAGTGTTCCCTATGCAACTCCTCCGGGTCATAGGTGTATTCTTCAAGTCTCCCCCTTTGGGTTGGCATTGTGTTGCATTCTCCACGTGGTATATGCTTCCCAGTGTACCTTGGTAGCGTTGAGCCTAGCCCCTCGTTCGTGCCACACTCACGGCAGGGAGCCCGGGTCAGCGCAGGACGCTGGAAGACAGCCGTCATGGCGAGATTGAATTGGGACCCCCATTCCGTCAGTAACTGACGTTACGTCCCCCTGCCATGTCCGCTGTACCGCTGGAACTGGCCGGGCACTCATCCCTCGGCTCTTCAGCAGGGAAACATAATGCGAGATTGCCACGCAACGCCCTTTATTCCCACGCCGTGGGGCGGGGTTGCGGCGTGCAAATTCCGCAGACCCATGGCATTTTCATGCCATTGGCTCGTTTTGTAGAGCTCAAAGGCGATTGGCTTCTAAGCGAAACCCCCATTCGGTCAGTAACTGAGGTAACGTCTCCGTTCCCTTCCTTCAGGGAACGAGGGTTACATACGTAACCGAGACGTTATATGCCCCTACAATTCAAGATATTGGAGGCAAAAATGCCCCAGTATGAGTTTTTGTCATCATATGATATAGTAAAACAATATCACACAAGTAACGAGCGCAATATAGCAGGAGTGTAAATGTGATACTGATTTAATACAACAGTTATACAATAAATAAGAAGTTAATATTGTGTTGTATTTTAGACACAATATTGTCTGTTTTTGTCAGAATGATTGTGCTTCTCAGAGCAACACAGCAGTGTTTCTGAATGAATTTGTGTTTTAAACGAATCTGGTGAACCAATGATTCAATGGCCCATTCATAAAGAGAGCCATTTACTTTAGAACTTACTCGTTTAGACAATTACCGCCACTTACTGGCAGTTTTATTTTCTTATTTAGAGTATTATTTCATTAAAAAATAATCATTTTCATATTTATATAATATTTCTTTTTAAAGCTACTTTTTGTAATGCCTATTTGATGCTTTTCTCATTTAACACAATAATGACTTAAAATGATCTTTTGGGGGTAATTACTCAGCCAAATTTGATGTGCTATTAATTAGCGTAATTAATTAATTTGATTAAGCAGTTTAATTTTAACATATTATCAACCCCAACTTTTTAACAGTAGCATGTTTCACCCAAACATTCAATTTCCATTATTATTCCATTATAATTTCATATTTTGAGTGAACTGCTCTGTTCATTTGAGTAAATAAAAGAAAAATCATTATCATTTTTACATTTGCTGCACATATTGTGAAGTGTATTGACTAATTCGATAACAACTTTCATTTTTTGTTGATGTCACATAGACCATGCAGGCTATGAATATTGTCAACCAATAGCCAGATAGCTAGCAATTATTTCTTTCTTTCTGGCTCCATTCTGCTGAGTAATACTCACTTTTTCACTATCAAGTTCGTTCCAGATCAATAAAATCAAGTCCTGTTCTCTCCTTTGTCCCTTTTGTCTCATTTAGTGTCTTGTTTTGCTTTGACAAACTCCACAGTACAGAAGTAAAATGCAGTTCATGTTGACAGACTTTTCTTTATCCTTTTCTTTCTCTATTTCCTGATCAATATTGTTTCTTTTTCAGTGTTTTAAGTGGTGGATATTTGGACTGTTTATTAAGTTATCTCTTTCCCTGATATATCTCATATTGATTATTTTCTACCATGCTCTCGCTCTTTACAATTTGCACATTATTTGTCTCTTACAAGTCTCATATAGCACTAAATAAAGCTTGAATATGAAGCCCAAACGGCCTCAAATCATTTAATTCTTCTTTGATGTGAGTCATCTGAACAATGTGACTCACTAGAATGAATCACTTTTTTTCATGAGAGAGAAGACAGTTTAGGAAGGTTTTGATTATTATTTGCCCAGATGACAGCTGTGTGCATTAAAACAGTGATTTGTGGTCATTACTTCATTAAAGTCTGTCTTTCTCTAACAGGCTAGAGTCTCCGACAAGGACACTGACACTGGAGGCTCCCAAAGGTGTTGAAGTGAACGCTGGAGTAGGGGAATTCAAAACTTCTTGTAGGAAAGATCTCACTTTAGAGTCTTCAGAAGGAGAGGTGAGTATGTGAAATTGTATTGGGGAAACCCTGCAGATGTCAAAAAGGTTAAAAATAAAGGTTCTTAATTGGCATCTATATTTTCATGAATAACTTTTAACATCCATGGAACCTTTCCATTCCACATAAGTTTCTTTATAGTGGGAAAAATGTTCTTCTATCTTCCAAAAATGGTTCTTCTGTGGCATTACTGCAAAAAATCCCCTATCCTTTATTTTTGCCAGGACTGTCATTATGGATGAACAAAAGGGTTACAGGCTGAGCAAGAAACGTCCCGTATGCATAAACAAATAACACACAAACCATTATACGCGAAATAATGGTGTGTCTTTACTAAACACACTTTGTAAACATTCACAATAGAGGATTAAACAATTATGTGAACCCTTGGATTTACACTACTTTTTTTTTTTTAAGAAAATAAAAATTTCATTCAGCAAAGGATGTGTTTAACGTTGATCAAAATCATTTTACAATATATATATATATATATATATATATATATATATTTTTTTTTTTTTTTTTTACTTGTGCACCAAATCAACAGAATGAATGTGAATTATGTGACAAAGAAGACTGGAGTAATGGCTGATGAAAATTTTAATAGAAAACAGTTCTTTTAAATTGTTATAATCTTTTACAATATTGCAGTTTTACTGTATTTTGAATAGATATACAGGTAAGCATAAAATCTTCTTTAAAAAAAAACTTACCAACCCCAAACATTTGAACAGTAGTGTAATAACTGGTTGACCTTCCTTTCACAGCAATAACTGATCAGTAAAGACATGAAAATACTTGTCAAGCGCACACTACTGTAACTCATTTCACTGAGCATTTAACTTATAGTTAATAAGTTTTTTTGTTTTCTGTCATGTTGGTGAGCACTAGAAAACTTGTCGTCAATTACAAGATCATACGCCACACAAAGTGCACTTACTAACGCACGAGTTGATTCTTGACAACATGTCAACAAATTACTTGAGAAAGAATCACGTGTGGTAGTTTTTGCACAGTTTGTTTCTCCCTCCTCTTTTTCATTCTCTCACAGTTCTTTGACACTCTCTCGATTGTGCACACACCTTCCTGTCACAGGCTAGTTGTAGACTTACAGGGATAAGTTTTCCCAAAAATTTAAATTCTGTCATAATTTACTCACCCTCATTTCCTTCCAAACCCATAAAACTACAAAACACAAATTAAGATATTTTTTAATGAAACTTAATGAAACCTCTATTGAAATTCCATTCACCCAAAATGTTGATGCCTCAAAACGTTTTTTAATCAGTCCACTTTATATGATGAACCGATTTAATTTATGCTTTTATTCACATAGACATTGATAATGCACACTGGTCGATCCTGCTCTTCCACAACAACCAATGATTTTAGTTTGCGAGCATTGACCTTTCATTGACTGTATTCAATATACTCAATATGTGTGTGTTGATCAGTATGTTATTAGATCTGTTCATCATATGAAGCGATTGTGTCTCTTCAAAAGCTGTGGATTAAACTGCTCAATTCATATGGATTACTTTAAAGATGTTTATATTAACTTGTTTACGTTTTGTCTGACTTTCAATGAAGGGACATAAATCTCTCAGATTTCATTAAAAAAATATTTTAATTTATTTCAAAGATGAACAAAAGTTGAATGGGTTGGGAACGTGAGTAAATGATGGCAGAATTAACAGTTTTAGGGCCAGATTTAATAACAGCTTGCGCCAGCGCAAACCCTCTTTTGGCATTAAAAAACTACTGTCAGGGTTTACTAAAGACGCGCAGTGATAAATTACGCTAATTTGCCCTGTTTAGTAAATCTATAGTCTAATGAGCTAACAGAAACATGTTTCAGTCTGGTATTATTGGTTTTAGTTGAAGATCAAGTCAAATTTTATAAGCAATTTGTGCTGAAATACAAGTAAATCCAAAGGGTTCACATACGTTTTCTTCACACGCAGACTTTAGTTTTGTAGTTATTTTTACTTGCGTAAAAAGCTCTGAGTGAGTTATCTAATGTTCACATCTCATATGTGTTGCATTAGACCTTTTGTTAACGTGGTAGATGTGACTTCACACAGTCCTATCTGGTCAGATGTGAGTGGCTCATGTCCTCAGTAATTGCCTCAACCAAACACTTCCTAAATACATCAGATCTTTCTCCTTTTCCTTCTTCATGCTCTTGTTTTTTTTCTGTTCTTTTGTCTTTCTCTGTCTAAAAGCCAAATTCACTGTTCGGTAATTGCAGTGTTAGTGTAATTCTAAGAGCACCTTGAACATGTTTAGATTATCCATGCTCACCGACACCCCCCACCCCCCTTTCGTTTAAATTAGGGCCGTCATGTTGAGCTGCCTTGCTCTCTTCCTTTGTCTCTCTCTCCTTCTCCTGTCTCTCTTTAGTAACTGCCCAGGCTATTTAATTAACTTCCATGAGTCCAAGTCATATATCATGCTGTTCTGTCACCTCTTTGGGAAAAAAAGATTTTTTCATCTTCTTTTTCTTCTTTCGTGCCTGAGATAGCAGGATGGTGCAGTGAGGAGAGATTTAAGAAAAAGTCATTGATGCAGAGTAAGGGCACTTGTAAAACTTTAGTAATTTTCTTAAAATAATAGTTCACACAAAAATAAATAGTTATTTACTCACTCAACTGTCTTTTTTAGTGGGAAACAAAAGGAGAAATTTCAGGGAATATCGTAGTCACTCTGTTCCATGAACTACAGTGAATTATTAATTGAGTGATTACTTGTGCACTGTATTCCAAGTCTTTTTGGAGCCATACGATAGCTTTGTGTGATGAACAACTGCTATTCACTTATATTCTTCCAATCCATTGGCATCTGTGAGAAAAGGGTCAGTTAGACACCAGACTCGAGCGTCGCATCACGACAAAACTAGATAGAACACATTATAATCAATGATGCTGTCTACACTAAATGTGGCGCGACCATAGACTGTAAAAAAAAGATGGACATTGCGCCTTCACTCTCTTCCTTTGACATAACTGAAGCCGCCAGTGTTCAAATATGGTGCTGATATCTTGGGTCTCGAGTCTGCGCAGTAGTGAGTGCAAAGTTGAGCCGCGATATCAAGGTCCCGCCCACACTCCCGCCTAATCGACAACTTTTTGTGAAATAAACAATTATGTTTAAAGTTAAAGTTAAAGCTCCGATCTCCCCCCGAAGTTCCCGAAAAATGTCCGTTAGTGCCTCAGTGACTACTTCACTCAGAGAAGCTGTCAATCTCAGCTGTCAATCATAACGTCACACCCCCATTTTTATAGCATCAAATAACTAACTGAAATGAAACTTATTTAAAGAACGAACAATTGAACTAACATCAGTGTGATAAAAACAATCTAAAATGACAGTAACCATCTTTGGAAAGAATGTACTTGAAGAGTAATTTGATTGTTTAGTTTGTCTATGTCCCATTACATTTCATGGAGAGGGCGGGCTTTATGACCTATACTGCATCCAGTCACCTGGGGGTGATCGAGGGGAGTCGGCTTCAGTTTTCAGGACTCATGTGGCACAATTGGGCGCAACGCAACACGACAAATTCCCAACTGATTCTCGTTCTATATCTGACGTAATTCACGTGCTCTACTTCTGCGATGAAGAACAAATGGATTTGCACCGGTCATTTTGTCGCGTCCACTTTGGACAACCTCAAGCTGTTGCGGCACAACACGATGCAACAACTGTATACACATGGTGTTAGATTTGGGAATGAATCATTCACATTGCAAGCTTACTGTACGATGCCGTTCAAAAGTTTAGGTCTGTAAGATTACTATATTTGTAGTGTTTTTTTAAGGATTCTTTGATACATAGAAAGTAAAATAAACAGCATTTATTTAAATTTGAAATCTGTTTCTATGTTTGTATTTACTTTCACTTTGAAAATAGAGTACGTATTGTAAGTATACAAGAAGAGCTAGGGTGAATGTTGAGACTTTCAATAAATAAAGACTTAAATTGTTGGTTTGTTCATCACGCAAACTTAAAATGAGTACTTTTATTGTGCTTTTATTCAAATTTCTTAATTTTAGTTCCACTGAAGTTAGAAAGTCTTTAGGATTTTGAATGACATGACATGAGAGTTAGTAAAATGACAGAATTTTCATTTTTGGGTGAACTAATCTTTTAAATGTCTTGTTTTTTTTACCTTTATCTTTGTCTGTCTCTCTCATGCCCAGCTCCCCCCTTCTCTCTCTCTCTCTCTCTCTCTCTCTCTCTCTCTCTATCTCTCTCTCCCTCTCTCTCTCTGCCCGTCTTTATGTACAAGCGTAGTAATTTAGAACAAATGCTCATATCAGCACAATCCCATCCTGTTTGCCCCCATCTCTCCCTGTAATTCTCCAGGGGGAAGAGACACTGAAAATAGATGCCTCTGTCAATTTGGAGAAGAGAATCAAGTGCATTAGACAGCTGAGACGAGAAATCAAATCAATGTTGTCAGCAGCCGACTCTTAAGAGGGCAATGTTAAAAAGTTTGGGGTGAGCGAATTAAAGGAGAATGGCTGACTAGGTACATGTCCTATTGCCTTTTCTCTTCCTGCTGCCCATTAAGATCAAGGGAAATTAGAAGTGACTGCTGTATGTGCTCTGATAGCTCTCGTGAGAGAGAGAGTGAAGTGTCCCTGAATGCTATTTCTTTAGTTGACGTCATTACAGATTTGTATGGCACAATTAAAGGTGCAGTTATTTTAACCAATTAAACCATTTGAAGTTTTTTTTGAAAAAGAAAAAGAAAAAAAAACAGCTTAAAACAGCATAAACTGGTTTGCGTTCCCCAAAAGCATCGTTAGACAACTATGGTCGCAAGTTCTGTCGTTATCAACATAGTTAAACAAGTTGGTGTTTCCCGAAGCCAGAGTTGTATAAGCTAACCTGTGGTTAGAAGCATAGTTTCTTGTTTGCATGACATGTGGGCTTAATAAATACTTAACTTGAACAAAATAAGCAAGTTGACATTCAGTACAATCTAGATCTTTTATTTTGAATATATTTTTTGTTTGTCAAGAGTTTTAAAGCACTGTTTTTGAAGAGTACGTGCTCAAGAAAGAGACTATGATTGAATCTGGAAATTAAGGGAAAACACTGAGAAAAATCAGAATTAGTCCTCAGATGCCATGTCTGTAATTTATAGCAAAAATATCTGCCATTAATTTGATCTCAATTCAAATGAATGTACCTGCGTGACATCATTAAACAACGTGGTTGAACAACAAATTTAAGACAATACGGTTTCGGGAAACAGTCGTGACTAGCTTGATTTCTTCAAGATGTATTGTACTATGGTAGTTAAGTAGTGAGTTACCTTGCTGTACGGGAAATGCACCCCTGGCTAGGCTAATCTATTTAACTGGTTTTGGAGGCTTCTTTGGCACTTTTTCACCTGATAAGACTGCATGGAAGACCAGCTGAATATCCGCTTTGCGGCTTGGAGACCAGCTAATCTAGCTTAAAGTGGAAATGAAGCAGTCAGTCAAGTTTACGTTATTTAGTAAAGTGATTTCCACTTCAATAAAAAAATTATATAACAAACATGGTTAATGTAACCATCATTTTTAGAAAAAAGGATGTTTTATTATAGCTTTTGGAGCAAGGGCGCCGCCATCTTGCAATACCACAGTGTGTGACGTCACAGAGGGGGTTTGCTCTGTTGGCCAGTGAAGTAATATATAAGTATTTCGTTACTTTTTTTAACACACGTTAGTTTTGAAATAGAGGAAGACGAACTTAAAAGGACTGTTGAGCCCATAATAAGTCAAATTGCTTATGCATTTGAGCCGATACGGCGAGGGGTCTGAAAAGTTGTGAACCCACTGGTTATGAACTCGTTCGGAGTGAACAGCGGGTCGAAAACACTATAGTGTAAGTGTGGATGGTATACGTGAGGCACAGCGTGATTGCAAGATTGCTCCAAAAGCTATAACAAAATATCCTTTTCATTTCCACTTTACAACCACATAGACTTTTTTCAGCAGATCTATACTGCAATTTTACAAGTTTCTGGTACAATTACTTTGTACAAATGTCATAGAGTGTGAATGGGTCATATAATGTATAAAATGAAATAAGAGATTGGGCAAATAATGTATTTTTATTTCAGCTATTCATGACTGCGCAGCAATTATAATTACTAACTGAATTAAGTTAATTCCCTACGGTGAGGACATGGAGTGCTGCGCTTGTGTTGTATAATGTCCTCAATGATGTTGTTGTTGTTGTTTTTTTAAATATTATTATTATTTTATTTTTTGGACTTTTCAGCCTTTTTAGATAGAAAGGGTAACGTACAAAAGTCTGAACATGATATAAGGCACGGTGAAGTTCTTTTCTGTTCTTCGCTTATAAGTAAAAAGAACTTGGAAATACCTTTGCAGCGACATACTGTTAAGGAACATCCCGACACCATCCACGCTGCTGGGAACAGCATTTAAATTAATATGTGCTGCACGCTTTCCTCTCAATAGCAAAATAAACACACAACAAAAATGACAGAGGTGAGAAAGCAGCAGTTAAGAAAGCATCTGATCATGGTTGGTGTTTGCTCTAGCACTGCAATTCACCGCCATCATGTTGACAGATGAGGTCATTAAAATTATGCTTTTATTATATAATTATAAATATATTTAAGACTATATACTATAGACCTGGCTGTGTGAGACTTTTAACATAGAAAATCCGGGAAGGATATTATCCTTCAGTAATCACAATAAGATTATCATTTGGTTACCAAAAAACATTTCTTATTATTTTCAATGTTTAAAACAGTTCTGCTTTTTTATTTTAAACACCATGATGCATTTTTAGTATTTTTTGATGAGTAAAAAGTTCAAAAGAATTTACACCGATCAGGCATAACATTATGACCACTGACAGGTGAAGTGAATAACACTGATTATTTCTTCATCACGGAACCTTTTAGTGGGTGGGATATATTAGGCAGCAAGTGAACATTTTGTCCTCAAAATTGATGTGTTAGAAGCAGGAAAAATGGGTTTTTGACAAGGGGCCAAACTTTGATGGCTAGACAACTGGGTCAGAGCATCTCCAAAACTGCAGCTCTTGTGGGGTGTTCCCGGTCTGCAGTGGTCAGTATCTATCAAAAGTGGTCCAAGGAAGGAACAGTGGTGAACCGGCGACAAGGTCATGGGCGACCAAGGCTCATTGAGCTCTACTCAAATTGCTCAAGAAGTTAATGCTGGTTCTGATAGTAAGGGGTCAGAATACACAGTGCATTGCAGTTTGTTGCGTCCATGTCCATGCCTCGGGCAGCAAAAGGGGGACCAACACAATATTAGGAAGGTGGTCATAATGTTATGCCTGATCAGTGCATTTGAAATATCTTTTTCTTTTAACAATGTAAAAATATTTACTGTCACTTTTGATCATTTGAGTTTATCCTTGCTGTATAAAAGTATCAATTTCTTATAAAAATCTTAAAGACCTCAACTTACTGTGTAAATAGATGAAACGTACTGTGTAAATAGATGAAATTATATAGATGAAAATGTTAAACACAAGGTTAAATCAACTACTGGATGTCCAGATATAAGTGTAGATAAAAACAGTGCTATGTAAAGGTCCTCATGATGACCCCAGCACAGCCCTCAACTAGATCAGTTTTCATTATACACCATCACCATCATCAACATGCATGAAATTAAGTATCTATTTTGTTGTCGTGCTTGTGTTATATAGCAGCTGTGGAGCCTATTAAATCCCCCATTCTCTCCACCTAAGCACTCCCTCTCACTTCAGCCAGCCAATGAGGCGGTGGATATAGATACATATGGTGTCGGCAAGCCGAGGAGACAGGGGAGCTGAAGCAGGCATATGTACGCTAATGTTTCATTTGTTTGTGCAAAGCTCCAATATGGTGTCCATTTGAGACCAGCCCTTAAACCCATGCATCTTAATAAAGCCACTAGGGTGTGTGATAGGGACAAAGTAACGAGAGAAACGCTCCTAAACTAGCCCTGCCACCGAAGCAGACTCATCTATCAGCAGACAAATCTATCAAAAGCCCTGTATAGTGCAGGAGAGGGGGTAGATCCTATGAGGTTAATAATCCAACAGCCAGATTACTGCCAGCGGTTTGTTTTGCCCCTGGGTTGTTTCTGCGTGATGGCGGTGAGGTTTTATTTTCTATTATTCTGGAGTATGGAGTCCCATGGCACTTCTCTCTGCCATGCTTAGCGGCGCTTTTTTGTAAAGTGTGGCTCTAAAAGTCAGGGGGAAAATTTCGTTTTTGGAGTGTTTTTATTTGTGCCAACTCCATTCGGGCTTATCCGTCTGTCGTTGTCTTTGTCAATTGTATAGGATTATTGTGTTAGCCGTATGGTTGTTTGAAAAGAATTTTTAAAAAAATGCCAAATGTCACATTATGCCATTCTTCTAATCAGCACATGGCTGTAGGTATCATAATATAAACGAGGCAGTTTTGGGTTCTTAGTACCAGTATGTGGTTTTCTAAAGTATTAGAGAATAAAGCAATTCTGTGTGAAACTTAAAGTTTCTTCTGTGGCATCAGACTTAAAACCCTTTTTTTTTTTCTAAGACCCAAACCATATACCACACAAGTATGCAAATGCAAACAAACACCATTTTTTGAAATGTGTTAGAATGCAATTCATAAGCCATTCATAATGCAACACAAGTTCACATTGCATACTCAGTGTTGCCACAAGGGGCGCTTTAGCACATTATGCAAAATTCACTTTTATAAGGTGTTTGAACACCGATGTGTGTACGAAAACCAGCCTAAAGTGGTAAAAATCCACTCACTTTTTTTTTTTTATTCTTCCCATAAATCAGAAACAATCTCTTCAAACATGCTGATTCAAATCCCCCCTACAATGACGTCATCATAGGGAGAAGCCCTGCCATTTCTGTATCCTTGCTGTAGCAGCTGGAGTTGTACAATGTTTGCGCCAAAAAGGCATTACAAGTGTTGTGTTTTGGGATGTACCAATGCACATAAAAGTCTCCATAGACTCCCGCCATCTGAGTGAATTATGACAGCATGGTTAAATTACATTTTCGAAGGAAATGTCCCAAAGAAAATCGCTAGAGTCTAATACATTTGCGCCAATCATTTTGCGCCGAACTGCTTCTCAAACAAGGGTCTTTTCAATGCTAGATTTTCAAAAAGGTTGATTGGGTCAATACCAACGCTTCGTGCGCAAACTTTAGATCCAGACAAAGTATCACACGTCACATGTTGAGTCCTTCCAAATTGCCTTTCTGAAAGAGCTCTGGTACTCTGTACTGTTAATGTTGATAAAGCTACCACTGTCTCTGCCTGCTTTTACTGATGCTGCCCTCATATGCTATCAGAATTATTGTAAAAAAAAAAAACAGTTTCTAGATTACATATTCTACATGAATGTGACAAGCTCGTAATCACGACTTCAGAAGTGGGAATTATAAAATTTTTGATTGCACGTGAAGGCACCAGGAGACCAGAGCTATGTCATTATTTTTATCCCTGCTCACCGTCTGCATAATTCCTAAACGTGTATTTATTATGCACAGTACAGACAGATGACGGAATTCTGACTTTTTTAGTGCGTGAGATTGTCCTGTTTTGTTGTTGCCGGTATGCCGGAGCATGTCAGCATGAGCTCTTGAAGCTCCGCCCTCTTCTTGAAAGTGGGCAGGGAGCACCAGCTCATTTTCATTTAATAGGGCCCACATAAAAATGACGTGTCTGCTCACCCCCCAAAAGTGGCAATTTTAACATGCTTTAAAAAATTATCTGTGGAGTATTTTAAGCTAAAACTTCACATACACACTCTATGGACATCAAAGACTTATTTTACATCTTGTAAAGGGGTTATAATAGGTCCCCTTTAAACTGTCTTCTTCTAGTCAGTTTTCTGACTAGCAATGTTTTGCTCTTTTTGAGGATGCTTAATAAAGTTTTTTGAAACTTTTGAAAAGTGCATAGTTAGATACCTGAAAAATAACACATCTGGTTTAATGGAACACATATTTCCAGGTTACTCTATATCACCCACTTGAGTATTGAGCTTTGTTTTCACCACAACACAAAATAATTTTAAGAGTGTTTAAACGTTTTGTCCATAATATTTTGAACAACTTTAGACCCCATTGACTTTCATTTTGTGGACAAAGAACAGACATTTTTCAAAATGATCTTCTGTGCTCCACAGATCTTCATACAGGTTTGGAACAACGTGGGCCATAGTCAATTTTGACAGAATTTTCATTTTGGCTAGTTATCCCTTTACACAATTTACACACACAAGCCAAGAAACTAAATATTAATGTAAAAAAATGTGAGAATACTAACCGCTGTATTGGCATTTGCGTGATACTTGACCCTTGTAGAATAATGGGAAAGACAACTATGCAGCCCCAGGTCCATAAACTTTTTATCTTTGGTTGCTCAAACCATCAATTTGTATTAGTAAGTCCAGAAGTAAATGAAACGTGCAGCAACTGCATGCTAGAACTGTTTGATTGTCACGGTTGTAGAGAAAAGAACAAAAGAGAATGAGATTGGAGATCTCAGCAATCTGTCTGTGTTTTATAGCATGCGACTCTACTCATCTCCAGAGGGTAATGGAGTGTGCGATACACACGAATGACCTCATGAAGTCCGATGGGTCACCTGTATGTGTTTCTATCCTCCGTCCTTCATTTACCTCTTCACATAAGCTGCATTTCCGAAAACCTGTTCATTTTCATTTGCTTTCCCTCATCCAGCTGTGACATGGGAGAAATCAAGCATGAAAAAATGTTTGGACCGACTATAATTGGCCTTCTCTACACATATAAACATGCAAGAGTACACACACACACATTCCCCGATAGTGTTCCCAGAACGGAAAGAGGTTTGTAAACAACGCACCAACTGTTTTTATCTCATGGTTGACTGACAGTAATTCATACAGACACTTTCATTTGGGGAGGGTGCCATCTTTAATCCCTTCATAAGATGACCTAAATGACTTCCGTTTAGACTTCTTTCCCTTGTCTCTTTCTCTCTTTTGTTCCCCCTGCTTGGCCCCCCGTCTTTCTCTCTCATCGTGTCTCTCAGTAGGGGTCATGATAGCTGTCAGCGGGCGGTATCATTAGCCATGCCACATCTCAGAAAATTCCGGAAATCCGTCTCTTAGCAGAAAACGGGAGGGTGTTTAAAATGGAATTGGATTTGAGGGTCTGTTTTGGGCCAAGGTGGCACTCACCGGTATTAGGTGACACAATGCATGAGGACATGTCGGCTAACCGAATGCCAAAATAGAATTTTATTAATTTGGCAATGAAGGGGATAAAGTGATAAAAGCATTTAGAGGACAAATGTAAATTCCTTAAAGAGAACAGAGACAGAAGGACTTGTAGAGCAGTGTACTAAGCTTAGGTGGCATATCTATTTAAATAAATAATCAATCAAAATTGATTGATATAACTGATCATTAAGTATCAATGGTGGCATTTTATTTAAGTTACATTTGCATTTATGTTTTTTTATTTATGTTTTATTTTTGTGGGTAGTAGCATTGTAAACAATCACAGATCTACAGTGGGCTGAAAAAAGTATTTGAGCACTTTTGGACACACTTAAAATTAAAATTGTTCATTGCATTAGATAAATAACAAGTGGCACCTACAAAAACTAATTTTTGGTTTTGAAGCAGCAAAATCATTGACAGAAAAAGTGACATTTAATTAGCACTTTTGACTGCATCGGCATCTGTTTAACTTAAAATTTGGTTTTGGTGATAAAAAAATAAATAAAAATAATAATAATAATTTCAGTGCATCACTAGTATGATGTAAGTCCACAAGGTGTCCAAGTAGATCAACCAAAGGTATTTATAATGTACGTTATAATACATTATATATTTTCATAAATAATTGTAACACGTTATAATGCGTTATAATATTTGCAGATTATGAAATTGGTTGTTTGTCATGTGTTTTAATGCATTATACTTTCTAAAGGCATGTTCAATACTGTAGCATAAGCTAATTTGCATCATGGGTCCCTAGAAAGGCTTTTCTAAAAAATAAAAATAAAAATAAAAAAGGAAAAAAGCTGCTTATCATAAAACTTTTAGCTAATATAGCATATACTGTACAAATGCAAACCTAAATTACCTGTACCTATTTTAAGGATGCTTCCAACCCTGGCAACATGAATAAAAACATGAATTAAAACAAACATTTATTACATTTAAATATGCGCACAGCTCTGGTTTGTTTTAAACTAGCCCTTTACCATCAATGTAAAAAACTTTATGTCATGTATTGCTTTAAACTCATTTGGCAACATGTTCCAGAGTTGGGAGCCCTTTACAGAAAAGGATCTTTGCCCTTGTGTAGTTCTATGAAAATCAATCCTACAATTTCCACCCGCTGTACTCCTAGTGGTTCTACCTATATTATCCTGTCTCTTGATCAATTTACATAGAACAGATGGTGTCTTATTGTGCAAACATTTAAAAATCAATTTTATATTATTACAAATTTGTAAAACTATCATATTCCATTTTTTTAGAATATGACAGTGATGCCATCGGTTTGGCTTTTTATCCATTTTTTTTTGAGCCCGATTATACAACATCTCAAGTTTTTTTTTTTTTTTGAGTCCAAACTGTAATGCAGTACAAGATCATCACATGCATAAAACGATGAGCTGCCTCAATTGTGATATATTGTCTAATAAGAACAATTTAGCTTAATCCTTACCATTTTTGAACGCTTTTTTATATGTTAATTATATTTAAGTTGTGAATATTGTTACGACCCCGTCTAGGGTGAGGCCGCAACAAACTGGAATTGACAACCAAAGATACTTTGTACACTTTTATTTACAGAACCACAATTTAAAGCACAACTTCAGGGGTAAGCAAAGGCCAAAAATAACAAACAGACACCAGACAAACTCCTAACAGGAAAAACTAAATTCCCTAACCAAAGAAAACAAATAAAAATACAACAAATTGACAGCCACTTATCAGCTCAAAACCAAAAATGCACACAACAGGCAGATCAACAGGCTAGCTAGCAGTAACAACACACTGTAGCAAAAACACAATAGCACATGTGCACTTGAACAACAGGAAATCACAGGTTGAGCAGAGCTCCCTCTTCAGGCACTACAGATCCTTTTATTGCCTCTTGGTTCCATTAGCCCCAATCAGTTCACTTTGTAGGATCCAATCCTATGAATGAAAGGGCGGAACAAAAGAGCGAAAGACAGGACCAGCAAAGCAACACATACACAATACATCTCAGGACATAACAATATAAAACAACACCTAAAAAATTAAACTCATCTACTTCCTCTGTTTCTTCATTATGAACCCTAATTTTTATTTTTGCTTTCTATTAGAAAAGTACATAAAAACAGTTCTTAACATTTAAAGTAAGATGATTTTCCTAGAGCCATATAGATATCCTTTCCGTTTGTTCATTAAAAATCGCAGATGACTTAGCAGATGTATAAATTACTGTATCATCAGCATAAAGCTGCCATTCAACATCTGTACAACAACATGGCTTATAATTTATAAACCAACTAAAAAGCAACGGGCCTAAGATTGAGCCTTGAGGTAAGCCCATTTTGTTTCTCATAAACAATGATTTTGTATCCATTTTTTTACACACTGCTCTCTTAGATTTAAATAAGAGGTAAACCACTCTACTGAATGTTTACTAAAATTAAATGCACATCATTTACATAAAATAATTGTGTGGTTAACTCTATCAAATGCCTTTTTAGGTCAATGAACACTGCTCCTATCACATGTCCCTGATCCAAAGAATGCCTAGCCATTTCCAGGAAGTAGCAAATTCTCACATATTCTGACTTTTTCTCTCAGAATTGTGAGATTTAAACTTGCAGTTGTGAGGAAAAAGGTCAGATTTTTTTTTTTTTTTTTTTTCATGCTTCCATGCTTGCTGCCCTTCACTGGGAAAAAAAAATAATGGGGAACAAAGTCCCAATATAAATTAATAGTGAATACAAATAAAGGAAAGAATCATTAGGAGAAGAAATATCTCATATCATTCTAGAAATGTGCAATACTCTATGGAACAGAAAGTCACTGTTAGATGCTTGTCAACAGCTTGAGGGTAATTGGAGATGTGGAAGTGCAATGTTCTGCATTACTCAAGTGGGGTTTAAGAAGCCTCAGGTTTAACCTGTAAACACTCACTCTATAAACTGCAAACATATATTTGAATTATTCTGAAATCCTAGGAAAGTATGATTGGATTGTATGTAGACCTAGGCTTTTTTATTTACATTGCTCCTATATTTAAATGCACATCTTCACACAAATTGCCCTGAACCTACTGCACTTATAGAGGAACAAACAAACAGAAGTTTTTGAAATCCCCTTGGGTATATTTAATGCTGGTTGTAGGATAGTAAACATTGTACATTACAGCATTTAACTTGCATTCAACTTGCATTCAAGAGATGTGTCAAGTATGGCAGTTCACGTAGGGACATGCACAATCCACTCTGAGGTCTGTGTGTGTATAAAAACGTTGATTGTATAAAAAATCTAATTCACATTTGATAAGTGTTATATTGAAGTTTGCAGGGCTCTTGGAGAGAGCAAAATGAAAAACTGACGCAACAAAAGGCGAGAGAGACAAACAATGAAAGACAAAATAAGAGACAAATAGGGAAAGTGGCTGTGTGCTGTCCTGCTGACAGCAAAGCATCATGGGGGCTTGTTTGTGCAAATGTTTATAGAGATATGGCCTGTCAACACCTCAGATACCATTACTTACAGTAATTAGTTCTTCCTTGTTGGTGTCTTCTCTCTCTCTCTCTCTCTCTCTCTCTCTCTCCCCCTCCTTTGTTTTTTTCACCCACCCACAGCGTATGAGTTATGGTAAAGATTATTTGGCCTTTCCTAGCTGTCAGAGCTAACAGACTTTTTAGAACTGATAAATACAGGAATCAACATATTTATAAATCAAAGGGCAAACAGACTTTTAATGAAATGTAGTTCATGTCCCTGGTGATGTTCTTGCTCCTGGTCCATATCTGCAAATTAAATGTGTGTCCTTTAGGAGGAATTAATGCTCCAGGATTGTATCATGGTCATAGCCAGTGTTTTTAATATAATCTTGCTATTTTTCTTCAAGTTTGGGCACTTTTATGTCTAGGGTTTGCTTTTTATTATAACACATAAAGAGCTTTGTTTGTTTGTTTACTTGCCATAAAATTAGTGTCCTTGGTTACCAAAGAGCCTGAGATAGACATAAGGGATGTGATATGCGAATAAAACAAAGGAAAATCAAGGTAAATAATTATTGAGTATAATATTGTTACTTTGTGTTATTTCTAATTAAGCTGTAAAAAAATGCAAACGTGTGACAATATCATTGAATTGTATGTATTTTTTTTATGCCAAATTGGGAAACTACTTTCCATTTTTGTAAGCAATAACCCCTAGATAGTCAATAAACGGACTGTGGGGGTCTGAAACTGGGAAATGGTCTTAAAGGGATAGTTCACTCAAAAATGGCATCATTTACTCACCCTCATGTTGTTCCAAACCCGTAAGACTTTTGTTCATCTTCGGAAAAATGAAGATATTTTTAATATAATCTGAGCATTTTCTGGCCATCTATTCAACACTTCAAGAAGTCCATAAGAGATTGTAAATCTAATCCATATGAAATGAGCAGTTTAGTCAAAATTTTCTGAAGAGACAGCATCGCTTTATACACTAAACAGATTGAATTTAGCCTTTTATTCGCATATTAACATTAATCAACTCACACATCAGTTATGGTAAATGGAAGCTTAAGCATGCTTGCTTGACATGTGAGAACCAATGAGATTAATTCTCGCGTGTCACGCAGCATGTTTGAGCTTCTGCAAGAACCAATGAGGTTTATTTTCGCATGTTACGCAGGTTCGGTTGAGCTGATCAATGTTTATATGTGGATAAAAGCCACTTCAGAAAATGTGGACTAAACCGCTTAATTCATATGGATTTGTTTTATGATCTCTTTATGGACTTTTTGAAGCGTCAAAGTGGTAGTTTCTGTCAATAACTGTCAATGGAGAGACAGAAATCGCTCAGATTTTATAAAAAATATCTTAATTTGTGTTCTGAAGATGAACGAAAGTCCTATGGGTTTGGAACAACATGAGAGTAAGTAAATGATGACAGAATTTAAATGTTTGGGTGAACTGTCCCTTTAAGGAGATATTAAGCAACATGCACACACACAGAGACTAGACTGGACTGGTCAGAATGATGTGTTTTAACCAACACTGTTCAACTATGTATGTCTCACATAATGATACAGTCTTTCATCATTGAGGTGATTTTATGTAAGTAAATGCAGCTTAATCTTAAAGTCCCTCTGTAGTCAATGATTTTATCCCTTAAAACTCATCTTTGAAAAGTTCTTCATGCCTTAAAATAGCTTGAATGTAACTCTACACCCTTGCTTCATTTAGTATAGAAGGTATGAGCGCGACATCACGGTCGGGCAGAGTCACTGCGTTTACGCCCACCGAGTGGCTAAAAGACAGAGTGGCAGCATTGGTTTTCAGCATGAAAAACACACAAAACACATCTAAAACAGGAAAGATCTTTGAGATTGACTGTACAAACAGATTTGACAAGAAATATGAGGTATATTTTTACAGACTTCCAAAAGCTACCGAAAAGAGACACAAATGGATTGCTGCAATTCCCAGAAACAACAATTCCCAGAAACAACTGGAATCCAGGCAGCAAAATGTTTTGTCCTTAATATTTAGAATTTTGGGGTAAAATCAAATACCCTATATATTGCATTGTTATATATTGTATTGACAACTCATCAATGAAATATTTGCCATCGTATATTCTGTCTAATTTGATATTTTTAAATAAACAACACTGACAAAAACTATACCTACCTAAAGTTTTAGGGCTGGACGGAATGACGATATATATATATATATATATATATATATATATATATATATATATATATATATATATATATATATAACATTGATATAAGTGATCACCCGGATTTAGACCTACCTATATCGTATTTATATAAAGCGTTCACAGGCAAATTTGCTTTATGTATTTCCCCAGCTTCGAAATCTTGCTCATATAAATGTCAGGAAACACGATCCTGGCTGCATGTCAAAATCCATGGATCACTGGATCTTTGGTAAGTTGTAAAGAACACTATATGGAGTCCAACCTTTAGTTTAAAATTAAAATCATTTGTTTTACTTGCATTTTCACAGTTTCCCCTATTAACTCCAGTCATGCAGCAGGCTCTTTTGCCACTCAGTCCGGCTGGGGGTGTGCGTGTTCCGGGCGGGAAAGTGATGTCAATGCATACCCTCTATACGCAGTTCTATGAAAATGCAAATTAGCCCCACCTCCACTCACTCGTACCAGTTCAGAGATTCACTCGTTGACGATCATACACTGACATAATTGGTTACAAGCTAGTTTGTGACGTCAGAAACACCAGTGTTTTTGATACTCTCTTTGGTTCACTGAAGAAAATACGCAGCAATGGTGTTGACTTATGAATTTGCACATGGTTTGTCTGAAAGCACATTAAAATCACCACATAGACATAAAATCAACATTAAAAACTTGATTTTCACCACAGGGGGTCTTTAAATTACTGTTGTTATGTTGATTTATCTGAAGTATTTGATTATAATGTCTGTATTCTCTTCTCCTCTTCTCTTCTCTCCTCAACTCTCCTCTTCTCAGATCTTTCTAAACGCAAACTCAATCCGTCTTGGAAATCTTCCACACGGGAGCGTGGACCCATTGCTTGGTCCAGGGACCACATACCCCAAACAGACTGTGTACGAGGTGTGTGTATGTCCCAGCGGCAAGCTCTATCTGTCTCCTGCAGAGAGCTCCTCCACCTGCCAAACCACCAATAGTGTGTGTCTCTGGAGCTGAGAAAGGTGGGTGGGCCATGGACCACCCAGCACCAGAAAGGCCTTCCTTCACCTTCCCTTTCTTGCTCCTTTCCTTCCTCCTCTGGTTCCTCTGTACTCTTCCCTTTCTTAAGCATTTTCTTTAATGCCTTTCTTTTATCCACACTTCCATCTGTCTGTCCATCTGCCCTTACGTCTATCTATCTATCTATCTGTCTGTCTCTCTGTCTGTCTGTCTATCTGTCTATCTGTCTCTGTCTTTCTATCTATCTATCTATCTATCTATCTATCTATCTATCTATCTATCTATCTATCTGTCTGTCTATCTATCTATCTATCTATCTATCTATCTATCTATCTATCTATCTATCTATCTATCTACCTATCTATCTATCTATCTGTCTGTCTGTCTGTCTGTCTCTGTCTTTCTATCTATCTATCTATCTATCTATCTATCTATCTATCTATCTATCTGTCTGTCTGTCTGTCTGTCTGTCTGTCTGTCTGTCTGTCTGTCTGTCTATCTATCTATCTATCTATCTATCTATC
Source organism: Rhinogobio ventralis (assembly GCA_039654625.1). Lineage (NCBI taxonomy): Eukaryota > Metazoa > Chordata > Actinopteri > Cypriniformes > Gobionidae > Rhinogobio > Rhinogobio ventralis. Next base: position 13,239,419 of record CM077195.1, on the reverse strand, counting down.
TATCTATCTATCTATCTATCTATCTATCTGTCTGTCTGTCTGTCTGTCTGTCTGTCTGTCTGTCATCAAAGTATCTTTCTCACTCTGACCGTATATCACTCTTTCACTTTATTTTGACCTTTTTCTCCTTTGTTTTCCTCTTGTCTATTCTCTTCCTCTTTCCCATCTTCCTCTTTGTCCTCTCAAGCAGAATTCAGGAATCATTTGATGTATCTTGGCTCGGTTGAAGCCACATCTTCTCAATCTGTAAATGGAGCAGAAACTCTCTTGTTTTTTGGAGTTTTTTTTGTGTGTGTGTTTTATTCCTCTTATTTTTGTATGAGCGTCTGACTCAGTGGAGGATTGTGAATGTGTGCCGGGACGCTGGACTGCACTCATGAATGAGCACACACACGGCAACCCGCATACGAGCGCGTGTTTTTCTAAAGAAGATACTAAGGTGCCTTTGCTACTGTTAGTAAAGCACATCACCTGCTACTGTCCCTCCACGTGCAGTAAGACTAACCTCCGCTAGGAAAACTGACCGAACGAACCCTCTCCTCTCTTTTAGTTCATTGGTCAAAAAGATAATACAATAAACTGAAAGAAAACAAAAACTTTTTTTTTTCTCTTGGATGTTTCTTTTTTGGAAAAAAGCACAAGATTATGCCATGTATATAACAACATTAATAAATAATAATAAAAAGAGAAAGTTTATTTTAAGAATTTTGTATTCAAGAATGCTTGATTAATGTTTCTTTTTTATTGTTTTGGTCTCATGGACATGTTTACATGTACTATGGGGAGTCAAATGTAAAAAAAAAAAAAATATTTGTTTTATTTTTAATAACTCTTTTCTGTTATGAACCAAATAAAACTTTTGGATTGTGTTTAGGTCCTAACTAAAATTGACCCTGCCTGTCATATAGAGGTGCCGTCATTTTTTTTTTTTTTTTTTTCCCTCCACATGATGTAGTGCAAAAAAATCAATATTGCAACTATTATTATTAATCATCTTTGTTACATTATTTACTGTTTCAGTTATTCAGAGCATGGACCACTGTACTTGAGTAAATTAAAATATGATTTAGAGGCTCATTTCTGCAAAAAGATCTCACAGTGAAAGTAAACTGCCAATATGGAATAACCATTCATAGTGTTCTGTAGGGAAAAGTGTATACAGTTATGAGAAAACCCATTTGGAATTATATGCATTTATGCAAGAATAGCTCCTAAAATATAAATTCATAGTAATAAATTAAATGATAATCAAAGACAGTTCTATTTCATAAGCAACATGCACACATTTAGAAGCCATTCATGTAAAAATCTAATTCCAAAGAGGTTAACAAACTTATTGTATAGCAGTAATACAATAACCCTTGTGTTTATGGCTGTCATCAATCTCATTATGACACATGAAACATTGCCGTTTCAGAATTTTGACAGCAGGTTTCTTCAGTTGCGAGAGACATAAAAAGTATGTTTGGCAATAGGAGATAAACGATGCAAAATAAAGCGAGCCTGTAATAACTGAAGCATAACTCTAAGTTTAAAAGCTCAACTTTATTTTTTGGATGACCAAGGTCTGGCCACAAATGCCCAAATTTAAAATATGGAAGAACTTGACTGGATTCTAGATAGCAAACGCTAGGATAACAGAACGGGCTAATATACAGTAGTATGAGGTGCTTAGCATCAAAATAAATAACTATTTTTTTGTTTTTTTGTTTTTGCGTTCTGTAGGAGAGAAGATTTCTTAAACTAAAACAAATATATATTTTCTTACAAATTCTATGCAATGTGTTTGCAAGATTGCTGTGAGGTTGGAATATTATTCAGTTATATAAGAGGTCATGTTAATGTCCTAGATTTTCTTTTCATCATAACTCCAGTACCATTCAAATTAAACTGGCTCATGAAATGAGTTTGAAAATAGTTCAAAATAAACATGAAATGATGAACACATGCAAATATGTTTATTTAGGAAATTAAATATCTTTATTTGGGAGATGAAACCCAATCACTGTCTTTCCCTCCGTTCACTTTTCATGTTAATTCTCAGCAATTTTAGTGCCATTGACATTTGGCAAAGTCCAGGGGAGTTGATTTATTTTGTGTGAAGAAAAGTATGGACATATTTCACTACATCTCCCAGTCTCTGTCTTTTATTTCTTTATTTCCCGTCTATTTTCTATCAATTGTTGACTAGAATGAGTAGAGGCAGGCAGAGGCAGTCTTTGAGGCTTTGGGATCAAATTTACCATGAAATAGAACATCTTCATAAAAGGATGAGGTCAGTGCTTTGGTTAGGACTCACTCTTCTGGCACCTCCACTCTCATTTGGAAAAGCAGAGAGGTCTTATAAAGCATACCAACTCTGGGAGAGAAGCTAAACATCAGAGGAGATTGAGGGCCATAAAAAGCATATTCATTCTTCACTGCATTTTGTGCTCATAAATTTTGGCCTACTATTAAAAAACGTGTTTTGAGTGTAAAACACCCTTTAGGGTTTTTTGATTGTTTCTTTCTTTTAAAACAAATGTACTCATTTTTGGTTATTGCACTTTATTTATCCTTTTATGTGTTTTAAAATGAGATTTGAAGGTGAAATATGATTAAATATGTTTCCAAGGGCTTTGAAAAAACTTTGTTGAGTCTTGAGATGCAGATTCATCACAAATTAAGTGTGAATTTCTTTCTTATTGTCTGTAAGTTCTTAATAACTTGTCTAGGACAAAACAGCTGTTGATTGAGTTCACTTGGATTGAATACCGTCTAAGAAGATTGCCGAAATTAAATTTTAGTTGTATTCTGCTCTAAATAATGAATGTTTATGAGATGCCTCATTGGCATTCATAAGGGATTAACGTGTTATATAAAGAGGCGAGAGATAGACGGACAGCTCACAACCCCCATGAGGCAAATTACTGAAATCACATGTACGCACACACAAGCGCTTTACAGTTTTCACAGTTTTACTATCATAGTTGTTTATTATATTTTCACTATCATTCTCACCTCAATTGTCTCCTGCTTTTTCAGTGAATTTACATGAGACCCAACAGTATGTGGTCATGAAAAACAAACATTCAAAGGGGCATTTACACTCACCTAAAGGATTATTAGGAACACCTGTTCAATTTCTCATTAATGCAATTATCTAATCAACCAATCACATGGCAGTTGCTTCAATGCATTTAGGGGTGTGGTCCTGGTCAAGACAATCTCCTGAACTCCAAACTGAATGTCAGAATGGGAAAGAAAGGTGATTTAAGCAATTTTGAGCTCGTATGTCTCGTGACCGGCATGGTTGTTGGTGCCAGACGGGCCGGTCTGAGTATTTCACAATCTGCTCAGTTACTGGGATTTTCACGCACAACCATTTCTAGAGTTTACAAAGAATGGTGTGAAAAGGGAAAAACATCCAGTATGCGGCAGTCCTGTGGGCGAAAATGCCTTGTTGATGCTAGAGGTCAGAGGAGAATGGGCCGACTGATTCAAGCTGATAGAAGAGCAACTTTGACTGAAATAACCACTCGTTACAACCGAGGTATGCAGCAAAGCATTTGTGAAGCCACAACACGCACAACCTTGAGGCGGATGGGCTACAACAGCAGAAGACCCCACCGGGTACCACTCATCTCCACTACAAATAGGAAAAAGAGGCTACAATTTGCACAAGCTCACCAAAATTGGACAGTTGAAGACTGGAAAAATGTTGCCTGGTCTGATGAGTCTCGATTTCTGTTGAGACATTCAGATGGTAGAGTCAGAATTTGGCGTAAACAGAATGAGAACATGGATCCATCATGCCTTGTTACCACTGTGCAGGCTGGTGGTGGTGTAATGGTGTGGGGGATGTTTTCTTGGCACACTTTAGGCCCCTTAGTGCCAACTGGGCATCGTTTAAATGCCATGGCCTACCTGAGCATTGTTTCTGACCATGTCCATCCCTTTATGACCACCATGTACCCATCCTCTGATCATTAGGATAATGCACCATGTCACAAAGCTCGAATCATTTCAAATTGGTTTCTTGAACATGACAATGAGTTCACTGTACTAAAATGGCCCCCACAGTCACCAGATCTCAACCCAATAGAGCATCTTTGGGATGTGGTGGAACGGGAGCTTCGTGCCCTGGATGTGCATCCCACAAATCTCCATCAACTGCAAGATGCTATCCTATCAATATGGGCCAACATTTCTAAAGAATGCTTTCAGCACCTTGTTGAATCAATGCCATGTAGAATTAAGGCAGTTCTGAAGGCGAAAGGGGGTCAAACACAGTATTAGTATGGTGTTCCTAATAATCCTTTAGGTGAGTGTACAGTTCAGTGACTTTTGCATGTGGTTTTTCAATGGAAAACCTGGGACTTATTTGCTAAGCACCTGCGATTCGGTTTAACCTGTAAAGTTAAATCATTGTTATTGTTTTCAGTGCAAACTCGCCTCCTTTCTATGTAAATTAGGTTTATTATAAATTGCGTCTTTTTCACAAAACAGTTTACCTGGTGCAATTCATGTTGCACTATTACTGCCCACGGAATTTCATTTTTAAGATGTTTGTTTTGATTTTTCTGTTGATCATGGCAGCAGTATTTCATCAAATGATGTACCGGGCATATATCCAGATATGGAGGGTAGATAAGTGTGCTTTCTGCGATTCAAATGTTTAGATGCTGTGATGGAGCGATGCTGTACACTCCCAGTAAAAGTACTACCTTTCAAATATTTTGGGGTCGGTAAGATTTTTTTTTTAAGGCCTTTGAAAGAAGTCTCATGCTCACCAAGGCTGCATTTATTTGACCAAAAACAGTAAAAACAGTAATATTGTGAAATATTATTACAGTTGAACCTGCACCCAGCCCACCCTCTGTCCATTTTTTTTTTTATTTTCATAACTTCTGACACAAATTCATTGCTGTCAGTATATGATTTTTGGAGTAAAGCAGAGGTCAGAAATTGAAGCTTGAATCATAGACCTTTTTAATGATAATTTGTCAAGCTACAATTACATTCTTGTGTATTAAAACTAAGCTCCTGTTTACACCTGGTATTGAAATTCGTTTTGGTCGATCGGCTCACAAGTGGACGAAGCTAAATACAGGTGTAAACAGGGTCTAAAATGTTTTGAGCTTGTCCATGAATTCGACCGGATTGCTTTTGAAGTGTAAATGCTCATGTTGTCAAATGTTTTCAAACAGCCACGAAAGACCACCTATTCTCCGCCTACTGACCTAATGCGTAAACATTATGGGAAGCCAGACGGGATTTAAACTTTGACGGCTGGAGACCCAAGTTTGGTTTGAAGACGAAAAACATACCAAGCACGATGTTCTCTCACCATTCCTGATTTCTAACACCTACTCACAGCGTTCGGCTTGGTCTTGCGGCTGTCAGAGCAGGAACAAAAGCTGCTTTCCCATCATCTCCGGACACGTTCAAATGTAAATTGCGCGAGCTTATTTTGTCCATTAGAGCAAAAGATCTGAAAAAAAAACATACATTTATCCGGCCATAGACCCATAGATCAACCAAAACGCATCTTAATACCAGGGGGGTATTCCAGAAAGCAGGTTATGTGACATACCTGGGTATGTTTAAGAGTAAGTAAGCAGTTAACCTCCACTTTCGGTTCCAAAAACGGAGGTAACTTTCAGGGTATGTAAGTAGCCATAGCAAATTACTCTCTGAGTATTTCTCTTCCAGGTCTAGTTTGCTTAAGAGGAATTCAGATGTGTGTTATATAATTAATATAGTTATATTAATATAACTAAATGTGTTATATAGTTATAGTTATATAATATACAATATTATATATTATTTCTAAAGCACTATTATAACAAAGTAATGTTATTTCAATTCAAATATATTTATTATTTATTTTATTGTCATCTCACACATGGATCTGCATTCAATTAATTAGCATCAAACAAACAATATAATCCTTATTCTCAGTGAATAAAGATTACTTATTAAACAAAAAGACTGAAAAAATTATTGCACAATGACCAAATAGGTGGCGCTGTGCACTAAGTAGGTTATGTAAATCACCTTTAAACAAAAGAAGAAGAGGAAGTAGAATGGCGTGCTTTTTCTTAGCGTCTGTTTCCATGGTGAATCATTGATTCGTCGCTCTGTTGAGATTGTCATGTGTGTCCATACTCTGAGTTGTCTGAACTTACTCCCAGACTCGTTTTCAGAACCAGCATACCTCGAGTAAGCAAGGTTTGGGTTAATCAACCGAGAGTTCAAGGTATATGTGACAGTAAGTAAGCTTTCTGGAATACCCCCCAGGTGTAAACAGGGCCTAACAGTAATTTTAAACTAATGTAAACTAAGACAGGTTTTAATATATTTTAAAATGTAATTTATTCATGTGATGGCAAACTGAATTTTCAGCAGCCATTACTCTAGACTTCAGTGTCACATGATCCTTCAGAAATCATTTTCATAACATTTATTATTATTATCAATGTTGAAAACAGTTGTGATGCTTAATTTTTTTATGGAAACGGTGATACATTTTTTATACAGTTCTCTGATGAATAAAACATTTAAAAGAACAGCATTTATGTGAAATGTATCTTTTTTGTAACAATGTAAAAGTCTTTGCTGTCACTTTTCTATCGGTTTTAATGCACCCTTGCTTAATTAAAGTATTAATTTCTTTAAAAAAATTAAATCTTACTGACTCTAAACTTTTGAATGATATGTCAGATCCCGATATGTTAAAGGCACAATATGTACGATTTTTGGATTAAAATATCCAAAAACCACTAGAACAATGTTTGTTGACTTATGTACTTACTTTATCCCAAATGTTTCCAAGAATGTATAAATCCAGAGGAATAAGCAATTTTAACCAGGACACAGGCCGTGTCCGTACATCGTCTAACAATGACATCATACCCGCATTACCCTCGATTTCTGGAAACACCAAAGACTTTAATATATTATGTGTTCTATTAGACAGGTGAGCAACTGTTTGGATACATTCTTCGACAGAAAACGAATCATTGTTATATAGCTCAACACAGTTAGTCTTATTGTTTAAATCTCGTTTTCTTGATTTACCACAACTACCATGTTTTACCATGCCTAATATTGATCTAGCTTACTGCAGTGTGCAACAAGTGTCTCCGATAGTAGCCTCCGATAACTTTCAACACACTCAAATGCATCTAATATGATAAACGAGCGCTGCGTTACACCACATACGCATGACCTTAAAAAAATGTGGAAGCGGTTGTCTGCGGCATAATAAAAGCTCTGCGAAATCAAGGCGTCATCAAGCTACGCTTTTGTTTTGACAACATGGTCTCATTCCTATTCGTCACATATTCACACTTGGTCAGTTCCCTTCGGCGTCACTTTTTAACGCACAGGGTACCCCTTTAATGTCGTTTTTCGACACGTAGTACTCCATTGATTTCAATGACAAACCTTTGTCGTCATATACAGGCACGTTGGGCATGGTTATCGTCATGATGAAACTATATATTGGGCTATGATTTTGCCATTATGACATGAAGTGTGATTCTCAATTTAATCAGCCAGCATAATTTTATTTACATTTATTTTCTTTTTTTATTTACGCTATTCAGACACATTTTAAACACGTAACCCAACTCCATCCCTAAACCTACCCATTTGTGTATTATAAAAAAACAGGATATAACAGGCATATACGACTGCAGCCACAATTTATTCAAAAAGTACAAATATTCCAAGTGTTTCGAGGCCAAACGATTGATTTGTGTGAAGAAAATTCCCAAAAGTGATCAGCGTCGAGTCCATTCGCCGAAGATCATGAACACATTTCAAAAATTGCCGTCTGAGGAAACGTAACGTCAGCTTTGATAGCATTGGCTCTCGTATGTCTCGTGACCGATTGCGTCATTACGTCATGCGTCATTTTTGACTGTAAAATGCCATTGGCTCTCGTCTGTCTTGTGACCGATCGCGTCATGCTAAAGAGTCGGGTGTGTGGAGTGTGTGTGTGTTTACGGAGCAGTGGGTTGGATCATCATTTCAACGTTTAAAACATTTAAGATCAACTCTGTTCTTCACATGAAGATATCGTATGACTTCAGAAGACTTGGAATGCAACATGAGTTAATACCTTTATACTGATTTTGGTCAGTTTTTGCAATAAATACCTGTGACTGTACTTTTATTTGCCTGTTACAGCTCTTATATTGTTGAGAAGTGGGTAGGTTTAGGGTAGGAGTGGGGTTAGTTGCTCCAAATTATAAAAGTAGCCTATAAATATTCATAAAATCATGTCTACTTTTACAAATGCAAATAATTAAATGCGTCTTGATCTGATGCATTGGGCAAACAACTGAAATCAATGGAGCACCCTGTGCATCGGAAAATGATGCTAAAGGGGTACCCTGTGCGTTAAAAAGTGACGCCGAGGTGTCCTGACCAAGTGTCAATATGTGTCGAATAGGAGTTAGTGTGGTGAAAAATGACATATTGTGGCTTTCATCTGAATTCTTATTTTACCTTTCTAAAAGTTGAATAGTAACTGAGTTTTAAAATGATATTCAGTATTATTATTATTTTATCAAGAACAGAACATTGGGGAACAACATGATATCACATATAAGCTGACGGTAGTAGATTATTTTGGTCATCTGTAATGGTTTTGGCTGTAGCACTTTCAAGTCACAGAGAATCTTTGATGTCTAACGTAACATGATTCCTGGTGCACATCTGCTGTAATGGCACAGAATAGCGGAGAAGCTAATATGAGCGCTCTCAGGCATATTAAATCAGATTAGGCAGGCAATCACCTGAAACAATGTGTCTAGCCAAGGGCTACACTGCCCCATCAGAGCCATTCAACTGCCGCCATTTATTTAATGTAATAGAATGTAATTCAGTTTGTAATTTAGAATGATTAATTGTATTATACTGTAGGAACATCAGTGATCCCAAAGGGAAAATCAGACGGGTACTGTCACTAATATTTGTCTGACTGTCTGCTTCATGTTTACGGATAAAGCTCACATCTGGATGAATCATGGAGTCCTGGGGACATGCCTGGAACCAGCCTCTCTCATTTAATCACAGTACATAAAATGCACACAATAACAGACTGTTAAATACAAAGATGAAGGTTTATTGACTGATGGCTTCTTTAATGGATTTTAAAAAAATATCCGTGAATAAGACTATTCACCATGAAATAAAAGCTCACTTTAGTCCACCAAAATACTGACTTTTCTCTGTAAAAGTTTTTGTGATCCTCACTGTGAAGAACTAACATTTCAATGTGCCTAACTACCTGTATTCTCCCATCTTCAGTAAAAACAGGCAGATAAGCAGAAGGTATGAATCATTAAAGTTTATGACTTCAGACATTTCAGATGCCAATTCTATCTTCTTTCTCCCTACAGAAATAAAATTTGATTAGATATTATAAGGTCAACAAAATATTGATGCATCCATCAAATACTATTTTCCAGGCCTATCTCAGAGTATTGCAGTCCCCACAAAAGCTTATTTACTTGGATTATGCTGAGGGGGTTGAATCCAAAGGGATGTGAAAGTTTCAGAATGTTTCAAGAAAGATTTCCATTTATTTCAATGAAAATCATTATCCATATTAGAAAAAGGACCTACACACAAAACCTCATCTTTTTTGGTGTGGAGAGAGATCCTGATCCATCTTTTGATCGCTCTGCATAGAAGGACTGAATCTGATAATGCTGAACTGAAACCCCCAGGTGTCCCGTTAACACCAAGGAGGTCTATAATACCTGGAGAAAGTTATCCATTAGGATTCACATTCATCTCACTGGCAGTTGCTCTTCTGCTGCCCGGAGTCAGAATGGCATGAAAATTAGTGGCATTCATACAGTGGTGAGTTGAAAATTGAGCATAGAAATGTAGAGGTTTTTCAAACTTTTTTAAAGAACAGGAACATTTTGTTTCCTTGGAAACACTTGTCTTATAATAGCAGCAATTTTGCATTACACAGGAATTAAGAGATTTAAAATGATAATAGTTTATCACATATCTAAAGCTTTTCAAGTCAGCTATCTTGTTCTGTTTATGTCCCACAGATACTTAATCGTAAAGTTTCACTTGTGATAACCGCATTTAAATACGGGAGTGAGTTCCCTAAATTATCATTCTCCGTGTGTACGGAAAACGAATTCCCTAAATGGCAATGATTGTCAGCGTAACCATAGCAAAGTTCTGGCATGTTGCCTATTTGGTATCGGGTATTTTTATTTTCAAATTAATATTACTGTCACATCTGCTGGCTGGTTGATCCAGAATGATGAGGCTTAAAGAGCAGTTATGTAGTATTTAATAGAAACCAAGAAACAAACAGAGACAATCCAGTAAACAAATGAAGATAACATCCAGGTAGCAACTTTAACACAAGACAAAGAACAGAAGCTAACTGAGGGTATAAATACACAGTGGCACTGAGGGACATACAAGACTCTAATCAGCTGGACAATAAAACAATAGCTGTGTCCCAATTCAGAGGTTGCATCCTTCAATGGACTCTGACTTCAGAGGCTACATCCTTCGAAAGCCACGAAGGTCAGAACGAGCGTTGTTAAATGAGACGGTCTAGCCTACGGAGGACTGTTCTTGTCGTCTAGCAACTGTGAGAGCTTCCATTGATGATTGACAGTAATGTCTGTACTAGAAATTATATTCTAGATTATATACTAGAAAGTTATATTAAATTGTCTGAAAACAAAACTAAATATAATTATGTTCACCATGGTCCATTTCTGTACATAATAAAGAGTATAAACTATATATAATCACTTCTTAGTAAGATATGTCAACATTTGAATCCCTTTAAAGTTTTTTCTTAATTTTACATTTGTGCCATTAGATATTTGAGTAAGCTGAAACCCAATACGTAATTTGGCAATTCCTCTCAAAAAATCCTGTTGTCACTGGTGCACAATAAATTCTGGGGTAGGCAAGGCCACGAATAATCCATCTGTTGTATCCTTCATTTCACGGGAAACAAAGGCCGTATTTGGAGGTTGTATTTCGAGGCCGCATTTAAAGGAGCTTTCGAATTGGGACAGCCTTCTTCACGCCGCGGTGACACAATCGGCCTACAAATGCGGCCTTCGCAGAATGCAGCCTCTGAATTGAGACGCAGCTAATGAATGACTATGGCAACCAAGGAAACAGGAACTAAACACACTGGAACTGAACACAGGCAAAGTAAGACAAAAGAATATCAAAATAAAAGTCCATGGACCCAGACAATTAACCACCATCTACAGATGCATTGTGTTTTGTTTATGTTTGAAAGGTGCACTTGAGATGTTGCCACGTCTACTTATTATAAGTGTTTTTTTATTTTATTTTTTTATGTTTCTTGCCATGTTTGTGCTTGACTCATAAAGCGATCGACTTTATGGAGTTAATAAAGTAGGCAGATGCAATGCATTCTCACTCCCAACTCGTCACATATTGACACTTGGTCAGGACCCCTCTGCGTCACTTTTTAACGCACAGGGTACCCCTTTAGCATCATTTTCCGACGCATAGGGTGCTCCATTGATTTCAGTTGTTTGCCCAATTTAATTATTTGCATTTGTAAATGTAAATGTAAAACAACTTTTATATTTTGGAGCAACTAACCCCAATCCTACCCAAAACCTACTTCCTACCCACTTCGCAACAATATAAAACACATAATGATAACAGGCAAATAAAAGTACAGTCACAGGTATTTATTGACCAAAAACAATATAAAAGTATTAACTTGTGTTGCATTCCAAGTCTTCTGAAGTCATACAATATCTTCATGTAAGAACAGAGTTGATATTAAAGTTTTAATCGCTGAAATCATGACGCCGCTGCTCTGTGAATGCACGCACGCATATCTCATTCAAATGATACACCCGACTCTTTAGCATGACGCGATCGGTCACGAGACACACAGGAGCCAATGACATTTTACAGTCAAAGCTGACGTAATGATGCAATTGGTCACGAGACATACAAGAGCCAATGCAATTTCACTATCAAAGCTGACGTAACATTTCTTCAGCAGTAATTTTTTAATGTGTGCATCATTGCATGATCTTCGGCGGATGGAGACGCTGATCGCTTTTGGGGATTTTCTTACACAAATCAATCGTTTGGCCTCGGAACACTTGGAATATTTGTACTTTTTGAATAAATTGTGCCTGCAGTTGTATCTGCCTGTTATATCCTGTATGTCTGTGTATGATGCCAATGGTTTCTCATTTTAATCAATGGAGCACCCTGCACCCTACAGGAGTACCCTATGTGTTAAATAGTGATGCAGAAGGGTCCTAACCAAGCATCAATATGTGACTAATTGTGTGTGAGAACGTGTTGGCAGATGTGGATCATGATATTTTGGTCTTGTTTGGTCTCGTAGGCCTACTTCTTCCCCTGTGATTTTCTAGCACCGCACACACACAGAAGAGAGACCTCATTAACAACTAATTGTTCAGTTCGGTTCCATATACACTGCAAACCAACATTGAGTAGTGATGTATTTTCTTTATCTAGATATATCATTTTAGGCTATACAAAAGGTAGTCAAAACACATCTAACAGAACCTAAATTGTTTCATTTTTATAACATTAAAGTGCTTTTTGTTTAACAAAATGTCAAACTTCATCTTTATAATAGAAGATACAATACAATATCTTCAAAATTCAGTTCAATCTTCATATTTATAACCAATTGTCACCTTAAAAGCGGTGCTTTATGTGGTGGTGACAGAAACAAGTAATTCTCCTACATATAGAAAGATATGGTTATCATTTAAATTAAATTTTTATTTTATTAGTTTATCAACTAGCCTAATTATGTTTACTCAACTAATTTAATGTAGAAGAGCTGGATATACTAATTAGCCTACTAATTATAATGTCAACTAATTGATTAGGGCTGCCCCCGACTAAATATTTTTTCTAGTGGACTAGTCATTCATATAAGCAATTAGTAATCGCACATTTATATTAGGCTAATTTAATTAGGCTGCTTAAATATATATGCTACTGGGTGAATGGAAGCGGTGCACACGCATAAAGCTTGTGCAAAGCACCGGCAACATGATTATAAATGTGTAAAAAAAAATAACAAGGAGACATTTTATTTGTTTATTATTAAACTATGATGCCTCTCCACAGCATAGTGAGAGAGAAATGCATTTTTCATACGGATTACATAACCAGAGAATATTTGTTTTCGATTTGAACTTGATCGACATTTCAAGCTTTCTATAGGCTAGATATATTTCTCATATATATGTGAGACAAGAAGCCTGATATGCTTAGTTTCGGTTCATTTATGAGATGCGCCACAGACTATAGGACGAAAAAAGTGCGCGTCCTCTTTGTTTTCCTTATTTTAAAAAAGCACAACTATTTGTTGTTATTGTGAGTTTATACAAATACAAATAAATGATTTATTACTCTTATCTATATGACCATAAATCATGGAGTATTTTAAGTTGTTTTCGCTGTCAGGAAAAAATGTCAGTGATCGCGCCGGCGCCTTCCTGACATGTAAGCGCGCTCTACATCAGCTTCCACACTCCACAATCTTGGATATGGGCCTAATAATAGCGCATATTTATCTAGGTTAACATTAGAGCGAGCGGCCAAGCCAGACGGATAAGTTCTCTTCATGCTTAACAAATCAAATCATGCATTTTCTACAGTTTGAAGAAGTCGTTCGAGGCGAGGTGGCAAAAGCATTACTAGTGTAACGAGAGAGGGGGGCCCACTAAGGGGGATGCAGAGATGTCGCTGCATGTTTATATTAACATTTCTGATTGTTTAAATGATCAGCCCTCGGGGGGACCTCCAAATGCGGGGCCCCAGGCAAGTGCCTGCCTTGCCTGCCCTATTGCGACACCTCTGCATGTATCTTTTGTAAATGCGGTTGTCACTACCTGCATTTTTCGGGGGTTAATTCCGTTGTTGAATGCGGTTGTCACTCCCATAAATGACTGAACTGTGTGTGTACAGAACAAGATTAAGCACAAAAAGGTGAACTGACAACTGCATTTAACTGCAGCGTGTATCTACACAGCCACAGTTTTCGGTCATTAGGCTGAAGTCATTCTCTTTATGTTTGTTCTGTTTACTTGCTTCATTTATAGCAACAAAGGTACTTAAAAATCAGATCAGAAAGCAGCACGCTAGCTCAAGGGCAGAAGATTTTCAGAAGTATCATTCTGCTGAGTGCTTTGAGATTGAAAGGTGCTTTTACTTCGTCTCTGACATTCCATCTTCATCATCATGACATTGTCATTTACTACAAATGACTTTATCATGCACCATTCTTTCAGATTACATTCTCTAATGTAGCTTTTAAAATTTCTCTTTCTAACAGGGGTGGGAAGTTTTTATTTAGGCTCCATTTTCCAGACTTCCATTTTCTGGATTGTTTATTATTGTCATTTATGCTCAGGCCCACACAGAATCTGTGCCTGGAGAAAGCTCAGCAGATTTTCCACAGAATTCTGTTTAGTGGAACTGTCATTCACAAAGTTCTACTTCGTCCTCTACTTCTTCGATGATTGATTATGAAATATTTTGGGTAATTTGATAATTCTACATTTGCATTTATTCATTTAGCAGACACCTTTAACCAAAGTGACTTACAAAAGCAATTCGTCAAAGAGCCAACAATATTCATAATATTGCATACCAACATAATCTACCAATCAGAGTATAGGCTAATACTTTCACATGTTTTACCATGTTTCATAGAATTTCTCATAAATCATCTCCATTTGTCCATATTTAAGGGGTCTCCTAATTTAAAAACACCTCGCGGCTCATTTAGCTCTGGATGTGTCCCATATAGTATATATTTTTTAACATACAGTTTATCATATGCAGATTATATAATAGTTATGTTAAGTATTTCAATTTGACATACCAAACACAGCTGATATACAGTCCAACAGCACTGGGACTTTTAACTGTTTGTAACCGTTTCTCTTATCTGTATTGCACGTTACATTGTTTCACCAGTAGTGACAAGTGATATTCTTTATGAGTGAGTCATTCATTCAACATATTTGTTCAAAAACACTGATTCATTTATAAACAAAGTCAATGTATCATTCATTCAAACAATTCAATTCGAAATGCCGCTGCTGAGTGACTCTGTGTTGCTCTGATTTAGTTTGAAACTATTTTCTATATATAACTATGTTGGTCGAGCGAAAACACACAAAGTCACTGATAATATTGTGTCTAGAATGTAAGTTTCTCAATATTTGATTATTTGTTATTGAACTGTTGTATAAAAGCCTATGATCAAATCATGCCATGAAACCCAATGGCCCAAACACTCTTGCTCATGTGTTGCTTTATTATTTCTTAAACGCTCCCTTTTATTTAATTATGTATTTTATATATGTTATATACTTTTATAAGACTTGGCAGGTGTTTTAGAGATGTGTTAGATGTGTGGGATGTTTGGATTTTTTTCTACTTTTGATTAGCAGATAATTACTTGATCTAAAACCACTAATATCGCTTTAAATTGTCACAGAAGAAGAAATGGATCTAATGACATTGTAAAATCCTCAGAAGTTTTTGGTCCATTAGAACATCTTAGCCTCAGGTTGAAAGATCAGAAGCTCAACCAGACATGTGCCCAGCATGACGCTGCCATATGCTACAGACTGACACTTTCAGTGTGTTTAATATCCTTATTTAAATCAGCTCTCTCTTGCTTTTTTTCTTGACATAAAAAGTGAGAAGCTAAAACTTTAGAGCTCAGCGAACTTGATGACTGCTCTGTCTTTAGAAATGGTGCAGTTTCAAATCTCTGTTGGATTCTCACGTCCAGAAGGAAGTTATGTATAGCCTTTGATCATCCCCACCACCGTTCTAACATGGGGATTGTATAAATAGATAATACTGCTTTGCCATTTTTTGGCTTGCACTGCTTTTTCTCCTGATCTGCCTGTGTTACCAAAGCTATTTAATTATTGAAGCTCAAAAGAAGAAAGTGATGTTAATGACTTGTGTAATCAAGACTGAATATCACTCCTACCTGCTGATATTTAATGAACACAGAATACAGTAATTTTTGTGGCCTGTGTAATCTTGTGATCATCATGGCAGCTGCAATGATCACAAACATGTGGTGTCCAAAAGATTAAGCAGCTGACTTGTTGCCTCTTTGCCATATCAGGCGTTTGTGCTCAAATGTACCTTATGAAACTAATTTCGGACAGATTTCAGAAGCAGCATAACGGTTTAATGATCTACAACAAAATAGAGCGAGCTTTAGGGATAAGCAAATATTTAATTACTATACTAATTTCTTGCTAGAAATGGCATCAAAAGTGGAATAAGCTGGTCAAAAAACTTGTGTTACACACAAACTGACCACCATCTGCAACTTTCAGATGCCACCTTTATTTTTTAGCTCAACTGTCACAGAATGGAAAGCACAGGATTGTGGGATATCAAAGGCAGCGAAGGATACATCTGCTGCCTTCAAAAATCGATCAGATGAAGGTATCTCAGGAGACAGTGAAGCTAACATTGGATTCGGACAGGCCGTGATGCCTTCCTACCTTGGAATGCATCCTCTGAAGGCAGCATTTTTAAGCTTTCAGATGCAGCTGTTTTTATCATCATCTTCTTCTTCTTTGTCTTCTTCTATAATTCTATGCGTGATATAAATTACTTTAGTAGGATGTATCTATACTTTTGGTCATACCATAAACCAAACATCCATATTTCCAAAACAATTATCTCATTAATATATATATATATATATATATATATTAATAGCGTGTCTCAGAACACTGCCTGTTTCTATAACAACAGGAGCTTCTAACGGCAGCTGCGGTGACGCGATGACTTTACTAATCAACTATTGGCTCTTTCATTTAGAAGGCGGGGCTTATTCACCATATCGGGCGTTGCACTTTCTCCCATATAAATAATCGGAGTGCACCGTCTTCCTATATAAAGTCTTTGCTGTTATTTGGTCTTCCAAATAACCTGTATTGTCAAAATTCTTACACTCATGAATATTTGATTTAGTATTAGATTTGATATCACTGGTATAAAGCAGTGGCCCATCTAAAGTTAATTACTGCCAAGCTTGTTACCATCATACCCTTGACTGTAGCTATTTATACCCATGTACCATGTTACAGTACTATGCCAGAATTTGTGTCCATCCACACTTCTCTGACTGAGAGCATCTGCATTCAATTCATTCAAGTGAGAGAATTCCCACACATGCCAAACTGCTGTGCATGAGCCAAACAAGACCTTGTTCGCATTACGCCTACAAACAGCATTTATTTCTCAAACTCATTTACATGTTTTTCAATTACATTTGAATGAACCCAGTGTTTTCCTGTAAACACGGCACTGCGCTGCTCAATGCGTTCATCCCAGCTGGTGCAGTTCTTCTTTAGCCGCTCCCCAGTTTGGTCGAATGACCTGTTGATGTTGTTGCTGTTTTATTTCCCAAGGTATGTGACTTGTCCTCCTGAGTGACTGCAATTTTTGTCATTGTCTAATTGAATGCATTGACCTCTGCATCATGCGAGATGAGGGGGAATTGAATTATGATCTGCTGTCCCTGAAATTGCCCTTATGATTTCTAGTTGTAGGGATCAAGGGCTCCTGGAGGGTTATTGCACTGGGGGTTGATGAGGGGGTGGGGGCTTCTGTGAGGAAGTGAAAGGAGATTTTGAATAATGATGATCAAACCTTCATTTGTCTTTCATCATACACCATTGATGGAGACACTCATATGAGGGGGAAAAAAGATGCCCCTCAGGACACATTTCTTTCTAATGAACAGAGAAAGGATGTACTGAAGGAATAGTTCAACCAAAAATTTAAATTATGTTTTCATTTACTCAGCCTCATGTCTTTTAAAACCGGTTTGACTTTCTTTCTTCTGTGGAATACAAAACAAAATAAATTTAGAGTATTATGTCCAAGCTGCTATATCCATACAATGAAAATGGTGATCATAGTGCTCAAGCAGGATTTTCAGACAGATCATTTGTTACGTATTGTGACGTACATCCAAGTGAAATGGATAATCAAAAAAAAAAGGAAAACGTAAGGGAGGGGCTTGGTTCAATCCACCAATTTGTGTTTGGACGGAGGCAGATCTGAATGCGAGCTTGCAGTTGAGTGTATGTAGGCAAAATTAATAGAGAAGTCCGTCGTTTCGCCGGAAGATCGAGTTATGATGTTTTGATTAAAACATTATGAGGACAAAACATTAAAAAAACTTCAGCACAGTAAAAAATTTACAGTAAAAAACAGTAGCTGTGGTTACCATGTTAATATACCAACCTACCAAAGTACTACAATCTGTTTTATACTTTTATAATAGACTAACAACCACCATAAAAACACAGGTGGTAAAGAGAAAGGCACGTCTCATCAAAAAGTAGCTTTTCTAGCTAAGGTAAATAATAACACATATAAGATGCACAGTGTCATACATACAAATACAAAACACCATAATGGTAACACTCAACACTAAAATAATACAATAAACATTAATGGTATGTAACATAAACCGTAATGTACATATCTGATAAGAAAGAAAAAAAAAACAAGAAACAAGAACGAACTGTTATTTCAATGAAAAGAAAAACATAAAGGGCCCTATTTTAACGATATAAGTGCATGGTGTGAAGCACTTATGGTGTGTTCGAATCCACTTTGCTAGTTTAACGACGGAAAAAATGGTCGACAAGCCAGGTGCGTGGTCCAAAAGGGTTGTACCCAGTCTCTTAATGAGTCATGTGTATGTTTTGGGCGTTACGTGCAATAAACCAATCAGAGTGTCATCTCCCATTCTCTTCAAAAGCCATTTGCGCTTGCACCATGGAGGATTCTCTATTTACATGGCGGAATGTATACACCCTCAACCTAACGAGTCAGTTTAAATACATGTGTGTATTTCCACAATTAGTCAAATAATTAGCCAGTTTCATTCGTCATTACTGCAAATAGGTAATTCTGATACATGCAATGACTATCCAGTATGACATGTAGGCATTTTTATCTTTATGTACACAATAATAATCTTTTACATTGTAATCCTTTTATTTTTAATATTTGGCAGGTTTGTGTGCTGCTGCACATCCCTGTGTGTGTAATTAGCAGAGTGTACCTGCCTAAAGGCGCATATTACTAACGCACCCTTTAAATAACAAAAAAATACTACACAGTTATCATTTTCACGTCCTGACCACGTTGTTTAAATAGTAAATGCACTCACACCCATCTGTTCGCCCATGGGCGTGCTGGTCTGAAAACGAGGTGTGTTCAGGCACATTGCTGGCGCGTTGCTATTTTGAGGCAATTGAAAACACCTCGTTTTCAGACCAGCACGCTCATGGGCGAACAGATGGGTGCAAGTGCATTTGCTATTTAAACAACGTGGGCGCTGGATGTGAAACTGATAACTGCATCGCTGAAACTAGCAAAAAACATGCACGGTCGCATTGCGCCAGGTGTATAATAGGGCCCTTAATGTGAAGTGACAGAGGGAATTCTGGGAATGTCAATTTATGTTTTTTCACTGTAAATTTTAAGATGACACATTCTTTTTCACTTCCAAAAACTGTAAATTTAACAGTATTTTACCGTAACATAAAATGGCCTGTTAGAGTTTTTTTTACTGTAAGGGAACTTGCCATTAACCCAGTGGTTTCTCAAACTTTGGTAACACTTTATTTTAAGGGTCCAGAATAATGCATTAGTTAAGCATTAATTAATGATTAACTTGTTCACAATTAAGCATTAGTTAAGCACGAACACACTAGTAATTAATGATTAACTTTACATTTTAAGGGTCCGGAATTATGCATTAGTTAAACTAGTAATTAATGATTTGCTTGTTCACAATTATGCATTAGTTAAGCATGGACACAATAGTAATTAATGATTAACTTAACATTATAGTAAGGGCATATTAGCCATTATTAACAACTTAATAAGCCATATATTATTTTTGTGTAGTGATGTAATTATATTTCTGTATTCTGTTAAGTTAACCGAACAATAATTATGTTTAATTACTGCTGATTTTTCCGTTATAAATTGCTTAAATAGTGTAATAAAGACAATTTGACCCCCTAATCTAAAGTGAAAGTTTTATCCTCATTAATTATGGCACTTATTGAGTGATATTTAAGTTTATTGACCAGATTAAGCCAATAATTAAGGATAAACTGCCACTAATTCAGTACAAATAAAGACAATTTGACCCCCTGTTCTAAAGATATGTTCTTATTTACACTATTAGTTTGTTTACCAGTAATTCTGCAACGTGATCTCACGAGAATGTGTATTTTTATGTAAAGTGTGGTTCTACATTCATCTAACACGTACATGGACAGCACTAAACATTTCGCTCTGTTTGTGACTTCTGCTGCAAACTCGGTTCAAAGGATTACGTTAAACAAAACTACACTTTAAAACCTTAAAATGAATAACATTTCTGTAATCATTTAACCATTATTTATCATGTAATACACAATGACTAGAAAGTACACCAAAACGCAACATAAATTCACAAAAAGACACCAATTTAATTTGTTCGCTGTAATCCACATCTTTAGAATCCATACGAGGAACTTCTTTACCCAGCGATCTTCATCTTTATCTTCAACAGCGACCGTAAACATTGCGTTTTACAGCAGTGATATCAAACACTCATTGGCTCTTGCCTGCTTCGTCACAGATTGCTACATGCCGTGTTTTAGTGTTTGAATGAGAAACGCGCGCCTTTAAATAGTGGAGTGAAGCTTAAATGAAATAACTTAAATTCTGCTCTGTACCTCATACAAAACTATATCACCAGAGAGGACTGCGACTGCAACACATCGTCATTCAGACTACTATTGGTACCGCTTTTGACATTTTCACAATAAAGAAATGATTGTGATCACACTTTTGTTAGTTATGTGTTTCTTTATAACCCTACATACTTTTAAGAAATGGTTATGTGTAGGTTTAGAGGTTTGAGTGAGTTTAGTGGCTCAAAATATCATTTTAATGCTATATTGTTACTCAAATTTTTTCATTTTAATTTTCCCAAACATTTCTGCCCATTAAGTTGTATTGTCATTTTTTATTCTCTGTAAAATGGTTATGTTTGGGTTTAGGGATATAACATGTATCTATAAAATGGTAAAAGGGAAATTGTACATCTTTTTTATGATATAAAATATATTTTATGTTTTCTGCTGTAAAAGCATAATACGTTTGTTTAAATGTTGCCAATACGTTCATGTACCTTTCACCATTTATCCAAATGTACAAAAACGTATTTTTGTCTGTAAAAGCTGCTTATTAACTTATATAACAAATAACTGCCATAATTGAGAATATAACTTTCACTTTAGAATAGGGGGTCAGATTGCCTTTATTAGAAACTTACTGTATTAATGACAGTTTAGCCTTAATTATTGGCTCAATAAGTGCCATAATTAATGAGGATAAAACTTTCACTTTAGATTAGGGGGTCAAATTGTCTTTATTACACTATTTAAGCAATTTATAACGGAAAAATCAGCAGTAATTAAACATAATTACTAGCTTATTGTTCAGTTAACTTAACAGAATGGCACAGAAATATAATTACATCACTACACAAAAATAATATATGGCTTAATAAGTTGTTAATAATGGCTAATATGCCCTTACTATAATGTTAAGTTAATCATTAATTACTATTGTGTCCATCCTTAACTAATGCATAATTGTGAACAAGCAAATCATTAATTACTATTTTAACTAATGCATAATTCCGGACCCTTAAAATGTAAAGTTAATCATTAATTACTAGTGTGTTCGTGCTTAACTAATGCTTAATTGTGAACAAGTTATTGATTAATTAATGCTTAACTAATGCATTATTCCGGACCCTTAAAATAAAGTGGTACCAGATTTTTTTTTTACGTTGAAAAACCTGCAATAAAAAAACACTTGACTTTAACACATCATCTTTTTGTGGTAATTCTTCACCCTCTCGAAATGCTCCCACACGAACATATTACCGCATGGACCAGCCGTGTTAACAATCTTCACCAATTCCTGTGGAGTTTTTTTTTTCTGCAACTACCCAACTAATCAAAATTTAGTCAATCAAGCCTCTTCTCATCGACTAACGTTTAGTCGACAATTAGGGGGCAGCCCTATCTACACCAGATGTGAGCAGTGCAACATGATGCGACTAAAGACAATTAGACCCATTATAATCAATGATTCTGTCTACACTAGATGTGGTGCGATGCGACATGTAAAATCCCTGATAGTAAACTGATGCCATTTTCTATTTATGTCGAACACCAAGTGGAAATGGATTTTAATTTGTCGCATCCAGTGTAGACAGCTTTTAGCTGTTGTGTCCAGTGTTTTTGCTGCTGTTGAAGGGGAGCGGCGAGTTTACAATTTTACAGTGTATGCATGGATGAATTGTTCCCAATACGTTCTTTAAGATGCATTTAGAAAATAGGTGAATTTTAATTTCATGCTGACCTTAATGGTATGTTTTGACAGGGCTGTCAATCTCAAACAAAACAAAAAAAGACAAAACATTCCCAATCCACTTTCATTTTATGTAAAAGAGCAGCTTGTTTATTCTGCTAAACTTCTCTTTTTGTGTTACTGTACACAACATACAGGTTTGAAACCTGGTTTGACAGTTTAAAAACGATGAGATATTTTTCACTTTTGGCTGAACTCTCCCTTTCATGCTGATGTTTAACCCTGCCTCTCCTGGTCTGATAACCTCACCATCCATCTCAGCCCACTTCCACCAATGGATCACACTGAGGGCTACTGTAATGAGTTTGCATGTCTTGCATTACTGCCGTGATTGAGTTATAGAAGGCTAAATGAACTCTATTATGGTGCGTATGTGTTTATTATCACCTAAACTCCATGGAAATAGCTGTTGAACACCAGGGCCTCATAACCTGACGGTAAATGAGTTAATCTGTGGTTCTGATGTGATGCTAGTTCATTACCCCCTGTTTCTAATTACCAATACTAAAGACAAAACCTCCACACCCTTCGTTCTTTTCATTTTTCTTTCCCTAACTTCACTGTTATGTGTCCGTCCTCTCTCTCTCTCTCTCTCTCTCTCTCTCTCTCTCTCTCTCTCTCTCTCTCTTTCTTTTATTAAGCAAGGGATCTTAGAGGTTATACAAGGGTGGTTGTTAGTGCATGCAATGTCTAGAACACTTTGACTAGAAAATAGCTCAGTTATTTTACATGTACCTTTGGGGTTTAAATAAGGAATAACAGGGGATGGAGGCTTATTATTTGGAGGATTTGTTATTCATAAAATGCTGTTTTAAGTAGCCCATTTAAAAGCAACGGTCTCTAGACCTGCAGTCCCTGTTGAATTATCTGCATTATTAAGCTGCAATACTTGACGAGCCCTTATGGTTTTAAATCAATCTGAAGAGCAGGTATGCTGCATACCCGGTCTGAATTTACTCACAGCTCTTGCCACCCCGAGAGAGGAGAAGAAAGAGAGAGAAAGAGATCAAAGAGACATGTGAACACTTAGATAAGTGGAACAAAGTGTGATTCAGAAGCCTGAGTAATAAAAGCAGAATAAATCTCTTGCCGTTTATTTCAGTATTGATTCACGCCTTTGTGCCATTTCTATCAGTCCCCATGCAACATTCTATATCAAATCAAATTTCTGATTGGTTCATTCAGCTTGGAGAACATCCCTTTGAAACAACTTGTTTCTCCTCAAAAGAACAAATGATGAATTAGGGCTGCTCCAACCTGTTCTCAAAAGTTCACACAAGTTTAAACTTCTCTCTTTATGAACTTTACTACATAGATAACCATTTTCATTCACAGCTTAAAAATGAAAAGAAGTCAGGTGTTAATAAAAACTAATTATTATTTAAACACCTAATCACCAGGCACTTCATGCCAATTGTTTTGACCTCTTCATTTCATTTTAATAGCACAATTATCAACTTAATGCTTGAATTTCAATACCATGCTTTGAGAATGTCTTTAAAAAAGCTTTTTTGCCAAATGTTTTTGCCATTACTATTGGAGAGTGGATTGTGAAATTCAAATAAATGGTTCACATTTTGCCATTAAACTCAATAGCTATGTTTCCATCCAATGTTGCAAATTTAACCTATGCGCAAAATTTAAATATCACATAAATCTTTTGCAAATAAAGCACCGTTTCCATCCAATGAGTCGTCAAGAACAAAATCGTCACTTCCTGAAATATTCTGGCACAAAATATGAAAAATGAAAGTTGCTGCAGTTGGAGAAGCCATTGTATATAATAATTTTTGTATATAATAAATTACTTTTTGCAGAATGCAGTCGTGTAAGATAGTTGAGGGAGGTAATTATACCGAACCACTTTGACGACAGACTTTGGCTCAGGCATTTTAGAACTATCAAAACACCATTTCAGATGCTGGGTAACAAGATCTGTATGCTGCTTCTGTGTCTTTTTTGATGTGCATTGAATAATTTATCTGGTAAATGTGTTTTCATCATATAGTTTATGCATGTGCATATTTTCTTAGCGGATAAAAAAAATTGGTAACACTTTATTTTGATGGTCCCTTTTGAACATTCTGTTGACTATAAGTAACTTGCAACTAATGTCAACTCTCATTAGCGTATTAGTATCTGCTTAATATCTGCTAACTCTTTATTGTGATGCTCCCCCAACTGACATTCTACTTTAAGTAACTTTGCAAGTACATGTCAACTTATTCTAACCCTAACCCTACCAGTCTACGGTCCCACTTTATATTAGGTGGCCTTAACTACTACAAAAACTAAATACAATGTACTTATTGTGTTCATATTGTATTGCAAAACACTTTTGCTGATATTGAGGTGGGATACGGCCCGTATCGCTAGCTCCTCGTGCAC
This sequence comes from Rhinogobio ventralis, assembly GCA_039654625.1. NCBI lineage: Eukaryota > Metazoa > Chordata > Actinopteri > Cypriniformes > Gobionidae > Rhinogobio > Rhinogobio ventralis. The sequence continues at coordinate 13,214,486 of CM077195.1, read as the reverse complement.
CTCGGGAAAGAACGGTGAAGCTCTCTGTCGAGGGGCCTGTTGGCACCCTGGCAGATACCATTCGTCAAAGCGGCTGCGTGCAGGCTCTTCAGGGGAGGCCCAGTCCAGGCCGAGCTCGTTGACGGCCTTCGTGAGGACACGCATTCGTTCGGTGTCCGCACCAGCCTTTGAGTCGCTGCACTGCTGTGATGTCGAGTGGGTGGGGTCATCGACTGAGCCCGACCATTCCATCTAAAGCGACGAGAGTCATCGTGTGGATGCTCGTCGTCCTCATTGCCGCCGAATGAGACCAGGCCCTCGGCTTAGAGCGGAGAGAGCAGGTCCGATCGAGAGAACGTCACGGGAGAAATGTCTCTCTGAGGCGAAGACAAGGCACGCGGGCACTGGGCCGACGTGAGCTCGTTAGCCTCGGTGGACTCAGCGCTCTGGCTCTGCCTCTTTTTCCGCCGAGGTTCGGACTGGAAAGGGAACAGGAGCGCGCGAGGGGCGGGGCTATCCGCGAGCGAAGAGAGGAGATGGGCATACTCTCGCAGTGAGAGCAGCTGGACCCAGAGAGAGCAGCATCTGTGTGGGCTTTGCCCAGACAGATCACACACACATTGTGGCCGTCCTCTTTATGCAGGGGAGTGCTGCATGTAACACATGTTTGGCGCGACATTACGTAAGTCGCTTATAGTAATATAGAAAGGATACACCGTAGTGTTTCACCAGAGAGCGCAGGGGAAAGGCGCGACAGCTCGCTGCAATTGAGTGCACTGAAAACAGGCCGCTGACTCGTTGCAGGATGTCCGCGAAGGTGGTGTATCTTCGATAGTTTATCAGCAAGGACCGAGATCGTTGCTGAAGGAGATTAATCTGACGTTTTAGGGCATTACAGCATACCTTTAAGGCAGATGCCATGCCCATTTTGGCAGGCTTTGTGCTCAGCTTCACGGGCTTTGTGCCCATTGGTTCGTTCAGTTACGCTGTTCTACCATTGGTTCATGCAGTTCCCACTGGCCAGCCAATAGCGTGCGAGAGGTCTCGACACTGTTTTGACTGGGTGATTTTACAAAAATGCTTCAGTAATTCGAGAAATAGATTATTTTCCATTGCGTCTAGAAGACGCAGTACGACTGACTGTTCAAAAGGGGACCCAACACAGATCTGACAGTGCTGCCGTGCGCATATACTTTCGGTTTAGAATTAGTGCCAATTCGGGGGCGGGTTGCTTGAATTGTGGGTTCATTAGCCTATTATTCTTATAATGAAAAACACAACAAGAAAACAACATTGTTTGTCAGTACAATGACAAACTCCCTTAAATAGGCATTTTTACATTTCGCTTTGAAACCAAATCTTCCGCGATCATCTTGTCTGTCAGCTCTTTGCTCTCGTGATGAATGAAATCTGACTCCTGCTGCGTTTGTGCAGAGACTCTCGTTCAGCTAACACTGTACTGAGCAGACACATTCCATTTTTAATTGTAGTGTCTGTTCTCTAACTGGACAAAATGATTGTATTACTATAAAAATGAAAACAATGGTGGGGGCGGTGCCGCGGTGTGTGGACAAGTTATGTAACCGGTGTTTTGCCTGAACACCGGTAACACCAATTATGTCTAATCTGTATTAAAGAGAAAAGAATCACTAGCCTCATCTGATGTTTAAAGTGAATAAAATAGCCTTGACAGCTTCTTACTGGTGTTTCACAACTGCTGTCTGAAGAGCTTTGTTCTCTCCCCAAATTTGTGTGGTAGTTGCTTTTTTTTTATGGTCTATAGGTAGTTGAGGTGCGCGGTGGATTAAACCACTGTGAGGCAAGGGAGGGGGGCAATGCCCCGTTTGTGTTTGTATTGTTTTACTACTTACACAATTATTTTAAGTATATATAATTATATTATTTACAATACTCAGCATGGTTTTTAGGGGGGGACAGCCTTCAGATGCCCTTTATGTCCCTTCACCCTACATAAAGAAGAATGGTAACTTATTGGTTAAAGTTATGGCCTGCCAAGACTCACATTTAAAAGGTCCAGAACCTAATTTCACGATAAAATAACAAAAATAGAGGTGTGTGCTTGTAATAAAATGGTTCAAGGGACATAACCCAAAACCTTATTGGTTTTTTAAGTTATTTTTCCCCAGACGAAGGAATAAAAAAACAGCCTTTTTAAAAAAAAATAAATAAAAAAAGATAAACCTAGCTTAGAAAAGGTTTGATTTAACGTCAGTGAGTGAAATTATGTTTGCAACCTATTTTGCTTTCATAAACTAACACATTTCAGAATGAAACATGACATTGAACAAGAAAAAAAAAAATGTTATCTGTGAAGTGGACTCCAATAACTCAAGTATTAAATATTATTTAATATTTTTTTTTAGTGTGCAATCTTGCTGTTTGAGCATGAAAAAAGTCTGCAAAGTTACAAGGCACAAAGTCCACTCCAAAGGGAGTTATTCACTATGTCAGAAAGCACTGTTTCTGAACTCCCTGAAATTCTTCCATTGTAGTCTTAAGTTTTCTTCTGGGACCGTACATGCCACAATATTCCTCATTTAAATAACTATGGCGAGGACTGGTTGACTCATGTTAGTGTGTTGAAACTCACTCAAAGCTGTTAACCAATAACAACATACTGGTCCAGCCGACCAATCAGAGAACATTGCACTTTTCAGAAGGTGGGGCCTCATAGAGACAGCTAAACAAAGCATTATTGACAGACTGGGGCTGAATCCGTATACCCCTATACCCTCAGATAGGGCATTATTTGAGGGAACAGCCATTTGTATTAGTGTCCGAAACCATATTGGACGTTATAGAGTGCACTCATTCAATCCCACAATGCACCGCAATAACGAGTGTACAACCAATGCACTCATCTGCTAGAGACTACCCATAATGCATTGTGAGGGTCGGGCTAATAAATTCCCGTGTCTCACCAGAGGATGGCGTCCGCAGCAGAATCACATATCCATTAATTTTCCAAACCTTTGGTCCAATGTGGGTACAGTGTAATATAATTAAATAGTTTAATTAAGGTTTATACATGGTTTCCATGACAGGTTTCAAGATAAATATTTTAATTATTACTGGAGTTGGCAGTTTGCTACGTGTTAAAGGATTTTTAAACAGCAAGCACAAACTACGTAAAAGTGGCAGTCCTTCCTGTGCACTTAGTGTCCGAAATTCGCTCAAGTGAACTATATTAGTGGACTAATGGAGGGAATAGTGAATGAGGGTATAGGGGGCGATTTCGAACACAGCTTCGGAAGAGAGGTGCTGCAATAATGTAAAATATGTAAAAAAAAAAAAATTTAAATCAAGCATGAAACCCTATTTTAGTAGTCCCCATGAACAAAATCAAGACCTTTGAAAACAGCATAAAAACAGGTCCCCATTAAAATGATTTTTAAAAACCATGAACGTCCATTATAGAAGTAAACAGGGCTCATTTTGATTTCATGTTGACTTCTAAAATCTTGTTCCCTGTGAATTTTCACTCTTGGTGTAAATAGGCCTTAGTTTATAATTTCTCTTTGATGTTTCTTCCATTTAGGATTAGGGTTACAGCCATGCACAAGGAATCTTTCACTATTTAAATATTCTGCTGTGAAGCTCTGCTTTCTTTGTTCACCACAAGTCTGTGTGCATACTGATTTGTGCTTCCATTAATGTTGTGTGATGTCCATTGTTTAGCTTTACTGATTATATTCTGTGTGTGTGTGTGTGCGCGTGTTGTGTTTGTGTGTGTGTGTGTGTGTGTACATGTATAGAGAATGGTTGTCCAGTTGATTCAGTGGTTATGATCAACATCAACCATATGTTGAGGTTAATGATTAATGTTACTAAGCCAGAGAACAACAATTTTCTGGAGAAAAAAAAAAAAAAAAGATGCATTACTGTTTTTATGTAAACTTCCAGATCTTTTATTAAAGATTTAGTGTTGGCCATTGAATGTAATGCTGTTTAAAATGCTCTCAGGATTAGGCTAATGATGCATGAATTCATTTTTCTATATTTCCTGCAAAAGATCCATATCGCCATGCAGAAACATATAACACATTATATATTCCAGCCACTGGGGACAAAGTGATGGAACAATGCCACATATGAGAAATACCCAACATGATCTCATTAGTATTCCTAGGAATTTATGTCCTATAGCACATGCACATTTTCATAAGTTTGGATAGACTATTTCATAAAATATTGATGGGTTATTTTTATTGTATTTATAACAAATTTGATAAATTGTGTTTAACTTTTTCACATTTATGTAATGCATTTAACGTGTTTTTAAGTTTATAAACTGCTTTTTAGATGCTATTAACACGTTGATAGTGTTCGGCCCCCAAACATTTACAGAGCGATTGTATAATTCTTTTTTTTTTACACAAACAATATATAATTTGTATGTATTTCTCAAATATACATGTGTGCTGTGTTTTGGGGAATATGTGGTACTTTTTTATTATTATATTATTATACTTTTTTTACCTGTTTTACTACAAAATTACTCAACTACACCATTAGCTTGCATAGATAGTTTTTTTCTGAAAAAAAAAAAATACTTTAATGATGATCTAAATTAGTTGTTTCTGGATATTGGTGTTAGAGACATAATTCTGCCATCTGCTGGTTAGAAGAAAACCTGCAGGAATGACATGTTTTAGAAATAAAGTGTTATATATATCCAGGAGAGGGCCATAGAGATCTATTAATTTTTCTGGATGTGGCCAACTGCTCCTATCACAACTTCATATGTGAATATATATATATATATATATATATATATATATATATATATATATATATATATATATATATATATATATATATATATATATATATATATATATATTTAAACATTATAAAATACATAAAATCAGTTTGTTTTTTGTTTTTGTGTGAAAGGTTAGAATTGTTTACAGACAAATTGAGGGTCAAGAAAAAAAAGAGAGAGAGGATAAAAAAAAAAGATTTCTCCTATGAAATCCATCTTTCTTGGACAGATGTGCTTCAGGGATCAAGTGCACATTAAAGTCTGCTTCATGTCAAGATTTTTCACCTTTGATCAATGCTTTAATGTGTGTATATGTGTGTGTGCTCTGACAGCCATTATGCAGGCCCAGACTTCAGAACTTTCATTTTTCTCGCTGTCCTGTTTTGTGAAATGCAGAGCCAGAGAGATTGACAGATAGAGTGAGCGTCTTAGAGAAAAAGGGAAGAAAAAAGATGGTTTGCTTTCACCCTTCTACTCAAGTGAGTCCACCATGAACAGGCCTTCATTTCTCAGGGGCTTTTATACACCAATGAAAATGGATATCAGTTTTTTCCTGCAGCGGGAACAGTGATCCTATCCGGAGCTTCTCTCATCCTAGATAAAAGAGAGAGGGAAAGAGATCTTGAGCTGAGCCAGTAGGAGGTATTATGCTGCATTTCCACGACCTGTGATCAAACAGGTGTCAACAGCAGTGATGCTGCAGAATTTCTCTTGTGATTATGTAATTTATGTCAACAGAATTTTTTCAGCTGTGGCACTTTTAAGCCCCAGTTAAATCTTAAATCTGAAGGCCTAAAGTCTAGAATTCATGGTGTTGTGCAATTTGTTACACTTTTAAAGGAGTTTGTGAACATTTAAATAAGGGTTTTCTGAGTATTTCATGTTTACTGATACTGCAGTTGGTCTTTGCTTATATTATAGGTGGAAAGTTACAGAAATCTGCTGATTCAGATGCTATCAGTTCTTTTCTTTAACATCCATTAACCTGATCGCAAACCAAAACATAATCCTTCATGGACACTGAAGTTTGTACATTTATAGGTCAAATAACACTGGTCAAAGGACAGTGGCAATATGGTGTCAGGAATATATTTACTGTGTGTACTACACACCAGCATACATAACATACTTCATCAACAGAGAAGTAAGTTCTTTATAAAATTCAATACAGATTTTAAAAGTACAGGAATTTGGCATAGGCTAAATTTCTGTCTGAAAATTTAGTTTTTTTTGTCAACCACAGAGAACTTTTCTGCAATCATTTTATTAATCCTTAAAGGGATAGTTTACTTAATGAATTTTAATTCCACAGAAGCAAGTCATACAGGTTTAGACCACAATGGTGATTAAATGGAGACAGAGATGTTTTCTTTTTCTTTTCTTTTTTTGGGTAAACTATCTTTTTAATATTTGTTGTTTATTTATTAGAAATTAATACTGTTATTCAGCAAGTATGCATTAAAAGATTAATCAAAGGTGATGGTAAAGACATTTATAATGTTACAAAAGATTTATATTCCAAATAAATGATGATCCTTTGAACTTTCTATTCATCATCAAAAACTAGAGTAGTGGCTGCTGAAAATTCAGCTTTGCCATCACTGGAATAACATTTTAAAATAATAGACAAGAGTTAATTTAAAATTGTTATTATAATTTACAATATTACTGTTATTACTGTATTTTTAATAAAATAAATGCAGTCTTGGCGCAAAAGACTTTTCTTTAAAAACATAAAAAATCGTACTGACCCCAAAATTTTGCACGATAGTGTATACACCGATCAGGCATAACATTATGACCACCTTCCTAATATTGTGTTGGTCCCCATTTGCTGCCAAAACAGCCATGACCCGTCGAGGCATGGACTCCACTAGACCCCTGAAGGTGTGCTGTTAGCAGCAGATCCTTTAAGTCCTCTAAGTTTCCAGGTGGGACCACCATGGATCTGACTTGTTTGTTCAGCACATCCCACAGATGCTCGATTGGATTGAGATCTGGAGAATTTGGAGGCCACATCAACACCTCAAACCTGTTGTTGTGCTCCTCAAACCATTCCTGAACCACTTTTGCTTTGTGGCAGGACGCATTATCCTGCTGAAAGAGGCTACAGCCACCAGGGAATACCGTTTCCATGAAAGGGTGTACATGGTCTGCAACAATGCTTAGGTAGGTGGTACGTGTCAAAGTAACATCCACACGGATGGCAGGACCCAAGGATTCCCAGTAGAACATTGCCCAAAGAATCACACTGTGATTCACCAGACCAGGCCACCTTCTTCCACTGTTCCGTGGTCCAGTTCTGATGCTCACATTCCCACTGTTGGCACTTTCGGCGGTGGACAAGGGTCAGCATGGGCACCCTGACTGGTCTGCAGCTATGCAGCCCCATACGCAACAAACTGGGATACACTGTGTATTCTGACACTTTTCTATCAGAACCAGCAATAACTTCTTGAGCAATCTGAGATACAGTAGCTCGTCTGTTTGATTGGACCACATGGCCCATGACCCTGTCGCTGGTTCACCACTGTTCCTTCCTTGGACCACTTTTGATAGATACTGACCACTGTAGACTGGGAACACCCCACAAGAGCTGCAGTTTTGGAGATGCTCTGACCCAGTCGTCTAGCCATCACAATTTGGCCCTTGTCAAACTATCAAATCCTTACGCTTGCCCATTTTTCCAGCTTTTAACACAACAACATTGAAGACAAAATGTTCAGTTGCTGCCTAATATATCCCACCCACTAACAGGTGCCATGATGAAGAGATAATCAGTGTTATTCACTTCACCGGTCATAATGTTATGCCTGATCAGTGTATGACCATAATATATATTGATCAATATCTTGGCCCCAACTGCAGGTAGTCCAGATAGTAAACCACCTACAGCTTGCACCAGCTAATGACCAGCTAAAAATATGTTTTAGCTAAAGATTTTATCCATAATTCCCACATGTTTATGGATAAGTTTGTCCCCATTCACTATATAGTCCACTCCGGAACTAGCATTTGCATGGCCAGCAAATTTTGGCTGCATATAGGATTAGTCCATCTGAGGAGGATTTTGTCTGAGAACAAATATGAGAAAAGATGTTGACTGCATGTGTGTCTGCTTTAAATCCACTGATTTAAAAAAAATAAAAAATAAAAAATTTGGAAGCAGAGGCTGTTAAAATCAACCTAATCAGGTTTTTGTCACTCATTTTATTACACACACAGTTATGAGTATTCCACGCAATCCTCCATAATCCTTCGTAAACATTCAGAATCACAGTCGATGCCATCCAGGCAGTGTCATTCTTACACAATGCTGTTATAAGAAGGATAAGGTACAATGTTCAGATTTTGTCACCCTGAATTTTTAAACAAGATGCCATTTAATGGAATGAATAATGTATAGAAGCACATACATCTGTTTTGGTGGAGAGCTGCTCTTCTGTGTTGAATCTCCTTTCATGTCCCCAAAAGGTTCTTTTGTCAAAGCAAATCCCCATTATTTGTGTATCGACTGGCTTTCAGTTTAACAGGTGTATACAAGTCTCTATATCACTATCCAACATCAGCTGAGGCAGTGAAACATGCTGAGTCCAGATAATCTGATCTCTTCAACACTTCAAAAGCACATCCTATATATAAAACATCCTATGTGTAGAATAGGAGGGGAAGTGGGATGTATTTGCTCTCTCTTTTCCTTTGTAATGCTCTGGGCCATTCTGTTCTCATGTAGTTTGGTTCCTATTATATTAACAAGCCATCTGTGAGTATCTATAATGAATCTATGCAGACTTTGCACTGTTGTAAAAATATTGGTTCATCAATGGTTCTTTGGTTCAGCTATTAGCCTTCTTATTAAGAACACATTTTTTCAAAAAAAAATTCCAAGAGGGACCTACACAATCTAGCGCAAATGGAATCCAGATATACACAAGATATGAATTTGAACAAGGTGAATACACAGAGCAGAGATCAAAGCCAATGTCATCAGGCACATTAAGAACAGAGCAAAAGTTCTGTGGAGGAACAACTTGCAGGAGAACAGCAACAGCAGAAGAATGCTGAGAGCATCCCTGAGAACCAACACCAAGATGGTGAGATGACTTGTACTGACCCTTCAGGAGCTGATCCCAAGTCAGGTGATTCGAGAGAGATGGAAAATCAGAAGATGGAAACTAGGATCCGAGTGAAGCTGCTTGAGCTAGAGAGTGTCACCATCAAGGACAGGAGGAGACTCAAGTGTGTGAGGCGAAGCAAGGAGTTGGATCAGAACATTGATTTGGCTAACATTGCGAAGGGGTATCCATTGAACATCTCCGAGCTCAACACACTTGAGTATGCAGCAGCCGCAATCATTGTAGAAGAAATGAAGGACACCCCCAAGAAGGCAAGAAAATAACTGCTGTGGAAGAGAAGGCTTCAGCAGAAGGTCGACCTACACCACAAGACCCTCTCCATCCTCAGCGAGCTCAAGCCAGCAGGCATGTCCATTAGTAGATCAATCGCACACTTAGGGATGGTGTCGAAACTCGAGGAGTTCATCTAGGACATCAAGATGAAGCTAATGCCGAGAGCCATGTTCCTACCAGCTTCTGAACCAGTGTTAATTTCCTTAACGAAGACGATGACGAAAAATATTAGTTAACGCCCACTTTTTCTGCGACTAAAACGAGACGTTGACAAGCTAAACTAATATCTGATGATAAAAACTATGACTATGACTATTTGGAAAGAATACCACGAATCTTAAAAAGACATCTGAAGTCACATGACCCTGCTGTTTATGCAATCACCATCACGGTAAGTAAGCTAACTGAACTATTTTATCCAACTACTTTTCTTAATGTTAGATCAGTCAGTGTTCCTGGATGTGTCAACATAGGTAAATTTGCTAGCAAGCCATGTTGGCTTAGCCAAGAAGCGTTTTTTTTCTTGCAAAATATGTTTTATCCTTCTGTTAACTAAGTAAGCTAACTTATGTTAGCTAACGTTAATTAAATTCAATTCACATGTATTTGTATAGAGCTTTTCACAATACATATGGTTTCAAAGCAGCTTTATACAGAAGATGCATGCCATATGCTGTAGTAAGATTATTTATGTTATAGCCTATTTGTTGTACCAATTTAGTTGTAATTGCAGGTAGATAGCAAGCTATTTCTAAAATTATTTGGAAGTTGCTTAAGTTATTGGCCATATATGTATGCTTAGATGAGTAGGATTGTGTCATCAATTTGAATGTAAAAAAATATTATTTTCTTAAAATAATTGTACTACTAGTGAGTAATATCTAGTATCTATAATATTAGTCTAGGTTTTTATTTAATTTCTTTTGTAGCTTTTAGGACGTGTTTTTAGGGAGTAATTGCAAATCCAATCTTCTTTCTCCTCACCCAGGTCCGAGAGAAGACTACACAAAAAAAGAAACAGGGTGCAAAAACACAATCAACTATCCCAGTGGCATTCTCAACAGTGTCAAAACATAGATCAGATTCGCCTGAACAAATCTCTAAAGAAAAGATGATTTCCCAGTGGATTGGACACTCCTGCTCGTACAGTTGAGGATGATGATTTTATCCATATGATAGAGAACACTGATAAGAAGTTGGCAGTGCCTAAGAAAACAAAATTAAACAACTTGGTTGACCAACTTGGTTGACCAACTTTACAGTGACGAAAAACAACTTGCCACAGCTCGCAAAATAAACTTAGGGCTGGATATATGGACGAAAAGAGGACTTACAGCATAATTTCTTGCCATCAGTGCATGCTACTTTTGTACTCAGGAGGAAAAAGTGTAGCATATATTGCTGAACCTGGTTCAGCTTTCCCACCCCCACACAGCACACTGTATAAAATCTTGTGTCGACAGATGCACACAGGACCAAAAAACAAGATTCTAACTGTAATAACTGATAATGGAAGCAACATGGTCAAAAATAATGAACAGGATGACCACAGTAGCACCGAGGAAGAATCCCAGGAGGACAGTGAAGAAGACTCAGAGGATGCCGAAGACCAAAGGTAAGTTCTTTTAGTTTGTAGATGCTGATAACATTTTCAGTACCAGCCTACATTCTGTCTGTCAGTGAGCTATGCTTAATATATTACGTATTACATTATGTTGCTCATGGCATTTGAATTTCTTGTAGAATATTAATAAAGTCTCTGTCCTTTTCTCTGTGTTTCTTTTAACTAGTTTTGGAGCACTAGAGAGGATGCCCTGTGTACATACCTTGCAACCAGTCGTGAACATAATCCAGAAAGTAGCAAGTGTCAAACGCCTCCTAGACAGAGTTCGACTACTTGTTAGGCCCTCCTGCAAGTCATCCGTGGGAACAGAGCAACTGCTGCAGCTGTCTGGACTCACTCTGATCAAAGACTGCCCCACTAGATGGTCCAGCGCCTACCTGATGATAGCACATCTTATTGATACGAAGGACTTACTTACTCAAGTAGATGAAAAGATGGGCTGGGATTGTCTGCTGCCAAGTGAATGGCAAAGAATAACTACACTCAGAGATCTGCTCCTCCCCTTTGCTGAGCACACTCAGATGCTCCAGACTGACACAATTTCCTTATATCTGGTTGTGCCTGCCCTCCTGGACCTGAGTGCTCACCTATCTGAGTTTCCCCCAGCCCAAAGTTCTAGCCACAAGGACATAACTTCTCTGGCAAAGAAGATGAAGGCAAACCTAGACCAACGCTTTAGATGCTTTGTTAATCCTAGTGATTCAAAGTTCTCACCCCTCGCTACTGCTGCATGCTTCCTTGATCCAACGGTCTCAGCTGATGCACTCATTGAAAATGATGATGAACAAATTCAGGAGCTTCTGAGTAGTGCAAAACATTACATTGCTCAAATGGTTTCCCCTGTAATACAGGAGGAGGCTGTTGGAAATGAGGAGGAACAGAAGCCAAAGGCAAAGCGACCCAGATTTAGATTTCTAAGTACAAAAGTGAGTGCAAACCGGCCATCTAGACCTAGCCACTGCCACAGAAAGCTCTGTGTCAAGCAGGAAATTTGAAAATTCAAGGAGCAGCTGTCAGCCCATAAATGAAGGGACTGCCTTTGACTTTTGGGCTGCACATGGCTCTATCTGTCAGCTTCTAAAAACCCTGGCCCAAGACCTTCTCGCTGTGCCTGCATCTCCGGCATTTGCTGAGAGAGTTTTTAGTATCACAGATGACCTGAGTCAGGGCCGTCGGAATCGAGCCTGGTTGATCTTGGAAAGAAGTGCTTTTCTTAAAATGAATCACCGTCAGTAGCCTGCCAATAGGCTCAAGGCTGTAACTACTACTGATATCTATGTCTGTTGTTTGCTTTATGCTACCTCTGTGCTGATGTTAGGCCACATTTACTTTGTTGGCATTTATGCACTTTTTTTCAACATTTTTTTATTTATAGATAGCTGAAGGTTTTAAAGTAGTAAGTAATACGTTTGTATTACTTTTATAAGCAACTTTTATAAGTTGCTCATTTGCAAGTTTTTACCGTTTGCCAATAACTTTTCACTGGCACATTTTTTTAAATCAATGTAAAGTATACAAAGGAAGGATTAACAAACTAAAATTGTCCATAAATGTAGTTACTTAAATGAATCCTTATTTTGTATAAGTCCAAATACAAAGCCTGTAATTTTTTGTTTGTTTAAGATTTCAAATGTTATTTTGTATCAATGTGTATACCCTTAATGGTTTTATTACATTGTTTGTAAATGCAGTACTAGAAATGAACAGTCAATAGTTAGTAAGTACTAGTAAGTACTGTCCATTGTTTTTGAGAATCTCTGTGTTCTGTGTTCATTGCACTTTTATTTTAAGTTTCAAATAAATGATGTTTTATTAACAAGGTTTGGGAGGAGCATGTTCAGATAATTGACACGAGTGAAGAGCACTATATATGCAGCAGTCTTACCTCTGTTCGTTGACAGTTTATCAGCACCCCTCCACCACCCCTTCTCCACACTTTTAGTTCTAACCACTTACATACACAGTGGGGTACTCTGGGTTCGGGCCAAATTCCAAGCTCGAAGCCCTCCACCCGGACAGCATGCCAAATACGCATTTCAATTTACTCTCTATAAATTATATGTAAGTGTGAACTCATGAAATGCTGTTTTTACACAACAGCCAAAGGGAAAAACAAAGTTTGTTTTACTTGATACTTGATTCTTGAACCATAATACCATTTTTATCTATCCTTCATGTATCATCCTACCTTAGACATTACAGCACAGCGGACAGCACAGCATATAGGCTATCCAACTAAGGAAAAGGGATATGTAGCATTGCACAAGTGCTACTACTAAGAGTGCAATGTCAATACAGCCTGTTACCTAGATTTAAATATTTCATAAGCTTAATTGAATTGGTCTAAATAGAGAAAAATTATAATGACCATTTTTGTCTAAAGACTATATATAAAAAATCTACCAAAATTAATGTTGGTAACGCCAGTTTGACTAAAAGTAATGACTAAAACTTTTCGTCGACTAAAACTAGACTAAAACTATGAAAGACAAAAATAACTAAAATGTGACTAAGACTCATAAGCATTTTCGTCTGAAGACGAGGACTAAGACTAAATCAAAAATGGCTGTCAAAATTAACACTGTTTTGAACAAAAAGCAGGACAGCATATCTGAACCGCCTTCACAACCAGCTGTTGAGACATTCTGGCACGGCATCCTCGAGGACAATGTCAAGCACAATGCAGAGGCATCTTGGGTCAAGGACGAGGAGGAAGCAAACCAGAGAGTAATACCGCAAGCCTGTAATGCTTTAGGCTCAGCATTAGTGTTGACGGCCATAAATAAATACATTTTTGTGCTTTGCAAATCTATAGCCATGTTTAGGATTTGGAAATTAGTCATTTAACCCATAACCAATGTTTGTTGACCATTATTCTGAAATGATTAGGGGCAATGCACCCCCATGTGGTGATTACAACTCTGGTACTTTGGGTCTAAGGGAACATTTCTTGAAAGCAGTAACCTTTCAAAGGAAACAGGAAAAACAAAAACAAAATCTGGATTAAATGGCAGCATTTTCTGAGAATGACAATTTTTCTACATAGATATATTCTTCTGTAGCATTAGTATAAACTACTTAAAAGTGGTTTGTAATTTATGTGCCACTAGCTTGCAGCTCACAGCTATGGGAATAACTTTAGACGATTACATTATTCTACCTTTTTTATTGTTTCCAAGAAATTGATATCAGTCATTTTTGAATAATATAGTCATACACATGATAAGATGAGAGAATTACCGATAATACCCCAATTTGATAAAAAAATATGCCACATTTCCTCAGTATGTGACCACCTGAAGAGTTATTTTATAGCTGAGACTGAAAATACACACCTGACTGCTGCCTGTTGTGAGCCCTGATGTGCATAGGCTATTATTTGAACATTCTATCACTGCACTGCCATAAACATGCTAGTGCTTATAAGAGCAGTCACAGCTCTAATTAATCTTTGTGGCCACGTGACTTGGCATGTCCTGGCATGGGTATTATTCACATCCATATAGGACCTTGAGAGTAAAATTACTCTATTCTTAAAAGGTCACGTAATGCACAATAATGCAAAAGCAGAGTGCATTTACTGTATTATAGTATAGGCTGATTAATCAGAGTGCTATACACTGTAAAGCCTAATACATTGAATTTGCTTGTTTCCCTAATTAAATAAGTAATGATGCATCTCAAAATTTGTGTCATCAATATCAAAATTATCAAAAAGACATTTGCAATTAAAATAATAATTGTTTTGAATTTCAGTTGAATTGGCTAAAATCTATTTATATTTAATATTAGGTCAGTCATTGAACAAATTTGATTCTCCTCAAATGGTAAAATGGCAATTTTGTAAAATATCTACCATTCAAAAGTTTAGGATGTTTTTTGAAAGAAGTAGGCTAATATTGTTAATAAATATCGTTACACTTTCTATTTATCTTAATATATTTAAAACAAGCTGAATTTAAAACAGCCATTACTCCAGTCTTCAGTGTCACATGATCCTTCAGAAATCATTCTAATATGCTGATTGGTGCTCAAGAAACATTTCTTATTATTATCCATGTTCAAAAACAGTTATTTTTTAATATATTAATATTAGAGATGCACCGCCAATATTTATCAGCCTATTTTTGATCAATTTACAACCATCGGCATATCGGCTATAGCATGAAAAAGGCCGATATAACAAACTGGTTTATTAATTAACTCTGTGAAGGCACTGAGCTGTATAATGTCTGTTGCATAATCTAAGATTATAATGTAATATTCCTGGTGCGCTGCTGTCTGTGTTTTAATGAAAATTTAACCCAGACGTATATAACCCCGGCCGTTCCAGCGGTACAGCAGAAGTGGCAGAGGGATATAACGTCTCCATTGCCTCCTCAGGGAACGAGGGTTACATACGTAACCGAGACGTTCCCTTTCGTTCAGTCACTCCGAGTCCGAGACGAATGGGGGTCCAATCTAATCACGCCAGTCGGCTGTCGTCCAGTGCCCTGCATAAGTGTGAGCTCCCTGTCATAGACTAGTACAGACGAAGGACTGTTGGGCAAAGTTCTCAACCGCGCTGCCGAAGAGCCCATCCTGGGATATGGGGGAGTCGAGGAAACGAGTTCGCTCGGCGTCCCGCATATCGGCCAGGTTGAGCCACAGGTGTCTCTCCTGGACCACTGCTGTGGACATCACCTGGCCCAGGGAGCGTGCGGTCACCTTCATCGCCCGGAGGGCGAGGTCGGTGGCGGCACGCAGCTCATCTCTGAGCCCTGGGTCAGCTCTACCCTCGTGCATGTCCCTGAACATCCGGGCCTGGTAGACCTGGAGGATGGCCATGGCATGCAAAGAGGTGCCGGCTTGCCCCGCAGCTCTGTAGGTCTTCGACACCAAAGTTGATGTGAATCTACAGGCTTTGGAGGAGTGCTTTGGGTCGCCACGCCATGGAAGCGAACTCTGCGGACATTGCCATTGGGCGTTGGGCGTTTTGGGCGTTTTCTAAGATCTCGAAGATGATAGGCTTCTAAGCGAAACCTCCATTCATCATCTGACATAACTCGGAGTGACTGAACGAAAGGGAACGGAATTTACTGCATAACGCGGAATGTCACGGAATTTGTCAAAGTTTTTGATGAATAAATAAAACGTAGATCAGTACACTTAAATCAAATCGCGATATATACTAGTGTCTGTGAATATTAAACCACAAAAAATAAATATGAATCCTGATTTCTGCATGTTTCTGTGTCTCTGTGTGAATGAATGGCGCAGATGCGCGGTTTCATTTACCTCACAGTCACACACTCTGAAACTTGCAGTGTTTCCTTTGCCGCCTCAATATATAAGGACATGAATGCATGAACCTCATCTCCAGTCACTTCATGAGCATTTTACCATTTCATTCGACAAAATCTATTGGGATAACATAAACACACACACATAAACTCGAAGGTCTTCACGGCAACCCGTCAAAATAAAAGTTTTTTTTATCAGGTTAACAAAGTAATTGTGACAGAAATATATTAATGTTGTACAGTAGAATTTAGCTATGTCTCAATATATATGTATTTAATTTATACAGTGAAGAATATGCAGTGTTATTTAACACTTGTTTACTTTATTTCTGTAACTGGAAACTGTTAAACCTACCTAAAAAGCACTGTTTATTTCATATGTATCTTTGTTCTGTTGTATTTATGTACTTATGTTGGCCTGCTGAATGTTAAATGGATCCAGTCTATGTTCATTAGAAATTATTTGATAATGCAGCAATAAACTAGCTAGTAGGCTATAAGTTAATGTATGTATGTTTTTTTTTTATTTATTTTTTTATCTATTTTATCTATTTTAATGACAAAATTTCAAATAAGAGGGCAAATGACAAATATTGGTATCAGAATCGCCCAATAATTGTTTGTTAAAATCGGAATCGGTATCGGCCCCAAAAAATCCTATCGGTGCATCCCTAATTAATATAACTAATATTTTTGAACAGTGAAGTATGTTTTTAAAGAACAGTATTTATTTGAAATAGATTTAATCTTTACTGTCACGTTTAATCAATTTAATGCATCCTTGTTGAACAAAAGTAGTAATTTCTTAAAAAAAAAAAAAAATTATATATATACACACTATATTGCCAAAAGTTTTGGGACACCTGCCTTTACATGTACATGAACTTTAATGACATCCCATTCTTAATCCGTAGGGTTTAATATGGAGTTGGTCCACCCTTTGCAGCTATAACAGCTTCAACTCTTCTGGGAAGGCCTTCCACAAGGTTTAGGAGTGTGTTATAGGAATTTTTGACCATTCTTCTAGAAGTGCATTTGTGAGATCAGGCACTGATGTTGGACGAGAAGGCCTGGCTCGCAGTCTCCGTTCTAATTCACTTCATCTTAAAAGTGTTCTTTCGGGTTGAGGTCAGGACTCTGTGCAGGTCAGTCAAGTTCCTCCACACCAAACTCGCTCATCCATGTCTTTATGGACCTTGCTTTGTGCACTGGTGCGCAGTCATGTCGGAACAGGAAGGGGCCATCCCCAAACTGTTCCCACAAAGTTGGGAGCATGAAATTGTCCAAAATGTCTTGGTATGCTGAAGCATCAAGAGTTCATATGGAACTAAGGGGCCAAGCCCAATCCCTGAAAAACAACCCCACACCATAACCCCATCCCCCCTCCTCCAAACTTTACACTTGACACAATGCAATCAGTCAAGTACCGTTCTCCTGGCAACCGCGAAACCCAGACTCATCCATCGGATTGCCAGACGTGATTCATCACTCCAGAGAACACGTCTCCACTGCTCTAGAGTCCAGTGGTGGCATGCTTTACATCACTGCATCCGACGCTTTGAATTGCAATTGTCTTGGACGCAGCTACTCGGCCATGGAAACCCATTCCATGAAGCTCTCTATGCATTGTTCTTGAGATAATCTGAAGGCCACACAAAGTTTGGAGGTCTGTAGCTATTGACTATTGGCAGAAAGTTGGTGACTTCTGCACACTGTGATTTGGATTTATGGATTTATTGCACAGGTGGCAACCTATCACGGTACCACGCTTGAATTCACTGAGCTCCTGAGAGCAACCCATTCTTTCACAAATGTTTGTAGAAGCAGTCTACATGCCTAGGTGCTTGATTTTATACACCTGTGGCCATGGAAGTGATTGGAAGACCTGAATTCAATGATTTGGAGGGGTGTCCCAATACTTTTGGCAATATAGTGTATATACACCGATCAGGCATAACATTATTATTCCTAATATTGTGCTGGTCACCCTTTGCTGTCAAAACAGCCCTGACCTGTCGAGGCATGGACTCCACTAGACCCCTAAAGGTGTGCTGTGGTATCTGGCACCAAGATGTTAGCAGCAGATCCTTTAAGTCCTGTAAGTTGTGAGGTGGCGCCTCCATGGATCAGACTTGTTTGTTCAGCACGGCCCACAGATGCTAGATTGGATCTGGGGAATTTGGAGGCCATATCAACACCTAAAACTCGTTGTTGTACTCCTCAAACCCTTCCTGAACCATTTTTGCTTTGTGGCAGGGCGCATTATCCTGCTGAAACAGGCCACAGCCACCAGGGAATACCGTTTCCATGAAAGGGTGTACATGGTCTGCAACAATGCTTAGGTAGGTGGTACGTGTCAAAGTAACATCTACATGGATGGCAGGACCCAAAGTTTCCCAGCAGAACATTGCCCAAAGCATCACACTGTCTCCGCCAGCTTGCCTTCTTCCCATAATGCATCCTGGTGCCATGTGTTCCCCAGATAAGTGACGCACACGCACCTGGCCATCCACGTGATGAAAAAGAAAACGTGATTCATCAGAACAGGCCCCCTTCTTCCATTGCTCCGTGGTCCAGTTCTAATGCTCACGTGCCCACTGTTGGCGCTTTCGGCAGTGGACAGGGATCAGCATTGGCACCCTGACTGGTCTGCGGCTATGCAGCCCCATACGCAGCAAACTGTGTATTCTGACACCTTTCAGAACCAGCATTAACTTCTTGAGCAATTTAAGCTACAGTAGCTTGTCTGTTTGATTGGACCACACAGGCCAGCCTTCGCTCCCCACGTGCATCAATGAGCCTTGGCTGCCCATGACCCTGTCGCCAGTTCACCACTGTTCCTTCCTTGGACCACTTTTGCTTGATAGATAGATAGATAGATAGATAGATAGATAGATAGATAGATAGATAGAGAGATAGACAGACAGACAGACAGACAGACAGACCGGGAACACCACACAAGAGCTGCAGTTTTGGAGATGCTCTGACCCAGTCGTCTAGCCATCACAATTTGGCCCTTGTCAAACTCGGTCAAATCCTTACGCTTGCCCATTTTTCCTGCTTCTAACACATCAACTTTGAGGACAAAATTTTCACTTGCTGCCTAATATATCCCACCCACTAACAGGTGCCATGATGAAGAGATAATCAGTGTTATTCACTTCACCTGTCAGTGGTCATAATGTTATGCCTGATCGGTGTATATATACACACACATTCCCGACCCCAAACTTTTGAATGGTAGTGTACATTACTTTTATTGACCAATATATCAAAAATAATTTGTGTAAATGCATGTGTTTATGGGTTTTCCAGACAGCATAGTTTTTGTACTTAATCATCTTGTGTTATTAGCACTTATTAATCTGAAATAAATATACAGTATTTTGGTTATCATTCCAAAATATGAAATATCAAGTACAGTTTAATTAGCCTAACTTGATTATCCTAACTTGATAATTAGCCTAACTTGACAGTCATTTAGTTACTGTAATAAATATTATTTACAGAGAAAGAGAGAGTTGATGCCTTTAGCAGTGGATGAGTTGACCTTCAGTACCTATTTATTATTCTAAATATATCCACCACTGATGAGAGAGGAGAACAGACAATGGGAAAGGGGGGAACGAGCAAAACATACAAGGTAAGGTACCAAACTGTGGACCTTTTGAAGAACAAGACAAGATAGAAAATGAATGCAGTTACATCCTGTTGTGCTCAAACATAACCATGGCATCCTATAGTCCAATACAACACAAAGGCAAATGGACGGAAGCGCGGATAAACACAGTCCGCTGGATGCCTGCAGAGTGATAGTGCTGGATTTAGACTGATTACAGGTCTATTAAAACAAAAGGAGAAGACTGAAATTGTAGCCCATCTCCTGCTGAGCTTTAGACATGCTGCTTGTCTTTTCTTTGTATTTTGTCCAGTACATTCCCTCGTCAAATCCATGTGTGAGCCATCGCATGTCCTTCATTCCCTATCTCCTTTCTTTTCACTCTCTGTCACTTTTACTGTGTGTGGCCATTTGCTTCAGAATGGCCTTAGACTTGTAATACTTCCAATCCAAATTATGCTATTTACCTCTTGTTGCGATGGTACTCTGGAAACTGCAACTCATTACGTGGACTCATGGGGTGCTGCCGCTGAATTCAGCCATAGTTTCTCAAGCTTTTTTTCCCCCAGCATCTACTCATTCCAAACTTTTCTTTAGAGTGAAACAGGCGAAAGAAATTTCAAATGGTTGAGCTGCTGAGTCTAGGCAAATGAGTTCTGCAAATTAGTCCAAATCTAGTTTGGAGCTATGTTCTAAAGCATACATATTTAATAACCGAATGGCTCTGGTCATTTGTAAAAATATTCTCGCGCTGTTGGAAGGGTCGTTCATTTTTGGGGTTGGCTCATGATATGGTAAATTGGGAGACGTCCAGTCTGAAACTTGACCAGTTTCCAGCCATTAAATTATAAGATCTATCACATCATGATGTGTTTTTATTCAACCTCATGTCACGCCAAACCTGTAAGACTTTTCTTTATTCTGTGTGATCTCATTAGTAATCATAGGCATTCATACATAAAGTGTGAATAGTTAATTATTAACATATTTAGTGAACAACTTTAGAGATGTACAGATGTTTACAAATCTTTTATAGGTTCATACAACAATATATTCCTGGATTTAATATGTTGACTCTATTGTGTTTAATCAATAAGATTGCCTAAATATGTTAACAGCCATCACATTTCTTTAATGCATTTGTCTAATTTGACATTATAATGGTTTATTTGTGTTCTCTTTGATTGCTGGTGCTGTATTCAGTTCATTAAGAAGGATTACATCACTTTACCCAATCTTATATGTATAAAAATAAGTGTATAAACATTACAGATGACTTCTCTCCTCTGCTGTTTTATTGATAAAGTGGATAAAAGGAGAAAAAATAAATTGATGAGATGAGAAGAAAAAATGAAGATGTAAAAATTAGGATTCCCTGCCCACAGCTTCTACACCCAGAGGACTATTGGTTTGATTTATACTAACAAATGAGTTAAAATGACCATAAACGGTGCAAGGACAAAGGCAATATTGCATCTAATCTGAAGTGTTCAGGCGCTAATGCTGTTTAAACCAATCTGCTACTTATTTCAGGTTATTATATAAGTGACAGGCTATTCGTTTGGAGTCTAGTGTCTCCCTTGTGGTTCTTGCGCAGCGGAGAGGCGGATTGGCCTGCGGCTTATCGAAATGTGATGATGCTCAGGACGTTCACTTCATGATTTAAAACTGTGGTCAATTGGCCACTTATCTTCCACCACCTATCTTCCTAGTTGCTCTTCTAGAAGTGTGAAATAATCTTTCTGGGAGTTGCTCATCCTGCTGGCTGTGTCCAATCAGATTTCCGTCGCTTTTGCCTGTTGGCAAGTTGCACGTAGTTGATTTCTGAGGCCTGCTTAGCGTTAACTTTGGCTAATGGCACTATATCTGCTAGCTCACCTTTGAGAACTTCAGGGAAAAAAATTCTGGGCATCGTAATTTTATTTGTTTATTTATGATTCCACAAATGTGCTTCTTGAGAACAAGACGTATGGATAAGCTTCTACAACGCTACACTAATGCCTAAGAATTATTTTTGGGTCGGCTTTTCTGCAAGCATAGCAATAGTTTGTTCATTAATGTCTTTTAGAATAAGCATTTTTTTTCGTTCCCTTCCGCTGTGCCTCTGTGTGTGCAGATATCTCACAGAGTATGAGATGGATTATGGGGAGGAGCTGCACCTTGCATTACCATGCATCCTGCGTCAGGCTGTTGTCCACATTTTGGAAAGATGGCATTTAAAAACACAGACGAAGACACAAATGTGCATCCAGCAACAGAGATTGATGAGTTGGCATTGGATGAGAAGTTCAGTTTGTGGAAATATAATTAGCGTCTGTTTGTTTTCAACAAAAACAGAAACAGAAACAACCAACCCATTCAAAGGCTCTGAGGTAAATGAACATCCAAATGCACATGAAATGTTTCCTCATGAGGTAATGAGCTGATTATAGATATCATTTAGAGCATACAAAGTGTCCGAGGTGCTGAAAAATAGCACAATGTGACATAATGGTTAAACACATCCATCTGACTCACGTGTACCTAGAAGGACAATTAAATACTGAAGACGGAATATGCAAATGTTTCCTGGGAAAAACAGCCTTTATGTCTCCTTCTGATAGATTTTATTATTTTCTTAGCAAATATTGATACATGGGATTTAATTATCAACATATCATATAATTATTAACCATTAATTGATTTTCATTAACCATTACTAAACTAGGAAAGTTTGCTACTTAATCAAATGTGAACTTTTTCAGGGTATATACAGTACAACATTAATTTTTTTAATGAAAGATTGCTTTGCAGAGTGATGTGCACTCTGACTTGATCGATTTGCTTGTTTGTTTGTTTAAAAAATATTTCAATTTTATTTATTTAATTTGAAGTATTTTTATACCAGAGTTGGACAATTAGATACCTATGTCTATTATTTTTGTGTATTCTGCCATGTAGACAGACAGAGATAAACAAAACCGTAATCATTCATCATAAATGCACACATCCGTCTCTCCCTCTACCACCCATTTCTAATCTATACACAAAGATATGACTGTGTGGAATTGCTATAGATTGTGGAGGGTTGACTAAATGGGTTTATTAGTAACCAAAGTCATGCATGAGAGTGAGAGAGCGGCCTCAGTATCTACTGCTTTCCCCTGTGCTGCTACACAGATTCCTATCAGATAGCAGCAAGTCTTTCTGGAATATTCCACTCTTTTACTTCCTCTGTTTCTCTCTGGCGTGCTAACATTCTCTTTTCTCTGTCTCCATGCTCAGATGGACACAGCAGTCTTATGTCTGTTATCAGCGCTGACAGATAGAGTCTGGGTAACAGCAGCCTTCCATCTTTTATCGCTCTCACCTTCACACCGGTTCAGTCAGAGACCGTGGAAAAAGTCCTTATACACAGAGCTGGGAGTAATCTGTGCACTTTCTCAGTAAAATAGTAGCGTAACAAAGTGGGAAAGCACTTTCCACTGGTTTGAACCCAACACACATTTTATAGCATATAATCTAGAAAGCATTATGCTACCAAGGTCATGATTTTGAATACACAAAACTGACAAAATGTGTACCCATAAGTTGCAGATAAAAGCATCTGTCAAATGCATTACTGCATTTCATTTTCATAAATACATCTTTTTTTTTTTCATGTTGCTGACATGTTATGGTGCATTAAAGTGCTAGAACTTGGGTGTTGCATTTTACTTTATTCTGTTTGTGAGTGTTTCAGTAGCATCGTTATTTATAGCATTGTGGACGGGCAGAAACCTTGCATTTTCATATATCACCTTTTTTTCTGCTAATACATTACTATTGGTCATCCTTTATGTATATCTGTGTTTTTTGCAAATATTTAACCAATGAAAAGTATTTAAAAGAGCTTGTGACTAAACCTCCTAACTCCATTGATTCCTCAAACTGTCAGTAAAGCCTCATAACTCCATCTGCCTCAATCTAGAATGAAGTGTCGCACACATTTTGGACTGCCTCTGCTTGTTTGCAATGCAGGTAAATAAAGAACTGGTTGTCTGAATGAGTACAGCATTTTCTTAATTCAACAAACATTATAGGAGTATATAAAGGCCAATGTTTTATGCAATTGAGGAGCAGAAAAGTGTGTCTTAGTCTAGCATTTGTTCAATACACTGTATATTCCATTTCCCAAAAAATAGCGGTTTTGGACATACAAGACTTCTACAGTTGAGGTCAGAATTATTGGCACTCCTGATAAATATGAGTGAAGATGGCTGTAAAAATAAATCTGCATTGTTTATCCTTTTGATCTTTCATTTAAAAAAATAAAATAAAATAAATAAATAAAAAATCTAACCTTTCATTGAAGTAAAATAATTGAAAGTGGGGGGTAAATCACATAAATTATTTTCACCAAAACACTATTATTTAACTACATGAGTTAACATACACCATACACTAACAATGAAAAATAATTCTAAAGCATTTATTAATCTTAGTTTGCGTTCATTTCAACATTGACTAATACATAATTAAAACAAAAGTTAGTCACACTTTAGTTTAGGGTCCAATTAGGGACCACTATCTATTAACTACAACTTTTGCCTCAATAAACTCCTAATTTCTGCTTATTAATAGTTAGTAAGTTGTTACATTTAGGTAATGGGTAGGATTAAGGATGTAGAATAAGGTCATGCAGAATAAGGCATTAATATGTCCTTTATAAGTATTAATAAACAGCCAATATCCCAGTAATATACACTCACCTAAAGGATTATTAGGAACACCTATTCAATTTCCCATTAATGCAATTATCTAATCAACCAATCACATGGCAGTTGCTTCAATGCATTTAGGGGTGTGGTCCTGGTCAAGACAATCTCCTGAACTCCAAACTGAATGTCAGAATGGGAAAAAAAGGTGATTTAAGCAATTTTGAGCGTGGCATGGTTGTTGGTGCCAGACTGGCCGGTCTGAGTATTTCACAATCTGCTCAGTTACTGGGATTTTCACGCACAACCATTTCTAGAGTTTACAAAGAATGGTGTGAAAAGGGAAAAACATCCAGTATGCGGCAGTCCTGTGGCCGAAAATGCCTTGTTGATGCTAGAGGTCAGAGGAGAATGGGCCGACTGATTCAAGCTGATAGAAGAGCAACTTTGACTGAAATAACCACTCGTTACAACCGAGGTATGCAGCAAAGCATTTGTGAAGCCACAACACGCACAAACTTGAGGCGGATGGGCTACAACAGCAGAAGACCCCACCGGGTACCACTCATCTCCACTACAAATAGGTAAAAGAGGCTACAATTTGCACGAGCTCACCAAAATTGGACAGTTGAAGACTGGAAAAATGTTGCCTGGTCTGATGAGTCTCGATTTCTGTTGAGACATTCAGATGGTAGAGTCAGAATTTGGCGTAAACAGAATGAGAACATGGATCCATCATGCCTTGTTACCACTGTGCAGGCTGGTGGTGGTGGTGTAATGGTGTGGGGGATGTTTTCTTGGCACACTTTAGGCCCCTTAGTGCCAATTGGGCATCGTTTAAATGCCACGGCCTACCTGAGCATTGTTTCTGACCATGTCCATCCCTTTATGACCACCATGTACCCATCCTCTGATGGCTACTTCCAGCAGGATAATGCACCATGTCACAAAGCTCCAATCATTTCAAATTGGTTTCTTGAACATGACAATGAGTTCACTGTACTAAAATGGCCCCCACAGTCACCAGATCTCAACCCAATAGAGCATCTTTGGGATGTGGTGGAACGGGAGCTTCATGCCCTGGATGTGCATCCCAAAAATCTCCATCAACTGCAAGATGCTATCCTATCAATATGGGCCAACATTTCTAAAGAATGCTTTCAGCACCTTGTTGAATCAATGCCACGTAGAATTAAGGCAGTTCTGAAGGCGAAAGGGGGTCAAACACAGTATTAGTATGGTGTTCCTAATAATCCTTTAGGTGAGTGTACATGCTAATAAGCAACTAGTTAATAGTAAGAATTGGACCCTAAACTAAAGTGTTACCCAAAAGTTGTATACGGCAGCTAACAATGAACAGTTGTAATTGTATTGTATTTTATGTACTGTATTATGTTTATTATTTTATTTTGTTGTATTTTATAACTAATGTTAACAAAGTTTAATAAACGCTGTAACAAATTAGTTGCTCATTGTTAGTAATGTATTGTAATTTAGGAGAAGTAGACATATACGGCAGGTTTACAGTGCATGCTCATATCATTAGTGCTCATTCTTTATGATGATCTTGTAGTTTACTCTTCAGTAAAATCTCACTCACAGAAAAAGAATATCACCACCTTCGCATCATTATCCAGCAGTGTCTGTGGATATGGGTTAACTCTTAATGCATTCAGTGAGCATGTGTGGACTTTCAAGAGGATAAGTTAGAATCACTACCCCAAAAAGTTGTAGTCATCAGCATGTTGGCCACAAGCGATGTGCATTATCAGGTCACTTTTTAGGAGTAACTTTTTGTGCTACTTACTTCAAACATGCCATATGTAAATAAGCATTACATTTATGCATTTGGTAGATGCTTTTATCCAAAGTGACTTAAAATGCATTTACATAAGTAGCCTATACAAAATGTACACCATTTTATCAGTATATGTATTCCTAGGCCAGATACTAGATGCAAATCAAATCAAATCACCTTTATTTATATAGCGCTTTTTACAATGCCAATTGTGTCAAAGCAGCTTTACAGTGTTAATGCAACAGAATTTGATTCGGCTGTACAGCCGCTCTGGTGAAAACAGTGATGTCATCCAGCTCATTTCAATTATCATATAGTGTCAATGCGGGCAGATCAGTAGTATAGTTGAAATTTAAGTGTCCCCAACTGAGCAAGCCAAAAGCCAAAGGCAACGGTGGCAAGGAACCAAAACTCCTTCAGGGCCAGAATGGAGAAAAAAGCCTTGGGAGAAACCAGGCTCAGTCGGGGTGCCAGTTCTCCTCTGGCCGACGAACAAATAGTGTATGATTATGTTTCTGGTAACATAACATTACAGGTCAGAAGTCATATTAGATATTCGTAGGATTATTCGAAAGATTGGAGTAGTCATGCCGGAGACGGGTTTAATGAGGATGTTGTGTCGATGCGGCATTTACAGGGGCATTTAATTGACACGCTCTCTGCAGATATTTCAGGGATGTGTTGGTCATGTCCAGGCGCAGGTCCACCATCTGGTCCGGATACAGCTGCAGTCAACCTCGGGACTAACATTAGCATAGATGCCATTCTTCTTATGATGTAACGAGTACATCAGGTTTTATGGGAAGTGTTCCTGGTTCCGGCTGACCTAGTTAATGCAGCATAAAACAATCATTTAACTGATTTGAATAATATAAATTAAAAAAATTTTATGTGTATGCCATAGTAAAGAGATGTGTTTTTAGTCTAGATTTAAACTGACAGAGTGTGTCTGCCTCCCGAACAATGCTAGGAAGGCTGTTCCAGAGTTTAGGTGCTAAATAGGAAAAGGATCGACCGCCTGCAGTTGATTTTGATCTTCTAGGTATTATCAACTGGCCAGAGTTTTGAGACCGCAATAGATGTGATGGAGTATAATGCGTTAAGAGCTCGCTCAAGTACTGGGGAGCTAAACCATTTAGTGCTTTAAAATGTATGCTGTTTAGATTTTAAAATGTATGCAATGTTTAATAGGGAGCCAGTGCAGTGTTGACAGAACCGGGCTAATATGGTCATACTTCCTGGTTCTAGTAAGAACTCGAGCTGCTGCGTTTTGGACCAGCTGCAGTTTATTTTTTATGCGAGCAGGGCAACCACCCAGTAGAGCATTACAATAATGAACGCATGAACTAACGGTTCAGCATTTTGCATTGAAAGCATGTGCTGTAATTTAGATATATTTTTAAGATGGTAGAATGCAGTTTTACAGATGCTAGAAACGTGGCTTTCAAATGAGAGATTGGTATCAAAGAGCACACCCAGGTTCCTAACTGACGACGAGGACTTGACAGAGCAGTCATCAAGTGTTAGACAGTATTCTAGGTTACTACTTGTGGAGTTTTTTTGTCCAATAATTACAAATTCATTTTTTTCTGAATTAAGTTGCAGGAAATTACTAGTCATCCAATTTTTATAACCGCTATGCATTTCGTTAATCTTGTGAATTGGTAAGTTTCGTCAGGGCGTGAAGAAATATAGAGCTGAGTATCGTCAGCATAACAATGAAAACTAACGCCATGCTTCCTAATGATATTTCCCGGTGGTAGCATGTACAGGGTGAAAAGCAGCAGTCCTAGCACTGAGCCTTGCGGTACTCCATACTGGATTTGTGATCGGTGTGACATCTCTTCGTTTACTGCTAAAAAATGATAACGGTCAGATAAGTATGATTTAAACCATGCTAATGCAATTCCACTAATGCCAACATAATTTTCGAGTCTATTCAAAAGAATGTTGTGGTCGATAGTATCGAATGCAGCGCTAAGATCAAGTAACACTAATAGAGAGATACAACCACGATCAGATGATAAGAGTAAATCATTTGTAACTCTGTAACTAAAATGAGCATACAGATGTTACCAAGTTTTGTCATTACAAGATGATTACAGGATCAAATTTTTTTATTTTTTTATATCATATATCAGCATATTATGTCACATATGCAGCAGTGCAGACCTTTGAAAATGATTAATCAACAATAAAACACCTAAAACTTTATGGGGAAAAAAAATAAATGAAAAGCTTTTCTAAGAGACTTTTCTATAATTATTTCCCACTCAGAGATAAATATTCCTTCCCTGAAGTTATCCCCATGTAGCCCATTCTTTGTCATATTAATTGATTTAGCAGTGGTTCACATTGCCAAGCAACACAAGTTCTGATCAAGCAAGAGAAGATTAAAAACAAACACAGCACTGTGATGAATAATTGAAATTGCAACATAGTCTTTAATTAACATTCTTTATTTCGGCGCCAAGATGTATTGTGGCCAATTTATCTGAAAATTTGATAAACATATCCATCAAATAAAAAGAGTGGTTGCATTTTAATATGGGCGTCTGTGGTTCAATGATCCAGTCCGTGATGTTTCTTGGGTTTAATTAGACTTCATTCACATGCGGGTACTAATCAACTCGCAGTTGGAGTCTTCCCTTGTATCACCATGGAGCCAGAGAGCATTCACACCCCAGAGCCCTTAAAACACAGCCACAGTAAGGCGTGTAAAAAATTAGTTCCTACAAATTTCCCGTTCCCAATCCTTCCAGCCAGAAGAATTACTTGGAACCCATTCAGTTAAAAACTCATGGTAATTGTGCATCTTGGCTGCTTCTTTGGCGCTTGTCAGAAATATAAATGTGCTTGTGAATTCGAAAGTACGGATGCTAAATTGAAGGATATTTAAAATTCTTTCGGTTATCTCTCCTTAGCACTTGTACATATGCTTCAGCCTGCTGCTTTGCTGTATGTCTGAGTAAAAAT
Source organism: Rhinogobio ventralis (assembly GCA_039654625.1). Classification (NCBI taxonomy): domain Eukaryota; kingdom Metazoa; phylum Chordata; class Actinopteri; order Cypriniformes; family Gobionidae; genus Rhinogobio; species Rhinogobio ventralis. The sequence goes on along the minus strand of CM077195.1, from coordinate 13,185,337 downwards.
GCTCCCTCTTATGGACTCTTATGCACTCTCTTCATTCATTTTCATCCACTCCCTCTTAGCTAGTGGTCGAGTAACTCTAGTGAACATGAAGATGTAAACTTCAAGATGTTTGCTTTCAAAATGTAGCCTTGTTACAGAAAGTGGAGCTGCTTACTCCTCTAAAGCAGGGGCATTTATTAGCGACCGGAACTCAGGACAAACAGCAATTAAGCACTGAATTGACGTTTTCACTTCTGCTGGCTCAATATCTTAGTATGCACAACAATACATAATCACATTTGGGCAATATGTCTTTTCTAATCCTAAGTAGTTTTTAATTTATGGTTTCCTTGAGCAATCTCATAAATCAGCAAGCTTATTTCAGTGTAAGCCAGCAATGGGGAATGAGGCCTTGGCTCTTTTCCACAAACAGTGTGATAATGGTGCACTTACGTACTGCTGTCTCTCTTTTTCTATCTGGAGGTGTGGGTATTATCCAAGGGGTCAAGGTTTGGCTGGTTTTGCATGGCCTAGTTATTACCTGCTGGTAGGTGCCATAAGTACACCATCTGCCTGCAAAAATCATTGTATATTCAAGGCCATGTTTCATCTTTTTCTTCAAATTGTACATCTAAGAGTATTTGTGCATTCTTTCTGACCATATTTTTGCAAGCAAAATAAATTTGCATTAATTAATTAATCAAATTCATTCATTCATTCATTCATTCATTCACACTATATTATAGTACAGTAGATGTTTCACCTAGCTGCAGAAAGGAGTGTGTGTGTGAGTTCAGATGGCGTTTTTCAAATATGGCCATTTGCCAGCAAAGCAACTGCAATTGTGATGAATGGGAATGCTAACGGATGGCTTTCTCCAGATATTAGAGGCCTCCTTGGCTATATAAGTGTGTGTGTGTGCGAGTGCATGTCTGTCTTTTTCTCCTTCACCTCTCCTTACCTACTGTGTCCTTAATGTGAAGGAGTTTCTTATAGTTGCAGGGCCGAATGTAAATAGACAGAGGTCAAACTTATGAGTGCTGCTAATTGTAAGTTGAGCTTTGCCTCCATGGTTTCATTTTCTTTTCTAGGGAAGTGCTTAGTATCAGAGGTCTCATCTCCACTTAATTTGTTCTTAGGCTGGAAAAACGATTTTATGCTTAGCAGTACATTGTGTTGGGGAAGACTACTGAATACTAAGTAAACCATTTGTAATATTTTTTGTGTTTGAGTGATTGTTAAATATTATATTATATTATATTATATTATATTATATTATATTATATTATATTATATTATATTATATTATATTATTCAGTGTTGGGGATACTTTTAAAAGTAATGCATTACAATATTATGTTACTCCCTAAAAAAGTAACTAATTGCGTTACTTAGTTACTTTTTATGGAAAGTAATGCTTTACATTACTTTTGCGTTACTTTTTCTCACCTGGGCTGGGCTTGCTTGTTTGTTTTTTAATAACAACAAAAAAATATATATTTTTGGCAAATATAAAGGCTCTTTCACACCAAAAGTGAAACGAATAAAATGAAAGAAATAAAAATTCACACTTGTACAGAGGGCATAGTTTAAAAAAAAAACTTTTGAGCTGTTCAGCCATCCTGGATCCTGGAAGAAGAATAGGATGCAGGAGAAATAAGTTCAACACGCTTACTTCAGCAATAATTATAAATAAAAAAAAAAGAACCACAAATGTGATGTTAATCTAAAGTAATTTTTTCTTATTAGTATGGTTAAAGTGGATCACCGAAAGTCAGCAGCAACGACATTGGTTAATAAAGTGATATATATAATAAAAGTATATTTGTATTTTAATTTAGTTACTGCAGGTTTGCGTAATATTCTGAGATTGCATTTCACTGTTTTTAGTAATTTTAAGTAATACTTTTTTTTTTTGCAAGTGAGATGAGTAAATGCCTGCTCACACGTATTCTAAAACTACAATAACTATCATGTTCACACAGCACACTCAAAGCCTCTGAACTTACTCTTATTCAAATCTCTTAAGTGTCAGTCAATAAATTAAAAAACAAAGTAACTTGTGTTACTTATTTGAAATAGTAACTCAGATATTTTGTTGTAAATTTAAAAGTAATGCATTACTTTACTAGTTACTTGAAAAAAGTAATCTGATTACATAACTCAAATTACTTGTAATATGTTACCCCAACACTGATTATATTATATTAATTGTATTATATTAATTTGTTACAATTATTTATTTTTGAGGTGCTATTCAGCTTCGAACACACCCTTATTGTGTACTTTCTGTGTGTGGGTGGGGGGATGGGGTGTATTCCCTTCAATGTTTACTATATAGAATCCTTAAATGAAATAGAGTTACATGAAGGAAGGAAGGAAGGAAGGAAGGAAGGAAGATGTCATGTCTGTTTTTGGTTTAATTTCATGTTCTTGTTTTCAGGTCTTTTACTTTAAAGTTTAGTTATTAGGTCTTGTTTTCTGGTGATTCCATTCCCGTCATGGGATCTGGGGCACGTTCGAGCTCAAACCGGTGTGCAACGTTTTGCTACGGTTTCCAGGTTGAACCACATGTTTCCTGGAAACGGTGTGCAACGGGTTTGAGATATGTTTTCTCTTGTTTGGTGGGTGTGTCAAAAATGTCAGCCCAATCAGCAGCAACATGTATATAAACTATGCGGTATTAAAGAGACACTGATTAATATAACATAAAAATACTATACATATTTATATATTTTGCTATTGTATTGTGACACTTTCATAAACTTTTCTATACTCCTCTGATTATATAATGGTAAATATTACAGTATCATAGCACAACAACAGTGATCAGCAATAATGATAAGCCTAATACTCACAATAAAAATAATAAGGTCATATAGATCATAACACAGTCTCGGAGGTAACAAGTGGATTATCCTTCACCTGAAGTGTTTGTCTTTTCATTCTGATATGCGAGGCAAATGTTGGATCACAATAATTAAGAACCACAGTTTCCACAAATCCCTTCACTCGATTGGGATTTTGTCTTTTATTCTGGATGGCAAGGGCAGTGACTGTGACACTGAGCATATTTTGCAGTATTAAACACATATTTATACCAATTTCATCAGGCCCGAAAATTCTTCAAAAAGAACACAAAGAATGGCCTTCTCCGCTGCCATAGCTGCAACTCTTGCGTCATCAGAACAACGCGTTCAACACACCACCGTTTAAAAAACGTTTTGCAACGTTTTGTCAGGTCTGAAGGCAGCCTATGTCTTGTGATTCCCTTGTCTTATGTGTCATGTTCTGATTGGTTGATCATCTTGATTGTTTTATAGGTGTTTCTTGTTAGTCATTAGTCTTGTTGTATAAATAGTCCTCATGTTACCATTGTCTTTTGTCTCGCTTTATTCGGCCAAATCGTTGTTGCTGAGTTTGTGTTTGTTCAAGTTTAGTTCATGCAAATCAAGTCATGCCATGTTTAGCTTTGCCAAGTCTTTTATTTGTTTTGTGTTGGTTTCATGGATTGTTTTGTAAATAAAACTGCATTTGGGTTAATCAAACTTGCCTTCAGTGGACATTTGTGAAAGAAGGAAGGAAGGTAGGTAGGAAAATAAATAAGTATGATATTGTAATTTTAGTTATGAAATAATTAAATCATTATCAATATTTGCAAATAATATTTTATTTTAAAATATGCACACATTCACTCTTATTTGTGTGTTTAATAAGTTGAAAACTCTTATCTCATCACATTCAGTTGTGAATTAGCCTATCATGTAAATGTTTGCATATCATTATAAAAAAATGAAAAAAATATAATTATGTATATGTATGCATGTATATATTTAATAAAAATGTTATATTTTTATAAAATATATTTATAAGATAAATTATATATACAGTATATACACTCACCTAAAGGATTATTAGGAACACCATACTAATACTGTGTTTGACCCCCTTTCGCCTTCAGAACTGCCTTAATTCTACGTGGCATTGATTCAACAAGGTGCTGAAAGCATTCTTTAGAAATGTTGGCCCATATTGATAGGATAGCATCTTGCAGTTGATGGAGATTTGTGGGATGCACATCCAGGGCACGAAGCTCCCGTTCCACCACATCCCAAAGATGCTCTATTGGGTTGAGATCTGGTGACTGTGGGGGCCATTTTAGTACAGTGAACTCATTGTCATGTTCAAGAAACCAATTTGAAATGATTGGAGCTTTGTGACATGGTGCATTATCCTGCTGGAAGTAGCCATCAGAGGATGGGTACATGGTGGTCATAAAGGGATGGACATGGTCAGAAACAATGCTCAGGTAGGCCGTGGCATTTAAACGATGCCCAATTGGCACTAAGGGGCCTAAAGTGTGCCAAGAAAACATCCCCCACACCATTACACCACCACCACCAGCCTGCACAGTGGTAACAAGGCATGATGGATCCATGTTCTCATTCTGTTTACGTCAAATTCTGACTCTACCATCTGAATGTCTCAACAGAAATCGAGACTCATCAGACCAGGCAACATTTTTCCAGTCTTCAACTGTCCAATTTTGGTGAGCTCGTGCAAATTGTAGCCCCTTTTTCCTATTTGTAGTGGAGATGAGTGGTACCCGGTGGGGTCTTCTGCTGTTGTAGCCCATCCGCCTCAAGTTTGTGCGTGTTGTGGCTTCACAAATGCTTTGCTGCATACCTCGGTTGTAACGAGTGGTTATTTCAGTCAAAGTTGCTCTTCTATCAGCTTGAATCAGTCGGCCCATTCTCCTCTGACCTCTAGCATCAACAAGGCATTTTCGCCCACAGGACTGCCGCATACTGGATGTTTTTCCCTTTTCACACCATTCTTTGTAAACTCTAGAAATGGTTGTGCGTGAAAATCCCAGTAACTGAGCAGATTGTGAAATACTCAGACCGGCCCGTCTGGCATCAACAACCATGCCACGCTCAAAATTGCTTAAATCACCTTTCTTTTGCATTCTGACATTCAGTTTGGAGTTCAGGAGATTGTCTTGACCAGGACCACACCCCTAAATGCATTGAAGCAACTGCCATGTGACTGGTTGATTAGATAATTGCATTAATGAGAAATTGAACAGGTGTTCCTAATAATCCTTTAGGTGAGTGTATATACATGCATGTGTGTGTATTTATATATACATAATAATTATACACACATACATATGTGTACACACACATATTATGTAAACACAAACTTTTATTTTGGATGCGATTAATCACAATAAATTTTTCCCCAGCACTAATATATATATTTATGATGTATTTATGATTTACATATGTATGAAGTTGTTTATATTACTTGTTGGTTTAACACTTAAATTGTAAAACATGTTGTCAAATTTTATGTTTACTACATACATCTTTACTGCATACTACGCACTTTTTCACCATTAAAACTAAAGTCTTCTGCGAACAGTAAATCACGCCTTCTTTGATTTGCTTGGCCATCTCATTCATTTTGACATTGACTTGTCCCCTTCTATGTCTATAATGGTTACAGCGCTGCATACATTATAGTGACAGAAAACAGTTTGAGGAAGATATCATGTCTATATTTGTGCCTTGATAGTACTGATAGTAACCAGTAACCATTTTGTCATACAATGAGTCAGTGAAATATAGGACTCTCAGCTTAAGGTGTGTATATATGAACATTACATGCACACATTAATCGCAACTATATGTCCAAATGTCTCGGACATCTCAGCTTAGGCATGTGGCCAGTGTCTATCTAGACTCCCAGCACATAGTGAACGCCTCATTCATTGTCAGCTGCCCTACTAACAGAGGAATCTATTTTTGTTATGTACCAGCCCTGACAGCTTTTTTCTGAAGCCTGTTCTGATTTATGGATCTTTATAGTTTAGTGTGTTTTGGATCTGTTCCTCTGGAGGCCATTGTGTGGCACATACACACACTACACACAAACACACAACCTTCATTCTCCACAGAGTCTGAGAGTGTCTGTCTCATCTCTTTAAATCACCTAGAACAACGAACCCCCCCCCCCCCCCCCCCCCCCCACACACACACACACACACACACACACACACACAGAACACATAAAGGAGGAGGAGGATTGCATATAGAGAGAAGCAGAGATTACATTCAAAGCTAAATAACATGAGTTTGCTATATGCCTCAAGTATTTAATTAAGTATTTTAAGAATTCATAAGCTGCTGCTGCTTTTTTTTCTCCTCGTCACCTCTCATCTCGTCTTTACTCAAGCAGGCGTGGGTGTATTTATTTCTTTTTCTCTTCTAATGCCTCTGAAGGAAAGAGATGAGACCCTGAGGTGAGATAATAAGAATCTGTTTACATGTCTGATTAACACAGGAGTATGCAGAATGTGGAGACCACCGAAATACTATCTGCTAACCGGGGCTTTCCCTCCGAGCACCATCAGTTCTGCCGCCAGTGTCAACAGTTCCACCACAAGGTGAGGCTTCACTGGATCTCCTAAGAGAGCCGTGCTGCATCTCCATTGCCCTCTTATGGTTGTGACCAGCACTACAGTAGGTGCCCGATGCCTGTTTTCTCCTTCACACTTGTCCATTTACCATTTGCCTCTCCTTTAATGCATCCCAAACTACCTCCTCATGCAGTTTGAGCAATCGGATTGCATTCTGGATTGCTTCAATACATGGTGTTACCCTTATCTGATCACTAAGCAATCAGAGCAAGATGCTAACTCTTCAAGCTTCAAGATTTGCAGGTTCTCGCACATGGGAAAGATTCTGGAAGCTGGTCTTAGATCAAGGGCAAGAGGCAATTTAGAGCTTATGATGCAGAGCAGAACAGCCATAAAGGAAATTAGCACAGAAACAGGAAAACATCCATTTATTCCTTTTGTAGCACCACTATAGCACCGACAAGTGTCCTAAGTCGATGTTGGCTAAGATTAGGATCGCTTTATTTAGGCTGTTAAGTCTCTTAGGCACATCTTTGTGCAACAAATTTTCTATCTAGCAACATTTACAGGACAGTCATGTCCCTCGTAGCTAGTTGAGGCTATTTATCTCTTTAAAGAGAGCTTTAACAATTTGATGACTCAGGTTTGCCTTTTGCTGCCTGATCTCTTGTTATGTAAGAATGACTGAATGTAGTAGGGATCAGAGGAAAACAATTAAAATGCCATCTGGTGTTCTTCACTGAATCATCCTTTCTCGTGCTTCAGATATTGTGATGAATGCCCGCATTTAATTGCAGTATTTATGTCAATTAGCGATGGGTCACCACCCAAAAATGGGTCGCAAGTCGCTTCTGAAAGGGTTGCGGACAGACTACATTAAATACAGGTTCACTTGCAGAGATGATAAATGTGAGGTTTGTTCAAAATCACATACAGTGAGGATGAGGAATAAACTTAGTGTGAATGAAATCTGCATGTACTTATCCAGTACAGTCAAGTCAACTTTATTTATATAGCGCTTTTTACAATGCTGATTGTTTCAAAGCAGCTTCACAGTGTTAAACAGGAAAATAATGCAACAGAATTTGATTCAGCTGTACAGCCGCTCTGGAGAAAACTGGTCAGTCATCTAGCTCATTTCAGTTGTCATATAGCGACAATATGCGCAGATCAGTAATTTAGTTGATATAGTTAATTTAGTTTAGTAATTAAATTTATTTGGATATTTAGTTGAAAATTTAGTGTCCCCACAGTGTACAGTACATTGGCTTTGTCATATGACCTTCAGCATCATTTGCCTTTCACTGCCATTCCCAACTCCTCTTCTCATGGCCTCATGGGATATTAAAGTGTCCATTGGATGCGCACTTCAGAATCTCAGCAGAAGTAAACAATAGGACGGCAGATGAGAGATCCCACTCCAGCGAGGTAACAACTAGGCCACCCAGAGATGATGTCACTTAATTTTGTGCCCCCCACGCCTCCCGTAAGCGTGTACACACTTATATCTCCACATTCTAATTTGGACCAGGTGTTTCCCATCTCTTCTGCCACCTACAAGATGACAGTACAAAGGCAACCAAGAAAAAACAAAAGAAAAAAAAAAAACACCCACACACCATAACACAATTCACATACTGTTTTTTTGCCTATTATAAAGTATAGGGAAGTACGTATATTGCACGCAGGGATGGTTTGTCAACCATAATGTGTTTTGTGTACAATATTGTTGTCTGAGAGCATGAAACCATAATTCTGTATGCTAAAAAAAAAAAATGTAGGTGCTGTGTTTGGTTAAGTGTCAACAAATTTACTGACGAAAATGTACATGTAGTTTGTAACATGCACATAACTTGCAGCTATACAAATTGACATAAATGCACAACTGTATTGAACTAAGTTGCTTGCTTGTCAGAATGTTTAAGTCATGTTTTGAATATGCTTTTTTGGAAACCGCACACTAAAATACAGACAATGAATTTCTAAAGGAAAAGGAATTCACAATATTCTAGCATACTATTTTGCAATATCTGTGTTTTTTTTCTCCAAGCAACAGTTTTGATGTTTTTGTTAAATGTGATTGTCCTTATCAGCTAAAATGTAATTTTCATGCCATTTTTGTCAGAAAATAAATGAATAAAATAAATAAATAATACCTGTTGAAATACTAAATATGAAAAAACAAAACAAAAGACAAAGATGATACCAAGATGATAACTATAAAGATAGCTATTTTAGCATCCACAACAACAGACGATATTGTTCTGTTTATTCGAAGCGCATGCTTGTCTGCCACTTTAAATGCTCGAGCTTGTTACAGCAGGATGGATTCTGATTGGCTGCTTTTTATTGTTTAACAGCTGGATAAAATTGTTCTGAAAGTGATTCCAACGATATTGTTTCTCTGTGCCATTATCGTTATAGCTGTGGTGTGAACTATGCTGTTCGTTACTGAGAACTATATATAACATGTATTGTTATCTTTATAGTTATCGTCCTTGGTGTGAACGGGCCTTTAAACTCAAATCTGTGTAGAAATTAACATTTGGAGACAGGTTGGATTCACTGTAAAATCACAAATACCTGATGTGGTCCCACTTTATATTAGGTGGCCTTAACTACTATGTACTTGCATCAAAAAAAAAAATACAATGTACTTATTGTGTTCATATTGTATTACAAAACACAATATTGTGCAAAACACTGATATTGAGGTGGGATACAGGTAAAGTTAGGGACAGGTGTGGTGTATGGGTAAGTTTAAGGGTAGGGTTAGGTGTAAGAGAAGTGTCAACAGTGTAATTATAAATGTAACTACAGAAATTAATTACAGATGTAATTACATGCAGGTAATTTTTAAAATGTAAGTACAATGTAAAACATGTATGTACACAATAAGTCCATTGTATCAAATTATTCATTTAAATGTAAGTACATAGTAGTTAAGGCCACCTAATATAAAGTGGGTCCCCTGATGTAAATAATTCCTAATGCTTTGTATTTTTGTAAACTTGGCAGTCTGATTAACAGTACTTTAAAGATTACGTTTTTTTATTAACCTTAGAACTACCATGTTCTCATCAAAAACTGTCCCACAGCTTTAGCATTCCTAAACCTGACAAGCATAGAAATTCATGTTGGTCTATTCTGATCCTCAGGGAAAAGAAAGTACAGCGTGTGCAGCGTCCAGCTGGTGAGTCTGATCAGACGGCTCTCTTTCCCCCCTGCAGACCTCCCTAACAGCTCCCCAGCCTCCACAAACCACAGATTAGCTCCCATTCCACAATTAACTGGCAGGGGAGGGATGGGAAGAAATGATTTAAAACCTGCTGGCTTCTCTCCCGCTGGCCCTGTAGACACCACGCATTTACCACATGGTGAAATGAGAGCACGCTGCGCCTTCCTCCCTCTATGTCCTCCGATCGTCCTGGGTGGGTGGACCACCATCCTGCCACATTCTGTTTAATTACCCCTGGCCCCCTACGGTAATACCCAGACTACCCATTGGCACCCTCTTATTCACCCTGGTTTGTCTGGATACCCTCTGGAAAAATGAAATATTGTGTTGTGTGATGTCAACTTTGTCCCCTCAGAAATTATTTTGTCCGCTCAGCGATGAGGAGCTAATCTTTAATAGGTTAATATTCTTAAATCCACAGAGAACTTGGTTTCTATAACCCTATAAAGTTTTTTTTTCCTTCTACTCCTTGATTTAATATCTCTCACACTCTTTGGTACCAAAATTCTGCCTCAGCCGCCCTCATGACATACAGTGCACCCCATTATAAGGCTTTCCGCCATTTCCATGGGCAGCTAAATAAATCAGAGCTGTTGTTCTCCCCAGGAGAGCCTGTAACAATCCCGAAGCTGCCCGTCCGACCCACAACAGTCCAATTAGCAGTACTGGGTTGGTGCTGATCCAGCGGTCCCAGTTTGCTGCATGGCATTGAGGTCATGGGCAGCAACACTATGGGGACATGCAGGACAGATTTGAGAAACTTTCACCTCACAGCAAAGCGTCTTGAGTAAAATTCACTGGGTCTAGTCGACTTTAACTAGGGTTCAACAGAGGCTGCTAATTCAAAATATGTGATGATGAAATATGGCATGGTTGCTTTAAGGGTGTGTTCACACTTTGCATGTTTGGTTGCTATTAAAACAAACCATGGTGTGATTGCTCTGTTAGTGCGGTTCACTTGAATAAGTGTGAACGCTGCCATCTGAAGCCTGGTGTGCACCAAACCTGAACTACACCAGATTCGTTTGGAAGCGGACCGAGACCTATTTTTCAGCTGTCTCTGTCCTTTTCCAAGCGAATCTGGTGCAGAATCTGGTCTCGTCATAGTCATTGGCTGAGGCATCAGAACCACGTCTCCTCGCAGCAGATCTTCATTTGTGTGACAGAGGGATTCCTGCCTCTGTTGACTCCACACATTTTATAAGCTCTTCACAAGTTCTCAGCTGGTCAAAATACCATCATATGCAGGCTACGCACATACAACAAGCACATTTATTCCAGCACACAGCTTTGTTTTGGATGTTTAGATCTTTGTTTCCGTCTCAAAATAGGCAATCGACCAATCAGGTTGTGAACGTATCCCTATGCCTATAAATTCGGTATCTTTAGGTTCAGTGTTAAAAATGGCAATCTAAACACCAAGCGGACCAGGACTAAATGTTTTTGGGTTTTTTTTTACATGGACCAAACGAATCAAGCGAACCGAACTACAAGAGTGAACACACCCTAAATATGGTCTCAACACTGACTTTTTGTTTTTGGATTTGATTTAATCAAATTTCTTTGAAAGGAAAAGGTAAGTAAATAAAGAAGTAAAGAAGAGGTCTGATGACAGATGTTATATTAACTGAGAGGTATACACGTACTATATAGCCCGAAAGAGACATTCGCAATGATTTGTTTGCTCAGTTTATTTAAATAAAATAAGCTGAAACAACACAAATCTTTAGTGTTTTACTTAATTGCAATTTTTACTCAATTTTATTAAGTTAAATGAAATGAAATTTGTAAAATGTTAAGTTAACCTAAACCATTTGTGTTGGGACTACATGAATCATTTCTGTAGCAGTGTATTTCTAGTTCCCAGCATGCTTTGCATAGGGATGAATCAGGAGAGTAAATGTTGAAATTAAGTGCTGTTTGATGTGTTTTTTAGTAAAGGGAAAGACCTGTTAAAGTTTGATGTTATATCTGACATTTAAAAGTTGTGTTATGTTGTGTCAATTTTTGAGGTTACCATTATCCTGAAGTGCAGACCTTTTGGTTAGGCTATGCTGTTCTCAATGAGCTGTAACTGTGCTAATGACAGTAATGAGAAATGTTTTACTTGATCATTAAGTGTATGCTACAAATGTTACACTTAGCATGTGAACATGTGTTGCGTTGACTATTAGTTTTAATAGAAATAAAGAAAATAAATTTGTTTGACACAGTTCCCACAGTCTAAATATGGTCATCAGTTCTACCCCTCTTTATCTCTTTATGGTCTTGACTAAATGAATTTAAGGTCATACAACAAGATTACAACAAATCATTTCAGACCAGTTCGATTTTGTCGGAAAAACATAATTCAATTTTGTGGAAAAGTTTAATTAAGTTCGTTCAACAGCTTGTTTTTTTTTTTTTGAGTGTATAAATTATACAGTAAATCGATTTAGAAATAAAAAACAAACTGGATAAACAAATTGGAACATTTGTAAATTTAATGCAACATTTTTAATTTGTCTACTGCTTTTTACCTTTAGTTTCTCAAGTAAAAATATTAAGGGTGTTGATTTTTTTTTTTTTTTTTTTAAGTAGTAGTTTCAGGTTTGTTGACCACATTACAGTTGCAAATCAGTTCACCACATTCTTTTCAAATGGTTACAGAACAGACTGGATTGTTTCGAAAGATGATACAAGTAACACAAATAAATGAGGTAACCTGCTTGATGATGTGCCTGCATTACTCCCAAAGGTACAGTACATTTTCAATAATCAATGTTTGCTGTCAGTTATTGCTTATATAACACTTTTTATCTAGAGCTAGAAGAGGGAGGGGGTTTGGTTTGGTTGACCAGAATTGTAACCCATCTATACCACAGCTATGTATGTATCTCAGTTGATTTGTTTTGTTTAAGGGCCAGGGTCAATGTCTATGACATTGATTGATTATTTGGAGGTTCTTTCTTCTGTCAGCTCCTCCCTTTCTTGATTCAAGTGATAGTAAACTGTGTGAGTGTGTGGGTGTGTGAGAGCATTTGGTTGATGTGTGTGCTTGGCAGCCTGAAGACAGAATAGTGGTAATCCTTTTATTAAATGCTCAGATGGAAACAGATGACTTTTGCTCCCTCTGGGCTAATCTCCATCACCATGGCCAAATCATTAAACATGAGAGAGTAAGGGAGGGAGAGATGGAGAGAGACACATCTGAAGGTCAAATAAATCTATTCATGCAAAATATACATATATGCCGACAGTACAGTGCTAACACTTACAGACACACACCAATACGTAAAGCAGCCAGAGGCATCAGAATTCTTAGGAAGCAGTTGGTATATGAGCTACATTTCTCCTTGTACTATATTCTCATTATTCACTCTTATGATAATATAAGTGAGTCAGCCTAAGTACAGTAGTTATATCAATGAAATTAATTTGTAAGTTTCAGATCTAGTAGAAATAGGTAGTCAAGGTAATGTAAGGTGAGATTATAGCGCATTTCACAGACAATGGAAAGTGTTTTACAATGAACTAATTAGAAAGAGAGAGAGAAAAATGTAAAGCCAACTTTAAAAACATAAGAATAAATAAGAAATCAAAAGAATAAAAATGATTGCAATGTATTCACAATGTATTGGTCTAAGGTTACAGAGTGATAGAAAAAGTAGTAATATTATTTTAAAATTGATTCTAAATGTAACTGGAAGTGAGTATAAAGATGATATGCTCACAGCCTATTTACACATTGAGATACATTAATATGTGTGTGTGTGTGTGTGTTTGACTTTGAGAGTGATTAGGTAATTTTCTCCAATTTGATGAAGCAAAGAAGAATTACTTTACATGCATCACCTTTAACATGGCGTTCATTTGTTTTCGTCTCACAAGCACACTTGATTGGGCATTTATAATTGAAACCTTGAAACCTCACAAATACGACGTTAACGGTCACTAAAAATGCACAAATATTTCTTTGTGAGCTTCTTAATCAGCGCAACCATTTTAATAACTACACAGTTCTGTGATTAATATGGTGATCGTGGGATGCAGACTTTACAATCCGACATCATAAATCATCAAGAGCCCAATAAGACTTTATGCACCACATGTCGCAAAGAATACATTTAGATATTATCTGAACAAGATAAGGGAGGATAAAGAAGAGTGGATAAAGATAAAGGATAAAGAAAAAATTCTAATCTACCACTAATCTAATTCTACAGAGAATACAATGACATATTTCATTTAAGAAAATAAGCAAACACAACAGGGCTCAGTAAGAGGAATAACTGATGCAATTAGTAAAGAGATGTTTTGCTAATTAAATTTGCCTCACAAATCAAAAGGGGGTAGAGAAAGGGAATATGACGACACATGAAGCCTGTTTAGCTGAGCTTATAGTCAAATGGAACAGATGCTTAGAAACCTTTCCTTCCTCTCTTATTCTTTCTCGTGCAAACACAGACACAATATATGACATCTCTTCATTTACTGCTAAAAACTGATAGCGGTCAGATAAGTATGATTTAAAACATGCCAATGCAATTCCACTAATGCCAACATAATTTTCGAGTCTATTCAGAAGAATGTTGTGGCCGATAGTATCGAATACAGCACTAAGATCGAGTAACACTAATAGCGAGATCAGATGATATGAGCAAATCATTTGTAACTCTAATGAGAGCAGTCTCAGTACTATGATACGGTCTAAATCCTGACTGGAAATCCTCACAGATACCATTTCCTTCTAAAAAAAAAGAGCATAGTTGTGAAGACACTGCCTTTTCTAGTATTTTTGACAGAAAGGGTAGATTTGAGATTGGCCTGTAATTTACTAATTCTGTAGGATCAAGTTAAAAGTTTTCTGTACATATCCTAATGACAAAGATGAATTAATGATATTAAGAAGAGGATCTATGACCTCTGGAAGCATCTCTTTTAGTAGCTTAGTCGGTATAGGGTCGAGCATACATGTTGTTGATTTAGATGAGAGAGAGAGAGTCAATAGTTTCTGTTGCAACATCGAGTTCCTCTAGGCTATCTGGGATGCTGAGGAGATGGAACTGATGAGGAATATTATTTACAAAGCAATCTTTAGTGGCAGTGGTGATAGTCCTGCCATATTTGAAACGAGGGGACGGCTTTGCAGCCTTTGCTAAATTAAGTATACACAATATTAGGTAATGATTTGAGATGTCATCGCTCAGCTGCAGAATTTCAACGGTATCAACATTTATTCCATGTGACAATATTAAGTCTAAAGTATGGTTACTACGATGAGTGGGTCCTGATACGTGTTGCCTAACTCCAATAGAGTTTAGAATGTCTCTAAATGCCAATCCCAATGCGTCTTTTTCATTGTCTACATGGATATTAAAATCACCAACAATTAGGACTTTATCTGCAGCCAGTACTAACTCTGATAGAAAATCAGCAAATTCTTTGGTAACTAACTGCATCTTCCAATTACCTTTTGAGGCATATCAATTAACTTCTAAGCACATATTTTTCAAAATACACAATGCAGTTATGTTGTTTAAAATAAAATAGATATAAGAAAGAAGGTTTCCACCTAGATTTGAACAACTGGATTTAGTTAATCTAATAAGAATCTCATATTAAAACAGCAGTGTAGACTTGTGCAACTGGACTCAGTTTGACACATTGAAGCATCCAGCTCCAAGATAAATTTTTGAAATACCTCAAAGGTATACTTTAGATGCCTGGGATAATAGAGATTCAGTGCATAGGTCAAACCAAGGAGGACACAGAAAGTGCTGCGAACATCGTCAAGGCCTTTAAGAACTTTCACGCCCTTGATAACGATTCCAGTGTCCTTTGGACTGTCACTTGAAGCTCCTGTCCTGATCACAATATATGCCATTTAACTCCTATCCGTTCTTCACTGTCCTGCAATATTAAACAGCAGTGAGACTCAAAACCTTAGAAAAATTGATCAAAAGAGAAAATCTGAGTTTGAGCAGTGTTGTAAGATACAAATAAAGTCCAATCAATGATATTATGGCCTCTTGGGGAAGTAACCAACAATAATTTTGATTTAAATCTGGTGTATTGAAATTAAGATTACATACGTTGAATTCGTTGATGAGATCTCCTGCATGTTCCCCAAGGAATTCTACCATGCAGCGGATGACCACCTCTCTCATCATATCAACAGAACACCGCTCATCCTAAAAATAATTTAAAAAATAATGAATTAATGATATCTCCTCCTCGTAGAGGTTTCTTTAATTTAGTGGTGTAAAATAGCAATACCTTGACATATGTGTGCAGAGAGCAGTCCACGTTTTAAATGAGCATGGACAATCCAAATGAAGATGCACCAATGAGGTTCCAGATGCCCACTGTTGCAATTTGTAATGTTGTAAGATGCTCCATTTCATTGCACCTATTAAAAAAGACATGAGTACATTTCACATTTTAACACATTTCATATATATATACTGTATATTTTCCTTATACAATGCTTATTTTCATAGCCCAAAAATGCTGGGTCGTGCTGCATTCCACCTGAGGGTGCTTGCCATATCACAGTTTTAAAGGGGTCATGAACTGGCTTCTTTTTTTTTTTAAATGTATACTGTTGTCTAAGCATAACTTATGACGTTTGCGTGGTTTTTACATTAAAAAAGAATAGGCTATTTTCTACCCTGGTTTTGAGCCTATCTCGGTTTTTATGGGCGTGCCACATTGAAGACTTGGAAGTAAATGCCCACTGCTATGATTGGATAACAGTTTTGCATATTATAATGAGCTTCGGCTCCCCCGTCAGTACACGTGAGGAATTATTTTAAAGCGTGTGGGAAAACGGCAGCCGGGATGATTCGCCCACAGGGTTTGCAAAATGTCCTTATCAAACAAACACAATGATTTATCTCTCATCCACCCGCGAAATAATTACAATGTTATTTTTTGTTACTTACTTTTATTACGATTGGTGGATATAACCATGAACCGTGCATCACTAACACACACGCACTCACAAGCCTCACTGCAGACTCAGACAAATCAGCATGATCAAAACCTCTGATCACAAATCGCAGCACAATGAACCAACAACACCTCAAGTAAAGGTTTCTCCAGCCTGTGACAGTGTGCTAAGTTATGTTCAGTTAGACACGTAATCAATAGATATCAAACGATCTGTAACAATGCAATACTATCACATATAAAAAACATTTTTTACTCACATTAGTGTGTTGCTTCATTCATTCATGTAATCTCATCCTGTCTGCAAATCTCTTGTTTACAAATGAATCCGTGGTGAAATGAAGGAACAAACGTGCAATGTCTTACCCACGTGAGCTGGATATTCATTAAAAATAAAGTTCATCCATGCATTCATAATATTGGAATCCGAATTAAGCTTATGCAGCATGTGTATTGCTTGGAAGTTCGATCCGGTTTAGCGGTGGGCGGGGCTACAGAATCGGGTGTTGTTCTTCTTCGGTTAAGGCGGTGTTTCACAACACTCTGACGTCACATCTTGGCACATTCTGAGATCGTTCGTTTGCTGGGCCTGGTGTCAATAAAAGCTTTTCTTTGACTAACAAAGTTTTTCAGCTCTGAAACATTTATATATCAAAGGCTGAATGAAAAGTTGATTTCTCAATTCATGACCCCTTTAAACCCAGAGTTCTACTACAGCCTAGCAAATAAACTAAACTAACAAACCTGTTCAAGAGTGTTCAAGAGTGGCTTGACACAAGGAATGCGTCAGCTGAAACCCATGTCTTGCATACGTCTGTGCGTAGTGGTTCTTGAAGCACTGACTCCAGCTGCAGTCCACTCTTTGTGAATCTCCCCCACATTTTTGAATGGGTTTTGTTTCACAATCCTCTCCAGAGTGTGGTTATCCCTATTGCTTGTACACTTTTTTTCTACCACATCTTTTCCTTCCCTTCGCCTCTCTATTAATGTGCTTGGACACAGAGCTCTGTGAACAGCCAGCCTATTTTGCAATGGCCTTTTGTGTCTTGCCCTCCTTGTGCAAGGTGTTAATGGTCATTTTTTGGACAACTGTCAAGTCAGCAGTCTTCCCCATGATTGTGTAGCCTACCGAATTAGACTGACAGACCATTTAAAGGCCTTTGCAGGTGTTTTGAGTTAATTAGCTGATTAGAGTGTGGCACCAGGTGTCTTCAATATTGAACCTTTTCACAATATTCTAATTTTCTGAGATACTGAATTTGAGATTTTCCTTAGTTGTCAGGTATAATCATCAAAATTAAAAGAAATAAACATTTGAAATATATCAGTCTGTGTGTAATGAATGAATATAACATACAAGTTTCACTTTTTGAATGGAATTAGTGGAATTAGTAAATCAACTTTTTGATGATATTCTAATTATATGACCAGCACCTGTACATTCAAAGGAAAGCCCTTGGCTTCAGTTGCAGAAGGCAAGGGATAACATTAGTGTTGAAGTTCTCAGAGGAAATATATTGACACTATGCCAGAGAGATGTGCTGCTGTAATTGCTGCAAAAGGTGGCCATACAAAATATTAAAGTTAAAAGTGGATAAAAACAGTACGACTCACTTCATCTGATATTTGATGGTCAGAGCAACCATCTGCATGCTTCATGAACATTATGAAATGAAATCATGTTTTGGAGGCGAAAAAAGGTCAATAACTTCAGATATGTCAGGTGTTCAAATAATTTTGGCCTCCACTGTATATTAAAGAGACCAAATAGGTTAAAAAATAGATATCAACATACTTCCCCTTTTTTTATATATATATACATAAATCTGAACATTGGATAAAGCCTGGTCCATAAATCTAGTTTAATTTTGTTAAAATATTAGAGTCAAAGGTTTTTACAGAGGGGGTTGTTGGATCAGTCAACAGCCAGAAAAAAAAAAAAAAAAAAAATACAAATCACCATGTATTTAGAAGTAAAATGAATCAGGCAAATAATATGAACTAACTCCTCTGTAAAAACCTTCAGAATAGACAGGAATAAAACGAATATTTGGTGTATGTAAATGCTACCAAAGTGGATATTTCTGGCTTAGTGCATGAGAAAAATAAATATTTTGAGAAAACAACCTTTAAAACATGTATTAAAATGTACAGGTGTGAATTTAAATCTAGGTGTAAATATAGGATAAAGGAGGGTGGAAACCGGTTAACTGAGGCTCTTTAAGTGACATGATTTATCATAATTTATCTGAATATTGGTATAAATCAAAGTATGGCATTTTGGGCCAGATTTACTAAAAGCTTGCGCCGGCACAAACCCTCTTTTGCTGTTAAAAAAGCTACTGTAAGGATTTACTAAAGACACGCAGTGATAAATTAGCGCTGAAAAGGCATGGACAGTTATTTTTGCGGTTGACCTTATTGCATATGCATTTGTAAGAGTTTCCCTTTCAGATGCAACATTAATGGGAGGAGAGTATTTAAATGAAAATCAATTTACGTTAATTTGCGCTGCTTTTGGTAGATTGCGTTGGTAAATATGGAAATGATCCGGCTGCGTCTGTGTTCTTTCATTTGTGCGTTGTCAGTGTCCACTATCATTGGCGCTTTTTTGGAATTGCGCTCTCATGCTAATTTGCCCTGTTTAGTAAATCTAATAGTGTGTATTTGTCAAAGTCCTCATGCTTGAGGTCAAAGAGATCCATATTGAAAGTTTTAGAACAACTTGCATAGGGTTTAGGGTAAATCAATATATTTAAATACAGTAAACCATTATGTATATGAGAGGTCCTCACTAAGTTAATGGGTTGATGGATGGAAGCGATCTTAAGACTCTTCAATTTCAAGTCTAACATGAAGAAAAGTAATTGTGTGTGTGTGTGTGTCAGTCAGTCAGAGTCAGGCTGTTCTCTGCTGGCCATGATCCAAGAGTGGTGGCCAAGAAGAAGTCCTCTCATCTGGGTAAGTGCTGCTGGCCAATGAGTGTGTGTGTGTGTGGATGCATCTTCAGAATTATCCAGACGGGACACGCAGGTGTGACAGCTCCAAACCTAGTGGTTTGGTATGTGAGAAACAGCTCGATCCACACCTCTGTGTCATGATGTGAATTTGTCCTTTGCAATATTGATGGTGTATCTAAGTGCCAACGTGTGTGTGTGTGTGTGTGTGTCTTTCTGTGTGATGTGATTTTTTTCATTTGTGTGTATATAATCAAAGTTTGTGTTGTGTGATCTCTGTTGTATGTTATCATGTGCTTGTTTTACATAATTTCTGTGTAATTGTGTAAATATGTTGTTCTGTATTTTGGAGTGCAATGATGAGATTCAGTGCCAATACTGGAAAAAAAATGGTGTAGAAGCAATTTTCACTCATAAATTGCTAGTAAATTTCACAAACAGTTATCAACAGCAAGTAACAAATTGAATTAAAACATGACAATAATGATGAAACAATGAAATGGTATTTTCTTGTAAAGATTTACAGTGAGTGTCATGGTTGCTGTGTAGTTTATTCTGAAGAACGAAGCGTAACGCAGAATGAACGATCAAAGGATACTTTGATGAACACAGAGAACGAGAAACACTACACATTTGCCATTAACGTTAACTACACTGAACAGAGAACAACAAGAACAAAGGACTTATATACACGTATATACACACAAGGATAATCAATGGAACAAGAAACAGGTTTATAACTCAATTAGAAACTATGGCAACAAACTAGAAACAAGAACTCAGGTACAAAGGAACAGGGAAAACCATAAAAACTAAACTAAACAGGAAATGATCATTACAGTAATTTCCACCAACACCACACCCACCACCACCACCCCCGTTCTCGTGCTGTAACAAGGCCCACTGCGGAACCGATGGAGAGAGGTCTCAGGAAGGAGTCAGGAACCCGGCCGACAGAGGTGGAGATTTGAAAGGTGGAGACCCAGGTGGAGCAGAGGAGACGAGGAACCAGGGTGACACCGAAGGCCTGGAGGGCTAAGGCAAATCCACAGGCACACGTGACCGAGGTGGAATCTGTGGGACTGAGGACAATGGCAGAAACGGAGGGAAGGAGGAGCCTGGCATAACCAGAGAGGTGGAGGGTTGAGGCAAAGCTAGAGATCTGGAAGTCAGAAGCAGAGCCAGAGGGACGAGGGACGATGGGTCTCCAATCCATTGAATTCCACTAATATGCCCTCGGTGACGGACTTTGGTGCCGGCTAGCGCACCTGGTTAGACTCCGCGATGGGCTAAGAAATTGGCATTTGCTCTGGCTTCATGGCTGATGGTCCTTTGTGGGTGTGGCTGAAGGTCTACTGGCAATGTCCTCCTTCACGGGGCTGGCGGAAAACGGGAATCCACACTGAACCAGCACCTGCTCCATATATATGACGAAGCTCCTTCAAGGACCTCAGGTGTGCCTTGGACCGCTTGTTGATGCTGGAGTGGGAAATGATGCAGAGCGAGCTGTTGGGATAATGGGTGAGGCACGCCAGATCCATCGTGTGGCTCTCGAGGGAATGATCCTCCTGTTCCAAAAGGAGGACACGAATAGCAGGTATCAATTTTTCTTGATTTTTAATCCTTTCTTTATGTTTGGTGTTTTGTTGTGTAGTATAATCCAACAATTAAAGATGCTTGACACAGAATACTTAAAACAAAGAGACTTGAATGACACACAAAAAATATGCAGCAGAAGCTCTAAACTCAAAAAAAATATAGTTTATATTTATATATATATATATATATATATATATATATATATATATATATATATATATTTTTTTTTTTTTTTTTTTTTTTTTTTTTTATATATATATATATATATATATATATATCAAGCCAAGAACAATGAGAACAGAATCCTTATATACACACAAGTATAATGAACGGAACAAGAAACAGGTGCGTAACTCAATGAGAAACTATGGCAACAAACTAAAAACGAGAACAGGAACAAGGATAACCATAAAAACAAAAATAAAAAGAACATGATCATTACATTGAGGTATTGATTTAAAGATGAAAAACATGAAATAGTTTGACAAAAAATGTCATCAATATTCTTCGAGAAGAGAAAGACTACATTGTGAATGTTTTCCTGTAATTTCTTTTTTTAGAAGTAAACTAGCATATTGATGATCTATAATTTAATATTTGGACAAAATATTATATATAACCCCTAGTGTGTGTGTGTGTGTGTGTGTGTGTGTGTGTGTGTGTGTGTGTGTGTGTGTGTGCGCGTGCGTGTAAATCCTCTTTCCAAATCTCATCAGAGTGAATCAGTAGTCTCTCCCGGGACAGGGCTCAGGCTGATCCCAGGCTCAGCTGGCCTCTCTGGGCTTCATCTCTCAAGCAGGTGTCCTCATGTGCTGAAGCCTGTTCTCATCAGCCTCTCACAAACTAAAGGATTCAGAGAAACCTGCAAGACCTCAGGGGAAGACTCAGGAAACTGCCTGGGAGAGACTTTTTCACTGTATATTGGGTAGACATAAAGTTTTCTGAAAACTTTGCAAGTCTGTGCAATCGTATGTCAAAGGTAAGATCATTCTGTTTCTTACTGGATAGAATTTTGAAGACCTGTCCATTAAATGCCTATGTATAGGGACACTATATCTCAGTGAAAAAAGTGATTTTTCTTTTTCAAATATGTTATTAATTTGATGAATTTAAATGTCTGTTTATTTTATGACCATGTAATGTATTTATTTATATAAAATGCAAGAATCATATATGTTACAATTAAATAAAAAAGTAAAATTATTAATTATTATTATTATTAAATGATTCAGTTATAGTCCTTAATACAGTGAATCCAAAAGTTTTAACAGAAATTATAAAGTTAAAAAATGTTGGGTCAGTTTTTAAGAAATTAATAGTTTTATTCAAAAGTGGCATTTAATACGTTTTTTGTTTTTTATTTTGTATGTACTTTTTAATTTTTTGTTACAAATACATCATTTTAGAATGATTTCTGAATTGTGATCCTTTCATGTGACCCTGCTGAAAATTCAGCTTTGCCATCACAGGAATGCATTACATAAAACTGGTTTAAATAAGAAAACAGCTGTTTTAAATTGTAATCATATTTCACAATATTGCTGTTTTTACTATATTTTTTATAAAATAAATGCAGCCTTGGTAAACATAAGGGACTATGTAGCTGACACTTTAATCCAAAGCATCTGTATTAAAACAGCAATTTCTCTGTTTTAGTCCACTAGTTGAGAAATATTAATTTAACTGTTAACTCTTTGAATTGGAGTTAGCCTGGAGTGGAGTGGCAGAGCAGGACTGTTAGGAATTGTGTTATGGTATTCGGGATGCCGAGGTGTTCTGTCAGGCCTGTGTTGCTCTAGTTTAATGAATGTTGTGGTGAACCGCTCTGCTTTGCCCACTCAACCACACAGTCATCACACACTACTGTTGGCATTAGCCTGCTAGCGTTCCAAACTGAGCTCCATAATTATGTGTGAATGTTTGAGTGTTTATTTGTGTCACAACCAGGCCCACATAGACTAGAAAGAATTGTAGAATTTAAACACCTGATATTCACAGTTTTACACTTCCTCCAACCCTTATGTGTTTGTTTTTTAAATATTTGGACATACTTGACTAATGCTTTCTGTAATAAGTGTGTTTATAGCTTAATTTAATACATTTTTAAAACCTTTTACAGTCAAAGCCAGTGCAGAAAATGCTGAAAAGTGCACAAATTCTGTCTAGGTCTGCTCATAATTGTCTGAGTTATAATAAGCGTCTGACTAAGAAGTTGTTACAGCCTCTCAATATGCCTTTAACTCTGTTCCAACCCCCAGTGAGCTGTTTACTGTTATTTAAGGCAGCAATATACACAAAATGGAGCCTCATAAGTAAATTATATGAAATACCCTTTGTCAATTGCACACACACACACATACACCGCATAATAGCAATCTCCATATGAAGTGCATGAGAGACTCAACTAACACTCACATCTGATAAAATCATGCTGGCCCGTGTGGTCCAATCAAACAGACGAGCTACTGTAGCTCAAATTGCTCAAGAAGTTAATGCTGGTTCTGGCTGAAAGGTGTCAGAATACGCAGTGCATCGCAGTTTGTTGCGTATGGGGCCAACAGTGGGCATGTGAGCACCAGACCTGGACCACCGAGCAATGGAAGAAGGTGGCCTGGTCTGATGAATCACGTTTTCTTTTACATCACGTGGATGGCTGGGTGCGTGTGCGTCGCTTACCTGGGGACCACATAGCACCAGGATGCACTATGGGAAGAAGGCAAGCTGGTGAAGGCAGTGTGATGCTTTGGGCAATGTTCTGCTGGGAAACCTTGAGTCCTGCCATCCATGTGGATGTTACTTTGACACGTACCACCTACCTAAGCATTGTTGCAGACCATGTACATCCTTTCATGGAAACGGTATTCCCTGGAGGCTGTGGCCTGTTTCAGCAGGATAATGCGCCCTGCCACAAAGCAAAAATGCTTCAGGAATGGTTTGAGGAGCGCAAAGAGTTTGAGGTGTTGACTTGGCCTCCAAATTCCCCAGATCTCAATCCAATCGAGCATCTGTGGGATGTGTTGAACAAACAAGTCCGATCCATGGTGGCCCCACCTCGCAACTTACAGGACATAAAGGATCTGCTGCTAACATCATGGTGCCAGATACCACAGCACACCTTCAGGGGTCTAGTTGAGTCCATGCTTTGATGGGTCAGGGCTGTTTTGGCAACAAAAGGGGGACCAAAACAATATTAGGTGTTATGCCTGATCGGCGTGTGTATATATATATATATATATAAGCATTAAAAAAATCTCACAGACCATAAACTTTTGAATGATAGTGACAATTTCTCTTTACTCCATTTTAATTCTTGGACAAAGTGGTTTGTTCTTAGTTAGAAATGTGTATTATTGATGTTGAGCTCTAATGCCCGAATGATAGCTTTACAGTACACCAGGAATGTGATTATGTGCCTAAAAATGTTGTCTAGGTGGGAAGCTCACTAGATTTTGGAACAGATTTTATGTTTTTATCCCTCAGACCTGCACTTTTTGTGTGGGTTAGAATGCAGTTGTTTTTCTACATTTTCTTTCTTTTTTTCTCACAAAACACACATTGAGCTTGAGCTGGAAAACGCTAAATGAGATTGATCTTTACCCAGGTCATAAAATCCACTTTTACACCGTTATATTTGAAATGGTCAACTTGCAATAGCTTATTTTCTCCTCCACTTGTGTGAATTTCTGCGTGATTTACTGTATAAAGCAACTAGACGAGATCTCTTCAAGATTCCCATAAACCTGCCACTATGGTGGCTAATCTCCTTTGTTGTGGATGTTAATGAGAGCGTGTAGGCTGATGAACTTGCATACACTGCTACCACCCCCCCCCCCCCCCCCCTCTTTCTGTGAGCCACCTCCTTCTGATGCTGCTGTGGCAACCGTATCTAGGGACAGGACAGCAGTGTTGCCTGGACTTCTTCTGAGTTAGTCATGCCAAAGCTGACAGTTTTTAGGAACACACATACACATGTACACACACACACACACACACACACAAATGCTCTGGCTATGTAAGAGCCCATCTGGCCTGATGTATGACAATACACCAGGATGACTACAGCTCGCTGTGTGACTCACGCTTAGTCTGGGAAAATACACAAGTATTTTCAACCATGAAATAGACATTGGAAATCTCCATTTTGATGAAGAATCGTGCAGTTTTTTCTTGTTTTATGAAAAGGATGGAACATTCAGAAGCCATAACCTTTCTCTAACAGGCACACAAAGCTCTCTCTTCATAGTCAAACCCGAGCATGACCTTTTTAAAAATAAACTTGATTCAAAGATCTTGAGAGATTCCTCAATGTTAGTCAGTGCCAGGAAGACCATAATCTGTCGAAGCTTTTATTCGGCTCCGTCTCCCTCTCTCTCTCATTGTATAGCAGAGGCTTGTCTCTGGTATCACGCTTCCATATTCATCTCATTTCATTTGCACTGTGGGTCAGATGGCTTTAATTTCACTGACTGCACCCTGGCTGGCCAAAACACTGATGCAATAATGTGGCAACAATAGAAAGCTGCGCATGCCGTGGGGAGCTGTGCTGGACAGGCTCTGTTTTGGCATCCCATTATTTTAGGTTTGATTTGTTTGGTGGGTTTGCATCCACAGTGCGTCTCCATAGATTTGTTCTTTGACCATTCTTGCTGCTCCCCTATCTAGACTCTCAGCTTAGCCATAAAAAAATCTAAACTTTCTCAGTAAAAAGATAACTTTTATTACCTAAATTAACAAACAGTTTTGCCTTAATATATTATATTTAGAATTATATGTAGCATATAGACTATTTGGTCAATTTTAAGTATTAACTACGACTTTTGCTTCAATGAACACCTAATTACTGCTTATTAATAGTTAGTAAGTTAGTTGTTAATCTATCTATCTATCTATCTCACTGTAAAAAGCAATCAGTTGACTTAACAAGTCTTAACTTAAAAAAGTGAGGAAACCCGTTGCCTTAAAATTAAGTAAATAAATGGAAAATTATGTGGAATTGTCCTTATATAACTTATTTTTTTTCAATTACGCATGAAGTTTGTTACTAAATAACTTTAAGGCAACGGGTTTCCTCACTTTTTTAAGTTAAGTCAACTGACAACTTTTTACAGTCTATCTATCTATCTATCTATCTATCTATCTATCTATCTATCTATCTTTTGGGAAAAAAAGGAAAGGAACGCCAAATACCCCATACGCATTATACCAAATGAATGTTCATGCGACAGCATTTCAGCATATCATGGTTATTTTAAATGTCTGTTATACAATTTGTAGCCCATTTGTGCTTGTTAATGTCATAGGCTGTTAGAAAGGCCCTACCTGTGTCGTATTTCGATTTCTGTATCCATACACTCATATACCCAGACACAACACACACACACATACACACACACACACACACACACACACACACACACACACACACACACACACACACACGGTGAGGCAACAGCACTGTAACAATACTGTCCTGAGCTAACCCTCAGCTGAAACCCAAGAAACCACACTGCCACCTGCTGGAGGACTGTTTTTTTTTATCACTAGAACACATTTCTCAATACTTAGGTCACTTTTTTCAAAACTCCTCACACAGTTCTCCTAATTAACTTTCAATTTGGCACAGCAGTTAATTTCATTTCACACATACTAAAACTACCAAAACACTTCATACATGTCTCATCTATAATACTAGCAAATATTGTCACCAAACACACTTTGTCACTCATAAAACAGGTAGCATTACACAGTGTTTTCTTTTGTAAAATTGCTGTACAAAACAAGAATGATACTCTCTATTGTTGTATGTTATACGGTCCATGTTTACATTACAGTACAAAATTATTCCTACGTTTCCCCCTTTTGTAATGGTAATTAAAAAGACTAAGACTTGTGTAGGTGTTAAGCTACATCTAAATAGGTTAGATAGCATTTAATTTTTTTAGATTTAGAATTTATTTCAATGTGATATTACTGTAGAAATGTTCTTATTCAGTCTTGTATTATGTTAGGTTTTGAACCCACAAAGTTTTTATTTTTAATTAAATTTTTTTTAGATTTAGAATATATTTTAATTAGTGCTGTCAAATCGATTAATCACATTCAAAATAAAAGTTAATGTTTACATAATATATTTGTGTGCACTGTGTATAATTATTATGTGTATATATTTATGGAATATTTGCATGTATATATGTGTATATATATTTATATTATATATAAATATAAATATTTTATATATAAATATAAAAATAAATTCTTAACTATATACATGCATGTGTGTGTATTTATATACACATAATAACTATACACAGTACACACACATATATTATGTAAACATGAACTTTTATTTTGGATGCGATTAATCGATTTGACAGCACTAATTAAAATATGATATTACTGTAGAAATGTAGCAGTTTTGTATTATGTTAGGTTTTGAACTTATATTTGCGTAACTGTTTTGAAAGAAGCATGTAAATGTTCAAATTGCCCTGTACTTACATTGAGTTTTAGCGCTGATTGTGTTTGATTGAGAAAAGAATTCTTGCAATTTGCAAAAATTGAATGCATTTTGTGCCCAAGCAATGATAAATGATCTACATTTGAGCCCATATAGACTGCTGCTGTGCTCACTGAAGAGATTTTAAAAAGTGACTAAAGTATTGAGAAATGTGTCCTATATGGATTGTAAAAAAAGTGTAAATGGCCATTAACTGTTGTTTACTACAAAATGGGATGGAAATCCCAGGTAACATGTTGGAGGTAACAACATGCCATATGTGCTGATAGTATTTTGCCATTCAAGACATTATATTTATTATAAGAGTGTTTAGAACAAGTGTTCATCACCAGCCCAGCAAGCACAAAATAGATCAAACCATCTGTTGAGATTTTTTCCCCCTCCTATTTTGGCCCTATTACTATTAATTGTATAAAGTTCAGCCAGTCTAAAAGACAAACACACAGCATGTTAATGAGGTACACTGTGGGCAAACCCACCTCCAACTGACCTACTTTGTGTATCCAGGCGGACAAAATCATCAACAACTTTTTGGTGATGTTATTTATTTACTGCTTCTTTCGTATTATTCCTTTCTTTTTTAATCAAATTTTATTTTTTTAGGGAGAATTGCTGGAAAGCAAGACTCATTACAGATATATGGCCTTAGTCCAGCGATACCCGCCCACTCCTGCCAGTCATGATTTGCATGGTTCTGATTGGCTGATTGTGCTCATCAGTTGCAGATGGGAGCTTACTGCCTTCATCAAGGGAGGAATATAAGCAGCCCAAATCGCCTTAGCTCTTTTTAGAAGAACATTGGGTGGCTTGAGTGTCTGGTAATTGTGTTTCTTGTAATGAGATGGATGGGAGAGGGTGAATGAGATGAACACAGAATAAATGAATAGAGGGTGAGAAAGAGAGATGAATAGCTCTTTGGACAGACAGGTGTGGTGTTTCTGGGGAAGGATGAACACAAACACCACAGAATTATACAGGCCATCAGAAAGACTAAAGCTGAAACCATTGGTGTCCTGGCTTCAACCAGGCCCAAGGTCCAGGGGCCTCAAGATGACTTAAAATGATAAAACAAGTATTAAAATAAGCTAAAACAGCTAAAAATCTACATATTTATTATTTTAATTCACTGCCCAACAACTGTCATTACCCTTTCAGAACGATATGAGGAAGCCTAATTTTAAAATTGTGGCTTTCTAGATCCGAAAAAAGGTAGAACTTTCAGTAAAACTTTACAATAATTTGTTAACATTTTACAGTATTTATGAATCTTTGTTACCATTCATAAATATTCAACTAATCATTGTTAGATAATGCTAGTAAAAGATAGTAAGATTAATAAATGCTTCATAAATATATATTTTTTTTATGTAACTAATGTTAACAAATGGAACCTTGTTGTAAAGTGTTACCAGAATTGCTATTTGTGAGTAAAATTGTGAGTAATTCATTGAAAAGTAAAATTTACTTCTTTTTTTTTTGTGCAAGTTTTTGCACACATTTTTTTAAGTACATTTCACATGCGAAATTAAGAAAATGACTTAACTAAGTAAAATTAACAAAGAAAATAAATAATTTTAACTTGGCCAGTAAAAGGTTGAGTAATTTCTACTTGGTTGAAGTTTCCTTTGCAATACTTTTTACTCAAATAATATAACACTGAATTAAACCACGCTTAGGAACATCTAAGTAAATAATACAGTAGATATTGCATAGACACCATATCTATATAATAGAAAAAAAGTGTCATGTGAACACAAAAACCTAAATACTTGGTACACAATACACAATGACGGTAACATTCGATCGTTTTTCAGTATAAATGTGTCATTTTGAGTATGAACTCCAAATGTCACAAAATGGCAAGTTACTAAACCTAACAACAAAATCAATGGTAAATACAACTGGAAAACAGCAAAAAAATCAATCTTATTAATTATTCAAGCCCCAGTGCATGATGGGAACACCAGTATCAGAAAAGTTGAGTAGTATTACTTAATTTTATAATGTTAGTCTTCATTTATACAAGCTTGAATTTAGTACTAATATAGAATTTACTTTTTTTCTTGCCTGAACTAACTTTTTCATGTAGAAATTGCATTTGTTTTTTCTGTAGTATTTACTTCACCACAAAATATTTTTTATCAGTGTTACACACACACACACACACACACACATACACATCCCTCTCAGGTTGCAATACAACACATACTTCCTACCAGAATAAAAAATGGAGGTCTATGATACCATTGGCATTTGAATTTGTAATAACCAATTATGATGTTTCAAATTTGAATGTGTAGAATTTAGTCTGTTCCTCATGCAAAGCTTCCATGTGACTTTAGAAGACTTCAAATATCATATGGGCCACTTTTTATGGTCCTTTA
Organism: Rhinogobio ventralis; assembly: GCA_039654625.1. Taxonomy (NCBI): domain Eukaryota; kingdom Metazoa; phylum Chordata; class Actinopteri; order Cypriniformes; family Gobionidae; genus Rhinogobio; species Rhinogobio ventralis. The sequence goes on along the minus strand of CM077195.1, from coordinate 13,155,306 downwards.
ACAGTGCTCTTTGGCATTTTTAGAGCTTGACAGCCCCTATTTATTGAATGGAAAGAGCAGCACTATTGGAACAACATGACGGTGAGTAAATGATGACAGAACTTTAATTCAATTGTGAACTCTTTAACATACAACTGATGTGTTGTGACTGTTCTCTGTTTCCTTTTTCACAGTGTTGCCACGCAATTGTTCAGACAATGCATCTCAGAGACACACATTTCTTCCTATTTGGTGAGGTGTGATTATGTGGTCTTTGGGCATCTAAAAGACATTTCTTCAAAAGCGCTATGACACTGTTTCTGCTTTGGGTCAGTGCATCAAGCCACATGGGTGGCCTATGCTCCATACTCCACCGCACAGGAAAATATAGATGAGCGAGTGGTGGGGACGGAAATAAATTGAGCAAGAGAGAGAGAGAGAGATCAGTCCTAATTAAAACAGACTTGTTTAAAAAAACGAATCTTTGAGAGGTGTTATTGCGGTTAATGAGCAGGAGGAGAGCTGCCCACATCTAATGACCAATGATGCCCCTTTCCACACAACGCAGGAAAACACTGACATTTGCCTTCCTTTCTCACACTTCATCACTCACTAGAACATCAGTCAGTCACTCACACACAATGCCTCGCTCGCTTTCTCGCAAACACTCTCACAGTAATGATGATAAATGGTAGAGAACATTTACCTGACATCCACCATCTAAAGGTCCAAACCTCAGCAAGTTTAGAGAGATGACTAGGTTTTTTTATTATCTGAAGAAAATTTTGAGTGGTGCTTACGTGTACAAAAAAACAAGTGTTTTTCATAAAAGTTGAGTAGTTTTACTTAATTTTATAACATTGATATTTATGCTTTAATTTCTACAAGCTTGAATTGAGTACTAATATAGAATTTACTTAGTTTTTTTTGTTGTTGCCGGAACTAACTTTTTCATGAAGAAATTACATTTGTTTTTTCTGTAGTATTTACTTCACCACAGTGTTAAACACACACACACATACACACCCCTCTCAGGTTGGAATAAAACATACTTTATTAAAAAAAAAATTCACCAGAATAAAAATTTGACACTTGGGTATGTTTGGGTGTTGTGGGTGGTTGCTAGAGTATTGTATTTGGTTGCTAGGGTGTTTTGAATGGTTGTTAGGTTGTTGCTAAGTGGTTGATTACAGGCCCAAGGCAAAAAAGCCTACTTCCAACCTTGACGATTGTTGAAATGTGTAAGTTCGATCATTTATTGGGTTTTTTTCACTATACAGAAAGAGCCACTATAAAATTCCTCAAAATCTCAAATGACAAAATAAGTGTGTTTTCCTAAAGAAAAATATAGAGAAACAGAAACATGATTGATGGTTAATGACTAGTGATTAATGGGGCATATTCAGTCTGTTATCTTCTCAATACCTTTGCCAAATTCTGAAACTAAACAAATATTTAATCATTCATTATTAATTTCATTTAGTTTTATTATATTCAGGCTTTAGTCACAACTAAATCGATATGTATGTCGAAACAAATAGTCTAATGCACCAATGCATATTAATAAATCAACCAAAAATCCAATTCAATATGCACACAGATAGTAGTATTTGGAAAATCAGTCATAATGCTAGATTTTGTTTTGAAAGCAAATGCAAGTATAATCACATAAATTGGTAGTCTAAAAAAAATGAAAGTGAAAACATTGGAAAAAAATTATTAATTTAAGCTGAATAATGAGAAACATTCAAGGAGATGAACAATTTTAACTCAATTTAAATTCCCATTAAAAACATAATTACCCAAAGAGGACAGAGCGATTTAATCAAAGTTGGTAATGGTTTAGAAAAAAAGAGATCAGTGCGGGGGGCAGTGCAGGCCATCGAGAATACAAGAGAATACGAGAGCATACAACTCTGGAATAAATCCAAGCATCCGAGAAGTCAAGCACAGTCACCATTGACCTTGAAAATGGATCTTCATCCAGAACTGCATTTTAAAGGCAGAGCAAAGCTCAGTGCTTAACCGAGTGCTTTGTCAAAGGCCGATGTGTGTGTGTTTGGGGGTCAGCCATGACCAGAGATCGTGGGAACAGGATATGGTGGTTATTGCCTATAGTTGTGTTCCTGATCTCCAGGCTCAAGCAATCAATCTAAAGCTCAATGTAGGGGCTCCATGTTGCCAAATAACACACTGGTAAGCTCTGGGATCGACTCGTCTCCCTGGTCAAATTTTGCTTTCATGTCTGCCCACTGTTGTATATATATTGAAAGATTTCCATCTTAATTAAATACTGAGTTGGAAGCTTAACATACAAAACATACAGTTAGATATTAGTATGCATATAAAGCAGCTTTAGAACCAAACCTGTTAATTGCAAAAAATGTTGAAATATAAAATCTTTTATTTATAACTGCATTGAGTTTGATATGAATGGATGTCTTTACATATCCCATTTTGTAACTATGTAGATTCTTTTTTTTATTGCTATTTTTTTATGAAACTTATACCATTTATTTCCTACTTTTAAATTAAAATGTTATATTTATTATAAAATATTTAATTTGTTTTATAGATTTACCAACATCTAAAATCTGTGTAGAACACAATATAACACAACAATACCCGGCCATGAACTGAAAACCAAGAGGAACTTAAATACCCAGTGATGATAAACTGATTATTGAACAGCTGTGATGATTGAACGAGTGTCCATGGAAACTAATGACTGGCAGGAAACTAGGAAAAAAGGAAACAGGAAGCTGATAAACAAATTAAAAGTCCATGAAAATAAAAGAGGAACGCCCCCTCCAGGAAGGCGCATCCTCACGCTGTAACAGATGATAGGATGGAGGGGGTGGGGTCTTTGAAGGTGGACAAGGGGTTGGTGCTGAGCAGGAACCAGGCAGGCCCACAGGCAGGAGGAACCAGGGTGGAGTAGACGTAGGAACTAACAGCGATGGAGCCCCAGGCGCAGACCAAGAACAGATGGGACCGAGCAACAGCGCTGGCACTTGAGGTGGAGCCAGAGTGCCTCAGAGTTGGAGCCAGAGTGTCTTAGGACTGAGGCAGAGCCGGAACGACCGAGGACCTAGGTGGTGCCAGGGGAAATGCAGAGCCCGGTGAAGCCGCAGGGGTGGAGAGACAGAGCACAGCGGAAGGCTTGTAAGTCCATGGCGTATGCAGGGCGATGACGACCAAGGTGAAGCCTAAGGGAAAAGGGAGCTCAGTGGAGCCGTGAGGCTGAAGGTCTCTGGTGAAGCCGAGGGAAGATGCAGCCAACAAGTCAACGGGCAGAGGTGGAGTGAAGGGCACAGATGCTGGAGGTGGAGCTGGGGGATCCACTTGCTTGTGCAAAGCTGGCAATCGTAAGACCCGAGGCTTATCCACACAGCAAGGGAAGAAGACTAGGGGCTGAAGGGAACCAGCTGAGGTGGGGCTGAAGGACTGGCTGAATTTGGATGAGGAGGCAGGAGAGGGAGGCTGGGCGGGGTCAGTAACAATGACACAGACTTGACACACGGCGACGACTTCAGAAGACTTGGAATGGAATATGAGTTAATACCTTTATACTGTTTTTGGTCAGTTTTTTTCAATAAATACCTGTGACAGTACTTTGATTTGCCTGTTACGTCTCTTATATTGTTGAGAAGTGGGTAGGTTTAGGGTAGGAGTGGAGTTAGTTGCTTCAAAATATAAAAGTAGCCTATAAATATTCATAAAATCATGTCTGCTTTTACAAATGCAAATAATTAAATGCGTCTTGATGTGACGCATTGGGCGAAAAACTGAAATCAATGGAGCACCTGCGCGTCGATATAGTTACACCTAGGGGTACCTTTAGCGACTTCTTTTTGACGCGGAAGGCACTTGACCATGCTTCAGATTTTGACGCCTTGGGAGTGAGAATGGGTTGACTGCCATTATAAAGATTGGAAGAGCCAGGACATTTGTAATATAACTACGATTTTATTTGTCTGAAAGAAGAATGTTATATACACCTAGGATGACTTGAGGGTGAGTAAATCATGGTCTAATTTTCATTTTTTGGGTGAACTAATCCTTTAATGGAGGCAATCGCAGATCATTTCTTTCTTAATGGTTGGTTATTCTGTCATGTCTTGGTCCAGATGATGATGAAAAAGAGTTCCAAAATGGTTCAAATAACAAAAGATTTATTAAACAACAAACAAACAAAGGTAATCCACATGTAAAAAGCAGCATGACAGTGTGTAGAACACAACAATACCCGACCTTGAATTGAAAACCAAGAGGATATTAAATACCCAGTGATGATAAACTGAATAATAAACAGATGTGATGACTGAATGAGTATCCATGGAAACTGGCGGGAAACTAGGAACAAAGGAAACAGGAATCTGATGATAAACAAATTAAAAGTCCATGAAAGTGAAACTAAAACAAACTTGATTAAATGTAATTGAGAAAATTCCCTTGTAAACTAAACTTTTTAAAAATTATTTATAACTACATTTAATTTGATAGGATGGGATGGAGTCTTTACATATTGATTTTTTAAATGAAATTGAAGCAATTTGCTGCCCTAATATTTTTATTTTTAAATTAAAATGTCAATTTCTGTTTTATAGCTTCAACAAAATCAAAATCTGGATGCTGCTTATTATTATTGTTGTTGATATTATTATTGGTCTGGATTTGTAATCAGAAAACTGAAGTTTGCAACTACTTTTGACTGATATGCACAGTTGTACCTGATCTACCTCTTCCCACTTTCCATGCAAATTATGGAACAGTTTGTCTTCTATCTCAGTAAGCAGTTGTCTGACATTTGCATCAGTTTGAAGTTGACAACTTTTTCACTTTCAAAACTTTCCAGCAGCCCCACGTGGTCACCTCAAGTTAAACTGACCATCCACCAATAATAAACTATACGACACAGGAATTTGAGAGCATTTCCTCTGGACACTCTGAGCAATGCTTATGGAGCACAGGGCAGACCAGATGGGACTTCTGAGTACTTCATGAATGGCTCATTCTTTATCCAGAGTCATGTGACTAATGATGCTGTTATGTGAGAGCGGAACTCTCATGGTCCTAAATGGGCATGCTTCCGCTCTGGAGGAGCGAGTGTGGGTGTGTTTCAGCATTTTGTAGCACAGATGACAGGTCCTGCATATACATACACCTTTTTCCTATTACTCATAGTTAAATAACAGTACAGCTTAACCTCAAATGATGAATACGGCTCAGAGCAAAAATGTTTTATAGTATGCATGAGCTGTTTATATATCAAGGTATTATGATTTTCAAAGTTTTTCACAGTTCATTTTGGTCAGAACACAACACTGCATATGAAGCTGAATATTTTAAGTGTAATTAGTGGATATTCTGAGTCACATACACACATGTTGGGTTTTCATATTTTTTGGGAACATTCCATAGAGATAATGATTTATAGAGTATATTCTCTCCTCTAACCCTAAACAGAAACAGAAAACTTTCTTTACATTTTTAAAAACATAACTTTTTAAAATCACAGTATGATTTTTAAGCTGTTTTCCTCATAGGGACCAAAACTTTTGCATATTGCCATTTTTGTGGGGAAATGTTGTCCCTATAACCACACACACACACAAAACCCACAATATCTGGCTTTTAAATGGTAACAGTCTGATGTAGACCTACTTTGTCATGAGTTCATGTGATGTTTGGCCTCTGGTCAGAGGAGCAGGAATAGCAGAGGTTAAGAGTTAGAATTAGGACAGTACAGTTTTCCCATGAAAAAAACTCCTTCAAACAACCTCCTACACACACAAGGCTTCTATCTGGGAGCTTGTGAGTGTGTTCAAAATCAATTTGCTTAACTATCATGGAGTGAGTGAAAGGATGGTTTTGGCTATACAAACAGAAGGCCATGTGACAGAGTGCATGTTTGTAAGTTTTTATTGCCTGCATTTCAGTTTTGTCAGTTTCCAGCAGTATGCAATCTTTCCATATGCGGAGCATATCTTATATCTTATAGCATAGCTTATCCACAGAAAGTCGGTTTAAATGTGATGGACAAAAAGAATGTGACAGAGACAGAGATACAAAGGAGGAAGATATTTCTTTCATTCTATTTTATTTTACACAGAAACAGTAATAAAATGAAATATTATTACAAGTTTAAAAAAAATGTTTCTATTTTAATATATTTGTAAAATTTGTAATTCATTCCTGTAATGGCAAAGCTGGATTTAACAACCTTTAATTACTCCAGTCTTCAGTGCCTCATGATCCTTTAGAAATCATTCCAGTTTGCTGTTTGAAGGGTTCTTTGATGAGTAGAAATTTCTAAAGAATAGCATTTGACATTACATATCTAAAGTACTATTAATATCATTATTGATATATTAATATGTAACTAATATGTAACTAACTGTAATATGTATATTATTTGACTGCTTAGAAGATTTTTGTACTCGGGTTGCTTGCCCAATTTGCAGTTAGGACAGATGTAACATGTCCCCACCGTTTTTTGCCAAAGCAAAATTTTTTACCCATCGCTTTTTAAAAGCCACTGAAAAAATGGTTTATGGTGAGCTGAGTTATTGACTATAGCTTTTGAATGTATGATCACAAATTGGATTTCTATTCAAAATACAGTGTCATTTTATTTTGACAAGGAATCCATTTTCAGTGTCTAGATATGAACTTCTACTGTGTTTAATACATCATATCATGAATAAGATGAACGAGTATCAATATATAAATCACTCACTCAGAATGCCATGGTTTTCCATACAGTATATTTAATTACCATATTGTTGCATGTAAAAACAAATCATATAGTTCAATGAAAAATGTACCCAAAAATGAAAATTCTGTCATCATTTACTCACCCTCATGTCATTCCAAACCTGTGTGTGGAACATAAAGAGTGAAAATAGAAAGAAGAAAGAAAGAAAGTCTCACAGGTTTGAAACCACTTGAAATTGAGTGTTTATGACAGAATTTTCTTTCTTTCTTGTTTGGACACACAAATAATATCACCAACAATCACTGTTGCAGCAAATTGCCAACCCTCATTGAAAGAGAATGACTTCTGGTCGCTTTGCCACTGTAAATGGCTGTCAGTGTGATCATCCCTTTACTCTGTATGGGTTCCAGGTCCTTTCCCTTTAAACAACAAATCAAGAGTGAGAGAGAGAGGGTGACCATCAAGAAACATGTCTATATTAGGCAATGAATAGCCAACTCACACACTGAAATGCACTATACCTTGTTTTCCTTTGAAGCTGCCTAAGAACAAGCAAGCCACTGTCAAAGAGTTTTGACATGGTCCTTTTCCAAGATATGTAGAAAAAAGTGCCTCGAGCAATCCTGGCTATAACAGTTCTAGTGATCTTTGAAGACCTCTTAAAAAATCACTAATAATAATAATAAAGAAGAAGAAAAAGAATTTTTGTTATTATTATTATTATTGGTGTTGTTATTTTTAAATATAAAAGTACTTGTGTAAAGGATGATTCTGCTAAATATAATAAGAAAAATAAATTCTATAACAACAACAACAACAATAATAATAATAATAATAATAATAATAATTATTATTATTATTATTATTCAATATTTTATCAATATTTGTGTAAGGATGTTTAAGCTAAATTATTATTATTATTATTAATTTATTTATTTTAAGTGTTTGGGTAAGAATGCTTGAGCTGTTGCATTATGAAGTTGCGTTAGTTATCAGAAATGAGTGCCAAAGCATTACTGCAAGCTGACTTGAACCTCTGACTTAAACTTTTACACAGAACCCTGTCTGCTTCTAATCAAAACCGAAGAGTGCTTTTCCCAGCTAACACACTGATACACACACATGGAGGCGTGGAAAGAGTGTATGTGTGTGTGTCTGTGTGTGAACGTCTGTGAGTGGAAAGGGAATTTGGCATGCCGATTTTATAGGAAGAATTAAATGTCATGAACAGCACGAAAATAGAGGGGGGCAGAGAGAGAGAGGGAGAGGGAGAGAAGTAAGAAAAGTATACAATTGTCAGTTTCCAGATGAACTGCACAATAGAAAGGATATGAAGAGCCTGGTTTCTTAAAAGAGAATTTGAGAAAGCAAGAAATGGAGGAGGAGAGAGAGAAAGAGAAACAGTGACTTAAGACTGTCAAAAACAAAAAGAACAGTCATCTCAAGCAAAAACTTCTAATACCGTCTAGATGACAACACGCTCTCCACGTTTCTAGCTCCACGCGTCTCTGTTTTATTCTCCTCCTCCTTGTTTCTTCCAGGGAGAAAAAGCTCCAACAGGAACTGACCAAGATCAGTGATCGCCCCAGACGTCTGGCGAGAGATTGGTAGAAGCGAATGGCTTCCTCCTCCCTCTTGTGGAGTTCTTGCATCATCTCTCCAACCGCTTCATTGACGGAAAACCGCTAATTGGTTGCAGAACCAATTAGGGACGCTTATTGCAAAGGACCGCTGCCGTTCTGACAGCTGAACATTTGATATATCAACAGAACTGAAGTACTAGTCTAGAGGCTTCAAACGTGGATACATTTATATCTCACCTTGGAGAATTATTCAATACAGAGTGTATTTTTCAGTATTTCCCTTTAGACCTCTTCAATGCAGGAATTGTGTTTGATTGCATTGCATGGGACCATAGAGAAGTTGTTGACCCCTGGAGACACATGACCTTGACGTCCTGGCTGGCTTGAGAACAGAGCTAGCTGTGTCAGAGGGTGAGCTCACCACACGCCGGGGAGAGTGGGTAACTGGCCGCTCCATCGCCAAAGACGAACGGTACCAACACAGAGTGACACGCTCACAAGGCCAGAGGAAGAGGAGGACAAGAGGAGAATCATCCAGGTACTAATGCATCTGCTTATCAATCTCTTTAAAATGTCTACTGTGCTGGCTTACTATTACGTTTTCGTTGTTTATATACGAACTAAGACATTTAGTTATTCTAGCAGGCACTAGAGACTAATACTGAGATTTAGACATTACCAAACATGCACAAAGTAAGTTCAGGATGTCAGTGACGTGAGCAACTAAGGATTATCTTTCTTTACGACAAGATAACTTTCTTTATTGAAAACGAATAATCCACAAAAATGCTTGCTAGAGGGAACCAAGCTCTGTCAGGCTGGACTTCACGACCAGATGTTCCACAGAGGGAGTAACTTCTGGCCAGATGTGAGAGGAATGTCCTGGTTAGGACCTTCTCTGAATGCTCACCACTAACCGCTGACTTCACATAGACGTCATGAAGATCTATCAGACCTAAGGGACTACAAGAGCTTCTGCCATTTCACCACGCTGTGTGGTTTTCCCTCAATGGTCTTTTATTACTGCACTTCTTTCCATCTTGAGATTTTCGTTCTGGTCTAATTTTAAAACGAAGTCAGTCTTTGGTGGCTAATCACTGAAGAATGACTTGTGCAAAATGTAGAGAAGTATTACTGTACTTTTGAGTGGGTGGAGGGTCTGGTGAAATGCTTGGCTGACTCAATGATTGGCGCAAGGGCAAATGTGATTTGTCTATTTTTTTTCTCTTTACAATTCAGTCATGCAGCTGTTTTTGAAATCTGTGTTGAATATATATTTAACATAAAAAAGTATAAGTATATACAGTATATTATAACAATAATAATTTCTGTAAGTATCCAAAATAAGTCAAAAGCTTTAAACACTTCAATGTTGGTTAGTGTACACTTGGTTCTTCAAAAATAAATCTAATATTTATAATGTTCACAAGGTTTGTGGCATATTAAGTTGTCAATGCGCTTTTCAGTGTAGCATGGAACAGACTCTTCAGACTAAACAAGTTTAAGAGCACTTGAGAGTCAATGTCAATAGCATTTATTACACGTGGCATTTTCATTTCTCTCACATATAAAGATTGCATCATTACTTAAAAGTGTTTGACAATGAAGTAAGAAATTCTCTCTCTCTGCAGAAGGACCTCTATCTGGTTTTGTGCTTTCCGTGGGCCGTAATAATAAGGCTCTATGGGCTAGCAGAGGGATCTGGCCATGCCTGTTGCCGTTCGTAAGAGAAGCTGGGAGGATCATGTGACCCCACGTACAGGATTACAGTACAGCTATGATGACCTAGACTTGGTCTGCTGCCATGTGCGCTACCAGCGTGGCAGGTGTGCCTCGATGCCTGAGTGTGGTCATCACCAGCCTTGGACTTTATCCTGCCCTAAAAATGATATTGGAGATGGAATGAAAAGAATAGAGAAGGTAGTGCAGAAGTTTCAGGGTGGATCTCAACCTAACTGCGATGATCCAAAGAGTCGATCATTACTGCCTGGAGGCACTGTCAATGAAACAGCACGGCCCAAAAGTGACCAAGATAGCAGTCTACCTTCAGACAACGTGGCAGATCAAGATGAATTGCAGTGTTCTGCTTTGGGAAATTTGCAAGCTCAGAATGGAGATCCAGATAATAAGGAACTAAACAAGGATAAAGTATCTGCTCCCTATAGCCTGACACATTCTGTGCCTACTACCACAGTATTAGCTCAGATAGAGGAAATAAATGATTTATCAAATGTGTTGAAGGACAGTATCTCCTTAAACAACTCTGTCAAAGTTGACTGTTCTGAACTGTATTATCCCAAAAGTGGAACTTCTGTAGAAAATACAGAATCATTGGTGAAAGTCACTGTGAGTAGTCAGATGTTACATGAACACATGAGTGTCACAAGCGGGATCACAGACCTAACTAATATACCTCCCACCTCTGACTCACCACAGAAATCTGCTGATCCACACATTATTGTGGAAGGACAATGTTGTGAAATGTCTGAACAGACTACTTTAACATCTGGCAAAGTTGAATGCTCGTACTCAGATGATACTACTATCCCAAACTTTTTGTCATCATCAACTTCTCAAGGAACTCATCACATTCCAGAAGCTAGCTTAGATGCTAATAAAGCAAGTCTGGTGTGCAAACATCACATAGTGACTCGAGGTCTACAAGACAATGATAATCAGGAGAGTGATGGCATTTTAAAATGTTCTGATCATTCTGATCATGTGATGTTAAACGTTGGGAGTTTTAAAACACCTGCTTGTGAAACTTCTCAACTGGAGCCATTTGGAAAAATGGACACAATGGAAGCATGGCATGATTGTTCCTCAAAACTCCAGACCATCCATGAGGGGTCCTTTCCTGAATCTGGAGATGATGCTTCTGCTCAGATATCAGCAGAGATGCCAGAACATTCAACATGTAAAGACTTAAACACCATTAACTGTGAGAATGTGACAAACTCAGAGGATCAAAACTCAAGGCTAAAGGAACCAACTAGAGGAGAACCTCAACCTGAGGGACTCTATAAGGAACATTGGGCAAATCAAAATACAATTACAGCCAAAGACCCTGAGATTGTCCCAAAAGCTGAAAGCTCCCTTGTCAAGCTTCGTACAAGGAAGGTAAGATGTTTTGTGTGTGTGTGTGTGTGTGTGTGAGAGAGAGAGAGAGAGAGAGAGAGAGAGAGAGAGAGTTAATAATAATGTACAGGTATGATTTTGATTGGACTGAAATAGTCAACATCTTTAAATAATGTAAAGTTTATGACACAGGGTTCGATAACTTTTCCATTCAGTTTTACTTTTACTCAAGGAACATAAAAAGAAGAGCAGAGATGAAAAATGCTTTTTGCCCATGAGATTGTTCTCATTATGTGTCTTGCTTATGAAGGTCATCATCCGTCAGTAAGGGAAATTCTGGGGGAATTTCCACATAAATTGTCTATAACAAAGCAATTAAGCATGCAAATAAATTGAAATTGAGAAAAGACGTTCTATTTAATGCATCACAAGATTTCAATTAGTTTTGTATTAAACACTGCATTGACTGTGTTCCTTATTTATTTATTTTTGGGTATTTACATTTTTATAACCCTTATTCACAGCAGTGCCATCTCTGAATGAAAGAGAGGATGTGAGAGATAGACATACAGCTCTTCAGTGGGTTATGCTGTTAATTCATGTGTTACACTGCAAAATTATCTTTCTAAGAAATTCCATTAGACAAAAAACTCCAGACAACATGAGCTGTGGAAAATTATAAGTGATCTAGGAGCTTTATACAGCTTTATACTGCTTTTTACAGCGGATCCCATTAAAAACACAGCAAGTCTATCCCTCACAGCCTCACTTTTATACCTGTCATGGCGCTGCTCTGAATAAGGTCTATTATTAGCAGCACATTATAGAGACCATAGAGAGCAGACTGGAAGTTATGGGGGTAGAAGACAGAGGGAATCGGATCTGGCTTGTTTCAAACCTATATCTTCCATGTGAGCATTGCAGATCATACTGTACTGTAGTTCTGTTTTTTTTTTTTTTTCAAAACCCCAAACGATACCCCAAACTTTTTAGTGCAAACATCATGTGTGCCATTACTTTTCTAAGTTATTAGACTTACGATTTTCACCTGAATATCACCTGGCGTATAATAAAAGCAGTGAAAAAATTATGTAGGCTTACTGTGAAAAAAAAGGAACTTAAGTCATATTCACACAAATGGGGATGGCTTTTGACTTCAGTCAGTAAGCAACCACCTAGTATCCATCCAGAATGGCCTCCACTCTGAAGACCTTATTAACCACATAACAATGTCATGGCAACAACTCAGAATATATTAGCATAGTGTTAGTTAAGATTGCACATGCAGAGTTTTTTTTTTTTTTTTTTTTCAGAAAATATTCAATTACACTACCGTTCAACATTTTTTTAGGCTGTTTTAATGTTTTTGAAGGAAGTCTCTTATGCTCACCAAGGCTGCATTTGTTTGAATGAAAACAGTAAAAACAGTAATATTGTGAAATATTATTAAAATTGAAAATGTATTCCTGTGATGGCAACGCTGTTTTTTAGCATCCCAGCCAACCTTCAGTGTCACATGAGCTTTCAGAAATCATTCTGATTTGGTGCTCAAGAAACTTTTTTATTATTATTGTCTGTGTGGTAGCACTTTATTTTACAATATTGTTCCCCATGTACATACTATGTACTTAGTATAGTAATTGCAATAACTGTGTAATGACTAGGTACTAACCCTGAACCTACCCCTAAACCTAACCTTAACCCATGTAGCAGTTTTTCGCATGCATATGATACGCACTTTATGGCGTGTATATGACGCGCTTGGGTAGGATCGGGGTGGGGGGTTCATGCGTATAATACGCCATAAAGTGCGTATCATATGCACACGAAAAACTGCGTACCTACGTACTGCTCCGAGAGACACAGGTAGAGGATCCAAAATCAGCTTTATTGAAAGGGTAATCCACAATCGTAGTCAAGAGTTCAGGCAAGGTCAAAACACAGGCAGGCAGTCCAAACAAACAAACACAACCAGGCAAGGAACGCGGGCAAAAGAGTAATCCAAGAACAGGCAGGTAATCCAAAAACCGAAAGACAAGAAACCAGGAAGAGCACTCAGTGTAACACTAAACAAGACTTAGCAAAGAATGACAGAGTGAACAGGCTAGATGTAGGCAGAGGTAATGAGGTAAATGAGACACAGGTGTAAACAGTGAGTGCTGATGAGTCCGGGCAAAGGATTATGGGTGATGTAGTCAATGATGGAATGACAGTCTGGGTTGGAGTGCCCTCTGGTGGTGATCAGGGGCACTCACACTGGTAAATCGTTACAGCATGCCACTCGTACTATTGATACGCATTTTCGTGTGATTGGGCTCAAAATAAAGTGCAACCATGAATAGAAAGTTCATAAGAACAGTATTTATTTTAAATATATTTTTTGGTTTAATGCATCCTTGCTGAATAAAGAAAATTAATTTCTTTCAGTAAAACCGTAGTGAACTGTAGTGTACTTTTTATATTATTATTTTTTTGTGCTTTTGCGCGCATCTCTTCATGAGTGGCCAGTATGCATGTTGGCTTTTATTTTTAGCTGCTTACAAACCAGTTCCAGCATGTTTCTTCTACAGACGCTTTCTTCCTTCTCCATGTTTGTTCTTGCTTGTATACACAGTTCTGATTAAAAGCATTTATATAGCGCCATACTTTTCAAACACCACATCATAAATCACTATGCCAGCTCACTGCCACACCCTTTTGAAAGCAATGACATCACTCCAGCTTACATCCTCAGCCATGGGCATCTGTGGAATGTTTCACGGTCCAAGAAACTGGCGTCACATGAGACCTAAAATGGCATGTGTGAGAATGTGTAGGCATTGTGTGTGTGCTGATGTGTGATAGGTGTAGTATGTGTAATCTGTTGTGGGTGTGCTTGTATGCATATATATTTTTACCTTTATGTGTTTGCGTAGGTGATTGACAGCAGCCCGCCTTGCCAACCTCGGTCCCTTAGGTAAAGTCTCTCATAGCTTTCTGTGTTTATTCATCCTTGCCCTATTCCACAAGACCCTGGAGGCGTCGTCCAAAACACAGTCATTATTTATACAGCAGGATCCATTAGACAGGAACCAGCCCAAGCAAAACACGCCATGCTGTGTAATTGTCATTTATTTGTAAGGTTGAAATCCAGGGCTGGTGGCTGGAGTTCTTGTGGGGATTTGTGTTTGTTACGGAGCGCTGGAGTGAATGCGAGCCATTTAAGGGCTTGAACGACTCTTTTCTACTGCTAATGGAGACATGAACTATTATAAGTTCAAGGACAGAGTGAGCAACGGGAGTCTAGAGTGTAGGAGTTTTTGTTTGACATACAAGTACAGAAGGAATCCTGCTTATTCCAACGATCTCTTTCTATGAATGAGCAATGCAATTAGCAAAGGATTTTATTAGTAACGTAGACAGAGAGATAGATGCTCAGTTGGTTATTCTCTCAACAACACAGCAATGTTGATTATAGAGATAATAAAACCAATGAAGTATTTACCTTTTCACGCATGATGCTGCTCACACTCAGACACTCTAAATGTGCTGGATTGTGTCAGTCGTGGAATTTATCAGGGAGTTGAAGTATGAATCTGGGCTTCACGGTGGATTTGGGATTCTTGGAACTGTTTAAGTGGCACTAACACAGTGACTGTTTCAAAAATTACTCCCCATATTGAGCAACTGTCTCACATTCTCTATCCCTTTGTTTGTGCGCTTGTGACCGTGTGCATTAATTTGTGCCTATGGTAAGGGTGTGAATCTTTGGTTAGACAGAGAATTGATTTGACTTACGAATTATAGGTTTTCTTTTTGCAGATTTTGAACGAAGATAAATGATTTATCTTGACGATAAATGTTGATTTCATAGACAAGGCTTAAGCCTAGTCCCCGATTAAAATGGATGTTTGAGCTGTCTTATCTGAAAGCAACTTGTGCAGACACATTATGTCAGTGGCACTGTTTTGTCTCCAGATGCACACCAGTTATGCTTTTTTTTCTAAGGCACTTTTATAAAAGCTATACTTGACCCTTAAACGCATACCTCAGGTCTTTAGTGACCCGAGACGTCACTACCCTCCTCCCCATTCATTTTTTTAGTTAGACATCAACCTTCTTAGTATTCCTCAATCAATTCATTATAATCAATATAACAAGAAAAAATAATACAATTATTAAAGAATAACTCTTTTCTCATACATTTTGTATAGGATCGCTAATGACCCGAGGTGTGTAACAGTGTACATAGTTTTTTCTGCACAACAATGAATTTGAAGACTGAATAAGTGCAATTCATGTCTGATACATAATGATGAAGTGACGTTTCACTCATAGTTACTGCAGGCAGAAAACAAGGTATCATCAGCAAAACTGGAAATGGCTCAGAGATTTACTGCAGAGCAAATACTGAATGCAATCAAATATTAGTGTCACTGTCACTTGATGGTGGATCTGGTGAAGGAGCTGTCAGCGATCAAAATATTGATTTTGAAGATTATGAAAATGATAGTTTTGTGAATATGTTTGATATTGCGAATATGAGCCAGATGTTGAATGTACTGGGAAATGAGCTCTGATGAGGACAGTGATGATGGTATAAAACATCTGCTCAAACTGAACCCTTCCAAGCTCCAAAGGGTAACAAAATATGATTTATTTTATTATTTTGTAATTGTTACTCTAATATCAGGAGAGTTTTATATTATCGCGACAGGTAGAGATCCATCCATGTTAGATATAGATCCGGGTCGTTAAAGACCTGAGTATGTAATAATGATTGGCGAAAGATTCATGCATTTAAGGGTTAAATGTTTTAATCGAACTAAGGCCTAATCCTGGCTTAATCCAACCCCAGTCTGTGAAACTGGACCAAAATGTTTCCAATAATTCATGCATTTAAAGTGCAAATTGACTCTTGACCTACACAAACAATTCATGATTCAAAAATCCATGATGTTTCAATATCAGGACAACATGTTTCAAGACAACAAGTGAATCGTTACACCCCTGGCATTGTTCAGGGAAGGAGGAGGCAGGAACCGGCGAACATTTAAAAGACTTTAATAAATAAATAAACAAAACAAAAGTAACGCGGACAGCAGCCACACACACACATAATAAAACATAAACAAAACACAACGTAGAGTCCAGGCCTGGTCCTCTCTCGTCCTTCACTGGTGTCGCTCGTCCTTATATGCCTCCGAGCTCCCTCATGAGAGGACTCGAGACTGGTGTGCCTCGCAGGTGACGCTCATTCTCAATCACGCACCGGTCTCGCTTGCGCCTCCCATGTCTCTCGCTCGTCCACCTCGCCACATACCCCCATCGCCCCTCGCAGGCCTGGGGGGTACACCCGAGACAGCGCCTACCCCCCCCCCCCCTCCCCCCCCGGGGGGCCCAATCTCCGGAGACACAGAGAATGATAGGACGAGAGAAGGGAGAGAGGAAACAAAATAAAAAATTCTGGTCTTGTTCCCGGACACACTGCCGCTCGGTCCTCAGCCAGCCGAGAGGCTCTTCCTCGTGGTGCCATGCGATGGTACTGGACGCTCGGTGGATGGCCCGATCCTCCTCCGCCCCCTGGCAGCCGGCGGTGGCTCCTCCGTTTGAGGGCAGCCGGCAGCGAGTCCCGCGCTCCCTGCTCCTCCCCATCATGGTGGATGGCAGCAGGCTCCGGCCCATGCCGAACGCCGGTGACTCCTCCACTCCCTCTAGGACGGCCGCCACCCCACCTCAACCCAGGGGCACGGCAGCGAGCTCTCCGTCCCACTGATCTTCACTTGCTCCAGCACCACCGCTTCGGGCAGCCACTCGCGGTTTTCTCTCTTCCGCACTGCCCGACCTCCTCAGCACCGCGATCCCCCTCAGCAGCGAGGGCTCTTCAACAGCATGTCCCTCCTTCCTCCTGGGTTGAGGTGGGGTGGCGGCCGTCCTAGAGGGAGTGGAGGAGTCGCCAGCGTTCGGCATGGGCCGGAGCCTGCTGCCATCCACCATGATGGGGAGGTCCAGAACACATCATATCTGAAGTATATAGCACATGCTAAGCTGTGATAGTCTGTGTGTTGGCGCCGTGATGCTAGACATCAGTGCCTGGGATGTGTGATACAGATTTAATCTCCATTACATTTGCTTTACATCAAGGCTGTGTTGTTGTGTTGTTAGAATTCTTAGATACCAGATATGCATATGTTTATGTGCATGCATGTCTGAATTTCTAATAAAGTTTCTAATAAAAAGGCAGTAACTTGCCCCATCATAGGTTTATAGATCACTTTTCACTCACCCTTAGAGACAAAGGGATAATTAAATTGTGCAAAGGTACAGTAATTACGATGATACAGTTATTAATAATGAAGATCAATCTCATAATTAGCTCCCTGATGAATACTGCTGATTTGGCCTTAAGATGCACAAAAGTTTCTAGAGCGGCACTGTTGATACAGTATTTCACTTTGGTCTCGCTAGTTAATGAGCACAGTCAAGCTGTTAACCAGAAAAGCTGATGAAGCAGTCGAACAGCATGGCCTTTTTAGTGATGTTTATTAATCAAGAAAGTGCTAGTTAAGCTATAAGGATAGTTCACAATTTCATCATTTACTCACCTTCATGTATGCATTTCTTTTTTCTGTGGAATACAAAAGAAGTGTAAGTGTCTGTAAGTGTCTCAGTATTTGGGGCTGTCAGTGGGTTCCAATGTTTGAGATCCCAGTGTCTTTCCTTCTATGGACAAAAACACAGTTGATACAGGTTTGAAAAGACATGATGTAAATGATGACAGCAAAATCATTTTTGAGTGAACTATCCTCGTAAGAAAGTCAAGAAACCAATGCACCAGCATCCAAAACCCAACATACACTACTGTTGAAAAGTCTGGGGTCTGTTCATTTGTATTTTTTTCTTTTCATCAAGACTCTTAGACTCATACACACAGAGACGCGTTTAGCTGTACAGGTAAAACTTTTGTATCGTATCAGTGTTTCGTCGTTTTGGGAGCCTGAAACCACAATTTTTTAAACCGGGTCCCAGAGTGGATAAATCTTAAAACGTCACCCTTGTGTGTACAGCCGATCCGTATAAATGATGATGTCAACAATCCCCGTCTTGCACGGTAAAGACTAGAAGGGATACAGCTATGGCCACCGGGCATGCACACATCAATATTGCATCATTTAATTACTGTATTTGCATTATTGTAAGGGTATGTTTAGGGTTGGGTTAGGTGTAGGTGTAGGCGGTAATAAAACCCAATCTGGTAAGTAGCAAATTAATTTATTGTTATTTTATTGTGAGATTTTGCCTCACTTCCGACCATTGCTGTGGCAGAATTACAGCACCACATACTGGTCTGGCATGTATACTACATCTTTTTGAGTCGGTTTCAGTGGTTTCGTGTGTGCACAGATATTTCTTGAGGCGAGCGGAAAAAAAGATCGAATAGGGAAATCTCTGGCTGTGGATGTGGCCTTATGCTCACCAAGGCTGTATTTATTTGATTAAAAATACAATAAAAATAGTAATAATGTGATATATTTGAAATGAAATATTCATGAAATATGAATGAAATATTTTTACAATTAGAAATACATATATTTTAAAATATTATTTATTTCTGTGATGGCACAGCTGATTCACAACTGAATGGCAGCAGCCATTATACTCCAGTATTCAGTATCACATGATCTATCAGAAATCATTTTAATATGCTGATTTGGTGCTTGTTACATTTCTATTATTTATTATTCTATTAGTATATGTGCTAAAGAGTTGTGCTGCTTAATATTTTATTAATTAATTTATTTCTTTTAACAATCAGCCAGTCTTTATTGTCACATTTGATCAATTGAATGCATCTTTGCTAAATTAATGTATTAATTTATTTTTAAATTACTGAAACTTACTAAAAAACCTAAAACTTTTGAACAGTATTGTATACTGGTGATCAGCTATGTTAAAAATGCTGGATAAGGCAGAGAACTGCTGATGTATGTCTTGTTAATATGCTCTGAGGTGTAGTGCCAAGCGTTTTGTCCTGCAAAGTGAGGACCAATAAATAAATGTCAAATGAACTCAATGTCCAGTAGGAGAATGAAATGGGCATCTGTTCTTACAATAACATTCATGCTGAGTTATTCTAGGGAATAAATATTTCAAGAGCTGACTGTGCAGTATTCTTTACCTGAGAAAAAAGATATAAGAGCTTATTAAACACCCCCTGTAGTTTATATACCATTTTGATCAGCCCAATCCGACTTAAAATATGGACTCATATTTATACTAGAATTTTTTGTGTTTCACATTCATTTACCATTCACAAACATTCAGTGTTCTGCATGTACAGCCAGCTGCATTGCAGCTTGTTTTGTTACTTTGAACTGTGTTTTAAACTCTGTGAAAGAGGTCAAACTACCCGCTAAAGGCCTCTCTGTACAGAGCATCTGATGCCCCTTTGCCCCCACTCTAATTCCTGTGCCTTTTATTATCAATTGCTGCAACTCCCAATAAATGATTCAAGTGGGAAATCTAAACCAGGCCAGGAGTTCAGAGCTCTCCTCTGTTACAAAATTTTTTTTTGACTTTATGTCAGGGCCAACCACCAAAACAAGATTAGAAATGTGTGCCAGCAAGTTTCAAAACAGGACATGTGACTTAACATAGGAGCAATATGTCCAAACTTAATGTAAAGTGCAATTAAGTTGTCAGACTGTAATGCTCCCTATTCAATCTGGGCAGGATCTTGTGATGCTCTTCACCTGCTGCTGATGGTTAACTCATATCAACATGTTTTGCATAGTCTTAGTGGACTGAGAGTGTGTGTGGGGGATTGTGATTGTGTGTGTGTGTGTTGGGGGGAGAATGAGTTGAATAAAATTGTCATTAAGAAGCTAACAAAAAAGCACCATGGTATTAGGTTTTGCACATGGTATCAGAGATAGATAGATAGATAGATAGATAGATAGATAGATAGATAGATAGATAGATAGATACAGAGTTTAAAAAATGCATCTATAACCATTTAGTGACAAATTAAAAGTGATAACGCCAATATATAAATGTAATGCTTTTAAATTATAGGATTTTTTTGTAATACAGCAAAGTCATAATTATTCACCCCCTATTCAAATGCTGCTGTTTTTAAGTCACTTATTTGTATGGTATGGTACAAAATTGTGTTAAAACACATTTAAGCCTTTGGAAACTCTATAACAAAACTGAATTAGCTTGCTGTTACACATGCATACATTTATTAAAGTTGAGCAGCAAATATAGCCAAGTCACAAGTGCTCTCACTAAAGCTATAGAGAACAAATTGTTTTATTACATTACAAAGTCTATGGCTACAAGAAGATTTCCAAAACACTAAAAGGTCCTAGAGACACAGCTGACAGTGTTTAGTCAATGTCCCTGTCAATAATTTTATCCTTTAAAACTTACCTTTGATAGTTTTTTTTCCTGTAAAAAAATTTCTTCATGCCTTAAAATAGCTTGAATGTAACTCTACACCTTTGCTGTGGATTCATGAATATGCAAATTTACCCGCCTCCACTCACTCACACCAGCTCAGAGACCCACTCGGTCAACTTTTACTCAAGTTACTGTAGTAAACACTGCACAAAGGCATTGCTCTTTACAACGTCTGACACATATGGTAATTACTATGATTAGCCTTTGGTTGACTAGGTTATCAAACAATAATGTTAATAATGTGTTGCTAATATTACACAAACCATGTTCCTGTTCACCATCTCAGTCTGCCTTCTAAAAATCAGCATCCTTAGAAACACTTTGAACATAAAACATCAGTGGAGAAATGCATTTCATTAAAACATCGTAATATACATCATATACATAATTCACCCACTATATTGCTAAATGTACCCATTCTTTTCATATCAACAGAATATACTGGGATAACCTCCTCTTGAGACCCCCCTGCTTCAGAGCGGTTATAGTTAATGATATGCTAAAGCCCACCCGCACGTTGCTGTGATTGGTTACAAGGTAGTTTATGACATCAGAAACACCAGCGTTTTTGAGACTTTGGTTCACTTGACTTTTAAGGAAAAAATACTCAGCAAGGTGTTGACTTATGAATTTGCACATGGTTTGTCTGAAAGCATATTAAAACACCACATAGACATACAAAAATTTAAAACTTGATTTTCACCACAGGCGGACTTTAAGTTTGGTTCAGGGATCAGTTGTAGTACTTGAGTGTCCTGTATGGTCTTCAGATTTAAATCTCATTGAAAATGTTTGGTGGAATTTGAAGAAAGCAGTGGTAACGTGTAAAGCAAAGATTATCAGTGATCTGGAAGCTTTTTCAAGCGAGGAATGGGCCAAGATTGCAGTAGAGAGGTCACTTACAGGCAGCCTTTAGTGGAGGTTATAAAGAATAAAAGATTCTGCACAAAACTTGACTTTTGGGGGTTGAATATATATAATAGATATTCATAGTATTACCATGGTATATGTCCAAACAATACAGGTTGAAATTATACATATCAGTTTAGATCAAAGTAATTCTGATTTGCAAAACCTTCCAACCACAAACTGCAACTTTATTTTGCTTTGGGTAGCTGCAGTGTCCGGATCGCTGAAACCGAAATTTCTTCTCTGTGTGTCCTTGTACAAACCAGCTCTCTGATTGACCTTATTCAATAATATCCAGCACAATAATTAGGAAGGAAATTCTGAAGCTGTCTCTCTGTGCCTTCCCATAATACACCCAGTCTCTGTCCCACTTAAACATGGACATCTGCTCCAGTCACATGATGCAGTAATGTCATGTTGAAGACTTAAGCCAAATATCTAGCAAAATACTTCAGATACTGAAGTAAATGAGTTTACTAAAGGAATGTTGTAGCTTATGCCATTTCCTGAAAATCTGTGATGAGGTTATGTTTGCAAACATATACATTTTCTTCAGTATGGCCTATTGTTTCAGTTTTTTTTTTTATTATTAGTTTTTTTTTACCTAAGAGAAATGTATAATGTTCTCAAATATATGTCTGTGTATCAGTGTGTTATACTGTGAGCTAACTTTAGGCAAGTAATCATGTATTATTGAAAGTACATGAGTCATACTAAATGAGCCGTCAGGTACCGCTGTATGATACAACGTGTGAAAGTAAATATTGTATGCTGACGTTTTCTTTAATTTGTCATACTAAAACAAGGTACATGCCAAGTTTTCCCACGACCGATGTTCTGTATATTTACATTACGATAATTCAATTAATTTAGGTTAGAGATCCTCAGCTCTGCTTCTGCAGACCTAATGCCCTGTTGTGATATAAAGTACCTTTTAAAAGGCTGATGTCATTTTATTTTATTTTTAAAAGAAATGAATACTGACCCTAATCTATATCTAACATGTATGGGTTTCTGTATAATATAAAACTCTCCTGATATTAGAGACAATTACAGAATAATAAAATAAAACATATTTTGTTACCTTTTGGAGCTTGGAAGGGTTCAGTTTGAGCAGATGTTTTATACCATCATCACTGTCCTCATCAGAGCTCATTTCCCAGTACATTCAGCATCTGGCTCATATTTGCGACCTCAAACATATTCTCAAAACTATCATTTTTAACATCTTCAAAATCAATATTTTGATCGCTGACAGCTCCTTCACCAGATCCACCATCAAGTGACAGTGACACTAATATTTGATTGCGTTCAGTATTTGCTCTGCAGTAAATCGCTGAGTTTTGCTGATGATACTTCCTATTCTTTTATTTTCTGAGCATAAGAGACTTCTTTCAAGAACTTTTAAAGGTGAAACATGTAAACTTTTCAGTTTTTGACTGAAGGATAGGATTCAAACCAGCAAAATGCAGTTCCTCTGATGCATAGTGCAAAATCATTTAATTACAATAAGAGTTAAGGCCTCAAATTGTGCCATAGCATCTTTCAGGAGTTTTATCATATGTCCAGTTGTATCCCCTGCTCTCTCTTCTCTAAGCCTGTCTTCCTAAGGAAGGATTATGTAGTATAGCTGGCCACGGACAGCTTCCATTTTATATTAGTGGGTAACCAGTGATGTGTCACACTGCAGGACACACTCATTTCAGATGTCGAGGTCTTATGAAAAGATCTGTGGGGTCCCTGAGGACCGATTTGATCATAAGCACATTCCCCAGAGATCTCTGGGAAAGAGGAAAAGAGCATGGGGATTCTGGGAGATCTCACAGTGTGGGGATTCTGTCATATCAAAACAGGAAGAACCCTATAGGAATGTGACCCCTAGATGACACTAAAAGAGAGTGAAACTGGAATAATTGTCATACCCGTTAAATACGTTTTTCTGGTATATTCCTCTATTTAAGGCTCTGTAAGACAGATGCCACTTATATCAGAGATGGAACAATACATCACATGAGTGAGAACAGAGGGCTCTGTGTGTATGTGCTGTGTTTATGAGCGTTTCAGAACAAGTGTGTGTCATGGAAAAGCTTAGGCATATGCAACTAGCTTTCACCACACACACACTCACATAATTCTGGCTCACCTCTGCAAATCCAACAGCAAAGCACTGACTCTGACAGGATAATTCTGTGCTAAATGGAAAATAAATGGGGAGGCAGTCACAAGACATTATAATAATAGAGAGAGAACACACACACAAACTCACGCATAAATCTTTTGATTTCATTCTGGCCCTCTAAGGCCTTCTTAGCTCTGTTTCACAGTGTATGCAGAAAGCAGTGTATATTTACAGGATACAGTTTTCACACTGCCCGTATAAATTATAAATGCTGTCTGAATACTTGATGCTGATTGGCTGGAAGATGCAATAAAACTGTTTAATGCACAGTTAGTTCCAAGTCAGTTTAATCACCGTTCTATGTGTGCTGCTTTCATTGATACAGAGATCATGCTGCGCACACACATTCAGGAGACTTGTTGTCAATGCTGCTCTGCGTCTTTTATTAATATATTAGCTTCGCTACTGAATCGCTACATTCTATTACTCAGCAAGGAGGTTGTAACATTGCTGTTTTTGAAGTAATTCAACTCACAGATTCATTGTAGAAAGAAGCTGCACAGACACAAGTTCACATGCACATCTCTCTCTCTCTCTCTCTCTCTCTCTCTCTCTCTATCTATAGGCTAATTCTTTCAAATAGATGTAACCTTACCACACTACTTTATCCCTGTGTCTGATTTAAAGCAGATAGAATGCTAGATCTAGAGTCGTAGCTGACAAAAATAACTGTCATTTGACAGCTTTAACTTGTTGGCAAATGACCATGGTATAAGCTGGATTCACCTTCCAGCCAATCAGAATCAAGTATTCAGACAGACCATGGTATATCCATGGCTAGCTGTGCATTAAAAGATTTTAATGCATGACGTGGAGGCAAAGAACCATACTGTACAAATATTCTTACAATTCAAAAATGTATGAATATTTTCTTACTTTTGTTCAGCAAGGATGTATTAAATTGACTAAAAGTTACAGTAAAAACATTAATAAAGCTACAAAAGATATCAGTTTCCACAAAATGAGCAGCGCAAATGTTTTCAACATTGATACATTAATAAGAAAATGTTTCTTGAGCAACAATTCAGCATATTAAAATTATTTATTTTTAGTGTACTGTCCACAGACTGTTCAATGGCTTACAGTATTCATGTACATTTAATCATTTAGCGATTTACAAATGAGGAGAATGTTTATATTCCATCACAGTCTCATAAAGAAACTATATAACTGTACAAAAAGAATGATCCAACCATTTAAATCTGTAGCTTATCATGCAAAGCATTTTTATCGTCATAATGCTATACACTCACCTAAAGGATTATTAGGAACACCTGTTCAATTTCTCATTAATGCAATTATCTAATCAACCAATCACATGGCAGTTGCTTCAATGCATTTAGGGGTGTGGTCCTGGTCAAGACAATCTCCTGAACTCCAAACTGAATGTCAGAATGTGAAAGAAAGGTGATTTAAGCAATTTTGAGCGTGGCATGGTTGTTGGTGCCAGACGGGCCGGTCTGAGTATTTCACAATCTGCTCAGTTACTGGGATTTTCACGCACAACCATTTCTAGAGTTTACAAAGAATGGTGTGAAAAGGGAAAAACATCCAGTATGCGGCAGTCCTGTGGGCGAAAATGCCTTGTTGATGCTAGAGGTCAGAGGAGAATGGGCCGACTGATTAAAGCTGATAGAAGAGCAACTTTGACTGAAATAACCACTCGTTACAACCGAGGTATGCAGCAAAGCATTTGTGAAGCCACAACACGCACAACCTTGAGGCGGATGGGCTACAACAGCAGAAGACCCCACCGGGTACCACTCATCTCCACTACAAATAGGAAAAAGAGGCTACAATTTGCACAAGCTCACCAAAATTGGACAGTTGAAGACTGGAAAAATGTTGCCTGGTCTGATGAGTCTCGATTTCTGTTGAGACATTCAGATGGTAGAGTCAGAATTTGGCATAAACAGAATGAGAACATGGATCCATCACGCCTTGTTACCACTGTGCAGGCTGGTGGTGGTGGTGTAATGGTGTGGGGGATGTTTTCTTGGCACACTTTAGGCCCCTTAGTGCCAATTGGGCATCGTTTAAATGCCATGGCCTACCTGAGCATTGTTTCTGACCATGTCCATCCCTTTATGACCACCATGTACCCATCCTCTGATGGCTACTTCCAGCAGGATAATGCACCATGTCACAAAGCTCGAATCATTTCAAATTGGTTTCTTGAACATGACAATGAGTTCACTGTACTAAAATGGCCCCCACAGTCCCCAGATCTCAACCCAATAGAGCATCTTTGGGATGTGGTGGAACGGGAGCTTCGTGCCCTGGATGTGCATCCCACAAATCTCCATCAACTGCAAGATGTTATCCTATCAATATAGGCCAACATTTCTAAAGAATGCTTTCAGCACCTTGTTGAATCAATGCCATGTAGAATTAAGGCAGTTCTGAAGGCGAAAGGGGGTCAAACACAGTATTAGTATGGTGTTCCTAATAATCCTTTAGGTGAGTGTATGTAAGATGAAGAAAAAACATAAGAGAGCTGGTGGTCAAGGCCAAATGATTATAAAGTGTGAAGCAAAATTATTCACAAGAAAAAATAACTAAAACAAAGGGAAAAGTAGATTAGTTTAAAAAAAAAAAAGAAGAGAGAGAGACATAATAAGATACATAACAGACAACAGCTGAACAAGGACTGAACTGGCTGAAATCCAACTCCTGAGAATAAACTCAATGACCTGTACCGTTCACCAACAATTTTAATAACTTTCTCTATTATCAAATGTGTATTAATAAATCAATCATGGATGATAGTAAATAGCACACTGCTGCACTTTCTTTAGGATCTGAGAACAAACTTTAAACATCGAGGTTCAGTAGAAGTAAAATAGCATAAATAGCATAAAAATAAGATTCAAACTTCAAAAGCAGCAATGAAAGTCACTTTAATTATTTGAGGAAAGTGTTTCAGTGTAACATTTAAATAATAATGCACTTTCAGTTTCACACTTTATATCGAAGCTTATTACAACACAGGCAGATGCACAGTCGAAATGTCAAGGAAAGGTCACTCTAGTGAGAGGTGTGCTGTATGAATGTAGAATGTGCTGCATATGTGTGAGCATGTGTGTACATGCCTTGCTGTCCTTGTAGCTATAAAATGTCTCATGATGTCCTAAGAATTGAATAACCTGAAGAGAAAAAAAAACCTTGGGGGCAGAATATGGTTTATAATGGCATGAAATCTCCAAATTCCTATCTAAAATGTCACCAAGTGTGCTTTCTCCATTAAGGGGTACTATTTGCCATCTGGATTAGACTTTCACGGGCATTATATATATATATATATATATATATATATATATATATATATATATATATATATATAAATTATACAGAGAAGAACATTTGTTCTTTT
This sequence comes from Rhinogobio ventralis, assembly GCA_039654625.1. Classification (NCBI taxonomy): domain Eukaryota; kingdom Metazoa; phylum Chordata; class Actinopteri; order Cypriniformes; family Gobionidae; genus Rhinogobio; species Rhinogobio ventralis. The sequence goes on along the minus strand of CM077195.1, from coordinate 13,128,040 downwards.
GAATATTTTTTGATAATTAATTTATAATGCTTATAGCTAGACTAAGAATTTAATATTAAGACATATCAGAACACATTTACCTCCTCATTTTTTAATTGTAAGTGCCCTGAGGCACCCTTAATTTCTGACCCTATACAAGCTTGTGTTTGTGTATCTGTGTATGTGTTTTTTTCAGGATGTCCACAGCTGTAGTGTCTTACTGAAAACACACCACCTGAGGTCAGTGTAACACCTGATATCACACACAAGACATGAAGGAAGCAAGACAGATGAGAGGAATTTTTCTTTAGTTCATCATTCCAAACTCACATGCAATACGTGCAGGAATGTGATGTCAATGTGCACTTTCAGGTGTTACCCTGACCTCTGTGTTCACACAGTAACCTTTTAAAACCTTCTTTCTGATAATGAAGTTATTATTTTTTTATCAAATTTGTCCATCTTAAAATTCCTTAGGAAAAATAAAAATACAAGCAATTCAAATATAAGATATTGTCATTAGTCGAAGTAGAGCTACAGTGCATCCGGAAAGTATTCACAGCGCTTCACTTATTCCACATTTTGTTAAGTTACAGCCTTGTTCCACAATGGATTAAATTCATTATTTTTTTCCTCAATTTTCCAAACAATACCCCATAATGACAATGTGAAAGAAGTTTGTTTAAAATCTTTGCAAATTTATTAAAAATAAAAAAACAGAAAAAAAATCACATGTACATAAGTATTCACAGCCTTTGTCATGACACTCAAAATTGAGCTCAGATGCATTCTGTTTCTACTGATCATCCTTCATTCATCATTGGAGTCCACCTGTGTTAAATTCCATTGATTGGACATGATTTGTAAAGGCACACACCTGTCTATATAAGGTCCCACAGTTAACAGTGCATGTCAGAGCACAAACCAAGGTGACAGGTGACCAAGAACTCGATGGACACTGACAGAGCTCCAGCGTTTCTCTGTGGAGAGAGGAGAACCTTCCAGAAGAACAACCATCTCTGCAGCACTCCACCAATCAGGCCTGTATGGTAGAGTGGCCAGACGGCACATGACAGCCCGCCTGGAGTTTGCCAAAAGGACTTATTTTTACCTGAAGGACTCTCAGACCATGAGAAACAAAATTCTCTGGTCTGATGAAACAAAGATTGAAACTTTTTGGCCTGAATAGTAAGCATCATGTCTGGAGGAAACTAGGCACCGCTCATCACCTGGCCAATACCATCCCTACAGTGAAGCATGGTGGTGGCAGCATCATGCTGTGGGGATGTTTTTCAGCGGCAGGAACTGCGAGACTAGGATCGAGGGAAAGATGAATGCAGCAATGTACAGAGACATCCTTGATGAAAACCTGCTCCAGAGTGCTCTGGACCTCAGACTGAGGCGAAGGTTCATCTTCCAACAGGACAACGACCCTAAGCACACAGCCAAGATAACAAAGGAGTGGCAAAGGGACAACTCTGTGAATGTCCTTGAGTGGCCCAGCCAGAGCCCAGACTTGAACCTGATTGAACATCCCTGGAGAGATCTGAAAATGGCTGTGCTCCGACGCTCCCCATCCAACCTGATGGAGCTTGAGAGGTCCTGCAAAGAAGAATGGGAAAAACTGCCCAAAAATAGGTGTGCCAAGCTTGTAGCATCATACTCAAAAAGACTTGAGGCTGTAATTGGTGCCAAAAGTGCATCAACAAAGTATTGAGCAAAGGCTGTGAATACTTATGTACATGTGATTTTCCTTTTTTTTTTTTATCAATTTGCAAAGATCTCAAACAAACTTCTTTCATGTTGTCATTATGGGGTATTGTTTGTAGAATTGAGGAAAAACTTATGAATTTAATCCATTTTGGAATAAGGCTGTAACATAATCAAATGTGGAAAAAGTGAATCGCTGTGAATACTTTCTGGATGCACTGTATGAATGTGCTGTGGACAGCATATATAGCTCAGATAATTTGGTCTTGGAAGTACTAGATAAATCATGTTTGAGTTCAGATTGAGATCTCTGATTTTTTATTGCAGAGTTTGGTATCCTGGCAAACATGAGCACAGTTTGTTTGGAAACTCTAGAGGAGATTGGCTGTGGCTGTGGCCACCAGCTGGGGAGGCTTTCTCATAAGAAAATCTGAGAAGCAGGAGACTTAAGCAAAAGTCTCCATTTGTTCTCCATTTAATCTCATTTGTGTCCAAAAGAAACCATTTGGATTTCAAAGAGATCTCATTTGTGACTGTGATAAGCACATTCACACTGTACATTTCAATTGCCTTACATTTTAACTTCAAAAAGTTCAACTTTAGGTGTAAAGGGTATTCTGAGTTTGTTTTCTGTTTGAGTGGGTTTTGTATCATGTTTCCATTCTGTGCCCTAGTTTTCTGTGTTTCAGTCAGTTACTATGTTTACTCATTGTTTGATTATGGTTTACACCTGGAGCCAGTTGCATAAACATTATTAAGACTGTGACTTAAAGGAATAGTTCACCCAAAAATGAAAATTAGCCCATGATTTACTCACCCTCAAGCCATCCTACAATTGGAGTTATATTAAAAAAATGTCCTGGCGCTTCCTAGCTTTATAATGGCAGTGAATGGCAGCCCAAAATTTGAAAACCAAAAAAGTGCATCCATCCATTATAAAAGTAATCCACACGGTTCCGGGGGTTAATAAAGGCCTTCTGAGGGGTTAAAAAAATTGCGACAATGACGTCGGATGTAGCGTAAGCATTTTGAACTGTGAGAGGCATTACACTTTCCCCGTGAGTTGAATACAGTAGGCAGTCCGCCGGAAGCTAGATATTTTACTTTATAACGTGTTAAATATGGATATTTTTCTTACAAAAACCCATCGATTCGCTTCAGAAGGCCTTTATTAACCCCCTGGTGCCGTATATGGATTACTAATGGATAAATGCACTTTTTTGGTTTTCAAATTTTGGGCTGCCATTCACTGCCATTTTAAAGCTTGGAAGAGCCGGGACATTTTTAATATAACTCTGATTGTATTTGTCTGAAAGAAGAATGTCATATACACCTAGGATGGCTTGAGGGTGAGTAAATCATGGGCTAATCTTCATTTTTAGGTGAACTATCCCTTTAAAGTCCCTGTAAAGGCAATTCTGAGATTTGTTTCTAAACACATTATAAATGCTGGAACTGTATTGCTGAAACACGTTACAAACACTGTGAACTGTGTAGTACTGAATTGTGAAGTTAGACTGTTAAACAGTTTTTCACCATTGCTGTATTCGGGACTTTTTGGGCGGGGCTAAAACGGTGGCTTGATGACGCACTGGAGCCACTGAGAATATGGCCCCTCCCCCAACACTATCATAACTGTTGATGACGCACTGGAGCCATTGAGCCTGGCTCCTCCCCTAACACGAACTAGAGCACATTTGCATCAGTTCGCCTGCTCGATCGCGATTTACTGTCAGTACCCTTAGTTACTACAGACTACAATTTACAAAACAGCTTACAAAACAAAAACGATGATATCAAGAAGAGGTGGTTTAATTTTGTGAACAGCTACCTTGATGGAGAGCTGAGAATCACCACCAACACCTGTCTCTGCAGTGACTTTACACCGGATAGTTTTACAAACTTTCATCGGAGAAAACTGGGATTCACTGATAATCTGCTGCAGAATGGGGCCGAACCGACCGTCTCCCGCCCCGGGCTTCATCCTCCCGTCCCGCCGACATCCGGTGCCGTCCGGTGCTGTAGCTACGTGAGTGTTGTCTTGTGTGCTTACTGCTTATGGCAGCTTTCCGCGAGTGGGCGTGGTTTCAGCGCCGACAGCGGACACGCCTCCAGCGTTTGAGAGCAGAGAATGCTGCTTATTTCTTCAAGATTTTGATAAGCTATTTTATTTACTTGACGGATTTTTTATGATTCAAATTTGGTTGGGTGGTTAATAACACATTTGTCTGTGGTGTGACAAACTCAGAACACATGTTTAATTTTGACTTTACAGGGACTTTAAGTACTATGACCAAACGTTTAGTCAAGGGGTCTTACTTTTTTGGGGTTTCAAATTAGACCAATCAACGTTTTATGTAACTGATTTAAAACAGTCTTAAATAAAAAAAATGTGATGACTAACTTAAAAGACTAATCTTAGCAGTTTATGCAACCGGCCCCTGGTATTCATTCCGTTGATTGATTTAGTCTTAAGCTCTGTTTCTCTGTTCAAATATCAGTTCTTGTCTTGTTTTCGCTGGGTTTTTTTTTCTTCTTCGGTTCTGAGTTCTAAGTAAATAAAAAATAATACTGCTTGTGTTTAGATCCATTTATTCAGCTTTATTGCAACCAACTGTGACAATAAGTTGTTAGTTATTATTATTATTATTATTATTATTTTTTTTTTTTATTTTTTTTTTACATTTTCCTTAAATTACACCTTCATAATTTTAAGCTTTATTTAACAAGAAAACTATTTATTTATGTTTGTTTGTTTGATTAGTTAATTTTATTTAGTGTCAAGGTTATTATCGTTAACTAAAAACATGAAAAATGTCATTAGCCTACTTCAAATAAAATAAACATTAACTAATATATATATATATATATATATATATATATATATATATATATATATACTTATTTCCGTTAGTTGCCAATTCATGCAATATTTCTCATTTTCTTTTAGTTTGAAGTTAAAATACATTCTAAAATGACTAAAACTAGAGAAACTAAAATAAAAACTTAATAAAAAATATATTTTTAAAAACAAAGCGAAAAATTTTAAAAGTGAAAACAGAAAATATAAAAACAAAATCAACTTAAAAATGTTTCTATTTTTTGTATTTTATAAAATGTCAGAATTTCAAACATCATATGGGGGAAAATTGCATTTAGTTCAGTAAAAAGACCACGTTCACACAGCAGCAGAATACAGTTGTCAGTCTTGGTCTTGAGTCCTTAATAAGGTTATGTTAACACACAGTAGGCCTACTGTTATTTACAGGAGTGACAACATAATTCTATAACCGAACTCGCACCCGTACATTTTCAGGACTCACAACCGCATCAGTCTGTGTGGTTTTGATTTAGGTGCGTTAACTTACAGCGACGGCGATATGAGTTGTGCATCATCTGAAACTTTTAGTTCCAGTTCTCCACCGGAGCGGCTCACATCAGTTGTTCTATGCGCGACTGAAATGCCGTGTGCGAGACAGTTGTGTGCCGAGTGCAACAGTTGATGTCCGGCTAGCGCATGTTTACATTGAAGCTGCTGTTGGTTAAGAATATTTGATGGATGAACTTGCGGTTCATTGATAAGACTTTTCAGTTTTATGGACTTTTTGTCCATCTTTGATATCACTTTGGTCACTGTCGCTATGAGTCTCTCGTTGCACATTCATAGTGAACGGGACATCTGGAGACGCACACCTGTAAGTAAATGCGGTAGTCAATCCCAAAAATGGACAGTGTGAATGTAGCAAAAGACGAATAGCGTGTCTTTGCACTGACAGACAGATTCTATTCTGTCTGACTCTGCTGACCGAGAACAGTCCTAAACAAACAGTATATTCTCTCTGGCAAAGTGCTCTAAATTAGCGTAACACACACACACGCACACACACACACACTCTCTCTCTCTCTCTCTCTCTCAGCAGAATGAGGAACTTGGTGATATGCATGTTTATACCACTCTCAGGGTGAATGTGTGCTTTTCCTGTTCTCTGGCCCTGTTGTCAGCTGATGTGTCATGAGTGGCATGATTGTGTTTGTTTGACCTAATTTAATGGAATTTGAATATAGAGAAAAAAATACATAAAGCACAATGTGTCTTTTAGCTCAAAACAACCAAAAATTGATTTTAAGTTAAAGAAAGTTTTTTTTTTTTTTTTATGAACACAACACGCATTAAATGTGCCAAATGTGCCAAATGTGTCAACACCTGCACCAGTCACACCTAATCAGTAGCACTAAATAGCCTTGTGACTGTAATGAATGTGTGTTTGTGTGTGTAAATGCAGCCAAAATCTCTTTACAGCATGACAGTGTTGGAGTTAATGTACTTCACCTTAAAACGTAAACTTACTTGTTCGTCCTCATGTTATTCCCAACCTGAATGACCTTACAAAGGAACACAAAAGGATATTTTTAATCAAATGTTTATGCTTTATCTGTCATTTTACATGACTGATCAAACCTGGCGTGATGCATATATGCAAACTTTTCAATAAATAAGGATTCAAATTTCAGTGCATTTCTCATGTTAAGCTAACATATGGTTTAATAAGTATATGCAGTATATACAGTTTATTAAATAATATAAAGTAAATGATAGCACAAATGAACTCCTTGTGGGGTAATTTTTTGGGGGTAGACAGTACCACTCCCCTTTCACTTTCATTACATAGAACAGAGCAACATTCTTCCTTGTGTTCCACTGAAGAAAGATAGTCAAAATGATGAGAGAAATTTTATTTTTTGCTGAACTGATTTTTAACCCTGCAAATAAACTTCTAAAATGACTTGAGCAAACTTGTTTCCACATAGACGTGCTCATCAAAGCAGTCTATCAGCCAATCCTCATGACCTGTGCTCTATATTGAAACACTAGAACAAAAACAAACTTTTAAAAACCTTCAAGTTGTCTGGAGATAAAATGTGTGTTTTGGACAATGAATTGTATTTTTGTTAGCTCATTATTAGCAGAGTGTCTCTCTTTCTCTCCCTGTGTGCCCTGTGATAGACAAGCGTGTATTAAGGGTAAATACCAGAACAAGCTACTCAAGCCCTTTACACACTGCTCTGCTTTGTGTGGGGCTGTTTGCACAGGCCTGGTTCAGACACAGGGCAAGTGCCAGCATTATTCCTCTCTGCTTGAGTAGCATTACAACTTCTGTTTTCCACTCTCTCTGTATCTCTCTCTGTCTCCTCTTTGTGTAGCTCTCTGCCAGTAATTGAACCATTACACCACTGTGGACTGTGAAGATGCACAGAAAGTGATTTTGCAAAAAAAAAAGAAAAAAAAAAGAAAATACCATCTACTTTCTGCATTTTCTCTATTTTCATTTTGATCCATTTTTGGTCAAGAATGCAATATTAGCAGTGTTGGGTGTAATGCATTACTAAGTAATTAATTCATGTAATTGAATTACTTTTCCCTTGAAAAAGTAAAGTAACGGATTACTCTAAATGTTTCTGTAATTTAATTTACAGTTTCTACCCCCAGTTTCACAGACAAAAATGCATGTTTGAGCTGTTTTAACTGAAAGCAACTTGCACTGTCATATCTTAAAATATGTCAGTGCCATTGTTTTGTCTCAAGATGCATAAAACAGTAAAAAAAAATAAAAATAAAACAGTAATGGAGTTAACATCAAAATTTAGCATCTGATATTAATATGCAGGACTCAAAATTAAGTCTTTTCATGTGCTTGTCCTTCAGACAAGTAAATCGGTCATTCTTCACTTGTCCCAGTAAAAAAGTTGCTTGTCCGAAAAAAGAAAAAAAAAAAGATTTTTTGTGTTGTAAATATCATTTATTCTGAAGCAATATTCTCATCAGTGTTCAATCAGCTTTGATATATTTAAATCTGCATATTTGTGATATTTTTTTTTTTACCTTTATAAAGGGCAAATAAGAAATGTTGGAAAGAATAATACTTTTAAACATGAAACTAAACCGCCATCAGGTGGTGGCAAGTGACCGTCTTAATGAGTGAGTCATTGAGTCATTCATTCAAACAATTTGTTCAAACAGCTGATTCATTCAAGAATGAGGCAGTTGTTTATGAATGGGTCATTGAATCTTTGACTCAACGGATTCGTTCAAAACGTTAAATCATAATGAAATGGCCCAGTGCTGCTGTGAGATGCGTTATGGTTCTGCTGTGATCCTGGAACAATTTTTGCTGCTAAAATAGAACAAAAAAAGTCAATATTGCTTCTAAAATGTAAGTGGCTTATATTTAACTACTTGTTTATTGAACTGTTGTATGAAATCTCTCACATTTTCATTTGTGATGGTGTTCAGGAAAACAGCACTCTTGGTCATGTGATGTTGTTCAACTGTATCATATGTTATCAATATAAAAACTCAACATGGGCAAGCGTAAGGATTTGAGCGAGTTTGACAAGGACCAAATTGTTATGGCTAGACGACTGGGTCAGAGCATCTCCAAAACTGCAGTTCTTGTGGGGTGTTCCCGGTCTGCAGTGGCCAGTATCTATTAAAAGTAGTCCAAGGAAGGAACAGTGGTGAACTGGCGACAGGGTCATGGGCAGCCAAGGCTCATTGATGCACGTGGGGAGCGAAGGCTGGCCCGTGTGGTCCGATCAAACAGACGAGCTACTGTAGCTCAAATTACTCAAGAGGTTAATGCTGGTTCTGACTAAAAGGAGTCAGAATACACAGTGCATCACAGTTTGTTGCGTATGGGGCTGCATAGCCACAGACCAGTCAGGGTGCCCATGCTGATCCCTGTCCACTGCCGAAAGTGCCAACAGTGGGCACATGAGCATCAGAACTGGACCACAGAGCAATAAAAGAAGGTGGCCTGGTCTGATGAATCACGTTTTCTTTTACATCACATGGATGGCCAGGTGCGTGTGCGTCGCTTACCTGAGGAACAAATGGCACCAGGATGCACTATGGGCAGTGTGATGCTTTGGGCAATGTTCTGCTGGGAAACCTTGGGTCCTGCCATCCATGTGGATGTTACTTTGACATGTACCACCTACCTAAGCATTGTTAAAGACCATGTACACACTTTCATGGAAACTGTATTCCCTGGTGGTTGTGGCCTCTTTCAGCAGGATAATGCGCCCTGCCACAAAGCAACGAGTTTGAGGTGTTGATTGGCCTCCAAATTCCCAAATCTCAATCCAATCGAGCATCTGTGGGATGTGTTGAACAAACAAGTCTGATCCATGGAGGCCCCACCTCTCAACTTACAGGATCTGCTGCTAATATCTTGGTGCCAGAGACCACAGCACACCTTCAGGGGTCTAGTGGAGTCCATGCCTCAACGGGTCAGGGCTGTTTTGGCAGCAAAAAGGGGACCAACACAATATTAGAAAGGTGGTCATAATGTTATGCCTGATCGGTGTGTGTGTGTGTGTGTGTGTGTGTGTGTATATATATATACACACACACACATGCTCCCTGATGCCCGCAAATTAGTTAAAATCTCCCTGAATCTAGAGCGGGCGAGCAAGAGCATGCATGCGAGACAGAGACTGTGCTCCAAACCGTGTAGCGCGCGCACGGCAGAGAGGGAGAGAGACCTTGCGTGTGTGTGCTAGTGTGCGTGTGTGCCTAATGAAGCGCATGTAAGACAGAGAGCATCCCGATTGGCCTGTTTCGGTAAGTCAACCAATCAATTGCCAGTGTGGGCGGGCTTTTATCTCTTTTCCCGAACCTAATTAATCAGTTCAGTGTATTTAGAAACAGGAGTGCCATTGCAGAGGGAGAGTGCCCCAAAAAACGAAAGTATAAGACACATTTTACGCCAGACTACACGAAAGTATACCCCTGTCTTATAAGCGTTAAACATAATGATAATCGTGCACTGTACAGTTGACAGTAACAGTGATGTCAGCATTGCCCATGACGGGTTAAATGATTGTAAAAGACATGTACCTCCCTTCGGGATACCTCCATGAAATGACTCTTTGCAGGTTGGGATGTCTGATAAAGTCTTACCAGTTTAGAAATTATAAATGAGGCTATAGTTTATAACAGAAGTATTTTGGGGTTAACTGTTCTTTTAATAGCACTGGCCACCATCAAGGGGAAAAAAAGATTAGATTAAATATAATGAAGTGTTGCCTCAGCTTATATGGAAAAGTCCTGTCTTCATCGGAGTCGGCGCCTGGTCTGCTGTGACATATGTTTTAAGAATTGTCATAGGGAGTGATCAGATTAATGTCAGTGTTGGTTTTAAGACTACATTTCTTGAATAAAATATGATTATACAAAACAGTTTTTCTCATTTCAGAGCTCACGGGAGGAGAGGGAGAAGGAAAGGTCACGTTTGGACTCCATGGTTCTGTTAATAATGAAGTTGGATCAGTTGGACAAAGAGATTGAAAATGCTCTAAGCTCCTCCCTCAATGGCACGCCCAATTTAAAAAGGCGGATCATCTCTGTGAGTGGCCACCAATCAGAAGCTTTCATGCAAATGATACACTAAGACTTGCGATGATGTATGAAATAATGGTCAGCAATTGCATCAGATCTTCAGTACTAGTACTAAATCTATGTAAAATACTTGACACAAAGGTTTGATACAGTATGTATGACAGTGTTACTCTTTTCTTAAACAGGAAGTTGATTTAGAAATGTTGGATTCAGCAGGAAGTCTTTCAGCCTCCTCCCAGTCTCTAAACACCCCACTTTATCGCTCTTCATCATCACTGTCCTCATCAGGACCCTCTGGAACTACTGGGGCTAGACCAAAAAATGAGGTTAGTTGACTAAAACCTGTCGTTGAACAATTTATCAAATCAAATACACCTTTACATACCATTCATACTTTCTCAGGGCTCTGGAATTAGTTAAACCTGGTGTCAATCATCTCTTATGCACTTTTTAAAGAGGCAACTGAAGTGTCCAACATTTAGACATGCTTTTCTATATGCTGAATGACAATGTAAACAACAAATTAGAGTGTGCTCTGGTACCAGCAGCCACTTTAAAGTTTACTGAGGAGAGACTCACTCTCTCTCTCTCTCTCTCTCTCTCTGTCTCTCATCTTCCCTCTTATTTTCTTCTTTCTGAGTGGCTAAAGCTGCTGGAACATGATAATAACAGCCTTTACCGCCTGCCAACTTCCACCAGCTAATTCTCATGATCGTCCCCTCTGATGCATGCACATGTCTGGATGTCTGTGGATGTCAGCCAGTGAGTTATTATTTTTTTTGTGTGAGTTTGTGTTCTGAGGTGAGCGTAAGTCTTCCATCTGATTACCCATTACATGCTTGGCTCCACATTTCAGAAGCACATGGCAAACAACACTTAAAGTGTCAGTGAGAGGCTGCAAAAGATGGACAGAATGTCGACAAAGTTTAAAAAGGTCTGTTTGAGAGCAGAAGTGAGTAAAGGCAGATCTGAGTAAGTGAATGTGGGGAAGGACATAAAAGTTGTTGGTGTTGTTTATCAATGTCAGAAGTCATAATGCTTTCAGCAGATAAGTCAATGTCATAAAAAACCTTTGAGTTACAGGTATATCAGCACTTATGAACAAAATTGAAATTGGTGATATAAATTTAAAGTGTGTCTGACTTATAGACTTATAATAAACAATAATTATATAATTTATAATATGTAAATGTTATGATCAATTTAATGGTAACACTTTACAATGACATTAAGTCATTAGATAACATGAACTTAAACAATATGTGTTTTACAATATAAGTATGTGTATCTTTGTAGCATTTATTAATTTTTGTTAATGCTAGTTAATAAAAAGGCAGCGGCTTCTAGTGCAAATAGCAATAGATGCTATTTACACCAAGTGCAAATAGCGATATATTTACACCTTGTAAATAGCAACTAGATTCTATTTACACTCAGTGAAAATAACATCTTTTCTTAGCGATAGATGATATTTACAAATAGCTGTAGATGCTATTTACTAAGTGAAATAGCATACTAAGTGAAAATAGTGATATATTCTATTTACGCCATGTAAAAGTAGTTCTTTGCAATATTTGTAAATAGTAATTAGATGCTATTTATACTTAATTTTACAGATACATACTATTTGCACCTCAGTATTGTTGTACATAAACAGGATGCAATAATTACATAGAGTGTAAATTATTATATTTATAAAAATTATTAAATGGATGCCGCCTTAATGGGACAATAAAAACCCTCCCTACACCTATCCCTAACCCTACCCAATAAATGCTTTTATTATTATTAAACATTTCGTTAGGCACTTTATTTACATTTTTAGAACTTTTTCTCAATTTTTATTGAAAGTAAATGCCTTTCCGATGTGATATGTGATAGGAAAAGAGAGAAGAGCAAGCTCTGCAAAAGGTGGATTCGAACCCGGGTCTATCGCGTCAAGTCTTACGCTTTACTGCCTGCACCACTGAAAACATTATAATACACTGGTTATTTTTTAAAATAGGCAGGCATTGTTAGGCGGAGGTAGTGCGAATAGCACTTGCCAACAAGGCACGCTATTTGCACTTGGTGTAAATAGACACTCCGTAATAGAAATACTATTGTATAGCCTAAGCCTAAGTAATGTCAACAGATACAACTTTTAATTAAATGTATTATTAAATGTTGAAATAAAAAAAAAAGACTATTAAATGCTGTAGAATTATTGTTCATTGTTAGCTGTGTAAGCAATAAGGTACCCGAGGCTAGTGCTGTATCGTGAATAAGTCACGGCTGACTGCAACCCCTTCAGTCGTGACTTATTCATGATACAGCACTAGCCTCGAGTACCTTATTGCTTTTATAAAATGGTTACCACACACAATACAAATATTAAAGCAAAAAAAAATGTATCAATGCAGCTTTCATAAAGTAAAATCACTAAAAGCCTTCCTTCCGTCACTCAGTAGCGAAGGCCTTTAAATTGAAAGATCACGGAAGATCAGCAACTGACAAATGGTTTGACTAGTGCTGTCAGTGTCAGGGTACAGGGAAAACCCTCAACTGTTAAAAGGACAAGATATTGCAGTGGGCATTTTTTATTATGAACATAAGACTGACCTGAAAAAAAAATCTTAATGCAGGTAATTACTCGGTCACTCGATCTCTCTCTCACAATACTCCTCTAAATAATACAGTAGCTAAGCTTCAGTGAATAATATCAATGAGAACAAACATACTGTATGTTTACATTGCTGAAAGTGGTTGCTAAGGTTGTTGTGTAGTGATACTCATAATCGTTGGGTGAAGCGGTCATAGCCATGTTTTATAAAACAGCTATAGACCAATCAGAATCAAGGACTGGAAATAACCATTTTTAAGTTAATAATAATTAAATGTCTTAAATAAAAATCTAATGTGTATATACAGTACATTACAATAAAGAAAGCTTCAACATGTTTAAAATAACTGCTGACCTTTTTGTTCATCTAACTATTTTCAACATTGGTAATACATATTTTTAGTAAACATATTAAATTATAAAACAAGTTAAATGTCCATAATTTTTCACTATATTACTGTTTTTGAATCTAATATGTACTTAAAATTCTCCCTTATCTCAATGTGATTCTTTTTGTTTCATCGTTCAGCTTGTATTCATCTTGACTGAGGTAATGGAAAAAATGAAGCAAGTTGCTCATTGACTGTATCCATTTAATCTTGATTAATGGGTCAGCATAGCAGAGTGCTTAGACAGAGGTCAAGGAGATGAGAGATGATAAATGGAGCCAGAGAGAAGGTCATTAAAACACTAATGTATGGCACAAAGAATTCAAGCTTACACCCACAGACACACGCAGACATCATAGTGCATGTCGCAAAGTACAGATAAAGTCATTCCTGTTTACATGTGAAACTACTGTTTACACTGACACTATTCAATGTCGGTGACCATCAAGTGTGTGTGTTTGTTTGCAAGTGTGTGTCCACTCACACACCTTTTTGTTTGTTCGTTCCTGCCATTCCTAATTGAATTACCTAAGCATATCTGGTAAACACATGAAAGACTAGGCCTTTTGATACACACAAGCTAACTAGAACATTCTTTCTCCTGCATGCTCTTACATTTTTGCTCTTGATAAGCACCAATTCAATTCACATTTATTTGTATAGCGCTTTTCACAATACATATCGTTTCAAAGCAGCTTCACAGAAAATGCATGTGTCTACATTACAATTTAAAGTGGTTTGTTATCAGAGGAGACTGTGTCCAAGTTATGGATTTCAGAAATGTACATATGCAAAGCACACAGTTAGCTAACAATGTATTATTAATCAATATAAAATAAATTAAGGCACAGACAATGGGCTAAGTGAAATAAGAATACATGTTGTTAACAATGATTAGGGTATAGAAATTGAGCATGGGTGCGTGTTGATGCAGAGCTGCGTCAACTGAAGTCCTCGCAGGAGTTGGAGTCGTCTCTTCACAGGTGTTCATCTGAAGTCTTCATGAGAGGCTGGATCCAGACTGGAGCTGACACTCTCTAGTTACCTCGGGGTGGGCGTCCCGAGATAAAACAGAACAGGAGAATAATTAGCGTAGCTGTTGTTCAAAGCATTAAGCAAAGAGAATCATGTGCACTGATATAACTGGAATACAAGGTTATGAGATGCATTATGTGAATGCTTGGCTAAAGAGATGCGTCTTTAATCTAGATTTAAACTGGGAAAGTGAGTCTGAGCCCCGAACATTATCAGGAAGGCTGTTCCACAGTTTAGGTGCCAAATATGAAAACGTTCTCCCTCCTTTAGTGGACTTAGGTATCCTAGGTACTACCAGAAGTCCAGAGTTTAGTGATCTTAAAGAGCGAGATGGATTGTAATGTGATAGAAGATCAGTTAAATACACGTGAGCTAAACCGTTTAGGGGCTTATAGGTCAGTAGTAATGCTTTATAATTGATATGGAACTTAATAGGTAACCAGTGTAGCGATGATAAAATTGGTGTTATGATCATATTTTCTTGACCTAGTAATAGCACCAGTAATAGGCATACTAGATGTGTGTTAGATAGTAGATTTTTTATCAAATAAATGCAGCTTTGGAGAGATTTCTTTTAAAAGCATTAAAAAAAATTCTGACCCTGACCTTTTGAAAATTACCCTTAAAACGGACTTTTAGCTGTTTCCTTAGTAATGTATTGTAGTTTTAGTAGCAAGTTCTTTATTTTAATAAGTAGCAGTGAAGTGATAATAGCAGTGAAGTTATGTTACCACAGTTTATGAATAATTTACCTCCGTTGCCCTTAATGGAGCTGAAATAAAAGGTTATGTTTTTTTTTAGATACCAAATGACAGTAAGTTTTCCGTTAAACACTGATGAACAGCTAAACTGCGGAGAAGGCTTTTGTTCCCTATCAGTTTTAATAAGTTAACGTTGGTCTTTGTGAGAATGAGAGAGGTACTGGATGGCCAAAGAGCAAACAAAAAAAAATGTTTTTAGAGAAGGATGTGGAAAATGTAACCTAATTTTTGACCTTAAGCAGGAAATCTGTGTTTTCCGAAATGTTCAAGGTCAGGCATGCTGTATCAGGCATTCTTAGATTGCAAAACAAGGGCTTTGTCTTGCTCTATGTGTCAGAAAAAATAGAGGAAAAAGCAGTCATGACACATGAATGGAATGATATCATTAATTTTACACATCACAAAGACCCACTTTGAGATTTTGGTTTATGTAAGAGGATTAAAGAGAAAGAGAAAGTTGTGTTTAGGGGAAGCTAGCAGTCATGGACAACATCTAAGCTGCCTTATGAATTAGCTTTCTCCCCCTTCAGATTAATTTCTATACTATCTGCCTATTTTCAGCAGATGTTGACTAATAACATTCATTCATCTCAAAAATGCTATCAGCAGTCTGAATATGTGGTACAGTACATCTTAAACGTGTGATTGTGTTTGCCTGTCTATTACAGTCTTTGTTTCTCTCCTCACATGAGCCAGAACCCTGAATGTTTCGGCCCACTTTCATCTCGTAACTCAAGCTTGTCAAGCACAAGAAATTTAGCATATTTGGCTTGCAGCGTGGTGTTGATAGCTCATTGGCCCGGCATGGGCAGAACTCAATATATTTGTCTGAGGCCCCCGAGGTCTCAGCATAAGAAATCTATCTGTTTTAATGGGTTTTCATCTGTCGGAACTGGCGTCATATTTGTATGTCAAACAGAGGATGGCAGCCAAAGTGAAGATTTGTTGACTATAAATGTATAGGTTTGAAATGGCAGAAGATTGAGAGATGTGCGTGAGAGGATCCCCTGTGTGTGAAAGCATTGATAACTATAAATCATGATGTAAATATGCAAACACGTACAGGCACAGGGGAGCTGGAAACAGGTGCTATGTACAGTACACACCCATAAAAATGCTTACAGGGATATTAAATATAATAAATGTAATTTAAAAAATGTGAATATAAATATCACATAATGTAGTACTTTGCATTATGTGATGTTCATAGTAAATGAATGAATGAATGGATGAATGAACAAGTATACTTTGCATAATGTGATATTTAGAGTAAAAAATACAAGTGAATAAATAAGTATATACTTTCATTATAGTAAAAAAAAATTAAAGTGTATAAATAAGGAGTTTTTATTCATCATAAGTATGGCTTTGTATCTCAAAATAAGTCTAATAGTTAGATTTTTTTTCCTCACAATTGCAACATTATTTCTAGTAACTAAAATTTCTTGTAATTGTGACAACCCCCCCAAAAGAATTTGATGAGATATGTTTGAGTTCAAAATCTCTGACTTTTGATTGTAGACTTTAGTATCTTGGCAAATCTGAAACGCACATGTGAGAATTTTTATTGAGGAGCACAAGATGTAAGACAAAGTATCCATTTGATCTCAATTTAATCTCTTTGCTGTATAGGACTAGTCATGTGATTTTGTGTTGCATACAGCGTGTATGGATTCCAGGTAGAGTAAAATGTATAAGTGAAGAGTTCAGATGCAAAAGCCATAAAGTCCATCTGACATGTTTTCTTTTAAATTAGCATTTTTTTATTAGGCTCCTATGTTTAGGTTCAGTAATTTTACTTTAATGGCAATGAGAAGGTTATTCGTCAGTTATTGAAATGCCTTATTTTCAAAAATGTCACTTTAGTCAATTCATTGGTATTTAACAAATGTATTGCTACAAAACCAGCTAAGTCCATCTATATGTGCTTTTTTTTGCAAAAACCTCTAAGTCCACCTCTTTGGAAAACAAGACATAGTAAACGGTTGCAAAACCACTAAAGATGCAACTGGAAACATCGCAAATGATGAAAGCAGAATTTAAAATGTAACAATGAAGAAACTGATCAGCTCCCCCTACTGACACAGTAGGGGGAGCTGTGATGCAAGTGACGTGAACACTGTTGTGTTTACTTGCTACTTGCGAAATCCTGTCATTGCGACTGTATCAATGGACAAAGCATGATAAAATCTTGCAGCACAGCAATTGAAAGCCGGCTCATACGCACACCGTCATTCTCTTTTAAATCATATGATTCGATTTGCGTCTCCTGATGGTTTCTGTGGACTTAGAGGATTTTGCTGACAAAGGGAAGTGGCGTTTAACGGTTTCTGCTAACAAACTTATTTCTGAATGGGCTGACGCTGGAATTTAGCGTATTTGAAGCGTTTATCTCATTTTTGATAGAGATGTTTAGCAGTTTTTGCATCTGAGCTCTTCAAGTATAGACACAGATTTTTTTCAAAGTATAAGAAGAGATTGTCTATCTGAAAAACGTCAAACCAAAGTGAATATTTCAGAGGTTTTAGGATGGATGTACAAGGCCAAGTATAAATTCTCAATCTCAGATTTTTAGCATCCAGGTGTAAACGGTCCTACTCGACCCGCTCAGAGTGGGATTCAAACTGGGGTCTCTGCCGTTGGAGGCGGGCGTGCTAACAAGGATGCTAAAGGCTGCAGTCTCTAGCGTCAGCCACTAGCGCGCCTCTTGAGGCCAGGGGTGTGAGGTTTACACGCACAGCTCTTACTGGTCTATGTCTGTTACAAAGGCAGCATCGGCCTTGCTCTTGTGTCTCTTTCTCGGACCACTGTGCCTAGCAGGGTAATTAGCCCCCTCCTCATGTGCCTCTGCATAGCACCCTAATCCTGCACCATAGGTTAGCCTCATTTCTTGTTTTCCCAAAGTGCCGTCTGCTTAATTCAGCATCTTCCATTGTTATTGGAACCTGGATTATACTGGATTACAGGGATTAGCATCCTGACTCTCTTTCTCTAATCCACGGAGTCAATTAGGGCCGGAAAAAAAGGGAAAATACCAGCTATTGTGAGGTTAGTAACATTTGGAGGGAATGTTCTTCACCCTGAGAGTATGACTCTCCAGAAATGAGACGTATTTCCTGATCGTGCCTTTTTAAATCTTTTGTATAGAACCTATTTAGCCTATAGGGAATGAGAATGTATTTCAAGGCATAGAGAGAGAAAGCTGTCCCTTATTGACCAGTTCCATTCAATTCTAATTTTGATGTGTAGTGTTTTACAGTACAAACTGTTCCAAACCAACAGATGATAGTGCCTTGAAAACCTCCAGTGAGCAAGCAAAAAGTAACTGTGGCAACACAAAACTTAAAATACTATTAGCTTGGGATCAGTTATTGTCCTCTTTGTGTCCTTCGTAAGTAGAATTGGTACAAATTGTTTATTCTGTGGTATCCTCATTGTCCACTGCTGTACTTTTACTTCCTGTGGGTGCCTAACCGTCATATTGTTCAGACCATACCACATGCACAAAAGATTGTAATATATTTTTACAGTAGGATAAGACTATTTTTGATAAGACTATATTGCAATATGGTAATAATGGAAACCCAAGTACACTTGTTTAATCATAGTATTAAACTTTTGAGTTTGTGTGTTCAAATTCTCATTAAAACGATTGGACCGTTTCTGTATGCAGCTGGTTGTTTTTAGCTTGGATTGTAGCTTGTAATGTCATCAGTGATCACTGAGTCAGGGATACAGTTTACACCATGTAACATGCCCTGTGGGACAATTTACATCACTTCCTGCCAAAACGGTTCACATAAAACATATGGAAGTTATTGCGGGGTAAAGAAGAGGGTGTTCTCACTGCGGAGAGGGAGAGGAAAAAAAGAGGGGTCATTTTTTTCCCACGTTTCTCAGTGCACGTGCAGGAATGCCTTCATTAGTTATGGAAAAAAGTTTGAGGTTTGGGGGATATAGATAGCATCTGTGTGTCTACATACTCTACAAACAGCATGTATATATATTGAGTATAAACACTAAATAAGGTCCACTCTGAGACCTAAAACGGAAGCAAAAAGTACCTGGTTTGTGTATACATGCACAAAATATGTGTATAGGTATCTTTATCGTTACATTTATCTTTAATAAACACATTTGTATCTGTCAAAGAAGGTGCAGTAAGAATGGTCATTGAGACAAACGTACACACACACTCATACATACCCACTCAGACTTTGGGTGGGCCAGTCTAACCCCTACCAGCTGCACATTCTTAACCAGACTCGGGGGTTGGTATATTTTGCACTCAACACACACACACACATACACATGGTAGGTTTCTTTATCTTCGGTATCTAGATTTGTACATTTTCTCACCTTAGAGTAAAACCCCCTAACCCCAAGTATGAGCAATGTGTATGAGCAAACACCACAAATTACAATCCAAAAAAACAATAATAAATTTTCCAGTGCATACCATAATAACAGTCTTCATTGTTCACTGTTTATATAATATAATTACATATAATCCCTTGTGAAAAAGAAGTGCACTTAATTGTGTTGAATGTGCACTTGTGCTGTACTTTAAAATCTTTAAATTATTGTTTTTACAAAGTTGCACCTGCAGGTAATATAATATTAATTAAGTAAATGCAATGTATGTACTTAAAGAGAGCACACTTGCATTACTATATTTCTTCACACACTTCAGTAGGCTACACTTTTAAAAAGGTCACTTTGGAATTATGTCAAATGCAAAGCTATACTTTAAAGTACATTTTAAATCGTTTTTTAATAATATTTTGTCATACTTTAAAGAAGCACATTTCTTTTGATGTGCTGAATAACATACTAAAGCACATGTAAAGTACTGTGTGTTGTTATATATTAAAGTTAATATTTTTAACCCTATTTTAAATATACTGAATTGCAACTTCATCATTACAAATGTGTTTAAATACATGGCATACAAGTTTCAATAAAAATTTCACATATTTTAATTTACCATAAATACTTGTCAGTACATTCAACAGTACATTCCTATTATATTTATGGAATTCTGAAATTACATGTAGGCCTACATCAGGATCAAAAAAAGCAATTTTAAGTTCAAATAATTGCAAAAGCAGTGTAAGTCTGCTGAATTTAATGTTGGAGTTTTTGATGTTTGATTTCAGATATTCCTAGTTACTGAGTGAATGCTGACATTCAATGTCTATCTACATAATTCTACCCTACCAACTGTTTAAATGTGTTTCTGTTCAGTGTTTATCCTACCTACCTATCTCTCTCGCTCACTCGCTCTCTCACACACACACATACAGTAAATAAGTACTTAAGTGCTCTGCCCTGTTGTTTTTCCTGTTGGACACCTGATACGACCTCTGATCCCTAATGCCGTGACAACCTGTGCCCAGGGACCTTACAGGCCCAAAAATGTGACCCAATCCTGCCCCATAATGACTGGGGACACATACTTGCACACACGATTGCATACTTAAACACACACATACGAAAAAAACCCTCTCACTCTCATGACTGAAATGTAACATATGACATTTGTGTATTTGGGTGGTCCAGTGCTGCCGGGCAAGTGTGATGGACCATGCAGAATTACTACATTGTAAACAATTTTTCCACACTCAATTTTAAGACAGTGAAATGTTCTAGATTTTCAATTCAAGTTTGGCATTGCAATGATTCTAGGGTGTTCTGGATGGTTGTCATGGTGTTGCCTTGTGGTTTTTAAGGTGTTCTAAAGGTTTTTAGTGTGCTGCTATGTGGTTGCTAAAGCATTGCTAGATGGTTGTTCGCTGATCGCTTACTGTTTGCTGGCTGAAATTGCTCAAATTTCTTCTTCACTGTAAATCTATGGGAATCTTTTGTTCGATTACTTATAAAAGTAATAGTTCACTTTCAATGGACTGTTGCATGATATTAATTTCAGTAAGACCACAAGTGTGGGAGATAGTAATAGCGATGCTTGTCTGTTTTGCTGTTCTTTCTATCATTTATTAGTTTCTATTCATTTATTCATCTCATTGTCCTAATTTTCTGACACCTTGTTCCCTGCTTACTCTCCATCTTTTCTTCTTTTGTTCTGAGCTCATTTTAACCATCTTCCCACTTGTATGAGGGTGGTGGGTGGTGTGTTTGGGATAGCACATGATAACAGTGCTCTGACTCAAATATAGTTATTCTGAGTATCCCAGAAGCTGTCCGAAGTATTAATAGTATTTCAATGTCGGTGGCCTTGTTTCTGTAAATTTGGGAAAACAACAGGCCCACACATAGAGGAATGTAGAGTGTGTTACTGTGGTGGTCACAGTCACGCTATGATAATATGGCTAACTCTCTACTGCATCATGTTTCATAGTATTTGCAGTCTTGTAATTTCACATTATAGTTGCGAAACCTTGACGGGTTGTGGACGTTTTTAATGCACGTTGAGGTATATTTTGTGCAATACTTTACAATTGTGTTGGTGTTGGCATGCATGTGTATGTATGAGTGTTTGTGGGTGATTTACTGTTGATAGCTCTCAGTGTGCCAGCATGGGACTTTTTTTGCCGTTAGCTAACATTACTAAGGTCATTATTTAGGCGTAAATCTGAGAACCATCATTGTTGTTGGGGAGGGTTTTTTTTTTTTTGTCTATCTATGTTTATCTGTGTGTGTGATTCAGATAAACCATTTCAGGTATGTGTGAGCAATGTATGTGTGTATTGGTGTGTGTGTGTGTGTGTGTGTGTGTGTTCTCTAGACAGATTAGGTGCAAGACAACGCTTTATCCAGACATCAGTATCAACACCATCAACAAGGAGTGGAATGCAATGGTTGGATATTTTTCCCTTAGCTATGGAGAAATAGTGTTATCGGGTAGAGTATCTTTTAAGAAGAGGAAAAGTCTTCAGTCTAACCTGAGCATTTCAGAAATTAAAGGTGAAGTGAGCTATTTTGGTAACACTTTTCAATAAGGTTTCATTTGTTAACATGAATTAATGTTAATGTTAATCTTTGTTAACTTTAGTTAATAAAAATACAGCTGTTCAGGGTTTGTTCATTTTAGTTCACAGTGCATTAACTAATGTTAACAAGACTTTAATAAAGTATTAATAAATGTTGAAATTAACATTAACAAAGATAAATAAATTTAAATGTATAAGTGCAGTTCATTATTAGTTCATGTTATCTAATGTAGTTAACTAATGTTAAGTAATGAACCTTATTGTAAAGTGTTATGTTAAAATACTTTTTCTTGTTCTGTATATGACATCAAAGTACTGCAAGAGCGATTCGAAAGCATACAGAGCTTTATTTACGGCAATAACAACATGTTGTGAACACAGCCAAAGCTATAAATCAGCCAAATCCTGACCAGTCAAAGTGCAACAATGACTTGAAAGAGGCAGGACTCTTTCCAAACAATCTTGTGTTCAAGAAAATTATTTGAAAATATTTATTTATATTATATGTAAAAATTTATTTTGTCAATCGATTAAACAATTAACTGGATTAATTGAATATAGTTATCAAACAGTCTGCACTGCATAAATTATAGATTGATCCTTAAAGCTACAAAAGTTCTTTAGTCAAGAGCAGTGAGTAATTTTCTCTGTTATCTTTTTTCTTTGATTAGCATTAATGCCAGATAGCATTAGTGGCTGCTGTCACTTTAAGACCTCCAGCTGCTGCACATAACGCGGATTTGACATGCGTCCCATGTCAAAACTCATTCTCTCATTCAAGACTGCTCTTATGAGGATACTCGATAAAACAGGCATTTTGGCATAATTGTGTGTTATTGTTCGTGCGCAGGATACTGGCACGCGTCTTTCTGTGTTGTGTGTCACATAGACAGGACATTCACAGACAGCACATTCTCTTTGTATGAATAAGAGTGTGATCATATAATGTCAAAAGGATGACAGAAAAACAGATGCTGCGTTAATTGCGTTAAATATTTTTAACGCGTTAAACTGGAAAAAAATAATTGCATGCTTTAATGCGTTTTTATATATATATATATATATATTATATATAAAAAAAAACATTTTTTCCAGCTCTGGAAAAAATTAAGAGACCACTTAAAGGTGGGGTAAGTGCTTTCTGGTAACCGATGCTGATATTTCAAATCACCAAAACAAACACGCCCCTACCTCAAAAGGGTCTCGCCCCTATTTTGATAGCTCCATCCCACACATACGTAGGCAACGACTATGGCGGAATCTGCTGTGCCAGCTGGCCGAGGGTACGATGTCATCAATAAGTGAAAGCAATGTGTGTTACTATGGTAATCCAGGTTGAATGTTCAATGAAAAAGTCATCCCTTACATCCCAAAAACACAAACACAGTCCTCATGAACAACACGATAGTACACAGCACGACAGTCCAACTAACAAATATATTACAATTGTGACCAGATTAGAGGGTTATATCGTTCACAAAAAGAGGAACCAAAGGAAACAAACATATATTAGGTGTAACGCAGTTCTTAGTTCAGGGAAGAAGGAGGCGGGAACCGGCGAACATTTAACGAAGACTTTAATGAATAAATAAACAAAACAGAAGTAGCGCAGGCAGCTAAAAGCATAATAAAACACAACGTAAAGTCCAGGCCTGGTCCTCTCTCGTCCTTCACTGGTGTCGCTTGTCCTTATATGCCGCCGAGCTCCCTCATGAGAGGACTCGAGACCGGTGTTGACATAATTCTCGCTCGATCCTCCCACGTCTCTCGCTCGCCAACCTCGCCACATTAGGAGTTTATTATCTTAATTTTCGGACACACTTTGCGAGCTGACGCTTGAAACAGATAGTGGTTTATAGGATGTGGAAATGAATGGGTCTTTACCATAGCTGAAGTGAACGACGATCCGATTGCAAATGGACAAACAAGCGAACATGACACACGAGCATATTCAAGCAAAAGCTAGCATATATTAGTTCTGTGAAACAAAACAAAACCAATGTTACTCGCCTATCGGAAAGAAATAAAGCAACCTCGGCGTCCGATTGCAGGCCTTAGCGCTCCTTGAGTTCTCTCCAGCGCTGGAAAGCTGATAATTCTTGCCTGATCGTAAGCCTTTTTTTGTTCCATAGACATTTTCCACATTTGTTTTTTATCTGCCATCTCTCTCTTTCTGTTGTCGCTCGGCTAATGTCCGTCCTGTGTGTCGTGTCTTTTGAATAATGACGTGCACTGAGCGCTCTCTTCTCCCCATCATTAGTAGACACGCCCCTTACTGCTGATTGGCTACAAGTTTTTTTGGTACTCGGCCCGAGACACTTTTATAAAGCAGTTTTGAAATAACACTTACCCCACCTTTAACATTGATTTCTCAGCTGTATAACATTTTTATTTTTTTGGGGCAATTCCATTGAGTGCCACTAGAGGCACATACATAACACACTTCAGCATTGAACATTTGCTCTTCACACCAAAATTCCTAAATGTTTTCATATCTCTTTATAGTGATGCACATGCTTTGCTATAAGAATAACAGGGACATATGCGATACTAACACGAAAGCAAAGATTTCACATAATGTGATTTTAGAATGTCTGAGGTACACTATGTCCATTAAGATCACAATCACTCCTTTGATAACACTCACATACATGTATATAATACCCAGCTTCATGAGGGGCGGATGGGTGGACACAAAGATGAGGGTATGTTAACAAAGGCGAAAGAATGTGGAAACAAAAAAAAAACCAGGGTAGATCAAATAAGACAATGTGATAACAGAGGGCAATAAAGGAATTGGGGAGAGTGATATAACATGAAGAAACACAGAAGAAAGAGATAGATAAAGAAGGATATGCTCTGATGTTTTGAGGAGAAAGCCACATTCTTCATATAACAGGATGCATCGCTCTATTGAGGCAGATGATGGAGGTGTTTCTGTCAGTATGATCTGTTCCAGGGACTTTGGGATTACACAAGTTCAAAGATCAGCGGACAGAGCAGGAGTTCTGTGGATGAAGGTCACCCGGAGACTGAGACACCGACATTCCTTTGGAACCACAGAAATTCCTGTTCTGTCTGACTAAAAAGTCAACACAAACGAAAAAATGAACAATAACTAACAAAGGAACAGTTATTAATAGCCATTGCTCTTTCAGGAAAGAGAGTCATTTGGAGACTCCATTAAATCAAAATTTAACTTTTTAGCTTTGAGGTCATCTATGTGCTAGTGTCAGTGTTATTTTAGTATTATTTCTTATTGTAGTGTAGTATTACAGTTTTTTACAGTTGCTTAAGCACAATTTTAAAAACAAGGCTAATTTTGTCAAAACACTACACACAATTCACACATCCACACACACACAAGGAGCAGAACACATCAGTTTTTTTGCGAAATAAAACCCAATTTTGACACCGTATGGCACACACATGGTTCATAAAATCTGATTCTGTTTGAACCACTTACACACTGCTGTGCTCAATCTTAAACACTTTTAACATTTCTACTTTTCTAATGATATAGTCTCGGTTTGATTTTTTTTTTCCAGAGATATTTTTATAATAAAGTACATATATTGACCAAACACAACACAACACAAATAGTACTGCACAATGATGAAAATATTTATTTCTCTCCACAGTGTTAAATACATCAAAGCATTTCCAAAAGCATTTTGTACTGAAAATCAGAACATATTCTAAATGCAATATAGTATATGAACAAAAACATTTGTAGAGACAAACATAAAGCAAAAAAATCTGCATCTGGCCCAGGCACTTCATCCACATAACAGGCGATGTCGTCACTCGCAAGACAGCAAGGAAAGAATCTTCTTGAATGGTGACTCCATCCTTGCACAGACCCTGCATCAATTAGGTCACAGGTCTCCTACATGGTTTGAATGAGGGGTATCCTGACATAGGGCTGGAGATTGTAAACCTTCCACAGCAATGCCGCAAAAAAACCTCCCTCAATGGGGTTAAGGAAGGGAGAGTATGGTGGGAGGTATTGGAGTGAAAATTGTGGATGCTCATGAAACCAGTTTTGGACCAGAGCAGATCAGTGGAGAGATATATTGTCCCAGATCACAATGTATCTTGTCTGCTCTACATCCATTGGGTCTTTTGCTGTGATGATGTTGTTTAGTCAGTCTAAAAATGAGAGTATGTGGGCCATGTTGTGAGGACCTAAGTTCCTAAGGACCCCATTGATTGCAGCGCACAATATTCAAAATATCTCTGTGGCCAATGATGTTTCTTCCTCTTCCTCTTACTGTAACATTGTCTTTCATTTTTGTTGAAGACAGGTAAACTCACCTGGTGCCTGGTTTTATAGTGCTTACAATGATTGTTGAGTCTGCACACCAGATGGCTGTGTTTGATCAATTGATTCATAGGTGTGGTATTTTGGAAAGCTGTGTCTTGAAATGGCAAAGAAGTGACATCATGTTAGATTTCTGTGTCTAATGTAGAGAAGTGTGTGTAGTGTTTTGCAAAAAGTATGAGGCTGAGAATGTGCTTATAGTTGTGCAGATCTGGGCTGAGGTTTTGCTCATTGAGTGTCAGGTTTCACTAACTGTGTGTTAATTGTAATTTTAGTGTGTAAGCAATCGTAAAAAACTGTAATCATTATTGTAGCAGAACCATGGTTTATTTTTGTGACATAACTAAAGTCCTTTAATATGTCCCACTGAAACTTCCACTGGTCTTTGCAAAGGTCATTAACCAAATCCACAAATGTGCTAAATTTGGAAGGCATATTAATGCTTTCCAAGCAGATTAATAATTTTTCCAGGCAAAATGCTGTGGCAAAAAAAATCACTTAGACACACTTTTTTGGTATTTTTCATTTGTGTGTTTTCCACTGAGACGTGCCGACATGGTAAAACTATGTAGCGGTTTCTTTTTGTCTCATACCCACGTTGTTGAAAAACAAACTTTTATCAGTGTGTTATCAGTAAGTACACACATGATCTAACAAATTATGGATAATCACATTCAGAGATGAAACAGGCATTTTAGAAATATGTAAGCATATATGTATCTGTCTCTCTCTCTCTCTCTGTCTCACATGTGTGTGTGTGTGTATGTGTGTGTGTGTGTGTGTGTGTTTGTGTCTGTGTCTGTGTCTGTGTCTGTGTCCGTGTGCGTGTGGTGGGGTGGGGTATCTTGTATCTGGTTCATACGGAGGAGGGTGTTTTCAAGGTTGAATAGGCTACACAAATGGCCTTATTACTTGGCCAGCTGCACTTGGTGGGCATGAACACATACAAGCACACACACACACACACATAGACACAGTGTTTTACTCACAGGGAGACAGGTGGTAGGCTAGTTTATACTGGTTTGTTTATAGAGTTACATTGTGAAACTGAACTGTTGTATTGGTCCTCCCTGGATCCTGATGAAATGTGAAATATGAATTCATGAAACATTATGTGAATTCCATTTCAGGAATTTCAAATCTAAGCTGACCTTCAGACATTATAAAATGTATTTTAGGGATTTAAAGGGATAGTTCACCCAAAACTGAAAATCAAAAGAAGATATTTTGAAGATTGTTGGTAACCAAACAGTTGATGGGCCCCATTGACTCCCATAGTGTATTCTTTCATGCTATGGAAGTCAATAGGGTCCATCAGCTGTTTGGTTACCCATATTCTTCAAAACATCTTCTTTTGTGTTCAGCAGAAGAAAATAAATTTATTTAGGTTTGAAACATTTGTAGGTGAACTATCCCATACTTCGTGCCAGATTTGGCAAATTAGCGTGAGAGCGCAATTCCATAAAAGCGCAGATGGGAGTGGACAGTTCTGCACGTGATCTACTGACGACGCACAAATTAAAGCACACAGACGCAGCCGGATCATTTCCATAATGACCAACGCAATCTACCAGTTAGCGTCTGGTTTAAGACGTGCTTTTTTGGGGCGGTAAATAATGGCGCAAACACCAGTAAATTTACGAGCACAAACCTTTCTAAATAACCATGCGTGATTCATTTAAATACTCTCCTCCCATATGTTTTGCGCTTGAGAGGGAAACTCCTACAAATACATATGTAATAAGGTCAGCCACAAAAATTTTCATTGCTAATTTATCACTCCGCGTCTTTAGTAAATCCTGACAGTAGTTTTGTAACGCCAAAAGAGGGTTTGCGCTGGCACAAGCTGTTAGTAAATCTGGCCCTTATTTTTTAACCTTATTGTATTTCCTTGTCATTTGCTAAATGTACATTTTTCTTTATTTACTTTCTTTCAGACCTCTGCTGTACTTTCTGAGGAAGACAGAGCAGGTAAGTCCGCATGATCTCAAGTTTTATTATCATAACCTACATTAAGCAGTAGAAGTCTTCTTTCTCAACAATTTATCAAAGTGAAAAATCTTATTACCAATAAGGTTATGAAAAATGTTTATGAGATTTTGTAAATCCGAGTCAAGTCAAAACTTACAACCTTGCTTTCCCACCAAACAAAGTATGTCAACTGGTAGCACTGGATCTGTCTTAAACACTAGCAGACAATGAGGTGCCTGCTATCAGAACAGAGACCTGTAGATGTGTCTGGAAATTGAAGATTACAAGAGTGATATATATCTAGAACAAACCTCTTTGTTCCCTTATGGATACATGACCATTTGCTGGCTAAAAGAAATGCTTTGTTGGGGCACTGCAAAGCATTTACCCTGATTTTGGTCTCACCCTCAGGCTAAGGACAAATGTAGCATGCTAGGTATTAACAGATAGCTGTTAGCCATTCGCTGCTGCTCATGTGGTCATTTGATGTTCGCTGACTACTATATATCAACTGTTATACTTGTACAGTCATTTGTTGTGTAGGCTACTTTTTCTAAGTTGTTTTTCAGTTTCAATATAAAACACTTGTGAACAGAATATTTATATGCGTCATTTACAATAAAGCTTTAATGGTATGACATTTTGCAAAATGTGTGAAAATATTATTTAATTGTTTGTATTCAGAATTCACAAAATGCTAACAGAAAGCAGTAGACCACTTTGTGCAAAAATAAATAAATAAATATATGACACATTTTATTTAATAAATTGTCTTCACAGAATGGAATTAAACACAATACATAAATGAGATGTGGTTCAAATGACACTGGTGAAAATGATTTTCAGAAATCTCCAGTGATGCATGTATATCCAAAGGTAGGTGAAGTGTGGGTGGGAAACTTCTGGTCAATCAAGTTGACCAGACACCAGACAAACCATAAGATATCATTCCGCTTTGATCCCTGTGTCTCCCTGGAATCAATACCAGAAAGCAACAGGAGCTGGAGACTGTCTGTCTCCATCATCTACTTACTTATAGTGGTGTGTATGCAATGGAGACAAAGGGATGAAAAAACATCACGTCATACATTTTCCAGGGTCTGTCAGATTTTGGTGCTGTCGATATTATTGATATCCCTTGCAAGCTCTGAATTTTCAGGATTTGTGTGTAGGCTATTTTGTGTTATGTAATGACCCCCTGTGGCTCCGCAGCTTGGTATTCTGGTGTGTGATGGATGATAAAATGCAGGCCAGATTTTAGCACAATGGCCCCCTGTTTCAAAGCACATCAAAGCTTCTCTGTATCAGGCCAGGAATGTGGGGTGCACAGCCTGGTTACATCACGCAAAGCTTGCCCCAAGATGGAGAGCATTCATGGTTAATTTCTGGGTTGTTATGGCGATGGACTTTTGGGTCACAACACTGGAGCAAACAGTGTTTCTGTTGTGCAAGGAAAATGATGCCTATCATTTCTTACTGTACTATCCATTTCCAGACTGGGCTAAAACACCAGTGTTTTGGCAGGAGCAAAAAAGACCAAAACTGTGTTTGCATATGTTTTTGTGTGTGTATGATTGAAGAAGTTTCTGTTATCTAACACAAGCTCCCTGGCCATGAAAGTCTGACATTGTTACTGTAGTTTGCATTCAGGGTCATTTTAAGGGGTCTGTGGCACCAGAATATTAGCATTAGGGTCCATTGTGTGCTCAAGTTTCTTGCTGAGGTCTTCACTTTTCCTTGCTTTAGTGTAGACACATGAATGTGGCTGGAGGATTTAGATTTTTAACCTTGTAATGGCATCTTATCTTTAGAAGACTATGTGGGGGTCCTCACATTTGTTCACATAAAGATAACCACGTAGAAGAACCCACTGTATAGAGTATTTTATTTAAAATCTAAATCTTTTGTAGCAATGTAAAAGTCTTCACTGATCACTTTTGTTACATTTACTGCATTTATTTAAAGCTGCAGTCCATAACTTTTTTGGGTTAAAAAATATCCCAAATAAATTTTTGAGCAAGTACATAACCAGCCAGTGTTCAAAATGATCTCCTTACCTTAGCCCGATTCACAACGGTAAGCTTGTAATAATGTGTTATAATTTGAGTGGTACTGGTAGCTTTCCGCAGGAAATTCGAGCATGCGCCGTTCATCTTTGCGTCATTATGTCACGTCTGTATACATAAAGAAGGAGTCCGGCTAGTAGGCTATTGCATGTGAGGATGTTGCAGGTGGCGAATCATTTACAGCCTTTTCTCACAGCAGCTGGAATAATGAAATCATTTTGATGGTGGATTGCAATACAGAAAGGTCCAAACGACAATCATCAGTGACAACTGGAGATTCACCTGTAGTCAAAAGCAAAAGATTAGACTGTACAGAAATTGATATCTACAGGTAACACTAATACACACTAAATTTAAAGTAGTTACACAATGCTAATGTTGTTAACATTAAAAATTTGACAACAAAGTATAACAATAATAATAATTTTAAAAAAAAGTGATATGATATAAGCTAAGCGATCGTTAGATTTTAATTACTGTTGGTAGCGCGGTTTATAGTAATGCTTTTTTTCTCAGTTGGTCACAACAAAAGTGGCAGATATGTTTCTTACTTGTTTCCGGTGAAAATTCGTATTTTGGTCATACTTCCAAGACATACATTCTGTGATTCTGAAGTACAGTATCCACACCAGTGCGGTGAATGAATGACAGCCACACATACTCCTCAAAACATTAGATTCATCCGCATTGAGGAGCGGTGCCAATGCATAACCCACATAAAGATGATAATTCCGCAGATAACTCAAACAGAGATGGTGGCAAAGAGGCAAAACTTACAGACTGCAGCTTTAAAAAAATTACTGACTAAAAACTTTTGAACAGCAGTGTAAAGTAGAAAATTATTCTGTTGTGCTCTTCAGTCTGCTTTTTGCATTAGATTCAATACTTCAATACACCAAAAATTTTTTAATGGTACCACTACTGTTGACACACTGTGAGTTAAGGAAAATGTAAAACATTACAGTTTTACAGCTTTTCTTTCCCATAGAAGGGCAGTGGAGGAAATGAAAGACACAGTTGACGGTTTTCAAAGCCTTTGCTCCCTCACATTACCTTGATTGTAATCCCTGTAATGCTGATCTGGGATCAGGCCTCCGCATTCTCACTAACATCTGCCATTATTAAGTGAAACTACAAAACTGATCTCATGTCTGTGCCTATCAAGCGCAACATCAACCTCTCATTCTTTCTTATCTCGAATGAGTTCGGTACCTATAATCATGTCCGCAGAACGCCTCCCTCTCCAGCCTTTTGCCTGTAGTTCTTTGATGTGCGTTCATCCTAGAGCATTCCTGCCTCTATCGCACCCATTCCCCCTGTCACGGCTCAGGCTCTGGGTCCAGAACAATGGGTCTATTGCTCACTTCTGATCTCTGTCCCTCACCTGCATCTGGGGTTGAGCCCCAGCTGGGTAGAGCCAGGTCAATCCAGGTACAGGTTTGTAAGAAAGTCTTTGGGAAGAGAGGGGAGGAAAGGGGTGAATTTTTAATAGAGTGCTTGAGAAACTGTCAGTATTGGTATTAGCCACACAAGCTGCTACTGCCTGCAACCAGTTTCCTCAGATCCATGACTGCACGCACACAAGCAACAACCACATACACACACAGTGATGGCTAGTGATACAGAGTGTTTTCTGTCACATCTTATATTTTTATACCGGAATACTCTTCCCATTCTTATCTCCTGGCTTGAAAATGTCAGAGTGTGAATGAAAAATGGCTTGAGGTAGTAATGAAAGTATAAAGGCATTGTTTGTAGGGATGTGCACCACAAGATCTTTTCTGAAATAACGATGGCATACCTGAACGACTTGACTAAAGAAGCCCATAGGCTGGTTTCGATTGACTGGATTTCTTAGTGTTGTTCCCACAAGACTCATTCTTTAAAAACTGGAGAACAACACAATGCATGGACTTTCCTTAAAAAATGGAGATTCCTTAAAAAATGGATTATAAAAATATAAATATACTTTCTATTCATCAAAGAATTCTCAAAATCTTTTCACAAGATTTTCTTTTCACAAACATTTTAATCAGCACAACTGTTTTTAAAATTGAAAAAAAAAAAAAAAAAAAAAAACAATTGAGCAGCAAATCAGCATATAAAAATGATTTCTAAATTTCTCTACTTAAAATCTGTCTCATACACTAAACCCTAACACTCAAACTAGTTAATTGGTTTGAGTAGAGCCAACTTAAATTAAACAAATTAACTTTTATGACTATTTAGAACTTATTTTTTCTTTTGACACATTTTAAGTGATCTGAATTGTTTCATTGTTTTGAGTTTTATTGTTTCTTTTAATTTAGAAAAACTTAAATTTAACTGAAACTGGGCTGAGATTTCTATTTCCCAGCATGCTTTGCATGAGAGATACAGCTGCAGGCCCGTAGCACCACAGAACCGGAAACGAGGGGTGGGGTTGCGCTACCCATACACGTGATTTTTCTTTTGTTAAATATAAACTGTTTTCACATGGATTTTGATTGGATCTATGTCTACAATATTTAACAACCATACTTTTAAATAAAGTCACTTTTCTGTTCATATAATATGCATAAGGTATCATGATGTAGGCCTACACAATGAGCAACATTTTTAAACTTAGCCTATTGATCATGCTTAATGTCAATTAGCTTTCTTTGGGAGCACTGCCTCCTTTGCCAAGCTCCCTCAGGAGGGGCTTGGGAAGTGATGCTCTCTTTTAGCACCTGCCGGTGTCGAGGATCTGGTAGACGGCCGAGGCTGCCCAATCGAGGCAGCCTTACTCAAAGAACTAGAGCAGCGAGGGAGGTACTGCTGGAAAGCTGCTGACTGCTTTTTCACCTCCTGTGACCTCTCGATGACAGTTAATATGCCGGCGAAAAGCCCAGAAGGTGATATCGAGGAATCCAGAAGAAAAGTTTTCTCTCTCTCTTTCATCCCCGACAAGTTCAGCCACAAATGTCTCTCCACAGACACCAGACCAGCCATGGAGCAGCCGATAGCACGGGCCGTCTCCTTGGTGATGCGGAGAGACAAATCAGTAGCGCTTTCCAGAGGAGAGTGGGGGACCTCGATGCTCATAACGCAAGTCTGGGAAAAATGGAAAGCCCCGGTGTGGAGAATGAGCCCGTTGTTTGAAAAAGCGTCCGTCCGGTTTTGCTTTTAGGCTGGACTTCCTGCTTTTCCTGTGGCCAATCGATATTAAGTTTGGCCACAGCGCGGGTCAAAACCTTGACCAGCTCCTCCTGAATGAAGTGGCGAGTCAACCTGCACTTCACCCGCCTCGAAGCTGAGTGCAACTGATTCCTCAGAATCAGACAGCTCTAACATCGGGTTCTCCACCCCGGGGGAAGAAGCCGCAGTGCGGGCTTCCACACAGGGAGGGAGAACATCTGAACCGTCAGACGAAGACTGAGAAAATGCCTCGGCAGTCTCATGTCCCGCTGACAGGTCCATCTGCGAGCCCCATGATCGCCGCCGCCGCGCTGCCTCAACAGACGCAAGACTCGAGAGCTGCCCGAGTGTGATGCACACCCAGACACTGCACGCACAATTGATGTGTGTCCGAGCCTGTAATAAAACGAGGACACGGGTGCACACATCTCTTGTATTGCTCGCTCGCCATAATAGAGTGCTTTGTGACTAGTTGGACAAAAAACACCAAATAGGACAGACAAAAACACAGCGCGCCTTGCTGAAGAGCAAAAAGCTATCTGTACTATGTGCCGGCGTCCCTTTGTAGCTTCCGTGTATGCCATCACACTACGTCATGACGCAGCACCAGTCAGGATTGGAGTGAGATTTCATTCATGCTTCAGACGCACTACGCTTAGGGAGCGTCCCCAAAGTGTTGTTAGACGCAGTGCGAGTTCCCTCGAAAGGGAACTAAATGAATATGTTTTATTAATTAATAATTATTTAATAATAACATGAATAATATCTTTTGACAAATGGAAACAAAAAGCTTTAATGATAAAATGTGAAAGACGTGAACTGATTCAATATTTTAGCAGATAAACACTTATATATTCGTTCACCACATCATGACAGAAATATCACACAAATATCATCACTTGTTGGATATGAACATAAAAGTTTTTTTTATTTAAAAGTATTGTTGTTAAATATTGTAGACATTGATCCGATCGAAATCCATGTAAAAACAGCTTATATCTGTTATGTGGCTTTTTTCATAGGGTTACCATAATGGTGATGAGAGGAGCCTGAGCTTGGTTTGAAAACAGATATATCTTAAATGTTCTATATTGCTGTCCTCATTCAGCAAGTGCTATGCTGTGCTATGCTAATGCTATCAAAGCACTGTGTTACCAATTAGCAGTTTAGCATTTATTGAATTAACTACTTAAAGCTAGCCAAGTTTCCACTACTAAAATATTTAAGTTGAGATTACATGATAATTTTATGTTAAATTAGCTTACTCAAATATTTCAAGTTAAGAGCAATTAAAATGTATGGGTAAAAATCTGCAAGTTCTGCTTACTTAAACTGAATTTCTTAACTAAAAAAAAAATTATGTAACTGATTACTTATTCAGTTTTACAGTGTAATTTGCTGATTTTTGAGCATTCTATTCTGCCAGCTTTTTTAATTTTAAATACATAATAAAAACACATTTTGTGTGACCCATCCCTAATCTGTATGTGGTTCAAGAATATGGCCAATACTTCATATTGTCATTAAGCATTTGTTTTGTTATTAACATTCTGTAAGAAGATGGAAAAGAGCTTCAGAAATAAGTTTAATTCTCGACAGATTTAATTTGTATTTATTAATGTATTTAAACAATGGCTGGTTATATAATGATGATGGACTCATTATAACCTAATGTCACAGTGTGTTTGGGGTTTTGTTCATGTTTCATGTTCTTAGTTTATCATGTTCCCATTCAGTCGGTCACTCTCGACGCCACGTCGGAGTACCGACGAATAGGAATCTCGCTCGCGAGAGCCAATCTGCTTCGAGTGAAACTAAACGAGCCAATGCACATTGGCATGCAATGATTGCACCAGGTGCTCATGCCACGCAGCGCGGGTATAAATGAGACACAGGTGTTTGCATCAAGTTAGCTTTTTGCTTCGGAGCCGAGTGGTAGATGGTTCAGCCAGATATCACTCTCTACTTCGCAGTCCTGACTGAAAAGAAGCCTGCCCTTTTGGAAGCGATCTCTTCAGTCGGTGTTGGTGTGACGGCACTGCAGCGGGTCGTGTGGTTCTGTGATCATCTCTCTTTCTCTTTTCTGAGCAAACACAAAGGCTGTTCTCACAGCTGGTTCGGTGCGCTAGGTGGAGAGCGCTGAAAAGCCGTTCTTACGGCTGGTAAGAGAGCGCCTTCGTGTGAGAGAGAGCGCGCACGTCAGGCTGCACTATCCCCTGACTGTGTCGCCGCGACCCCTCCCCCTGCGTGCTTCAGCACCAAGGAGAGCGTCCCTCTATTAGAGCAACACAGATAGAGCTTGCGTCCTTTTCAGGATGACATTCTATCTGTGTGTTTCTGGATGCGGTGGTTATCTGTCACCGAGGGATGGTCACAAGCGCTGTATCTCGTGTTTGGGCGTTCAGCACGGTGAGGCAGCGCTGGTGGATGACTCATGTTCTCCATCTCGCAAGGGGTGGAGTCCCTGTGCCTCTGCCTCGATCTAATCCTCCACAGAGGGTTACTTCAGGCAGTAGCGCGGGTGATCTGAGGATTACTGGCGCTTCCCCCAGGGAACCAACCCCCGGGGAACCCTCACTCCTCCCGCACTTCGCAGCCAGTAGAGCTGCCGTTGGAACGTGGTGGGCCACCCACGAGGTGTGTACCATCCGTATCCTTCGGGGCTCCTCTCGACGATCAGATGTCCATCGCTGCATCGGAGGGAGGGTCAGAAGTTTCTGGAGATGACGTGTCGGCGCAGGGGGCTCCTTCGGGAAGATCCGCTGTGCCCGATACGGATCCGGAAATGATGGCCATGCTTTCCCGGGCCGCTGAGAGAGTCGGGCTCGTGTGGAACCCTCCACCGTGTCCCGAACCCTCAAGGCTGGACGATTGGTTTCTCGGGGTGGCCCGTGCTGGTTCTCAGCGCCCCACCCCGGTTCCTTTCTTTCCGGAGGTGCATGACGAGCTCACTAGGTCATGGACCGCACCTTTCACTGCCCGAAACCGGCCCAGTGGCTCCTCCTCCCTCACCACCCTCGATGGAGGAGCGCAGAAGGGTTACACGCAGGTTCCTCCCGTGGAACGGGCCGTTGCCATGCAACTGTGCCCTAACTCCACTTTTAGGGGGAACCCGTGTCTCCCCTCCCGGGCCTGTAGGTACTCGTCCGATCTGATCGGAAAGGCCTACCAGGCTTGTGGGGATGCTGCCTCCTCCTTACACGCTATGGCGTTGTTGCAGGTCCATCAGGCCCAGGCACTGAAGACCTTGCACGAGGGTGGTCACGATCCCGCAGTTCTCCAGGAACTGAGAACCGCAACGGACCTCGCGCTTCGTGCGACGAAGGTTACGGCGCGGGCAGTGGGTCGTGCGATGTCCACTATGGTGGTCCAGGAACGCCATCTCTGGCTGTGTCTGGCTGACATGAGGGAAACCGACAAGATCAGGTTCCTTAATTCCCCCGTGTCGCAGACCGGCCTCTTCGGCGACGCGGTCCAGAACTTCGCCCAGCAGTTCACGGCCGCACAGAAGCAGACTGAGGCGATCAGTCACATCCTGCCACGGCGGACAGCTGCTGTCTCCACCCCGCCGCCGGCAGCGCCTCAGCCTGCTCGTCGCCGAGGGCGGCCGCCTGCGTCTGCCTCCGGTCCCGCGTCGCAGCAGCAGCCTCCACCCAAGCGACGTCGTAGAGCCGGGCGTAAGCAGGCCGCCCCGCCCGTCCAGGCCTCTGCCAAGAGGGGTGGCAAGAGCAAGGGCAAGCGGCCCTGAGACGGGCGACCTGGAGATGGGGAGGACTGCTCTTCTGGAGACGGTGACCGCACCGCTCCATCCCCCGGAGGAGGGCCAGGTGGAGAATCTTGTGTTCCGTTTTGTTTCTGTTCCGCCAAATTTTCAATAAAAGAGCAGTTTCCCCTATCTCCGGGTCCCCAGGGGGCTCGGAGGGTTGTGGCCGGTCAAACCCAGGACCACACTCATCCTCCCCCTTCGCCAGCGGGCAGCAGTGGACGATCCCCTCACAGTCCTTCTGCCCACCTGTGGAATCAGGTAAGTGTTGCAATGCACACTCACACCTCGCTGCGGGCCGCCTCCACGAGACAGCCGCCCCAGCCCGGTACCTGCATTCCACCTCGCTGCCCCACGGTGGGTGCGCCGGTGGTCCCTTTGGTCCCGCTTGCACGGTCTCTGCGAGCCTGGCTAGCGCTCCCCAGTCCGTCTCGCTGGCTCATTCGGACCATCAGGCTCGGCTATGCGATTCAGTTTGCCCGGCGTCCCCCCAGGTTCAAGGGCGTCCGCTTCACTTCGGTGAACGCCGCAGACGCCCATGTCCTGCGTGCGGAGATCGCAGTCCTACTGGCGAAGGACGCGATAGAGCCGGTCCCTCCAGCCGATATGAAGTCAGGCTTCTACAGCCCGTACTTCATTGTACCCAAGAAGACCGGTGGGTTACGGCCAATCTTGGACCTGCGAGTCTTGAATCGGAGCCTTCACAAGCTACCGTTCAAGATGCTCACGCAGAGACGCATCTTCGAATGCATCCGTCCCCAAGATTGGTTTGCAGCGATCGACCTGAAGGACGCGTACTTTCATGTTTCGATTCTTCCTCGACACAGGCCGTTTCTGCGCTTTGCGTTCGAGGGTCGAGCATATCAGTACAAAGTCCTGCCCTTCGGGCTGTCCCTGTCCCCCCGTGTCTTCACGAAAGTCACGGAGGGGGCCCTTGTGCCCATGAGAGAACAGGGCGTTCGCATCCTCAACTATCTCGACGACTGGCTCATTCTAGCACAGTCCAGGGATCAGTTGTGCGAACACAGGGACCGGGTGCTCAGACACCTCAGCCAGTTGGGTCTTCGGGTCAACTGGGAGAAGAGCAAACTCGCCCCGTGCAGAGGATCTCTTTTCTCGGTATGGAGTTAGATTCGGTCGGACGGACAGCGCGCCTCACAGAGGAGCACGTCCAGTCGATGCTGAACTGCCTGAACACGTTTCAAGGCAGGATGGCGGTTCCACTGAAACAATTTCAGAGGCTCCTGGGGCATATGGCAGCCGCAGCGGCAGTAACACCGCTAGGCTTGCTTCATATGAGACCGCTTCAGCATTGGCTACACGGCCGAGTCCCGAGATGGGCGTGGCAACGTGGCACTCACACCGGCCTGCCGCCAATCCTTCAGCCCATGGTCAGACCCCTCGTTCCTTCGGGCCGGAGTGCCTCTGGAACAGGTGTCCAGGCATGCTGTGGTCTTCACAGATGCCTCTGCCATGGGCTGGGGAGCCACGTACAACGGGCATGCAGTGTCAGGGGTTGGACGAACCCGCACCTGCATTGGCACATCAACTGCCTCGAGTTGCTAGCAGTGCATCTCGCTCTGAGCCGCCTCAAAAGGCTGCTACGGGGCAAAGATGTACTGGTCCGCACGGACAACACCGCGACCGTTGCGTATATCAACCGACAAGGTGGTCTACGCTCCCGTCGCATGTTGCAACTCGCCCGCCATCTCCTCCTCTGGAGTCAGAAGTGTCTGAGGTCGCTTCGGGCCATTCATGTCCCTGGTGTGAGCAACCGTGTGGCCGACGAGCTTTCACGAGCTGCGCTCCCAGGGGAAAGGCGACTCCACCCCCAGGTGGTTCAGCTGATTTGGAGACAGTTCGGGGCGGCACAGGTCGACCTGTTTGCCTCCCCAGAAACGTCCCACTGCCAGTGGTTCTATTCGCTGACCGAGGGTACACTCGGCACGGATGCACAGCTGGCCCCAGGGGCTGCGCAAATATGCGTTTCCCCCAGTGAGCCTACTGGCACAGACACTGTGCAAGGTCAGGGAGGACGAGGAGCAGGTCCTGTTAGTGGCGCCTTACTGGCCCAACCGGTCCTGGTTCCCAGAACTTATGCTCCTGGCGACAGCCCCTCCTTGGCCGATTCCTCTGAGGGAGGACCTTCTGACTCAGAGACGGGGCACCCTGTGGCACCAGCGTCCAGATCTGTGGAAGCTTCATGTCTGGCCCCTGGACGGGACGCGGAGGTTCTAGGTGACTTACCCCAAGAGGTAGTTAACACTATCACTTCGGCACGAGCACCGTCTACAAGACAGGCTTATGCTTTGAAGTGGAACCTGTTCGTTGAGTGGTGTTCTTCTCGCCGAGAAGACCCCCGAAGATGTTCGATCGCGTCTGTGCTTTCCTTCCTGCAACGAGGGTTGGAGCGTAGGCTGTCGCCCTCCACCCTCAAGGTCTATGTTGCTGCAATATCTGCCTATCACGACCACGTAGAAGGTAAGACAGTTGGGAAGCACGACCTGGTCGTCAGGTTCCTCAAGGGGGCGAGACGGTTAAATCCTCCTCGACCCCCCTCCATACCCTCTTGGGATCTTGCTCTGGTGCTCCAAGCACTTCAGAATGCCCCATTTGAGCCCTTGTGGTCAGCAGAGCTTAAGATTCTGTCTATGAAGACTTTGCTGTTGGCCGCACTGGCCTCCATCAAGAGGGTAGGGGACCTGCAGGCATTTTCGGTCGACGAATCGTGCCTAGAGTTCGGGCCGGGTGACACCCACGTGGTACTGAGACCCCGGCCTGGCTATGTGCCCAAGGTTCCTACCACTCCCTTCAGGGACCAGGTGGTGAACCTGCAAGCGCTGCCCCTGGAGGAGGCAGACCCAGTCCTAGCTTTGCTCTGTCCCGTCCGCGCTCTGCGGATCTACGTGGATAGAACTCAAAGCTTCAGGACCTCAGATCAGCTCTTTGTCTGTCACGGAGGCCAGCAGAAGGGAAAGGCTGTCTCCAAGCAGAGGATGGCCTACTGGATAGTGGATGCCATCACCTTGGCTTACCAAGCACAAGGTGTGCCCTGTCCGCTCAGGGTGCGAGCACACTCTACTAGAAGTGTTGCATCCTCAGGGTGCGAGCACACTCTACTAGAAGTGTTGCATCCTCCTGGGCGCTGGCACGTGGCGCCTCGCTGTCAGACATCTGTAGAGCTGCGGGCTGGGCGACACCCAACACGTTCGCTAGATTCTATAGTCTACGTGTAGAGCCAGTGTCCTCCTGTGTTCTCGCCTCAAACGGGTAGAAGCACTGAGAGGCCCTGGCTCTTGTCGGCTTGCTGCGCCCCGGCTCTTTTATTCTCCAGAAGCAAACTCTGTCGAGTCCTCCATCTCCCTCGGTGCCGGACGTGGCGGAACGTCTGGCATCAGGCCCCTTGCCGCTGAATCCTTGAAAACCGGTACTGGGCTGGGGGTATATGAGTGACACTGCGGGGATCCCATATATTTTTCCACGGTCGCTCCTACAGCCTTCCCGTCACTGGGACTGAGCCCCCTCTCTCCATTGCGGGCTACGGCTCAGCATTGTACTCCACATAACTCCTTCGGGGTACGATGTGGGCTCCGCAGCATTCCCCTCACTAGGGCACGCTTTCCCAGTGTTATCTAATAGTCACTGAACGGGTCATGCGGAACAGCAGTGATGGACTTCTCTGTGTGAGCCCCGTCTCATCAGGTAAGAGAGCTCAGGAGGCTCACACAGGGCACTGGACGGGGGCCAGAGGCCATGGCGCTTTGGTAGGGATTCCTATTCGTCGGTACTCCGACGTGGCGGCGAGAGTGACCGACTGAATGGGAACGTCTCGGTTACGTATGTAACCCTCGTTCCCTGAAGGAGGGAACGGAGACACCACGTCCCGTCGCCATGCCCTCTGCACCCTGCTGGGGTGCCGTCTACCTACTCGGCTCCTCAGCAAAAAGCTAACTTGATGCAAACACCTGTGTCTCATTTATACCCGCGCTGCGTGGCATGAGCACCTGGTGCAATCATTGCATGCCAATGTGCATTGGCTCGTTTAGTTTCACTCGAAGTAGATTGGCTCTCGCGACTCCGACGTGGCGTCTCCGTTCCCTCCTTCAGGGAACGAGGGTTACATACGTAACCGAGACGTTTCTTAGTTTGCTTTGTTCACTGTCTTGCTTCCTGGTTTTGTCATGTGATTCCCTTGCCCTCATGTGATCCTGCCATGTGCTCTTTTGTCTTGTTCTCATTGGTTCATTGTCTCATCATTGCTCACAGGTGTGTCTTATCTAGTCCTTAGTCCTTGTGTATTTATACCCTCATGTTTGCCATGGTCCTGGTTGAGTATTGTTTGTTTGTTTATGTAACCTGCTGTTGGTGAGTTTTAGTCAAGTCTGTTCATAGTCTAGTCTGTATCAAGTCAAGTCTGTTCATCATCAAGTCGTTGTTTATGTTTGCTCACATTGGGATTATTGGATTTCTGTTCATGTTTTGGATTAAATAAACTGTACTTGGGTTCATCAAAGCTTGCCTGCAGTGGACCTTTCGTTACACCTTAACAACCTTTAATTTCATGTCTAAGCGTTCAGGAAGGAATGTAATTTTCATAAATTGCTTTTCTCATTTGTCTATTAATATTGAAAGGGGAAAACATCAACCGCACAATTCCCAGCATTCGTCCAGTTGGGATAGTACAGCCTTTTATTTGATCAATTGAAGAGAGAACACAGAATACAGCACGTGTACATGAAGGAAGCTTTCATGATGTGACTTCATGAAAATAGTGGGGGGTAACACAGGGCTTTTTCACTTGGTCAAAACAATCATACTTAAAATACATTTGAGTGTATTGAATGTTATGTTATAACATTACGTTCACTCGGTGGCTAGTATGAGTTGTTGCACACTGCAGTAAGTTAGATTGATAATAGAATTTCATATTAAACTTTGATGACTTGTTGTTGCTAAATGGCATGCAGTTCATTTTTAAAACATTGTATGGTGGAGAAAATGCTGCATTACTGACGTTACAAATAATCAGTGTTGTCTGATTTACTTTTTGGGTACAAACTTGTTACTCGCGGTAAATCAAGAAAATGAGCTATATAACAATGATACATATTCCGTAAGCATGCATGTTTAATCAGTAGTCCACTTACTGGATGTTCTTTGGGATTTTATCTTTGTCTATAACCCTGGGAAATTCCACTTAAGTCATCAAGTTTTTCCCATCTGATTAATATATATTGCTATGATGGCATCATTTCGAGAAGCTAGAAGTATGCCTGGAAAGAGGATGTTGAGTCACTTCCTTTCCTTTTTTTAGTTTTTTTGCTTATTGGTAAATGTCTTTGAAATGGGTTTCCTCTTCTATATAGAGGCCTTGATTAGCTACCTGCATTTCCTGTCACACAGAACTGGTATTTTGTTAACTCTAGCTTGTAACCCCATTATCACTCTCACTCTCACTC
This sequence comes from Rhinogobio ventralis, assembly GCA_039654625.1. NCBI lineage: Eukaryota > Metazoa > Chordata > Actinopteri > Cypriniformes > Gobionidae > Rhinogobio > Rhinogobio ventralis. The sequence goes on along the minus strand of CM077195.1, from coordinate 13,085,471 downwards.
TCACTCTCTCTCAAAGAGATTTCGTTAATTATTTACTCATCCTCAGGTTGTTCTGATACCCATTGTAGCGGCACAATAAAAACAATCCAAAACCGCTAAGGAGCTGCGTGCAGGAAAAACTTATGTTGCAGCTTTCATCTTGTTTTATTTCTATAGGTTGCACGGTCAACAAAAATATGTGCTCCCGCACTCACCCCCATGCTAACACACATGCAGAACAGGTGTCTTAACCCCACTTAATTAATGACACTCCCCTTGGTCACATGACTTTCACCTTGGCTCCTACATCCCAGCCCCTAATTATTATAACTAATTGTAATTATATTAAATACACATAGGAGACATTTGAAAATATACAAGATTTTAAGTTTGTATATTTACAATACATCATTCTTCAGTACTGAGTCCTTGTAAAGTCCATAACACACTATAAGCACAGAGTGAATTTACCATCAGTGTGAAGTGTAACATGTGAAGTCAATGTGATGTGTGTAATAAGTCCATGTCTGTATTAAAAAGTAATTCCTTTTTGAGGAAAATGTCAAATGTCCGCGTCTTGCAGAAGGCAGATTTTTGTCACTGGTCTAATCAAACAGTTTGTCTTGGTCTTAAGTCGCACCTGATGAACAAAGCCTTGATTATCTGGAAATGTTTTAATCACTTTTCCAGTTATCCATGAATTAAATGGTGCCGACCAACCAACATCAACCAACATCACGATGTCACCTGGAACGAAGTTGCAGTATGGAGCTGACCTTTTTTGCCGCTCTTACAGTTGAGGCAACTAGTCCTTCGTCCATCGTTTCCAGAATAGGTCCCATATACACTCACCTAAAGGATTATTAGGAACACCATACTAATACTGTGTTTGACCCCCTTTCGCCTTCAGAACTGCCTTAATTCTACGTGGCATTGATTCAGCAAGGTGCTGAAAGCATTCTTTAGAAATGTTGGCCCATATTGATAGGATAGCATCTTGCAGTTGATGGAGATTTGTGGGATGCACATCCAGGGCACGAAGCTCCCGTTCCACCACATCCCAAAGATGCTGAGATCTGGTGACTGTGGGGGCCATTTTAGTACAGTGAACTCATTGTCATGTTCAAGAAACCAATTTGAAATAATTCGAGCTTTGTGACATGGTGCATTATCCTGCTGGAAGTAGCCATCAGAGGATGGGTACATGGTGGTCATAAAGGGATGGACATGGTCAGAAACAATGCTCAGGCAGGCCGTGGCATTTAAACAATGCCCAATTCAAGGTTGTGCGTGTTGTGGCTTCACAAATGCTTTGCTGCATACCTCGGTTGTAACGAGTGGTTATTTCAGTCAAAGTTGCTCTTCTATCAGCTTGAATCAGTCGGCCCATTCTCCTCTGACCTCTAGCATCAACAAGGCATTTTCGCCCACAGGACTGCCGCATACTGGATGTTTTTCCCTTTTCACACCATTCTTTGTAAACTCTAGAAATGGCTGTGCGTGAAAATCCCAGTAACCGAGCAGATTGTGAAATACTCAGACCGGCGTGTCTGGCACCAACAACCATGCCACGCTCAAAATTGCTTAAATCACCTTTCTTTCCCATTCTGACATTCAGTTTGGAGTTCAGGAGATTGTCTTGACCAGGACCACACCCCTAAATGCATTGAAGCAACTGCCATGTGATTGGTTGTATAGATAATTGCATTAATGAGAAATTGAACAGGTGTTCCTAATAATCCTTTAGGTGAGTGTATATTGCACTTGTTTCCATCGTTGACAAGCATATATATATCCTCCTTTTGAAAGATCCCTGGTGGCAATGATGGTGTAGTCTTTAACAGCAGCAAATGATTGGGTGTCAGTGCTTCCAAGTCATTGGTGTCTTTAGATTCCTTAGTAATGGGACGTCCATTAATAATTGCTTCAGCTTCACACAGAACTGTATAAAGGCCTTCTTCATCAAGGTTTTGTGGTCTTAAGGTGGCATTAAGAACTTTTCTTACAGACCTAAACAATCTTTCCCATGTGCCTCCGTGATGTGAACCAGTTGGGGGGATTAAAAATCCACTTGACTCCTTTCTGTAGAAACATGTTTTTGATCTGAGATTGGTTCCAGCATTCAATAGCTTGTCTCAACTCAACGTTCCGCTCCAAGAAAATGTGTGCCATTTTCCGAATAGATTTCCAAGACTTGTCCACGTCCTGTGATAAATCGTTGCAGTGCATTAATAAAGGAATCAGTATCCAATGATTCGATATGAATAGCTGAATGGCTAGGCATGTGAAGATAACTCTGTATCTCTTCACGATACTTCTCCTGCTCTTAATTTCAAAGGGTCCAAAACAGTTAACCCCAACATACATAAATAGAGGTTTATTTGGAGAAACTCTATTCAAAGGTAGGTTTGCCATCTGTTGATGCCCTGGTGCTGCTTGTAAGCGCTTGCAGATCACACACTTGGATAATATCTTCCTTATGGCTACACTAGCACCAGGTATCCAGTACTTTTGATGCAACCTTGATAGCATATAATTTCGACTCCCATGACCCACCTCTTGATGTATATGTTTAAGAATGATGTCTGAGATGTGAAAGTCCTTTGCAAGGATAGTGGGATGGTTTGACTCTTCAGGCATAACTGCCCTACTCAAACGTCCACCAACCCTTAAAAAACCATCTTCAATGATAGGATTGAGCTTAAAATGTGACTGCTTTTCACATTTTCTGCTTTTTGCAAGCTTAAGAGTTCATCAGAGTATCTTTTTTTTTGGCAGTAACAAATTACCTCTAATTCAACTTTCTTTAGCTCCTCCACAGAAAGCTCACTTCTGCCACATTGTGCCTTAATTATCTCAATTCCTCTTTCAATTGTTGTCTTTGTTGGTTTTCATTCATGCAAGATTGTGTTAAAGACATACTCAATGATTTCCTCTTCTGGCGTAGATTAAAGAGTAATTGCTTAAATCTGAGGATCCAAGCCACTGACTTCTTTAAAAGGGTCCAAGAAGAGAAATACTGGTGTGTTGTAACATCCATATTCTCTACTGTTTGTACAGCATTGACTGTGACACTTCCTTTTACCTCTGGATCATCTGGTGCACATTCACCCAGGTCAATAGAATTAACTGGCCACTCCGGTTTAGGCAAAAGAAGAAACTGTGGTCCAAACACCCAATTCTTGTTCTTCAGTAATGATTCCACTCTCAACCCTCTAGAAGCTATATCTGCTGGATTTATTGCAGTGTTCACATACCGCGATTGTGATGATCGAGACGCCTTAAGGATTTCTGAAACTCTATTGGCAACAAAAGTTCGGTACCTAGAGACTTCGTTTTTGATATATTTCAGTACAGAGGTACTGTCAGTCCAGAAGATAGAGTCCTGAAGGTGCATGCACAACTTGCCAATGTTGCAGCAGTAAGTTCCATTCGTGGGATAGACACTAGCTTCAAAGGAGCAACTCTAGCTTTCTCCATTACAAAGGAGACATGCGCTTGTGAGTCAACATCATGCAAAAGCAGATAAGAAACTACTCTGAAGCAGGAATAACTTTATCCCAGCCAAGTTTCTTCCTGAACAGATCTTGCAAGATCTTTTTTGCATATAAAATCACATGAGACAGAATTCCTAAAGGATCATAGACAGAACTCACGTTAGCCAGGATCCCTCTTTTGGTCAGAGGTCTTTGCTGCAACACAATCTTTAACTTGAAGGCATCAGACTGTATGCACCATTGTACTCCTAGCACTCTCTCCAGCGGGAGTAAATCTTGGTCCAAATCCAAATCCTTCACATTTTTTGCTCTGAATTCGTCTGCAATTTTTGCCAGGACATATTGATTGTTACTTATCCATTTGGTCAGTGCAAATCACAAATAGCAACAATATTGTGATAAAGAGAAACAGCCTTATCCTCTGAATTTACTGACAACAGACAGTCATCCACATAAAAACAATGCAAGATTGCATCGATTACTTCCTCGCTAAAGTCTTTGTTGTCTTCTGCACACCTTCTGAAAGCAAAATGTGTACAACTGGGTGATGAAGTAGCTCCAAAGAGATGCACGACCATATGATACTCAACCATATTTTGAGTATCAAATGGGTCACCATCAGGCCACCAAAGAAATCATCCTTTGGCACCCTCACTTGATGAAACATGGCTTCAGTATCTGCCATGATCACAACTCTTTCCTTCCTGAATCTTGTTATCACTCCAATCAATGAACTGGTAAGATCTGGACCCTGTAATAGTTGAGCATTCAAAGACGTCCCTTGAAATGTAGCACCGCAATCAAATACAACCCAGAGCTTTCCTTTTCGAGGGTGATGTACACCAGGATTGAGTATGTACCATACTTTACCATCACTACATCTTAAGTCCTCATTTGGCACTCTCTCTGCATAACCTTTAGAAATAAGGTCTTTCATGAAAACAGAATATTCAGAATGAAATGAAACATCCTTTTTCAACCTTTTCTTTAGGTTCAGTGCACGCTGTTCAGCAATTGTCCTGTTGTCCAGCATATGAACATCTTTCTTCCTCAAAGGCAAGCCAATAGAATAATGACCATCTACAATCTTTAATGAGTCTGTTACCATCTCAATGAACTTGTGATCTTCTCTTGAAAATCCAACTAGTTCATTTGTGTTGCATTCAGGAAAAGCAAGCTTGAATTGTTGTTGCCAAAGCCCTCCCAAGTTTGAAACCGAAATCCTGGAAACCCAAAGTCAGACTGGTCACCACTATCTCCTCTTAGTGGACCAATTACTGTCCATCCCAACCTGGTTTTAATTGCATAAGGTCCATTATTGACACTGCAGATCACTTGAATTGGCTCTTGGGGCATTTATTCCTATAAGCAGTTCTATATCAGAGTCAATTTCAGGTAGATTCACATGTTTCAGATGTGGCCATCGCTGCAGATCCTTTTGTCTTGGGATGTTTCCACTGTGCACAGACACACTATTTTGTGTATAGACATCAGGCAACTCCCAAAAGTCTTCCTTGTTAAAACTAGCCACTTCTAATCAAGAAACTACATGAGTAGTTGTGACTTTCTCCTGACCCATAGTACGCAAGAGAATGTACCTTTTTACCTGAAAGACCAAGTCTGTTCATCAATCCAGATGTACAAAATACTGCTGTGTTACCTTGATCCAGAAAATCATAAGTAATCACAGTCTGATTTCCTGTTTTAGATTTCACTTGCACAGGAACTATGGAAATTTTACATTCACATTCACCAGCCTCAATAAATCCACTGGACTGAAAAGTTTTGAATCAGTGTCCTTTTCTCTTCGGTAGATGTGAAGTATACTGGGGTGCTTAAGATTACACACTTTACATGAAAGGCGATTTCTACAATCTTTAGTGATGTGCCCTGTACACATACAGCCAAAACAAACAACATTCTCTTTTAAGAACGCAATCTTTTCACCATGAAAAGATTTTCCTATTTTCCAATAGAGGGCACAATTCCAAAGCATGTCCACATCTACAAAACAAACAACTCTTGTTGCTGGGTGAAACGACTTCTTTTCTGTTGGTTCCAATTTCAGATTTCTTTTCCATTGCTGTGACAGCTGTAGCAAAACTACTTCTTTTAGGTTTTGGATAAGACTGAGACTTACCTTTGTTCAACGATTTACTTCCTGTTAATTTTGGAACATCCTGTATTTCTCTGAAAACTGGATCAGTCATTATTTTTACTTGTCTTTCAACAAAGTTAACAATATCGTTGAAGGTAGCTCTTTGATTGACAGCTTCTTGCAATTCACAGATCTCCATTTTCCCCTCAATTTGTATGGTAGATTCTTCACTACAGTCAACATATTAGAGGGCTTATCCATCTCATGAAAATACTGAATATCTTCCATGGAGTTACAACAGCTTCTTAGGAACAGACTATAATCATGTAAAGCTCTGACATCTTCACTTTTGACATTTGCCCATGAAAGAGCCTTTTCCATATAGGCAGATGCAATTATATCCTGGTCACCAACGTGCTCTTGTAGTAAACCATTGGCCCCTAAATACCCACGGTCAGCAGGCATATGCTGGCAACTCTTTATAATCTCTTTTGGATACCCCTGGTATACTGTTCAAGAAAGTATAAGCGATCACTAGAGCTTTCAGTTTTATGCTCCACACCACTTTCAAAGGATTTCATGAAGGCATGATATTGCAGAGGGTTTCCATCAAACACTTGGATTTCCCTTTTAGGCAAAGATCACAAACACTGTTGTTGAGTCAGTAAAGATGTGATTTCATTTTGTTTATCCATAATATGGAGAACTTGATAATTATTTCCTGAACCACCGTTGGAACTACTTCCGTACTGGGCATTGGTATTCACATAACCACTCTTGAGTTGTTTTACTTGACTTTGAGATGTTCTGGGAATAAATGGTCTGAGAAGCATTCCCCTTGGTAGCCTTTGCACCTGTATTGCGACAATCCTTAGAAGAAACAGTTTGTTGAGTCTCAGCTCTAGGTGTAAATTATTTTGCATCAGCGTTGAGTGTCTGTGTTGCCTGTTGTCCTTTATCAAAGTATGAATTCATTCCATCAGACTGCTGCGTCACATTACTTTTAACACAATGCACACTATATTTAGTAGTGAGGAAATATCACAAATGGACTTATTGCACAGGTGGCAACCTATCACGGTACCACGCTTGAATTCACTGAACTCCTGAGAGCGACCCATTCTTTCACAAATGTTTGTAGATGCAGTCATGCCTAGGTGCTTTGATCTGTGGCCATGGAAGCGATTAGAATTCAATGATTTGGAGGGGTGTCCCAATACTTTTGGCAATAAAGTGTATTTGCATATTGTTGTCTGAGGCCTATAGTGACAGAAATGTGCACCCATGTGAGGATCTTTTCATAGTCTAACCTGTGATTCACTGAATAACCTCAAAAAACCCATACTGAGTCCTTATCTAGCCAGCGATTCACATACATTTCCATGCCAATTTTCTGAGACGGTTTCACATGAAATAACCCTGCTGACACAAATCAACCCTCTTCTCTGAACAGATCCTGTCCTGATCTCATGTTTGTCTTCATGTCCAGAGGCAATAGTAGCATATAGCATTAATGACAGTCTGAATTTTGGAGCTAATGTGTTCTTAGGCTTGTCTGTCATGCTTATTTGATTCTAAGAACTTAATGCCCTCTCAGTCCTAGCCTTTTATTTCCCACACAGTTTTATTGGCTTTGAATTATTGGTAAGGAGACTTTGGGTTTGCGCAAGGGTACATTCTTGGCCACTTCATCACTTTAAATCTGTCCCAAACCTCTTTCCACTGCTAACATCCCCTGCTTTTATTCTACCTCTCCACTTCCTGCTGCGTCCTTTGACTCCCAGACTTCTCAGTTTTTACTGCTTTGTTCCCCTCTTGGAGAACCAGTAGACTGAGCTGTTCAAATTTGGAGAATGTACACTTACAATCCCTGTGCTGTTTTCCTTTCAGAAGGCATCTGTTTGAAGACTGCAGTTCTGTTGGAGGGTGTTTTAACAACTAGGTGCTTTTGGGCCTGTAGGCCTTTTAGAAAAGAAACTTTCTACAACACATTTCTCACATTCTCACAAGATTATTTAATTATTAAATTTGTCTACTAAAAATGTATAACATAGGAAATTTATATATTTTTTTCCCACCACAGTGTCATTTCACATTGGCACTAAGGGAAATTACATTCTGAATACATTTTTAAATAAAATGTATCATTTCATTAACTAGCTAAGACCAATTTCATAGCTAAACAACTATTCAAGCTATTTTATCCTAAATACACACAATTAAATAATGCTTAAATTTTTTAACAACATTTCATAATCTTGTCTATAATCTAATTTGACAAAATGACAGCTTGATATACAAAAAAAAAAAATCTGTTCACAATTGATATTTACAAGTATGTTTCTTTTTCATTTTTTTGGGGGGAAATAATTTACACACAACAAATATTACATTTGTTTATGATTATTACACTTTATCTACGTGATAATAGTTTTAAATTTTATGTATTTTACTATTTTATGATTGATTGTATGTGTCAATGAAAAAAAATCAATAAATGTACTTGATATTAGCAAATAAATGATGAAGGCCTGATACAAAGTTTCCAAGCCAATTTGTTAGTTTGTTGTAATAAGTTTTTGTTTTTGTGTTAGTTTCAATAAAATAACAGTGGAATGTTTCTGTTTCTAATGGGTATTTCTATGTAGCTTTGACTAACTGAGAATGATCTTTTTTTGTCTTGGTTTTTTTAGCTGATGTCACTGGTAATTCCCATTTGTCCATTCCCAGGGTCCTTCCCTGGCTGTGGTAAGATATAGTCCTGCTGGACAGGAAACTGTCAGTAGTGCATTGTGAGTTGATGGGATGAGCAGCTTGTTCAGTTTTGTAGAACAGGAAATCATCTTTTCAGATTTCTGTAAAGAGCTTTTTTAGCCCCATATGTGGGCCTTGAGCAATCTCTATCCCATGACTCAACAGCACAATACTCAGCAGGGGTCTTATGATGTGACCACAGGATTTTTTTTGTAAATGTCAGCTTTTTTGCTTGTCTCTGTGTTTGGGTGTGGACTTTAATATTGTGTTGACTCCATAGATGTTACCTCTTGAACTCGTTCCCCATTGTTTTGTGTTTGTAGGTCATTGTGTGTACCCAGGTAATCCCTCTGTTAAGAGTATCAGGATCAGTCTGAGTATTTTGGCTGCTACACAATATCATGATGATCCACCAGCTTTCTTTTACTTATTATGTATCTGTCTCTCTCCATCTTAATAGCATCACCTTAATATCGTTTCTGTAACAGTCTGAGACAGAGAGCGAAAGAAAGAGAGACACATTGATTATCCTTCCAGAGCGAGACATGTGTTCTTCTCAGATGACAACAAAGGCTCCTCCATCCACTAACAATGAGATGAACTTTTCATGTTATTGATGCAATCACTACAGGAATGGAATGTTCAGTAGAGATGAATGAAAGAGTTTGGATGCTTCCCAAAAACGTGTGCATGCTTATTTGTGTAAGTGATTGAGTACAAAACTCTGCAAGGTTGCTGAAAGTAGGGCGAAGTGTTTCCAGACTTCTAACATTACACATGGTCAGACATCTTGGTATTTCCAAGAAGATTGTGTTTTTCTATTGTAAATTAGATGGCGATGGGGGGGTTTAAATGTGTGCGTTCATGTTCTCTTTTTTTGTAAAGCTTGACAAATTTAGATCATTCCCTTCATGAATTATGCTGATAACTAAAACCAAGTAAATGAGTGTTTTGTTTTGTTTTTTTATTTAAAAAATAATAATAATACTTGTATACTTTTAAAATCTCACAATTGGGGTCCAATATGAACTTTTTCCAATAGCAGGTGAATTAAGAAAAAAAATATATATTTTGTGCCTACAGTTTAGACATTTAAAATTGTAGAAAGGAAAAGTTGGTATACCACAGCTCCAAAAATAGAAAAATATTTATTTTTTATAATATTTTTTTTTATTCATTGACGTTTCGAGCTCAATGGCTCTTCATCAGACCTTTTTGTTGTGTGTGTGTGTGTGGTTGAGGACCCTCATTAAGCTTTTTGCCCGTTAGATGTGCACACTTTGTGTTAAACCTCTTATATGTTTGCAACAAACTTTCATTATACTTTTGTTTTACTTAATTTACTGGTCGTTTCCAGCTATTAAACCTCAATTTTGGCAGTTAAACTATTTTAGAAGTGTTGTTATTTATTTAACACCATGGTGCTGTGTGCAAGCTTTAATGATTGAATCCTGGTCTGGATCTTTGAGCGGAAAAGAGAGGAAGAAATAGCTTATCTCCTCTAGCTTTTCCTCAGAGGTCATAAAGTAAATTAGCAGCTGTGTTTGTGTGTGTGTGTGTTTTCTGTGCTATTATTGAGCATCCATTGTAGTGCAACTCTTAGCTGGCCAATTAGCCCTCATCGCTCGCTTCAGTGGTGCATTACTGGGAATGCAAAAGCACTAATCCCAAATGTATGTTGTTTTGGCAAAGTATTCTAAACGCACAGTTGCTACTATTATCTTCAATTATCAACTCTCTTTGAATGCTCATAGACCCAGTCATTTCACACCCCAACACACACACAATCACACACACATGCGCACGCACACAGAGCACATGCCTCCTTACAACCTCCAATTCAACAGCATTACATTTTATACTTTATAGCTATAAATGAAATGTACTTAGTTTTCATGCAATGATTTTGCTCAAATTTTCATATTTTCATTGTTAAAAATAAAAAAAACATACTTTTGTAGTTATGCTTGATTTATTTATGTGTGAATCAGTTCAAACTGTCCATTTCATTGTTGACAAATCAAAGATTTATTTTATTATGCTTTGTTAGTATACACCGATTAGGCATAACATTATGACCATTCCAAATATTGTGTTGGTACCTCTTTTGCTGCCAAAACAGCCCTGACCCGTCGAGGCATGGACTCCTTTAAGATCCTTTAAGTCCTGTAAGTTGTGAGGTGGCGCCTCCATGGATCGGGCTTGTTTGTTCAGCACATCCCACAAATGCTCGATTAGATTGAGATTTGGGGAATTTGGAGGCCAAGTCAACACCTCAAACTCGTTGTGCTTCTTAAACAATTCCTGAACCATTTTTGCTTTGTGGCAGGACGCATTATCCTGCTGAAAGAGGCCACAGCCTCCAGGGAATACCGTTTTCATGAAAGGGTGTACATGGTCTGCAACAATGCTTAGGTAGGTGGTACGTGTCAAAGTAACATCCACATGGATGGCAGGACCCAAGGTTTCCCAGCAGAACATTGCTTAAAGCATCACACTGCCTCCTCCAGCTTGCCTTCTTCCCATAGTGCATCCTGGTGCCATGTGTTCCCCAGGTAAGTGATGCACACGCACCCAGCCATCCACGTGATGTAAAAGAAAACGTGATTCATTAGACCAGGCCACCTTCTTCCATTGCTCCGTTGCCCAGTTCTGATGCTCACGTGCCCACTGTTGGTGCTTTCAGCGGTGGACAGGGGTCAGCATGGGCACCCTGACTGGTCTGCGGCTATGCAGCCCCATACACAACAAACTACGCATTCTGATGCACTGTGTATTCTGACACCTTTCTATCAGAACCAGCATTAACTTCATGAGTAATTTGAGCTACAGTAGCTCGTCTGTTTGATCGGACCACACGGGCCAGCCTTCGCTCCCCACGTGCATCATTGAGCCTTGGCTGCCCATGACCCTGTCACCAGTTCACAACTGTTCCTTCCTTGGACCACTTGGATACTGACCATTGCAGACCAGGAACTGCCCACAAGGGCTGCAGTTTTGGAGATGCGCTGACCCAGTCGTCTAGCCATCACAATTTAGCCCTTGTCAAATTCGCTCAAATCCTTACACTTGCCCATTTTTCCTGCTTCTAACACATCAACTTTAAGGACAAAATGTTCTCTTGCTGCCTAATATATCCCACCCACTAACAGGTGCTGTGATGAAGAGATAATCAGTGTTATTCATTTCACCTGTCAGTGTTCATAATGTTATGCCTGATCGGTGTATGTTCACTATTTGAAATATTTGAAAATGTAAAAAATTGCGGTGATTAATCAGTAAATGTATCCTCTGTGTAGTGAAGCAGAGTTTTGTGTTTTTAACAGCATTCTTCATGAGCACTGTAATATTTAATAGAACGTTGTAAACCTAATAATAAATTATATAATAATAATAATAATTACTATAAAAAACAAGTTACCATAAAATCATACGTATTCCATGAAGAATAAATCACAACGACAGTTTTGGCAGAGTGAATGAGGCAGAGTGAATGAGTGCATGTTGAGTGTGAACTCAAATAATTAAACCTGCAAATGATTTATCTTTTTTATTATATTATATTTGTTTTATTGCACAGCATAAGTTCTTTCCCTGTCCAAAGGGCGCATGTATCTATTAACAGTTCAGCCATGCAAAATAACATCATAACAATTGTTTGGCGGGCCTAATCCAGTTAATTTACATATAACTATTACATAACTAAGAACTTACATTTGGAGCCTGGTAGTGCCCTATAGCTTAAAGAAGTGTGGATTTACTTAAATCAGCAAAAATTTACTCAGATGTTAGCTAAACCAGTCAAAACCATAAAAAAACATTTTTTATAAATGTTTTTTTTAGTCTTAAAGGTGCAGTATGTAATTTAAAACTCAGACTCAACGCTCACACGGGTTGCCAGGTTGAGGACACACAACAAGAGCGAGTGCAATTGACAATGCGGTGAGGAGACAGTGTGTAAGTTGATGAGTTGATTTATCCCCGTTTTAATATGCTCCCATTCATAGAGATTTTTAGATGGTTGCCAAGGCTTTTTGATTTGTTTGCTGGCTTCCATGGCTACAACACGCTGTGTTTTCTGCAAACTGGCAACCCGGTTTGTCGAAATACTATTGGGTGGGCAGGATCACAGAGACAAAAACAGACATTCCGACACGGAACACACATTTCAAAGTAGAATAACTGTAGAATCAGAGAAACAAGTATGTGAACTTAGCATATTTCCTAAATATCTGCAAACATATGGTATTATTATGCTTTACTACAGTCAAAAAATTACGTACAGCATCTTTAAAATGCAATATTTCAAAATTATTGCATTCTACCGCAATTATATTGTAACTATAATTAGTTTTATATGAAAAACAAAGCTAGCATAGCTTTATATGAGTCTAAGTTGTGTCCTCATTTAGATGGAAAAAAATGTGATGCATTGGATATAATATATGAATATTGTATTTGAATTCAGGAAATTATTTCCCATCTTTAATGTACCTCAAAGCTAGGAAACAAATATAAGTGTGGGTTTGTTCTTGTCAATGTGCGACACCTGCTTCTTTTTGGTTGCATGTGTGATCTTAGCGTAGGACGATTGTTTGTGGCTTCCTCTCATGTAAGAGTACATGCTTGCTCAAGCAGAATGAATGAATGTGCTAAGATGAATTCAGATGACGCACGTTTTGCCTCCATCAGTACAGCCACTTAGATGTTCCGAATGCAAACTGACAACATGAAGACAAGTAGCAGCTTGAAGGACATACAAAGAGTGAGCGAGCGAGTGCACTTAAATTACACAAATGTGTTTTTTTTTTTAAATTCACATTGCGGAGGCACTGAGGCCTGCATCTGAAAGCACTCTGTCCTACACACACACACACACAATAGCGCAGGACTGAATGTGAGAGCATTGCAGTGGGAACTCCCTAATGCACACTGCAGCACCGCACGCAGAACCGGACATAGAAAATGGACTGAGTAGAGAACAACAGACCCGGGAGAGAGGTGAAGGAGGACGAGAATATAGAACCGAAAGAGCACAGGAGAAGATGTCGAGGTCCATGCGTCTGCAGCTTCTGCAGAGATCTTTGAGTGAACACATCAGATACTCCACCTTCAGGGCTCTGGATCTGTTTAACAGAAACACACGAGACCAGAGGCTGACAGGTGAGTGTGTGAGTGGATGTGGAAATGGGTGTGGATGTGCGAATGTGGAGGTAGTGATGAAAAGACATCTTTCTAAGAACGAATATGACCTTTATGATGCTATAGGTGGTACACGTGCATTTGACTTGTAATGGTACCATTGTACAGTGACTGTATCAGATATGGAACTCTAATATTTGTACCATTGTACCAAATACAACTACATTCATATAGCATGATACCTCAGAGAATATTATTATGTTTAAAGAAATGGTTTTGCATTGAAAATGTTTGGTCCCACTTTATATTAAGTGCTGTTAACTAATACGTGCTTACATTTAAATGAATTGTTTGATGCAATGCTCTTATACATGTTATTACTTTAAACCTAGCAATACCACTGACCTGTCCCTAACCGTACCTGTATCCCACCTCAATAACAGCAAAATTGTTTTGCAATACAACGTGAGCACAATAAGTACATTGTACTTGCATCTTTTTTTTATTGCAAGTACGTAGTAGTTATAGACACCTAATATAAAGTGTGACCAAGTTTTCCACTTTGTGATGTGATGTCATGACTTAAAGGGGTTTGCTAGGTAGCCTACTTGAATCCTTTTTTGGGTTGTATAGTGCATTTTAAGTTATGTTATCTCTTATCCATAATGTACTGATATTTTGAATACATTAGTGATTCAATGCATTATGAATATGACACCTGATAGTCAATTATGAACTCAGGAAATGCTGTGTCATTATTGAAGTGTTTTAAAGATGGCTGACTACTAGTGCCGGGAAATCATAAGTGATTTATTGTGTGTGAGAGTGATGCGAGAGGGATGGATTAACTTTTTGTGGTTTTATATGTGTGCATCTAAGGTTCGGCCTATAGTGCTTTCCCAAGACTTAGTCTGCCAGAATGCATGCACTTCACTTTCTCATGAATTATATAAGTCAGACAGTGAGCCATCATCTAGTAAGGCAGGATAGCTATTTCAGAAAAAAAAAATTTTTTGAAACCCACCCTGGATGCAGAAAACACTAAAATTTTTATGACCAGTAGCAGTGTGGTCTAACGGTTTATTCAATAGTGAGGGCTTACAACCTATCCATGGATATGGGTTTATTTTTATGCGTGGAAAGGTCTGTGCAACCAACCATGTCAACTTATTTTAACAAAACAGGTCGACAAATGACTTTTTGTTATTGTACTTACATTTCTAGTGTAGTTTAAAATGTAAAGTTGTAAAGTTGTAAAAATGTAAAGTTTTCTTTAAAAATATAACCCTATATTAGATTTCTTTCTTTCATTTCCTTCCTAAAAATAAATGGGCGAATGGTAACCGGGACGCCAAATCCAATACAATGATTATTTCCATAATGATAATTAAAGGTAGGGTAGACAAATTGTTTTATAAACACTTTTTGTTATACTGGTTAAAACTCTTCACATCCTGATAGCAATCAATAATAGAAGTGGTCTAAATGAAAACATGTACCTTTTGTGAAAGTCTCAGGACCAAAAAAATGTTCGTCCAATCATTGCATTCGGTCCGAATGTAATGATAGGATGTCCTAACTGCCTGTCAACATGTATTTCCATACCTCCGCACACCCTGCTCACGCAGACATCATGTCATCAGCGCGTTCCGTAAGGCTATGCAGAGTTGTAGACACACAGTCACTGGGCGCTGTAAACAAACAGCAGCCGCCTTTTACAGATCCTCCTGAACCAAAACAACAAGCTTGTGCTGCGTTCACGCCATTAATTACGAGATGGCAACCCGTGACGTTCCCGGAGCTGTTCACGCTTTGATGTTATTTTGCTTTGTGTGCGCTCATTTGTCTTGAATGAGGCGTGGCTTTGGTCTGCAAATGGGTCAAAATGAGAGGCAATAAGAGAGGCAATAATTTGAAATGAATTAATCCTTCCTAGCAGCAAATAATACACTAAGCAAGAGAGAGGTATTTCAGTCCGCACTTACGCACTAAGCGCCGTCTCCCGTCTAGTGACTAATCACTTCTCCTAATCAAGGTTGCAAATAAAGTGCAACCTTTTTTTATTATTATTATGTCTTATGGCAGATGACGATAAATTGACAGAACATATGTTACCGGCAATGTGTGAAATCTGGCATTGTATAGAATGCCTAGGGAATATATAGAAGGCCTGAAGTTTGTAGGCAAAGTGTGAAATGGTTTATATTTCACACATTTCCTAGGCATTCTATACAATGCCAAAGGGCCAGCCTTCAGAGTATAGAATACTCCCGCTACTCACGCTTGGGTCTTTGATCGGCGGTGGCGTGCTGGTAGCGAAACGTGAGCTTCTACTCCCGCCACAAAGGCTCGTTCCTATTGTTCCCGGATGGTTGCTGTGTCACGATGTCGGAACAGGACAAAAGTGTAGTGCCATTCAAAATGCCATTATAGCCTTCCTTGCCGCAACAAGTAGATCAACGCCACTTCTGCTTTCGTGTTTTTCTGGTAAGAACTTGTGTACTTTGTGAACAGTGTACTTGTCATTCTGTTTAATACCTTGATAATGTATAGAATGCCCAGGGAAAGTATGCAACATAATCACAAAAACCAGACATTTCATACTTTGCCTACAAACTTCAGCCATTCTATATATTCCATATAGGCATTCTATACAATACCTGCTTTTCACACATTGCCGGTAACATATACATTATTTTTAGTTTGTGCTTTTTAAATGTTATTGTTGTTATTATTATTATTATTATTATTATCTGTGCCTCCCCTGGCATTTTCACACTTCAGCATGCAAATAAACAAATAAATAAATAAATATTACGACCTAAGTGGTTGAAAAATAGCTCTGTTTCTAATGTTTTTTGGAGCTATAATATCAGTGTAGAATTTTTTTCTTCTGTCAACAAAGAGCCACTGACAGTATTTAAAATATAAAAGCACCACTCTCAACAACAAAGTGATCTGTTTCTCAGATTAGAATAGTCATGCTTGATTTTAGCTTTTCTAGCCTTTTCGCATTTTTTTTGTTTGTGTGTTTGGTCAAAAAAAAAAAATTGTATTTCATTTTGTAGTAAAGAAATAGATTGAGAAGCAGCTTTTTGGAGAAACATTGCAGAAACATTTCAGGAAAAAAATGCTGTTGACTGACTTATATTCATTACTGGCTCCCCTGTTTTCCATCTAATTTGAGAGTGATAAAACCTGGGGGATGAGTTCATGTGCTGGAGTATCTGTGTACAGAACGTCGAGAGCTGCCTAAGCTGAGCTAATAGTGCTGAGCAAACACAAACACACTCGAACAAGGTAGCCAGCATCTGAGAAAAACTGCTTGCTTTAATAAGCTGTTTAGGTGATATATAACTTTATAGCTTTATAGGTGTGGTTTGTATCTTTTTAGGTTGGCAGAATTTCGATAGCTACTATTAGTAAGTTGCCAATTGAAGGCCTAGAATTATCAGTGAGCAAGTGCTCACTGAGTGATCCCTTTTATCCACTATCAACTTTCTCTAAATGGTCTATTAGCCGCTCATCTTTCACTCTTATTCTCTCACTCTATACCTCAAAGCAGGAGCATAAAATCATTATAACTTTTACCATACTTTTAGTAATGGACTAAAACAAGCAATTAGCTTCTAGCAACCAGTAGTGTTGGAAGTGAACTGACCGAAAACCCAAGCATAAGCCTAGGGAAGTCTATCCAATAACAATAAACTGATTATAATAGCCAATATTAACAACTAAAGGTTATACTATTTTGTCTAAATAAATTTAAAAAATAAAACACTAAAAACTAAAATCAATCATTTTAAATGCTTAGGCATAGACGTCACATGGATGAAAGTTATGTTTCCATCATTTTTTTCATGTTTATTTATGTTTTATTATCATATATTTTTATTGAGAGTTAGTAGGCATGTAGTTGCAAAGTTAGTTAGTATTAGTAAAATGTCTAAAGTGAACTATCAAAATAACGTTTTTTTTTTTTTTTGGTTTTTTTTTATGTCTTAAGGCAGATGACGGTAAATTGCAATTCTGTATTATTTTGTTTAAATAAAAAAGCAAAATCACTAAAAAAGTAAAATCCATCATTTTAAATGCCACAAGTTCATTTAAGCATAATGGATGAAAGGGATGTGTTGTTATTACTTTAAAACATATTTCTTTTATTCAATTTTATGCTTCCACCATTTTTTTCCACCGTTTTATTTTTAATATTTACATTTTTTACATGTTTTTATATTTTATTTATTTTTTATTATTTTATGATAAATGGACAATATTAAAATTCTGTATTATTTAAATAAATTTAAAAATAAAACATTAAAAACTATCATCGTATTAGATACTACAAGTTCATTTGGGCATCACAACATAATGTACAGTATGACGTTTTTATTCATTTTGATATTGTCTAGATTACTTGGAAGATTACATTTAATTAATCAAATTATTAGTGTTTTTAAAGATACATTAATTGTGCACAACAAATGTAATCTAAATATAAAAGAGAAAATGTGCATGTATAATTAATTCAGAACTACTAGGGAAATATAGCGGGATGAAATTAATATTTATAAGCAAAGCTGGCAAGTCTTATATTATGTCTCCTCCCCTCGTGAGACTGTTCTTACTGTTTGTTTTTCCATCACCTCACTGTCTTTCATAAATCACCCTCACTGACCTTCCTCTCTCAGCAAATCTCCCCATATTAGTCATAAACCAGCCAGGGCCTCTCTTGAAGTCCTCTTTCTCCAGCTTTGGAGCCTAAGGGTGTGGATTCCAGGCCTACCTTCTCCCCTCCTTTCTCCAGAAGCAGCGGACAGGTCAGGGGTGATGGATGTTAGCCTTCCCCTGCCCTTTTTTTCCACAGAGTGTGAAGGTATCTTCCCCTAGCCTCAGTACCCAGAGATGAAAGAGAGGTGGGTCACGGCAGCCTAAAGCTTCCTCAGACGTTCTTTTCTCCTTATCATCCCTCCTTTTCTTCCTCTTGACCTCAAACCATTGCCCTCTTCCCTCTTTCCAAGCAAGGGCCAAAATGTTGTGGCTTCAGTAAGCAGGATGTTTGCAATTAAATAAAAATATCGTAAATTACTGTATAACAGAGTGTGGGTGTTGACATGGTAAATTAACTGTGTGTATAGTGCGTATGAGTGTGTGTAAACAAGCATAGCATATAGTCATAAAGTCAGAGGAGATTTACATTTGTCACATGCAGGCTGTGAAAAGAAGACTTTTCTTAAAGATACAGTATCTAATTTCTGGGCCACTATTGGCACCAAATGGATTTGCCATTTTGAAATTTGTTGAGCGGCAACAACAACAGTTTTTGTTGGGGTTTTTTACAATTGAAAATGGGACAAAAACATGGGAAAGCAGCTTGCTGGTGTCCCTACCAGACATCAAAACTGCCTTAAATATCAAGACTAACTTGGTCAGCAAGTCCATAGTGAATGACCAGCATAACTTTTCGCTAGTGAACAACATGACTAGACTAAAGCCTACTAGTAAGCAGCACAAAACAGGTTGAGCTAGCATGAACATTCATTCATCTGCTCAGGACTTTACGCGACATTAGTATGATTTTCTCAACTTGCTTTCTCCAATGACAGATTTTAATTGGATTAGCTGAAGCGTTTAGCGTCATAACCCAGCAGGCTAACGGCTGATGAAAGTTCAGATTGCCTTCAGGTCAGAGGTCACCCGCACAGCTGCAGAGTTCAGTTTACGTGATGTCTGCCTTCCAGGCGACCAGAGGACAAACTGTGTAATCGAGGGCCCTAGCGCTTAGCTCGCTAATGGAATTACATAACGTATAACCGGCTTTGTCTGACATTAATCATTAAAGAAATCTTGTGAAAGGAAGTCAGGACACATGCTTTCCATTTACAAGACTGAGCAAAGCCATGACAGATAAATAAAAGCAAAAATAATTCTGAAAGAGACTCTTTATTCATAAATTTGGATCTTATTTCCAGTGATGATTAGATCAAATCACTTTGAGACACTGAAAATCAGCTGAAATGAAGTACATTTTGAACAACACTAAGAATTAAAAAACAATTATGATTTGACAACTTCGTTTTAAAAAGGACATACAAATAAGTATCTAAGTATTAAAGAGATAGTTTTGAATGAAAATTCTGTCATCATTTACTTACCCTCAAGTTATTCCAAACCTGTATGAATTTCTTTCTTCTGCTGAACACAAAGGAAGATATTTGGAAGAATGTTTGTAACCAAGCAGATCTCGGCACCCATTGACTATAGTGGGGGGCAAAAAATAATATGGTAGTCAATGGCTGCCGAGATCTGCTTGGTTATAAACTTCCAAATATCTTCAGCAGAAGAAAGAAATTCATACAGGTTTGGAACAACTTGAGGGTGAGTAAATGATGACAGAATTTTCATTTTTGGGTGAACTATCCCTTTAAATCTTTCCCCACCAGCATTTTTTTTTAAAAAGTTGCCAGCCACCACCAGCTTTTTTGATCATTTTCACAAAAATGTCATGGCCCTCAGAATAATTTGTTGTATGAATATCTGAACATATGTCAAAAGAAAGAACAGAGCATCTGCTTTTAAACAAAGAAACAAACAAAAAAACTAGCTTAATGCATTCTTTTATTATTAACACTTGAATGTGGGTAAGTTTAATAATAAAAAAAAGTCATATTTTGAGCAAAAGGCTGAGAAAAACACGTTTGGACACATACAAAACACACAGAAAAACTACATTCAGGAACAATGATCAAATCGATGGATTAGATCGCGTCCATAAACACTCCCAAAGCTTGCACAGTCCTAGACCTCGTCCTGGGTCGACATTTCATTACGTAACTTTAGACCGTATTGATTTATATGCTGTTTAATGTTGATTATCACGTTATTTTACATGTGCATCTGTTTACATGTGCTTTAGCTTGTTTCTTTTTTTTTGTTTCCTGTGTTTTGATCTGGAGAGCCTGTACACTTTCAGTGTCAAAGCCCCCCCCCCCCCCCCCCCCCCACAGTGAAAACATGAAAAGCCGGAAATTTCCATCAGTGGTGGGGAAAGAGTTAAGTCAAGTCACATTTTAGGCCAAAGTATACTTCACTTTTTATGCATACGCGAGGGTCAGCGTACAGTGCGAGTGACGTGAATTTCGTCATCAGAAGAGTACGTGAGTGCTGAACGCACACCGCCGGATTTTTCTAACCGTGCGTACTTTGTCAGTATTTACATGGGTTGTAACTCGTGGCAAAGATTGCTCAAAACTGTGCATGCGTCGAACACCTGTGTATGCGTACAAGTCAAAAGTATACTTTTCAAGGCTGTGCGCATACACTCGCATACGTGTAAAAAAACAAAGTATACTTTCAGCTTTATTTCTATATCGCGTTATACAACAGATGCAGCTTCACATTAATAAACAGGAAAACAACACTGTCAATGATGTAAAATGAATCAGTTATGAAACAAATTCTATTCAGCTGTAGATCAGCTCTACAGAACATAATAGTGTCATTATTCAGCTCAAGTTAGTTCAATGTTAATTTAACTCAGTTCAAAGTTAGTGTCATTATGCAGTTCAATTAAGTTCTCATCTGATGATGAGTGCAGTGTCAGTGCAGTTAATATTACTTAATATTAATTGTATTTTAATCCTGAGCAAGGGCTTGTTTCAGGAATATGAAACAAGAATAAAGAACTGTGCGCTTCACCAAGTTTCAAGTGGTGTCCTTCAGGTCCAACAGCTTTATTTGTACATCCGCTGTCATGCTGTGTGACTTTGCTGCTTTTGCTAGTGGGTGTCAGTCTTTTGTGTCCTGAGTGAAAAGATCACCAGTGGGGAGTCTTGTTGGCTGGTCCGATTTAAAGGGTCCTCGTCACGCTTTAGCCCTTAGTCCAATGCCTCTTCAACTGGGTACATGCCCACTAAAGCCCAGAATGTGTGTGCTCATGCCTGCTAGTCAGTGGAGGATGAAAACTAGGGGTGTGGTATTGTACCTTCAAGTTGTTAAGTGTTAAGAATAGCAAACCCACACGGAAGTGTCAAATTAGCCGTTTTGGCTTGATCTCTATCTTTTCCGCCTCTCTTTTTCTCTCACACCTCTCATTCACACACTCACACACTCACTCACTGCAAAATTCCATGGCATGTTGTTGATTCTCACAGCTGGCCGAGTCTAGTTTGAAGGCCTTTTTCTCAAGGTCATCCTCTTTCCTTTCCACCTGCTCCCCATCTGGCTTGCAGCTCCCATATCGACCCTGAGTATTCAATGATTTACAGCAGCTAACCTGTTCCAGCCGGCCACAGGCCAGTCCATGAGTCTGAGTCGTGCTGCTTCAGGAAATTACCACCATGGAATTGTTTGGGGTCCAAGTGGACTAGGTTGCACCCTCTGATTAATGCTGGGTAAAGCTACATAATAGAACCAGATTAAACCATTTAAAGCACTGTGGTTTGCCTGTTCTCAGTCAATAACAACCACATCAGTAGAGTCATCTTCATCTGAAAAGAGTTTGTGCCATAAATGTATTGCCCCGGTTATATGGCCTGAGGAATGTTTCACACATCATTGTACAATTACCGAAACCAGAATTCACACACCCACGTTTTAAAAAAGATTACTGAATCATGCACCGTTTTATTGTGTTTGTATTTTAATTTTCCAACTTTTTTCATGTTATTTATTTATTTTTATTTCCACCTTTTTCAAGTTGACCTGTATTTTATTTGAATAATTTTTTCACCTTTTTTATGTTTTAAATGTAGTTTAGTTTAACTAAGTTTAATTTAGTTTAGTTTAGTTTAAGCTGAGGCCACACTAAAAGATTTTTTAAATCATATAAGATTTTCAAAATGTGAGAGACCACAAACATGACAATAAGAAATCATAGATTTAACCGTTTTGTTCCTCTAGTGTGTGGAGTGCCATGATGTGACCAGGAAAGCACACCACGGCCGTAACCACCATAGACATTGAGGGACAAGTCCCCCCGAATAATTAGAAATGGACAGATTGTCCCCCCAATATTTGATATTCTTGATGCTGCTCTGCTGTACTCCATTACACACCGCTCAACGGTCTAACAACACTCATCACTATCAGAATGAGTGAGATGGCACTTTAGTTATAGCAGTGAAAGAACGATAAAAACGTTCAACGACCAACAGTTATATCAAATGATGCAAACTACTTGACATTTTTTATGAAATTTAACCATTTTGAATTGAAAATATGACATTATTTATGTAAATCATAACTGTATTTGACGTGACAAGAAACGCTTTAGGCATAAAAAGGCAAATAGTTTACTTCATAACTACAATAGAACTGGAAGTTTTACTGTTCTTATTTTTTTATCTTTATTTCCTTAAATCCCTTTTAATCCTTTAGTTATTTGATTCCTTTAAATAAACCAATAAGACCAGTACTCCACCCCTCCCCACGCAAAAAACTAAACAAAAAAACTTTGGTCCCCCCTATTGTCTAAGACATGGTTACGGCCTTGAAGCACACCACACACTAACAGATTCCATTTACAAACAACCAGAGTCCTGCCTGTGAACATGGGAAAACTCGCAAAATCTCTCGCATCAAACGTGACTTTACAGTAAACAAACATGGATGACCGGCAAGAAGAAATGGCGCTTATTTGCAGGGGGGAAAAGGAAAATGTTTACAATATAGATGAAGCCGTGGAGACGGTGTGAACATGGACTTTACATGTTACAGCGTGAGCTGGGGATGAGTCTTCCGTCGGCTCGCTTTCTGAGTATTGTTTCGTTTCACGTGATAATCTCCAGCACGTGCGCGCATTTGTCCTTGGGGTTCCCCGCACAAAACTGGATTTCTGATCGTAAATATTCAATATGTTCAAGATCAGGGCGGCTCCGACATTCTTCCAAGCAGATTCAGTCACTCTAATCACACCTCACACCACTGGAAAATCTGATAAGATAATCGGTAAAACCATCAAGATAATCAGGACTTTACCTAGAAAAGGGAGAAATCGGCACAAAATCGCCCCAATTATCTTAGTGTGTTCCCAGCATTAGTTTAGTCAGTATACTTGCAGTTTTTCCCACTGGTAAATACTTATTTAAAAGCTTTGTAACCCATGCTGTACCTGGAAAAGAGTTAATGAGAAAATATATTCTTGACATTTCAGCCCCATTAGTGTTAATGATGGCTTATATCATAAAGGAAGAACAGAATGTGACTTTCTCACATTACAGTGCAAACAACCAAACAATGAATGCCTAAGCTTATGCACTGCATTACACTGTGATGAACATTTAGCTCATGATGGGGTGAGAGAGCTCTTACTTTTCAATAAAACCTTGGTTTATGTTCACCCATTGAAGGTTATGAATATAGATTGAAAATATATTTATATAGAAGGAGAGTCCCTGGCAATATCTATAATATTATATAGACGTGGGTATACATGGTTTTTTAGATGCTGTAGTAATTATTTCATATTTTCTTATTTATAGTCATAGTTTTCATTCTAACCCTGTTTGTATGTGTATGTTTGTGTCACGCTGTGTCCTCAGCCTTGAGCCATGTAGCATCATCAAACACATTCTCCACGCCCATCTCATAAAGTTGTGGAGAGAGAGAGAGAGAGAGATAAAGTTTAATTAGACCACAATCTGAAGGGAGTTTTAGTGTGTGTTTGGAGGACGAGAGGTCCAAGAATGCAATGTGCGCCTGTGTGTTTGTGTGTGTTTTATGTGTTTGTCTATCTTTATACCTCCTCACCAGCGCTGATGTTCACAGTTCTCTTATCTTCCTTATAGTTTAAAACATTCCTTCCTGTTTTCTGTCAACGGCGCTGAGAGCCTCACAGCTGCCACTTTGCAAAACACATACTCTGCGATATACCCTTTCTAGGATCTCAAACTATTTTTTACCATGCCTGAAAGATAATTTATTCTTATTATGATTCTTTTCATTCTCTTTTTTGTCGTCACAGAAAAAAAAAACGAATTTTTTTGCTTCAGGTTTGCTTCAGGCTTCAGATAAACATCCATTGTGACATTTTTACAACTTGTCAGTTTCCAAATACACGTTTCCTATCTGTAGTCCTTTTACAGTATTCTGTAATTCTTTAATGGCATTCAAATTTGTCCTATTAAAGTTGGTGGTAAGTTAGGTAGCACATTTTTCTCTTTAAAACATTGCAGTGTTTTATGTGTAAGCAAACATGAGTGTGGTATGTGAGGGAGTACTGTGAGTGTGTTACTCTAATTCTACACTAATGCTTTTAGTCTGCCTAACTCGCTCTCATTTACTCTTTCAATTCAAGGGGAGTGAGTGGAATGTTTTCCTAAACCCAGTGACACTGTGAAACTTACACCAAAGGGTATTTGCTTTCCTTTCATTCCTTCTTTTTTCACTTTTGCATCTCTTTCTCTCTCTCTCTTTCACTTTCTTTTTGTTTGGGGACCTTATGACATTTGATGATAACTACAGTCCTGTTTAACTAAATTACTAAAGAATACACTCTTATGGTAGATGTAGATTTTTAGATTAATGTGAAAGGGAGAAATTGCAACAATCAATGTGGGCAGTTTCAAGAGCCACCTCCCACTTCTGCTAGTCTTATCCCATGCGAATTGGCCATTAATATTAAAGACGTCCTGTAGTAAAATTACATTACTCCATCTACCCTTGTAAAACGAATCCCATCCAAATAAGACTTATGACAACGGATGTACAGTAGTAGCTATATCCGGATTATATTCATAGAACACATTCATACTACAGTATATAGAACATATTTTTTTAATGGTCAAAAAGAAAGTTCTTATTGAAATGTAGTACCTACTTGTCACACTTGGGTTCTAATGAAGATGAGAAAATGATATAATCACAGCGTTATGTATTTATGTATTTATTAAACAGAACTGAAAATACAATGAAACAAAACCGCAATACACATGAAGAAGAACAGACAACTGAATAAAGTAAACTGAGGACTTAAAAAACACAGTTAAACGAGAGGACTAAATGAACAGCATGTGAACTTAATTAGTGATTAACTGGCACACACAAGGGAACTAGGTCAACATACAACAGCTATGTATGTTTATGCATATTTTGGGATATCAGATGACGCCACAATGCGCATAAATTCTAAAAATGTGCATAAAAAAACATATACGCTCGTTTGAGTTGATAGGAAAACATACTTAAACTGCGTTGGAAACACATTTACTTAATAAATTCCTCAACGCGAATCAAAAAAAATATGTGACTGCGCGATGTGATGGCATAACTGGACTAACCAGTGGACCAAAGTCTGTCAACAAAGTGGTTCTGTATAATTACCTTCCAGAACTGTCTTACACGACTACGTTCCCAAACAGCAGGCATCTTCCTCTGAAATGCGTTTATTGCACGCTCTGAGATGCAAGTAATTTATTATATATGAAAATTATTACATACAATTACTTCTCCTATTTTTCTTAGTGATATTTAGCTCCAGTTTATCAGGAAGTGGCGATTTTGTTCTCATCGACTCACTGGATGGAAACGCTGCTTTATTTGCAAATGTTTTATGCAATATTCCCATTTTTTCAGATTCCAACAGAACACAATGAAACTAAGCATAACTATGAGACTACTCAGACAGTATGCGATTTCAGACGCAGCTTCTGAAAGTGAATTGGATATATACGGATTGAATGCGTGTAAACACATCTATCGACGAACAGTTTCAGAGATTTTGGTCTTTATCATTTAAGTAGATAAGAGATGTGCATGACTGGAAATGGTTGTGTTACAAAGACAACTGCCAAGCAAACAGACTTGCCTTAAAATTATATGTGACCCGTGCTGGCAAAATGAGTCGCAATGAGCAAATTTTAAAAAAATAGTTATTGTTGTTTTTTTTAAACATATAAAATGATGTATGATTTGTTGGAATCGGGAAAAAAAGTGACTGAGCTACACCTGTTTGAAGTCGATAGAGTCAGCATAGTCAATTTTGAGAAAAATCGAGTTAGAGTTTTCTGAAGGTTTCAAAACAAAATCACCTAGCAACCATACCTTAAAATCCCACCCAAAATAACACTAAATTTGACACACACCAATATAAAACCAAATAGGGAAAATATATATTCAACTTTTTTTTCCACAATTGTTTGATTAACATTAATAAAACAGACAGCCTATATATTAAGACCTACTGTACCACACGGATCTAAAATAATGTTACACATCAGATGTTTTCCCCCAACAGTTAACCAAACATTGGTTTATTGCGTGAATACTCGCCAAGACAGATACTTTGAAATACTGTAGTTCTGTGTATGTGTGTATATTGGGATTGCGCAGAAACTGTGGCGTCTTTGTGCGCACGCTTCGGATCTATCAGTCAGCGCGAGTAAGATCGTTTTCATGGACTAAAGAAAAGGTACTCCTTTCAGAAAACGTACAAATAAAGATACTTTTAGATGTTTAATTGCTATTTGGAGCATTGGGGTTGATAGACGAGGGATTAATGAACTCATTTTTGTGAAAACCTCAAAATCGACAATCAATCAATAGTTTTTCACTTGTTTTGCCTGTAGCTTGAAATTATCCTGTGCGCATTCCGACTCCTTTTGCCAGCACGGGTCACATATTTTAAATGTGAAAAAATGTGGTCATTCTGCCATTTAATGTGCAAACACAGTAGAACCTCAAGACAGAAGACTTCCTCAGATTTGACCATGAATGTGTGCAAGTGACAGAACTGAAATCTGTAAAAACCAATGAACTGAGATGTATTGATAGCCCCAATAAAACAGGTCTTTAGGTGATCTCATTGGTCAGTTATGAGCTCTGTCAACAGACAAATCCAGACATTGTCAGACAATTTAGACAGCAACAGCCCATCAAACAGAACCCCTCAGAATCAGTCCAGTCTGAAAGGAACCAATGTATGTGTTTTCACGCAAGAAAAGCGGAATGCACAAATATTTGGAAACTGCACTGGATGCTTACTGTGAAGAATGTCTGATTTTACATCCTGTCTAAAAAGACCAACTCAGCACCATTTTTAGAGCTGGACTGGCCCAACAAAATCCAAGGGGAAATTTTCAGGGGTATAAAGCATCTTTTAATATAAACCGACGCAATAAATATGGACATGTTTTCTAAACTGTAGGTGCATAGTAGTTTAACATGTTTGCGTTATTACTGCAACTATGGTGATAAGTAAATGCTATTTATTTTAATGCTGTAAATGTTTAAGGGAAAACCCAACAGAAATTAAAAGTAGTCAGGGTCCCCTTTGTGTATATTTTCAGTTTTTAGCAGAACAAATAATTGGTAATAAACCTAACAGTGGTGGCATACACATACGGATTATACTCAGAGTCATTGGGTTTCCTTATGTCTGTGCAATACTGAGCATGTTTGTGTAGATTTGAGCCCACGCTACATACCCCACTCTTATCTTCAGTCCTTCATCTGTTCTTCTGTGTTTGTTTACCTGTGGTGATAGCTGAGACTGTGGGAGCTCCACAGCCAGATATCAGGGGCCCTGTCTTGCTGACTCAGCGGCTCCTGCCGGGTTAGGGGTCCCTGGCTGTGTAAGTGAACCACATCCCCTTCATCTCTATTATAATCACTCAGAACTGAAACAAAATACTCTTTATTTAACTGAGCGTGCATTGCTGAAGTCTATGCTCTTAAGATTCATTCTCTTAAAGGAACATGCCACTATTTTTGAAAATAGGCTCATTCAACTCCCCTAGAGTTAAACAGTTGAGTTTTACCGTTTTCGAATCCATTCAGCCGATCTCCGGATCTGGCGGTAGCACTTTAGCACTTTTTTAGCATAGCTTAGCATAGATCATTGAATCTGATTAGACCGTTAGCATCTTGCTAATATTTTTTTCTATTTAAAACTTGACTCTTCTGTAGTTACATTGTGTACTAAGACTGACGGAAAATTAAAAGTTGCGATTTTTTTAAGACGATATAGCTAGGAACTATACTCTCATTCCTGCGTAATAATCAAGGAACTTTGCTGCCGTACCATGGGTGCAGCAGGCGCAATGATACGCGCCTTGCAACCATGGAGACATTTGTGAGAGACAATTCAGAAGATATTTACTTTGGTGCAGATCCTGAACCATATCTATTTGAACCGGAATACACTGGAGATGAGCTTTTGGAACATTGATTCTTTCGTTCCTTGTTTTTCGTTGGTATTCTGTGAAACATGATGGTAGAGTACACCTTCGACTTACTATCACAGCCCTTTACAACGCACAGAACCATGGCTAATTGCACAGGTAAATCCACTACCCAATTTGCCGGCTGCAACTCTGCAACTACACAAACCTAGTGCCGGTCACGTTGGAAATGACCTAGCTGGGGACTATTTTCAGGCGCTGCGTAATATCATTGCGCCTGCTGCACCCATGGTACGGCAGCAAAGTTCCTTGCTTATTTACGCATTATCGAAAGTCTTTGGTCATTTTTTGAGCAAGATGCTAACGGTCTAATCAGATTCAATGATCTATGCTAATCTATGGTAAAAGTTCTACCGTCAGACCCAGAGATCGGCTGAATGGATTCGAAAATAGTAAAACTCAACTGTTTAACTCTAGGGGAGTTGGAAAATTTGCCTATTTTCAAAAATTGTGACGTGTTCCTTTAAGAATCTGCTCATGCATCTTCAGTCGCTGGAATGCCTGTGATGTGACATTGTGTTGCGGCATTTGATTTAGATTGGTTGAATATTCATCTCATGTTCCAGGGAGGAATATTTTAGATTTTTTTGAGGATTTCAACAGCATGTTATAAACGATGGGAGGATTTTAATGAAAGCATTGCTATTGTTCGGTCTCAAAGGCATCATAATCTCCCGCTTTGTTGTTTTGGTTTTACAAACCTATGCTTCATTTCCTCTTCGGGTGGTTGTTGTGGCTGCATTGGGTTCTGCATTTATAAGACATGGCCTTAAATGTGTTCGGTCCTTATCGTCAACATTCTTTCTCTCTTTCTCTCTCTCTCAATCTCTCTGTCTCTCTCACTCACATATCTGTGTTAATGATAAGTGAAAGTCATTTGTGAGATATGCTGTGTCTCCAGTAGTGCAGTTTTGTGCCAGCATTTGGATGCCCTTAGTATAATCATACTAAAAAGTGCAATTGTACTATTTTTTATTTATTTTTTTTGGACATTGTACCATGGTAGTGCTATGTTTTTTTAATGTGTACCATGATAAAAATGAACCTTACAAAAAAGTACTCTGGCTTAAGGAATGGTCACATTAATCTTTGTTCAGTGAATTTTCGTAGACAGTCGTTTTTATATGAATTCACACAATTAGGAATTTAGTGAAATATTTCCTATTGCAGATTACGCAACAGGTTCAAGTTGGACACGTGGATTTGACAAAAAGTCTGCCACCTTGCTGAGGTACAGTGATGTTATAATATGGTGATACTATGGCATTTTAAAAACATATTGTGGTACTGTGGTTTATTTACCATGTTATTTACATGACATCCCATAGTACCTACAAGAATACCATAATAGTAACATTTCCAAATACCACGATTCAATACTCGAACCATGGTATTACCATCACTTACGAAAAAGTACCATGCAAATACCTTTGTTTTTGTTATGTACTATGGTATTTGAAACATGTACCAACATAGTATTCTTAAAAGTGCTTTGGAGTACCATATAAATACCTTCATACTTGAATTTCTGTAGCATTGCATATGTCAAAGTATGTGGAGCCACTTTTTTACTTTGCTAAGGTTTTGAGAGGGCTGTGAGCCAAACTTCAGATGGATCTATCTTGTCATTCATGCTTGCAGCAGAACTTTAGATAGATGAATAGAGGAAGTGGAGTTTTGTACACGATATGTCTTTTTAAACATTTACAGATTTGAGTATATTTGTGCTTATCTGTCGACATGCCTGATCCTGTATCTGCTCATGGGTCGTGAACCCAATCGCACATGACTGGCCTACTTTTTCATTACATTAAGGGTTTCTTACTTAGTGACAGTCAGTAAAAGGT
Organism: Rhinogobio ventralis; assembly: GCA_039654625.1. Classification (NCBI taxonomy): domain Eukaryota; kingdom Metazoa; phylum Chordata; class Actinopteri; order Cypriniformes; family Gobionidae; genus Rhinogobio; species Rhinogobio ventralis. Next base: position 13,054,975 of record CM077195.1, on the reverse strand, counting down.
AATTTCCAGCATGTTTCTGGGAAAAAGCCATTCTTTACAATCTTTAACCTACTTTCTTTATTGGTCTATGCACCAGACACAAGGCTATTAGCATCTATGTGTAATGTTACGGCCGTTACAGGTTAAAGATGTTATCGTGACACCTGTCAAAATTGTGCCAGTAGCATCGCAGGGATAACCTGTATTCCTGACATCTGGCCAAAAAAAGCTCTTGGCAAGAGACAGGTCTGAATTGTGTTTTCTAGCATTTGAATTTGACCTAGATGTTAATAATTATTTGGCGCTCTCAATTGCAAGTGTGTTTGCAAGTTGACGGTCAGTTTATTTAAAATGTATAAGACTGCACCTGAATGAATGAATAAATGAATGAATGAATGAATGAATGAATGAAGCTTAGTATAAATAGACATTGTGTTACACTAAATACAACCCACCTTAAAAGCTACTAAAATAGGAATATAAAATCCAACTTCAATATTTTTCATGAATATTAACAATATTTTGGAGCTTGAGGGAATTAATTATACACTGCAGTTCAACATAATTTAATAGTTTTATTCAGCAAGGATATTAAATTTATCAATGTGACAGAATGTGACTCAAGACATTTATAATGTTACAAAAGATTTCTATTTCAAATAAGTGCTCTTCTTTTGAACTTTCTCATCAAAGAATCTAAAACATCATAGTTTACACAAAAATATTAAGAAATGTTTCTTGAGCACCAAATCAGCATATTAGAATGATTTATGAAATATTATGTGACGCTAAACACTAATAATGATTAAATGATTTAAACACAAATTTGAATATGAATTGTCACAAAGCCTTTGAGTAAAGGTTGTGGCTAAAAACAATTCTAAGACTTTCAGAAATGCAAATGTCGAATTGTTGGTAAAGTAGATAAAGATATATTTTCTGCTCAGGCTAAACAAACACCCATCCACCCTGGATTCGCTTTGCCAAAAGCTTCTTTGTCCAATATGCTGTAGATGCTGTGTGTAAATCATCAATTTATGTCAGTGGGAGATCTGTTACTCAAACTCTTATACCACACCCAACCCAAATTTTTAACCCCCTACCATTAATATCCTCAAAATATGTACAAAATGTGCCAAAAACCAGGCAGTAAAAAAGTGATGAGATTATCTTGTGATTTGGTATGCCACAGGAATGCTTTCTGGGTCAGAAGTTTCTTCAATCGTGCTGAAACGCTTAGTATGGTAAGCAGACAGACTATTTGTATTTGCCATCTTAAGACAGTTATATTTTCAAAGTGTATGTTAATCCTTTACTTGAGAATAGCGAGTGGAAAGAACTGCTTAGATTTCCAAATACCTGCAGTACTCTAACTCTCTGCCACAAGAAAAAGTGTGTACGTCTGCGTAGACCCTGAAGTGGCACTAAGCACTTTTCCACGTCAAAGACCGTTTTATAAATATGAACTTTGGTGTTGATTTTAGCGTACATGCACTCTAAGATCAAATTTGTGCGTACGCACGTTTTATAAATGAGACCCTGAGGCCTTGTCCACACTAATACGTTTTCACAAAAAAAAACTTAACTTAGTGTGCTCTATTAATGTGTTATATTAAATATCTAGAATTAAATTTAAATCATCATTTACTGAAGCCAGGTTGAACTACAATGAAATCTTGAATATTTGGTTACCTCTTTGCTAAAATGTTTAGGTTAAGGGGCATGGGTGGTGGTATAGGGCCCAAAAATATCTATAGCTGCATTTTGGGGTGGTACTTTGGTGTGTTTCGACCACAGGGACCAGGGTCTAGATGAAGTTCCAGGTAAAAATTTCTCCCTCAGAAAGTCCCTGCTGGTGAGGTAGTACTTTTTCAAAGTTCAGGAACTTTCGGGGGTGGGACTTGGGTGCTGAACATGCTGATTGTTTGAGTTCACGCAGCATTTTGATGGACCGATGGACAGAGGTTCAGGCTCTATTAAGCTTATATGCAGAGGACGAATTCCAGAGGAAACTGGAAAGACATGCGCAGTCCTACGGCACCGGACTAATATTCACGGTACTTTAGACTGCGATGGAAACGCAGACAGTAGGGGTGTAACGGTACACAAAACTAACGGTTTTGTACATTTGGTACAGGTTCGGTACAGCAGGGGAGAGAAAACTAAATATAAAATTGCTTTTTATTTATTTTTATTATGCAGTGGTTTACTGAACAAATTGTGTCTGTCCTTAAATGAATTAAATTATAACTAAAAGTTTCTTAAAGATAATGCTGTTAACTACACTGAACAAAATTATAAACGCAACACTTTTGTTTTTGCCCCCATTTTTCATGAGCTGAACTCAAATATCTAAGACTTTTTCTATGTACACAAAAGGTCTATTTCTCTCAAATATTGTTCACAAATCTGTCTAAATCTGTGTTAGTGAGCACTTCTCCTTTGCCGAGATAATCTATCCACCTCACAGGTGTGGCAAACAAGATGCTGATTAGACAGCATGATTATTGCACGTGTGCCTTAGGCTGGCCACAATAAAAGGCCACTCTAAAATGTGTGTTTTACTGTATTGGGGGGTATTGAGGGGTATGGGTGGGTCCGGGCCGGGGGGTCCCGGGGGTGTCAAAAAAAAAAAGTCAACATCTGGTGCGACCACCATTTGCCTCACGCAGTGCAACACATCTCCTTCGCATAGAGTTGATCAGGTTGTTGATTGTGGCCTGTGGAATGTTGGTCCACTCCTCTTCAATGGCTGTGCGAAGTTGCTGGAACACGCTGTCGTATTCACTGATCCAGAGCATCCCAAACATGCTCAATGGGTGACATGTCCGGTAAGTTAGCTGGCCATGCAAGAACTGGGATGTTTTCAACTTCCAGGAATTGTGTACAGATCCTTGCAACATGGGGTCGTGCATTATCATGCTGCAACATGAGGTGATGGTCGTGGATGAATGGCACAACAATTGGCCTCAGGATCTCGTCACGGTATCTCTGTGCATTCAAAATGTCATCAATAAAATGCACCTGTGTTCATTGTCCATAAGATACGGCTGCTCATACAATAACTCCACCGCCACCATGGGCCACTCGATCCACAACGCTGACATCAGCAAACCGCTCACTCACATGACACCATACACGCTGTCTGCCATCTGCCCTGTACAGTGAAAACCAGGATTCATCCATGAAGAGAACACCTCTTTAAAGTGCCAGACGCCATCGAATGTGAGCATTTGCCCACTCAAGACGGTTACGATGACGAACTGAAGTCAGGTCGAGACCCCGATGAGGACGACGAGCATGCAGCTTCCCTGAGACGGTTTCTGACAGTTTGTGCAGAAATTCTTTGGTTATGCAAACCGATTGTTGCAGCGTGATAATGCACGACCCCATGTTGCAAGGATCTGTACACAATTCCTGGAAGCTGAAAACATCCCAGTTCTTGCATGGCCAGCATACTCATCTGAGCATGTTTGGGATGCTCTGGATCAGCGAATACGACAGCGTGTTCCAGTTCCTGCCAATATCCAGCAACTTCACACAGCCATTGAAGATGAGTGGACCAACATTCCACAGGCCACAATCAACAATCTGATCGACTATATGCAAAGGATATGTGTTGCACTGCGTGAGGCAAATGGTGGTCGCACCAGATATTGACTTTTTTTTTTTGGACCCCCCAGGACCCCCCCAGCCTGGACCCCCCCAATACAGTAAAACTGCACATTTTAGAGTGGCCTTTTATTGTGGCCAGCCTAAGGCACACCTGTGCAATAATCATGCTGTCTAATCAGCATCTTGATATGCCACACCTGTGAGGTGGATGGATTATCTCGGCAAAGGAGAAGTGCTCACTAACACAGATTTAGACAGATTTGTGAATAATATTTGAGAGAAATAGGCTTTTTGTGTACATAGAAAAAGTCTTAGATATTTCAGTTCAGCTCATGAAAAATGCAAAAACAAAAGTGTTGCATTTATAATTTTGTTCAGTGTATATAGGGAGCCCTTACTTGCACATTTCTATAATATTAAAGGTTAACAACAGAGCCCAAACTATTAGCCTAAATTCAGTTGCTGTTTATTTTTACATATAATAATCAACACTCAAATAACACATTGTATCCAAACATGTAGCCTAATCTTCACATAATGCAGTTTTCTAAATCTAATTATAAAATTATGTTTTTACTCCAATTCGTTGTTGAAATATAATCATTTATACACAGTGGCTGTCATTTTCATGACAGATTTATTTAAACATACATTAAATAATCAAGACATCACTAACAGGATCAATATATAGGCTATACAGTATATAGTGCATATATTTAGAGAAAGGATTCATTTCTCTAGTGAACTAACAGCTGTGGACACTGAATTACTTCTGAGGTAAATGTAATGCTACGTGACATTGTTTGCAAGCTCTTATTGACGTCTTTCCACCGTTGAAAAACTGATTGAGCAATTACATGACATATGATACGTTTCAGTAAGTTGTAATTTATCCTCAACATACCTTCAGAAGATGTTTAATCTTTGACTAGGAAGAGATGATCACGTACACTGCCACTTGAACTAACACACCTATAGAGTGATCTGTCACATCACATTAAAGAGTGTCAAAACGGCATTTATCTTTTCAGTATCGTGATAAAATGGACAGAATACTTAATATGTTCATGTGGGAACAAGGATTGAGATATGTTCCACGCTTAAAACAAGCCTACTGTTAACTGTTAAAGATTGCATTCGGTACCGTTCGGTACACACGTCCACCGTAACGTACAGCAATATTTTCCTTGTGGGGTTACCCGAAAAAAAGTAAGCCGGGGTTGGGGAAAAGAAAGAGATTAAAAAGAGACAAATTGGCCTCACCTAGTTTTGTTATTTACAAAGAAGGAGGGAAAAGGAAGAATGGATGGAAGAAAAGGAGAGATAAAAATTAATAGAGATTGGTTTGGCCTCTCTGGTAGCCCGGGGCCTTCATTTTCCTGATTTTACTTGTACAGCTCACTCACTCTCTCTCTATCTTTCATTCTCTAAAAACACACACTTACTGTCCAAGCCCTGTTCTTCTCCTCCTCAGGGTAGACTCTCAGCATCTGAAGCTCTCTGATAAGGGCGGTGTCACTGTCACCTTTAACCTCTGGCCTTGAGGTCACAGACTAAGTGTCGTCCTGACAAGCGGCTCACAGAGCCACCGCAGTGCAGTGTCACCCCCAAGACGTGAACCCTGTCGGGTGAACTTTGACGTGTGACCTCAACAGTGCTGTAATGATGGGGTAATAATAGGGGCGATGGAGCACCGAATATAGTGCTGACACTATTTAACACGTGTGTGTGTGCGTGTGTGTGTGTGTGTGTGTGTGTGCATGGGTGGGTGGGTGCGTGCGTAGGTATGTGTATTAGTGTCATCAACCATTGGCCATGTGAGGTGAGAAAGACGGGGGTTTCTGCACCATTACGGAAGAACATGCACAGCTAGTGAGGTGGAATCTTATCTCGGTCCTTGCTGGAGTGCATCTGGCTCATAAATCAAACACTTTGTCACTCTTAACACACACACACAGCTCTTTTTATGTCTTATTTAAGGGGCCATTTCACTGACCTGAGTATCTGTTTTGAGTCTCTACTTTTAGAAAAGTAATACCACCACAAGCTTAAAAAAAAAAAAATTAAATTTTATGGCAAGCTTTATAATAAACAACCATTATTTCTGAGTCTCTTTGTGTATTTTTCTCTAAACATTTCTCTCGATTTTTCTTCATGGCCCTAGGATCTAGCGTGAGAAGATGTGACAGCCAGCAGATACAGTTCAAATGCTTGTTGCATGAATTCATTAATAATGTTTTTGTATGTTGTTATTTGTTTATTTATGGTCACCATGGTTACCTGCATTCTTATGTGCTTGTCCCAACCTAACTTCAGTAAGGCATCTGTTGTGTTGTATACTGCATAAAATTGAAATTAGATGTAAGTGAATGAGATGCAAAAAAATGAGATGTTATTCTACACGAGGCTGGTCCCCCCCCCCATGGTCGCCGCCATTTTGAGAACACATGACCAGCCGAACAAATTCCTGGTATGACCCTCCTATAATTAGACACTTTCACTGGAATAAATTAATGAATGGGTAAATGTAATGGGTCAAATGTAAGTGAGTATGTGACCACTGTTATAATTGAGCAAACAAAAAGTATTACTTTAAATGTGCCTTTGAAAGCAGAATTCAAATTCCACTAATGGTATGTTTACATGACAATGATGTACTAAAAACAGACGACAATGTTGTCAAAAATCTGCATAAATAACTAAAAAGGCTGTATTATGCATGCCAGGCAAGTATTTGGAGATGTCGCTTTGTCAAGAAACACCTCGCAAACATGTAATATGCATGCGCATGAAGTCACCGTTTTCACAGATTCACGTTTTTGTTGTTTACATGGAGACAGTAAAGGTATCGTATTCAAAACCTTGCACTTCGAAACCCGTTATTCAAAAGTTTACGTTTTTTAGGCCCCCAATACGCTGTTGTCGTGTAAATGAACGCTCAAAACACATAAAAAGTTTTCAGTTTTCAGTTGAAAATGGTGTTGTGTAAAGATGATCAGGGCTGTAATTCCCAAAAGTATCGTAAGCCTAAGTAGATTCATTGGTTGTCATCAAAATATGGATGACAGTTTTCTCTATCTCTCTCAATGGGAACAACTAGTCATGTTTTGTGGTGCTTACCACACAGCTATAATGTTTCAGTCACTGGGTCAGTCACTCCAGATGTTCCTGGAATTCAATCTATTGGGGGCTGGGAAGTTAAGTGAGGGTCTAGATCTATAGAAGTTGTTGTCATAGCTTCAAGACTGCAGCTGGATGGTATTAGCACTAAGCCTGACTCGGGTCTAGAATTATAAAATACTAAAAGAATTTCTAGATCTCTATCCATTTATTTAGGCGTATATGGCTTAATTAAACTAAAGTTGTTGAAGATTAAGCCCACATTACTTTCCTCACTTCCTGGTTCAGATCACAGCAGCCACTGGTCACAAACTCCCACACTAAGACAGGAGGTCATAAGGGCCAGGACCCTCAAATGTTTATCCAGACCTTGTCTTTGGGATAGCCCATGGGGGTGATATTGATTTGGCTGCTTCATGAATGTTTAGAAATGTTATCTGCTGTGATGAAGTTTGGAATGGTGTAAAGGACATTTCTTTGACTGAAATTGAGTTGTTTTGCTCTGAAGACTTGAGTGATCTCGTCTCGGTCTGAGATGGATGATGTAGACCAGGGGTGCTCAATCCTGTTCCTGGAAATCTACCTCCCTTCAAAGTTCAGCTCCAACTCTGATCAAACACAACTGAACCAGCTAATTAAGATCTTCAGGATCATTTAATAATTACAGAGAGGTGTGTTGGATCAGGGTTGGATCTGAACTCTGCAGTTAGGTAGATCTCCAGGAACAGTATTGGTTACCACTGATGTAGACAGTCACTTCTGTCTAAGATGCCTATTTGTTTTAAACCATATTGACCTCTCTCAGCCCATGACGTAGTGTCAATGGTTCTTGGAATGTATTTTTAGGCTAGAGTGATGAAGCTGGAAAATACTGTGATAAACCTGTGTATTTGAGGAGCAGCCATCCACATTGTTGTGTTAGTGTAAGAATTAATAATATTAGTCATAATCCAACCATTTAAAGAATATCAGTGCTGTTTTGGCTGCAAAGAGAAGATCCCATTCATTCTGGTATCTGAGCAGGGGATGCTGATAGCAGTTTATCTCGTGGGAATTGAGCTCATATTTTCACTTTAAGTAACCAGTGGCGGTTTGCCAGCAAGTTTGGGTGTTTTACAGCAACAGAATGACTTACACTTCTGTGGGCTTTGGATTATATGCTTGGCTCATTTTTAACCAGGGATTGTTCTGTTCTGTTTATGTAGTACTTGGGGTTGAGAGCCCATGATTGAGGATAATACTTTGTTAAAAAAACACTTGATTCAAAGTGGGGCCAGAGGGCCACAAAGGAGTGCTATGAAGTCTGCCTGACTGGTTGATTGATTGATTGATTGATTGATTGATTGATTTTGTTGATTGATTGATTGATTCATTTTGTTGATTGATTGATTTTGTTGATTGACTGATTGATTTTGTCGATTGATTGATTGATTTTGTCGATTGATTGATTGATTGATTTTGTTGATTGATTGATTTTGTTGATTGATTGATTTTGTTGATTGATTTTGTTAATTGATTGATTGATTGATTGATTGATTGAATGATTTTGTTGATTTGTTAACTAAGACTATCAAATATGTTTTTGTTCATTGAAATAAAACTGAAATAAAATAAAATGTAAAAATTACATGAAGCACTTTTTAAAAAAGGTTGTTGAAGTAAAATTGCTAAAAATGAGACTGAAATAAAAAAACTATTAAAACAATTACTAAAACTTAAACTAAAACTAAAACTGACAATATGAAGTAAAAGTTAATTCAAAATATTAATAAATACAATGAAAGGATATAAATAATACTAAAATTACTGAATCATTGTATAATTTATATATTACGGTTTTATTCTAACGTCAAAAATACTGAGAAATAATGTTTAATGTGAAAAGTGCTATATACAAATACATTTTAATTGAATTGAATGTTTATACATCTAACATTAATAGGTTATAGAGAAAATAAAAAAATAACTTATACAAAATAAATATTTTTGTATATAATTGTTTAATAATTTGCCACTTAGGAAACAACATGCTGTCTTTATAATATCACACTTTTGTTCTCATACAGTATAAATGTGGCTTCCTTAATATTTTCAGTAAGAGGTTATTATCATATTTGGGGTTCTTGGCAATAAAACATTTTAAAAAAACTTTAAATAACTGAGCATGTATCAGTTCTATTTATATAAACTGCTCAAGAATGTGGCCGAGCAAATATTAGACATAAATATATTCAGCCCAAACTCATTACAAAGAACACTTTGACTACCATTTCAGGCATATATAGAGGCTCTCTGACCTGCACAGTGAGAAACAGAGTGAGAAACTATTTTAAAATTAGTGGTTTTAGGAAAGGTTTTTGAGGAATGCAAAGAGTGGGCCGAAACACCTGGCCTGACTTGCGTCATTCTTCTTTAATCAAATCCCCTTGCACATAATGTGTTTGTTTATTCATCTTGGTCAATAGGATTCCATAGATTCCTTCTCAAGATCTCTCAGCTTGGTGTGGGCCGCAAGATTAAGATCCATATGCGCCTTCTGCAGAGCAAGAGAAACACTGGTCTCTAAGACTTACCAATGGAGACTTGTTAGATATTTAAGAAGAGCTAAGTTAAAAAAATGTGCTAAATGTCAGTCTTCAATGGTCGTCTCTGTGCCCACTAGCAGACCCCACCTTTTAAGAAAATCCAAGAAATCACCCCACCCAACTCTCACTTCTAGTTAAAGAGGAGAATTCACACACATGCCCTTAAGGGGGCCTGATCTTCCACCCCACCCCACCCTACCCACACACACATTAACCAACACAAAACCACACATGAAACCAGTGAGCATCTAAGTAAGGCATTATATGTTGCTTATGTATTACAAGCTCAATTCTCAATTCAATTAAGTCATATTTAGTTTCCTAATTCTTATCATTACTTATTTGTGGTCTCTATTGCTTGATTCACAAATAATTTTATTTTTTTATTTATTTAGGGTGTAGTTGTGCCATTTATATATATATATATATATATATATATATATATATATATATATATATACAGTACTGTGCAAAAGTCTTAGGCACGTTGTTATTTTCACACAAAAAATGTTTTTAAGCCAGTTATTTATATCTTTTACTGTAGTGTGTCAGTAGGAAATATCAGTTTACATTTCCAAACATTCATTTTGCAATTAACTGTAATAATCCAGTGAGATTTTTAGCTGATAGCAGCCGGTCTGATCTCACCATCATCGGGTCTGTCTGTGATTACATGAAGAAACAGAAAAAACTGAGACAGACTAAATCCAGAAAAACTAAGGCAACGTCTCCCAGACACTTGAGGAAACCTACCTGCAAAACTACAGTACTGTGAAAAGTTTAGGCACTTATCAGAATGCTTTAAAGTGAGAATGCTGTCAAAAATAATAACATAAATAGCTTTTATTTATGAATGAACTTCTATTAACTAAATCAAATCGATATTTGGGGTGACCACCCTTTGCGTTTAAAAACGGCTTTTGTCACCTGCATCTATTCCTACACCTATTCATGTAGTTTTGCAGGAAGATTTCTTCAAGTGACTTGGAGACGTTGCCACAGTTCTTCTGGATTTAGTCCATCTCAGTTTTTTATGTTTCTTCATGTAATCACAGACAAACTCAATGAAGATGAGATCAGATCTCCATGTGGAGCATAGAGACTATTGTCAGACTCTTTATGCATACAATTCCTGTTGATCCAGGAACATGTTGTGTGTATATATATATATATATATATATATATATATATATATATATATATACACAACATGTTCCTGGATCAACACCTTTGTTAATCCAGGAACAACATTCCAATCAACCAATCAGATTTGGGACAAATTTACAGTTTATGTCAAGTTTAAGCTTACAACCAGGGTTAGGTGCTTCTATATCAGTGTTATTCACCTAGCATTTCCCTCTGATTTATGGGATAGGTTATGGGTAGGGTTAGGTGTAGGGCTAGGGGTTAAGACTACATTTTCGTACAGGAATGTTGTTCCAGGGAGTTAGGGTTAGGTTTTAATAAACCAGCCAATAATGCAATTTCATAGCAAGATCATGCGGGGGTTAGATGAGGATGCAATTTGCAGTTTGTGACGAGTGAAAAGTGTGACTTGAATGGACTGACAATAAATGTGTTATTTTCTGTTATAGGATTTTTCACAAATACCTTAAAGAACCATGCAACTAATATTATTTATTATTTATTTATTTTGCATGTGGTTGGTTGTATTTAAAACCACTGCATACGACCCCTCAGTTAGAATGGCCATGACAATTCTGCAATCTCTTTTTAAGCCACATTTTTCCTTGTGTCCACCTGGGTTGGTTTGGTTTGGACATGGCTCCTGGTGGTTCAATATGCTTTATTTGAGGTGAGAGTTCAGGTCAGAGTCAAAGGTCAGGAAAGGTAATGTTAGGTGCTTGTGCTGTGTAATCCATTGACTGTCAGTGCTGAGGCTCAGGCCATATGCTGCCTCAACCATAAGTCCTGTACCCATCTGTTGCACCAAAAGTTAGCAGAATTCCCGGTAAATGAATCTCAGCTTGTCTTTCACAGCTCTCTGACTACTTGACTGGTGGTGATATTTATATTTTTTCTTATATTTATCTGGCTGAATTTCCATGCTGGTTTATGCTGATATGTTGCTGATTTGGCTTGTAGACCAGTATAAACCTGCCAAAAATGCTGGTCAACTAGCATGATCTTCCTAGTAAAGCTGACTTAACCCTGGTGTGCACAATGCTTGTGTTTTCAGCAGGGTAAAGAGGTAATTATAAAATGTTATCTTTTAAATGACTATAAAAATGTTTGGCATTTACAGATATACTTTGCCTACATTTATATTGGTCTACGCCTACTTGTCATTGTGTGCTGTGTTACAAATTTTAACCTGAATTCGAAGCCTACTGTGTGGATGTTTATTTAAGCAATTTTCTTCGCCCAAGGCCATGACTAATTCACAGTCGTAGTTTGTCGACTGGCACATGCTTGGCAGCCAACTCACTCGATCACACCTTGGCCAAGTTTACACATTACTGAAGCTGCACATTATTGTGCCAGTGATAGGAATGCACATGAATCATGGTCCATGAAATCACAGCCAAACAATATTTCAGCCCATCTGTCTGAGTGTTAGTCTGCCGTATAACACTTCTGAAGCATGACATCTGCTTTGAAATGCTAGCTCATGAAAGCACATTAGTCACACAAGACAAAGATAAACCAGATGATGTGCTCCCTTAAAAGCTCACAAATGACTGCAGTTTGGTTTGCTTGTTATCTTATTATTGCCATGCACACCAGAAAAACAAGCTGAAGTTCATGGGGTGATTGTGAATCAACAGCCTGTTGAGTTACTGACATTAACCAAATTTAGCGAGGCCGATATTATCTGGTAGATCACTGCGGTCATGAGTAAATGACTCTGTAAACAACAGGATGTCCTGATCTTTGCTTGTTAGACGCATCATTAGGATGAGAATGCCGTTCATTAATCCCCTAATTGCTATGGTACTCAACAAAAAATGGTTAGATAATGATAAAGCAATATCATATTTGTAATGCACCCTTGTTGACCTTTTGTGATAATACTATATACATACAACAAAAAATATTCCGTTTACAACAAAATAAGGAATACAATTAATGATCATAGTAGTAGTATATTAGTAGAAGCCTAGCCCTGGTGGGCAGTATCCCCTATCGTAATTGTTACTTTACTTTATTATTATTCCTCCCCAATGAAAGTCTATGGCAGCCCTATGAACACACTTGAAGTGATGGTAATGAATAGTAATCTGACCAACTTTCGGGTCTCTAGGACCAACTCATCGCCACCAACATTTCAAAGATTATAACTTTTGAACCCTTTGTTCTAATACATTAAAACTCTGCCCATTACAGTAATGGCCTTTTTGAAAAGTACAGTATTCCATAGGGCCCTATGATTTCCGCAATGAGGAAAAAGCGTATGGAATTGTGGAATCCAGTCATAAAAATGGAATTTACTGTATAACGGGGCATTTTACAGAATTTGTAACATTTTTAATGAATAAACAAAAAGTCTAGTGTCTGTAAATATTAAACCGCAAAAATATGAAATTAAATATGAATTCTGCATGTCCTGCATCAGGGGCGTCGCACCCGTGGGGGATGTGGGTGTTTTAACACCCACACTTTTCCCGGGTGAGAGGGTTCAACACCCGCACTTTTTCTGCAGTTTTTCCGCAGTTTTGCACAAACACCTTACAGAAGTGGCTCCTCCGTTTCTCTGGCCGCTCTGTGTCTGCGCTCGCTGCGGCTGCCTCCTCTCCCCTCCCTCTCAAACATGACACCGGCTTTGAGTGTGACCGGCTGATGATTGGCTGTTCTGCCTTAAGTCCTGCCTCTCTTAGTGTGTTAGATTTATCGGTCAGCTCGTGCTGAGGAGTCGGGAACTTATGGTTATGGTAATTTACATCTCCCTTTTCCAGGTACTTTGAATGAGTGTTTATGCTTTCAAGGTTTTTAAATAAGCTTGATGTGTGTTTGGGAAGATGTTCTGTTTATGTTTTGTTGACATGTCGAGTGTTTTTTTGACTATTTTCTGTATATTCCGAGTGTGTTTTTATACTTTTCTAGTATCACTCATTTAAATGGGAAGCTTTTTATATCTTGTATGTAATACCTTTTGTATCCTTCTGTCATTGTATTCATCGTTTTTATTTTTAACAAACAAACCACATCCATCCCCCACACTTTTGAAAAGCTTGCTACGCCCCTGTCCTGCGTGAATGAATGGTGCAGACGTGCGGTTTCATTTACCCCACACACACTGAAGCATGAATGCATGAACTTCATCTCCAGAGCCGCTCTGAGAGTCACTTCATGAGCTGTTTGCTGTTTCATTTGAGAAAAACTATCATCATATCATAAACACACAGAAACGAAAAGGTTTTCACGGCAACTTGTCAAAATAAAAGTTTGGTTTAACTTGAAGAAATTGTGACAGAAATGTATTACTGTTGTACAGTAGAATTTAGCTACATCTCAATGTAATAATAATACTAACACTAATAATAAAGATAATAAATTATTAAAACTTTATTTTTACAAGGGATAATCACAATTTTTATTCCATGTTTTAATTTTAACAGTAAAGCTCCGTTGTGCACCAACGCTTGTTTAATTCCATATGATTAAAAGATCAATTAAATTAATGTTGTATGCCTATCTTTAATTAAATTTAAAACTTTAATAGAAATGAATTAAAAAAATAATGAATTGTTTTTATGAATTCAATTAATTAGACTATTTTTATTAGTAAAATGGAATTAATCCATTAAAATGGAATCCAGAAAACTTAAAACAGAAAACACAGAATTTGGTAAAAAATAAAACTGAATTTGAGAGAAAAAAAAAAAAAAAAAAAAAAAAAAAAATATATATATATATATATATATATATATATATATATACACTCACCTAAAGGATTATTAGGAACACCATACTAATACTGTATTTGACCCCCTTTCGCCTTCAGAACTGCCTTAATTCTACGTGGCATTGATTCAACAAGGTGCTGAAAGCATTCTTTAGAAATGTTGGCCCATATTGATAGGATAGCATCTTGCAGTTGATGGAGATTTGTGGGATGCACATCCCGAAATACGCCAAATTCTGACTCTACCATCTGAATGTCTCAACAGAAATCGAGACTCATCAGACCAGGCAACATTTTTCCAGTCTTCAACTGTCCAATTTTGGTGAGCTTGTGCAAATTGTAGCCTCTTTTTCCTATTTGTAGTGGAGATGAGTGGTACCCGGTGGGGTCTTCTGCTGTTGTAGCCCATCCACGTCAAGGTTGTGCGTGTTGTGGCTTCACAAATGCTTTGCTGCATACCTCGGTTGTAACGAGTGGTTATTTCAGTCAAAGTTGCTCTTCTATCAGCTTTAATCAGTCGGCCCATTCTTCTCTGACCTCTAGCATCAACAAGGCATTTTCGCCCACAGGACTGCCGCATACTGGATGTTTTTCCCTTTTCACACCATTCTTTGTAAACTCTAGAATTGAACAGTTCCTAATAATCCTTTAGGTGAGTGTATATATATATATATATATATATATATATATATATACACTCACCTAAAGGATTATTAGGAACACCTGTTCAATTTCTCATTAATGCAATTATCTAATCAACCAATCACATGGCAGTTGCTTCAATGCATTTAGGGGTGTGGTCCTGGTCAAGACAATCTCCTGAACTCCAAACTGAATGTCAGAATGGGAAAGAAAGGTGATTTAAGCAATTTTGAGCGTGGCATGGTTGTTGGTGCCAGACGGGCCGGTCTGAGTATTTCACAATCTGCTCAGTTACTGGGATTTTCACGCACAACCATTTCTAGAGTTTACAAAGAATGGTGTGAAAAGGGAAAAACATCCAGTATGCGGCAGTCCTGTGGGCGAAAATGCCTTGTTGATGCTAGAGGTCAGAGGTGAATGGGCCGACTGATTCAAGCTGATAGAAGAGCAACTTTGACTGAAATAACCACTCGTTACAACCGAGGTATGCAGCAAAGCATTTGTGAAGCCACAACACGCACAACCTTGAGGCGGATGGGCTACAACAGCAGAAGACCCCACCGGGTACCACTCATCTCCACTACAAATAGGAAAAAGAGGCTACAATTTGCACAAGCTCACTAAAATTGGACAGTTGAAGACTGGAAAAATGTTGCCTGGTCTGTTGAGTCTCGATTTCTGTTGAGATTTTCAGATGGTAGAGTCAGAATTTGGCGTAAACAGAATGAGAACATGGATCCATCATGCCTGGTTACCACTGTGCAGGCTGGTGGTGGTGGTGTAATGGTGTGGGGGATGTTTTCTTGGCACACTTTAGGCCCCTTAGTGCCAATTGGGCATCGTTTAAATGCCACGGCCTACCTGAGCATTGTTTCTGACCATGTCCATCCCTTTATGACCACCATGTACCCATCCTCTGATGGCTACTTCCAGCAGGATAATGCACCATGTCACAAAGCTCGAATCATTTCAAATTGGTTTCTTGAACATGACAATGAGTTCACTGTACTAAAATGGCCCCCACAGTCACCAGATCTCAACCCAATAGAGCATCTTTGGGATGTGGTGGAACGGGAGCTTCGTGCCCTGGATGTGCATCCCACAAATCTCCATCAACTGCAAGATGCTATCCTATCAATATGGGCCAACATTTCTAAAGAATGCTTTCAGCACCTTGTTGAATCAATGCCACGTAGAATTAAGGCAGTTCTGAAGGCGAAAGGGGGTCAAACACAGTATTAGTATGGTGTTCCTAATAATCCTTTAGGTGAGTGTATATATATATATATATATATATATATATATATATATATATATATATATATATATATATATATATATATATTTATAGGGCCCTAAACATGTACAGTTTGTTAAACTTTTAATAAGTTGTTTGTTAAATTGTATAAGTTCCATGATTTTTTTAATACTAAAAATGCTAGATTTGATTACAAAAATTTAATTTAAGTCCAAAAAAAATGGAATCTAGAAAAATTTAATGGAATTTGCAAAAAAAAAAAAAAAAAAAAGGGAATTTGGGGAAATCATGACCTTAGATTAGTGACCATGGATTCCTCGTGTCCATGGATTCCTTGTGTCATTCTGAATCCGTGGATACTGATTTTGCCAGGATCGGACGAACCATTGGTCCACCATTTTGGATTTTGTCATAAATTGCAATATCTTTTAAACGGTTCGTCACATCGGCACACCGTTAGCATGTCTTGAAGGTACCTGAGAAGTTTCAACACAGCCCCACCTAGTGTTCCATAGATATAAGGTTTTATTTGCAAAAACGTTCAAATTTTGTTTTCTTTAATTTCAATTTTTTCCCCATAATTTAGTTTGTCTGCGATTTTGAAATAAATTAATTAAAAAAAAGTTCTGCTACTCCTCCTACAAATTGTCCAACTTTGTACATAATCTGATCAGATGATCTTTGGACTGAGCCATGCAGAAATCACTGAACAGATTTTTGATATTCACTTCGTTCTCAAAAATACCTCTCCAAAGTTGACCGTTGTTTGTTGTCTTATTGGTTAGCATGCTAACCAGTTGACATTCTTTCTAATGTGGCTCGTCAACTATCAGGTTAACCATAAGCTATGTTAGCTATGTTAATTGCTTAACATGCTAAGTAATGTTTTTGTGTGCTCATTCTCACACTGAAAGCTCTCCTCATGACTCCCATGTGGAACATGCCCAGAGGTACTGTGGCCAGAAATAGTGCAGAAGTTGCTTCTATCACAGACATTTTATCTTTCTGACTTTCTAACTTATTAAATATACCATGCGGTGCATTTATATACAAAATCTTCATTTTAAGTTCATTCTCACCTGAATGAACCTCTGTTGCAAGGAACGGAAAACTTGAAAAAGTACACTTACTATATGGAGACAAAGAGTATAGCATACAGAAAATGGGATAGATTGACAAAAAAAAGCAACTATATGTGTATATTTTACATCAAAGAGTTACCAAAACACTGTTCTGGATTTTTCTGGCTGAATTTAACCCCTGATATTAAAAAAAAGCAAGCGTCTTCAGAATTTTCCAAGGATTACACTAGAACCCAAAATATTCCTTTTTGTTAACTCCACAGTCATTTGTTTGTTTTTTATTAGTCATACAGAAGTATGCCAGTGGTTTCCTGACTAGACTTCTATGGAGTATTTTTGAACATGGCACAAAACAGTGCAGTTCTCTGTATGCTAAAGGAGTCCTCTTGTAAAAACCATTTCAGCTTATGCTGGAGTTTGTTTTTTCAACACTGACTTTAAATTGACCGTAGTTTACGATTTAGGGGTTAGAGAATCTGTTCAGAGTCATTAGGAAATGCAAAATCATATTTATCATCATTTGGTTTGGGGAGGGGAGCAAAGGCTGGAAAGGTTTACCAGTCTCCATAGTTACGTCTCTCCACCACCAAATCTCTTCATTAAACATCAATTATCTGAAATGGACCATGTCGGCTGAAGATTCAAGGGCAACTGAAGCAGCTAAAAGTGTTGATGAGAATCTATATCAGGGCAGAATCAGACATTTCAAGTGAGGAAGATTGATGACAACCTTTTGAATTATTACCAGCGGCCCAGTAGGAGAGAAAAAGGGAGAGGGTATCCAAAAACAACTCATGGTAATATGAGTTACATAAAAGAAGACTAAGTCAACTGAGCTGAGGAAAAGTAAACATCACTGTGGCTACTTCATCGTTTGCTCTTATGTTGAACTCTTGATCTCCTTCTCTTTTCACTGGCTTCCACGCGCTCACACTCACACACTCATACCCGATTGTCTCTGCATGTGTCTGCCGACTAAAGGAAACCATCTGTAATCTCTTCTTTTCATGCATGACTAAGTGAAAAAATATGAGCCATTATTTGGAGGTGGTAGGTTTATTGCCCATCATGCATACACATTTCTATGAGTGAGTGGTAATGCGAGTGTGTGCATGTGTTGCTTTGTTTTTCTGCACGCATGTAGTATGTCAGCCACATTTGTTTCATTCTTATCAACACAATATCACAGAAGTGAACAGAATACCAACATGGTTGTGGTTTGGCACATCATTATTCAAACCAATAGCACAACTGTTTTTGCACTGAATCTGTTTTTGTGCGAGTGAGATGAGTAAATGCATGCTCACATTTAATCGAATCTATTATACAGCGCACACAAAGCCTCTGCACTTACTCTCGAATTGGACAGGATTATGTAACTCGTTACTTGTAATGCATTAACCCTAACACTGTTCATAATACACTTACTAATGTGATGAAATATTACAAATATCTTAGTATATGTAGAAATTAATAAATATTTACAAATGCTTTTGGTATTGTTTATTGTCATTTCATCATACCTAATGTGTTATCGAATATTAACAAATTATTCAAGAAGTTCATATAAAATACAATGCCACTACACTTCTGGTCTGGAACAACACAAATACAAATGGGTGGAATGAAATGTCCCATTATATTAAATGTTAGCTCTTAGAACACTGTTTGGCCAATCGAATTAGAGAAAGAAATTATATTTTGAATTCCTTTACTACTGCATGATTTGAGCAGAAATATTTGTTTATATATGAATACTACTTTGCTTGGAAGTATTTATCCAACACTGGTGCTAAACTTCTGCTCCAGTCACAACATACATGTTGTACTATTTACATTTTGAAACTCTGCACACACTTCTACAGCAGAGTATTTAAAATACTTCTTGTGAATTTTAGACTCTTATGAGCAACAAAATGCAAGTTCCTTTCCCCGAAGTTCATTTGGCTTGGTCTTCAGTGGATTATGGGACGTTTGTGAATTTCAGTAGCTAGCATCCATTCGATCCATAAAGCTGCATAATTATTATAGTTTCAAAGAGGCCTGTCACTTTCACTGTGGGAAAAATATGCTGTTCAGCCAGCTGACAACACTCAAGTTGCAGCCGTCTTCTAATATAGCCTCATATAGCCAGGAATTTGAAAACAAGAGATGAAAAAGAGAACTTAAAAGAAGTGCGGTAGAGACGGAGTGTGCATGTTTAGGGATGTTGGAGTTGCATTTGTCATTAATTCTGTGCCTCTAAAAAAAAAAAAACACACACACAAGGGAATTCACCGTGCTGATCAACAGAAAGCTGCTTGGTTTGAAAGTGACTTCTGTGTGAGCTGTGCTTCATATATCGCTACACTAATAACAATAAACCATGGACCTTTTTGTCCGCAAAATTTTGTGACTACACCTTTACTTTGATCACATTAAACCTGTTTTGACACATTAGGCATTTTTCCACTGTCAGGCCGGTTCGAGCAAGTGCGCAGCGCTTCACTAAAGCCCGTCTGTAACACACCTCTCTGGAACAACGTCACACAAACCCATCATTCCACCAACAAATGTGATAATCCCAATACAGTAATATTTTTAGTCAGAGAAACAGAGGAAGCTCCTGAAAAAGTGGAGTTGCTTTATTTTATGACACATGCTGAGCTAAATATGGATTAAACCATACTGGACATACTGACATACAAGTGACAATCAAGACATACTGGTAACTGGTACTGGTAATGGTTAGTGCGCATATCTTTTGCATATATTTTTTGCCTTATACAGTGATCAGAATCCAAATCGGATCACATACAGAAGTTATTTCAAACACTCGCTGCTGCCTGAAAGTGAGTTTTGAGCTAAAATTATTAGAGATAAAAGTCTTTAATGCTAATGTTAGCTGGTATATGAAATCATCTGAAGCGCTGTGTCTCCAGACTCAGACTCCGCCTTTGTTCATAACCACTCCTCAAGCCCCAGGTGGCCGCTTTGACCAAGGTATTCGGTGGCCCAAAAAACCCTGGCTGTTTGCCCCTCTAAGGAATCCCCAACGAGGCCCGATCAAGCTCCAGAAAACAGTGGAAACGCGACTGGCCCTGGCACGCACTAGCATGCCCACCTTTGGCCCGACAGTGGAAACACGGCTAAAACGCGGTTTTGGTCGATCAGGTCACAAGTGGACGATGCTAAATATAGATGTAAACGGACCATGAGCTTGACCACTTTCGACCACTTCCAGAGATAGTAGAAGACGCATTTGACTGGATTGCTTTCGTAGATGCTCATGTGGTCGAATATTCTCCACCTACTGACCTTATGCGTAAAAATTATGGGAATCTAGATGCTAGCTAGACGGGATTTAAACTTTGTCGGCTGAAGACCCAAATTTGGTTTGAAGACGAAAAATGTACCAAGAACACTGTTGTCACCATTCCTGATTTATAACACGCACTCACCTATCAGAGCTGAACCGAAAACTAAATTGTGTGAGCTTATTTCATCCATTAGATCAAAAGATGTGAAAAAGCCCATACATTTACCCACCCCTTAGACACTCCCCTCAAAGAAATCAAGACAGAAATGGTCAAAAGTGGACAAAAGAGAAGGATTAAAAGACCAGGTGTAAACGGGAATGTCTCTTTTTCGTCTACTTATGATCCAATCGACCAAAATACATCCTAATGCTAGGTGTAAACAGGGACTGTAAGTTTTACACTTTTTGTATGTCAACATGTTATTGAATAAGTAGCCTGAAGAGTCCTTCCTCCCTATAGAGTCTGTCATGTGCCCACAAAACTGAGGAAAAACTAATCTTTAATCAGATCAACTAAACTAAGCTAATGGTTTACTTTGGGAATGCTTAAAATCCTTGCACGTAAATTTGGAAAGGAGACCTGTGGAGGACAGTGGTTTATTTGACTCACACCTGAATACCGTAGAAGGTAAAGTATTTCTGGTGTACATAGTCGAGTTTGCCAAGACATGCATCTCAAATCTGAATTCAACAATATTACTATATTGTTAATATTTCTCAAGTCTATCAAGTAAAAATGCATAATTTTCCTTCCCATAGTTGCTAATTTCTTTAAAATAGTAACCTGTAACCTTAAGTGACTTTCCCACACATACACAGTATGTTTGTTTCTTGAGTGAATGCCATGCCTGGCTCATCTCTTCATGGCTGATGGCCTATGTTTAGCCATAACCACTGTTATGGCTAAACATTTGTTGGCCATTTTCTGGACACGCATGTGGCAATGCAACACATGCTTAGACATAAATCATCTTTCGTTCGCACACTAGGATGTACATTCACCTTTTAACCCCCATTATGGACAAATATTCTGAATCTCAGACTTGTCAATGTTGAGTCCATGTTGGAGAGAGTCTATCTCAGTCATCTCCCTCAGGGCCTCTTAGATTCCAGACAGCTTCTGAGGAGAGCCAGAAGTCCTCCATCTCTGCACTCTGTATATATCTCCATAACAGCTGTGTACACTAATGCCTCTGATACACGTAAGACCGCTTAGCTCATGGAAAAATCAGGAATGGATTGGGGAACTGCCAAAGCAGCCAGTTATAAATTACGTTACCTTCAGAATATGTAGGGAAATTTTGCAAGTCAGCAAATCTAATATCGAGCGTCTCCTCCAAATTATAGGGAGAACTGAGAGTTTATTGCAAATTACACTGATTAAATTTGATTGCATATTCAGAATGTAAATAAATAAATTAATGTATGTTACACTGCTGTTCAAATGTTTGGATTCAGTAAGTTTTTTTTTTTGTTTTTGTGAAAGAAATCATTTTATTCAGCAAGGTTGATTTTAAATGAATGAAAGGTGGTTTAAAAATTCAAGGGTGGTGTGTGTCTAATAAAATAAGGTTTTCTTATTAAATTCGTTCCTACAAGTTATATTGATCTGTTAATATTTGTAAACAATGGAATGAATCATGGATATTACCTGTAACATCAAATTATTAGATGATTGGTAACACTTTACACTTGCTCACACATGTACTATTTTCTACATGGTGAATGGCACATAGTGCACTATATAGGGGATAGGCTAACGATTCAGACAGTGTAAATATGCTTTCAGTTGAGGCGAATGAAGTCTGGTTTCATGCAAACTGCCACAGCACACATACACAGTCTGCTCTGGTCCAGAGACACGAGAGCACAGAGCGGATCCTATGTGCGAGTCAGCGCAGACAACAAAACGTATCGGACCCATTTGAATTCTGCACAGAATGCTGTATTTCAAAGTGATATGGAGGAGATTAGAAACGGTTAGAGATTAGGAGTAAAATGCAGCTTTACCGAGCTGAAAGGCACTAGTCAAACTGTGAAATAAATGAAATTGGCTGTTTAGGAGCTGCTTGATTATGTCCCGCCCTGTCTTCCTTGTTTCACGGGAATTTACATCAACACATTGAATAATGCTGCGTGTTTCAAGGCACTTCAGTGGGCCTTTAAATTCTGATTGGATTCTGTTGGTAATAGTCACTTACCTAAAGCTAAAAGAAGTTTCGTGCCTTTAACAAGTGCTTTCGACCTTCTTTTTGATCTGAATGGTATGCAGAAAACACTTGAGGTTTGCCACAGACTTGAACGCAACTGAACGCTTCTCCAAGCAATACTATCCTGGAAAAAACCGCGGAAAACTACTTTTAAACAGGAAATATGACAGAATATTTACGTACATATTTACAGCTGGTCTATTTGCACAGGATTAGCATTACCTGAGGTCATTTTTCCGAACCTTTTTACAGAAGGTAAAAGTCGCCGATTCTTAACTGACATTGTCCGTAATGATTACTGGCACATTCGGACTGGATTAAAATCACTGAGAAGCTCTGGTAATAATTACTCCATATAAAGTGATGATGTGTGATGTCTGCATGAGCAGGGTGTGCAGAGGTATGAAAATGCATACGTTGACAGGCAGGAAGGACATCATATGAATGAATGCAATGATTGAACGAACATTTTATGGTCCTAAGCCTTCCACAGACGATATATACATATAAATACATTTAGACCACTTGACTTATAGTGATGTGAAGAGACTTTCAACCAGCATATCAAAAAAAGTTTCTGGAACAAATCACCTACCCTGCCTTAAACTACATTAGTTAACACAAACTAAAAATTAACAATTCTCCGAACACATATTAATCTTAGTTTATTTCAACAAAATGAAGCATGGGGTTTATGGTCTAAAAATTATTTGATTAAAACTAATGAGCAAAAAATGTAGCTTAAGTTAACATTTATTTTTTGCTATGTATGTTTAAAAATAAAAATGAGCCCTTATTTTAGAATGAGAAAGTGTGTACTGTATGTTGTTGTCATTGTACATATGTTTGTGTGGAAGTGGGAGAGGCTGAGATGTATCTGTAAGAACAGGGTAAGAGGTAGCCTGTGTGGCTTTTTCCTGTTTTTATCCTCTGGATATTAAAACTGGCACATTCTGTACATACATATCCAGCTTATGTGGTCTGATGAAATACAGTATGTACTATTGCACAAGGTCCCCATTTGTTTAGCGTCACAAACATATATCGGCTTACTTCCACAGCTTAAATATGTGGTGTGTAGAAATGCACATGCTCACACCTGCTCAGTTCTATTTCTGATTGTTTTGAGGCTGGTTTATAAATAGCTGATAATAACAATTCTATTCTTCTGTAGAATATCCCTCTCCCTTTGTCTGACTTTGGGATTATAGTGGCCTGTTGTGAAACATGCACACAAATACATTCAAAAGTACTATGCTCACTTGTTACAGTCTTTAATAGAATAAGAACTAGATAGCCTGACTGAACTAATATAGCAAAATAAAGGTGTCACATTCACTCACATACAAACTTCTAAATTCTCAGCAGTCATTATAGTTTCTGTTTCTGTAGAAGGCAAAGCATTGTGGGAGTAAAAGTACAGGATCCGGTGAACTTCAGACAGTGCTAGGGTGGCGTCTCTTATATGCTCCTTTAATTTGCAATAGCACCCTGCTAAATATAATGTCCACAAAATATAATTTCAGTTCAGGCCATTTCCACTGTCCTTTTCTGTGCACCACATTTTTAGCAGTTGGAATTTTTGCTCAAACCGTGAAATTTTAAGTGCACTTAGACATTGTCTTGGTTATTGCTGGCACACACAAAATGTGGAATAGTTCACCCAAAAATGAAATACTGTTATCATTTACCGACACTAAGGTTTGTTCCAACCCCATACATGATCAATAAAAAGAACCATAGGATTCTTGACTCAATAGTAAAGATCCCTTTATGTCAATTATGTTCTATATAAGGAGAAATGTCTTAAATTAGTGCATAACTCGTTCATGTTTAACAGGTTATTTCCATTTGTCTAGTGATAAAGTATCTTTATAAGCTGTCTAATTCATAAAATTTAATTAAAATTAAAAGTGAATTAAAACTAAATAAAACTAAATCCATAACATTATTACATGATGCGAACCCCTAAAAGGTTCAATATATGAGCACCTGACGGAACCTTTCATGGTTCTATATAGAACCTTTTCTTCTAAGAATGCATTTTTTTTTACTTTCTGTGGAACACAAAGGAACAAATTTAAAAAAAAAAATGCTTTTTCCATTCATTGAAAGTTAGTAGGGTCCAATGTTGTTTTGGACCCCATTAACAATAAGTATATGTACAAAAACAGTTGAAACGTTCGTAAAAATAAAATTTTTGGTGTTCTGTAGAAAAAATAAAGACTTAGAGAATAATTGAAGACAGAATTTTCATTATGCTATTTTAAAGGCTCCTAATTTAGTTTTGGAGGTCTCCTACAACAGGTTTACATGCATCAACGGTCAAAAAACAGTTTTCTCATTATATACATTGCACATCACCACATTTTTCAGTGATTCTCAAACAACTCGTCGGATGAATCAGTCTCCCTAAATCCGTCATTTCTGCAAACCTACTCTGCTCTGATTGGCCAGATGGCCCAGTCTGTTGTGACTGGTCTACCGTGTACAGCGCATGTCGGAAGCTAAACGTCCATTACCATAACTGAACTTCTGCTGAGGCTTCCTCAGTCCTCAGCGATTGTACACAGTGTAAAGACAGTAACGATGACATTGATTTTACCATATCAATCCGAGCGTGAGTCCGATGATGAAACATTGGAAGAAGTTATTTAACCCGAACCTCCATCGCAAGGACGATTTGAGCAGTTTCCAGCAGAGTACTACAACAACCACAATGAAATGACCCTTCACAATAATGCTTTACAGTTATCTCTTTTAGAAAGCTACATATGGCAATCTTATCTGTTCAATAAAATACCTTACTTACATGTTGAGCAATAAAAACTCCATCTCTGCGTCGCCTTTACATTTCAAATCCCTCAGTTCTTGCTATCATTGCCAATGTTGATTCTCGTTTTATTACACGCTCTGACGCGTTCTCTTTTTGTCAGCAGACTCTCCTCTGTTCAGCATTTTTTTTTTTAAACCTGATTTAACGTGCTTCAATAACCTTTCTCACTGGTTGACAACTATGCCACTCTCACACCATACATGCGCCAAAGTAGCCAGAGCAACTTTTCTCTGTTTCACGAGTTCACACTTAAAAAATAATCACATACAAGTACAGTACAATCAGATACAAGTACAAGAAGTATGCGTATTTGGCGTGCTGTCCGAGGAGAGGCTCAGAGCTCAGTATTTTGGCCTGAACCCAGAGTACTCCCCCCAGTGTGCCAACCAAGAGTGATGAGTTAATGAGAGATGCTGAAAACTGTTGAGACACATAGGTGAGTAGGCTACGTATATATAGGCCTCCTCTCGTGCTGATTGGATAGATCATGAACGTGTTCCTCCTGAACTTTGTTAATAAAACATAATTTATGGATATGACAAGACACGCACACGCGAGCGACGTATATGTATGCAATTTCCAGCGAAAACCTTCCTGCTATAGTCTAAAATATAAACACTTGGAATAGGCTTTCCATAGTGAATCAGGGTAAGACAAAAACACGTTCTGAAAGAAGGAATGATCATTGTCTACCCTTCCCCCCTCTGGGGGGACCGATCACGGCGGCTGCAGCACCTGGGGGTGAGGATAGAAGATGTGAGAGAAAAGGAGCCGGAAGCATGAGGAGCGACAGAGATGAGAGAGGGGAGAGAGGTCTAGTTCCCAGACACACTGCCGCTCGTTCCTCAACCAGCCAAGAGGCTCTCACTCGCGGTGCCATGCGATGGTTGGACGGCTCCCTCTGTCCCTCATTCCCTGCTCCTCCCCAAACATGGTGGACGGCAGCAGGCTCGGGTCCACGGCAAATGACAGTGACTCCTCCGCTTCCTCTCGGATGGCAGCCACGCTACCTTGACCCAGGAGCACGGCCTTGGGCAGCCACTCTTGGTCTCTGCTCCTCCGTGCTGCCCAACCTCCTCAGCACCTTGATCCCTCTCAGCAGCAAGGGATCTCCGACAGCATGTCCCTCCTTCCTCCCGGGTTTCGGCATCAATGTAACACAGTTTGAACCGGCGAAAGTTAATTAAACACTTTAATTCCAAAATAAACACAAAATGAAAGTAAAATCGGCAACCACTCATGGATGGCTGCCGCACACACATAAACAAAACATAACATAAAGTCTAGGCCTGGTCCTCTCTCATCCTTCACTGTCGTCGCTCCTGTTTTTATGCTGGTCTCGTATCTCTCCGTGAGAGATACGAGACCAGTCCGGTGCACAGCTGGCGCTCATTATCTATCACGCCATCGGCCTCGCCCGTTCTCACAGTCCCTCTGCCTTGTTCAGTTTGCCACAATCGTTATTTAAATTTTGTTAATTTTGAACAAAAAATAAAGTTATACTTGTGTTATAGTAGTGTACCTTTAAGAATGAAATGGTTTTGTGTGGGGAGAATACAATTGCCAGGGTGGAGTGAAAGACTAGGTGCAGACATACAGATGACAGACAGAGACAGGGAAAGAGGGATGAATCTGGTGAGTCAGTTTCAAAACCACACACATCTCTCATTCAGTCTCTCTGGCATGTCTGAATGCAGTTGCTGAATTTCTGGAGAGTGAGGAATAAAGGCTGAGGTAAAGGTTCCACAAGTAAGGCAATTTCCCCTGTAATAACCTCTGCGTAAGTTTTTCCTTGTGAGTCAGACATGCACTATTTTACAGAACCGGACAAGAGAAATTAATGAGGCTTATGCAGTAGACTTATACTTTTTTTTATCATGTATATCTATAATGAACACTATGAAGGCCACTCCCATTGCCTTATGGGATAGCATAGTGTGCATTGATTATACCATTCTAAATATCTGCATGGGGAGAGCGGGGCACAACCCAACGCGGGGTTAGTTGTAACACACATGGTTTAACACTTTCCACACATGCCAGGATCACGAAACTTAGTGTATTTACTAGTTGCCATATCAACATTATTTAGAGAAAAAATTGCATCAAAATTTAAAAAAAATCTTTGGAAGATATTACTGAACATTTATTTAACCATAGCAAAAGTACATTTCTTAAGTTTATTTTTCATCTCTGTTTTTTGTGTTTATTTTAAATGAGACAAATCTGATATTATTTTAATCTTATATCTGTTATTTAACAGTTGAGATAGTTCTTTAATGCTGATCTAACCAGCAGAAGACACGAGCCGCGGTTTAAATCCCAGTTGCGCGTTGTAACACTGCGTTACAATGAGCCCCTATTAGAACTACGCTATTCTATTCTATACTTTTATAAATTCTATTGAGAAACCATGAGAAAAAGGTGAACAAAGACTGAAAGTCAATGTTCAGAAATGCTTAATTATTATTATTTTTTTAACTATGCTGTTTACCTGTGTTTTGAGGTGTGTTTGTTGTCAAACTCAAAAATTAGTTTATTTTTAATGATTAAAAAAACTGTTACAATGTACCCCACCGATGGGGCATGTTGTCACATTTCACTTCCATTCTTTCGGGGTAAATCTAGAAAAAAGTATACACTGTATTAATGAAACAAAACCACATAATTGTACTAGACGTGCGCAATTAATGTAGGAAAAAATAAATACTCTGAACCACAAGTGGATTGACAAACTGAGAAAGTCAAAAAGCGTTAGGTTGTGCCCCGATCTATCCCCATTTCTTGCATGATGAATAATAAAATGGATATCAATAAAATTAATCCTACTTTGTGACAAATTTCATTAAAAATGCATTATGGCTTACATGAATAGGTCTCCATTCTTTGTCGTGATTTTAACTGAACCGGCAAAAGGAAGTGAACGTGACTTTCTATTGACTTCTAAAGCAGAAAGCATCAGAGAGGACCATAAGCTTGTTTGATCTCAATAAGAGCTCCTCACACAATAGAAGCTCTTGCTCTGCTGTGCAAAGCTACTGTTGCAGCGCTGCACCTATGAGCGTGCGTGCGGGAGGAGACGAGGATCAGGGACGCCTGTTGATGGGGCTTGTTGGAATTACCATAGCAGAACGGACTCATTGTCTTCCCCTTTCACAACATCATGTCCCACAATAGCGGCTTTCAAACGGCCCCACTACTTAATGAAGACCTCTAATGATATGCTAACCGTGCGCCGTTTTAATTGCAGTTTAAAGTTAAGTACTAAACAATGTCGTTCAGCCAAATGAACAGTAGGCTATTCGAGCCCACTCTCACTTTTGGATGATTTCAATTTCGCTTAAAAAGCATAGAGCATTTTAGATTGGATTAAAGACAGACAAGGACATAGACCAGTAAATAAAAATATTTTAGCAGACTTTAAGAGTGCGAATTAATTAAATTGGCAATGCGTGTATTGCGCGCAGTGGTAACTGAGACATGGTTATCTTTATTTTTATGTAGCCTAATTCATTTAAAATGAATGAACAATTTAATAATTGTAATTTTGTTAATAGACTATTTGAATTCGTATTAATCGGACGTAAAACCGGCAGCAGGTAATCCATTTAAAAGCATCTGGATTTAATGTTAATCCTAAATAAATTTTCACTTTCTGTAACCATAGCTCCAAGTAGGCTAGTGACACTGGTGAAACCAGAGAAGAACACTTTCTCCTTATACTGCCATAATATAGTAGAATGGGGGGGGGGGGGGGATAATAGGGTTTTTACGATTTACACTGTTTATTAGCATACAAACTTTCCGTTTTACGTTATTTTATTTAGATTTCGCAGTTTGGTAAGATTAATTAGCCTAAGTAAGGTCGACTAATTCACTGTTTGAAAAAGAAACGAAAAACATGTAAGAAGAGTCATTAATTTTGGAATGCCTATGCATAATGCAGCAAACGTCATGAGAATCATTCGGTGGCTGTATTTAATATATATATATATATATATATATATATATATATATATATATATATATATATATATATATATATATCTTGTAATGTGTATAGTCTTGTTGAGTGTTTAATTTACTTATCTTATACATTATTATAAGGCTATTATTATTAACATTTCTACATTTTTGTGTGCATGGGCTATAAACATGCCAATGAAGTAGGCATTGGCAATTGAATGATAGCTCCACCTCCCCGTCTAGAGCAGCGAAAGCCCACCTGAGGCTGTCCTGGGCGGGGAGGTGGAGCGTTCTCCCAGCCTCCCATTCCTAAACAGTGAATCAGTCTGTTCATTCACATTCACACGCGGGCCAGTCCGTTCACAGGCGTTTCAAACACAGCTCTCTCGTGGAGTGAGGAACATTTTTTGCCCTGGGCAGACAGGAAAGGAAATCAGTCATGGATTTACTTTTTTGGTCTTTGGACCTTCTATAAACGTTATTTAGTCCGGAGGAACCTTTTTTAAATCATAGAATCTGCGAATTCACTTTGAAGGCTGTTGGAATACTATGCGAGCTTCGCTGTAATGTTGGAATAAAACGAAGAGGACTCGTGAAGCATATCGCAGCGGGACTCTTATAGAAAGCACAACATGATCCTTACTCGTAAGTAGTCGTTTAATAGTAACTTTATACCTTAATTTACTTTAACTCTTACTAACTTGTCTCTCTATTGAGTTTTTCTTAAGTCTTTGCAGTGTCCATTTCCAATGAATCACTTTATTTTATTTGGTGGCACTAGATTAGATGATGCTATGAATGCCATTTCACATCTTAAACGACAGAAAAAAGCGGTTTACTAGCTGACTTTAAGTGAATC
The DNA here is from genome assembly GCA_039654625.1 of Rhinogobio ventralis. Lineage (NCBI taxonomy): Eukaryota > Metazoa > Chordata > Actinopteri > Cypriniformes > Gobionidae > Rhinogobio > Rhinogobio ventralis. The sequence continues at coordinate 13,024,658 of CM077195.1, read as the reverse complement.
TAGATGACATTGATAAGACAAGTCAAATCATTTTTAAGAGCTACATTTATTACAGTTTTTTTTTTTTTTTTTTTTTAATCCGATGTCTATTATGGGCAGTGGTTTAATGTAAGTGGTAGGCATATACTAATGCAAAACTGCTTGATTTACGTAAAAATTGAATTGTATTTGTATTTGCCTGTAACCGCTATTATATTGTATTGATGGTGTATTTACGTTCAACTAGTAGTCTATGTCTCTTTGGAATTGGGTTTTGGGTCCTGTAGCTGGTCACCGAAAGGTTGCAAGTTCGAACCTTGCAGACTGCAATCCAACTGTCACTGAACCATTGGGACAGTTATATTTCAGCATCATCGTCCAACAATAAAATGATTATGGACGTCATGAATGCTTGTCATTTGAGGGTGCATTTAGCCTAAGTAAAACATAGTTTGTGTCAGAACATGATTCGAAGATGTAGGAGTGGGTAAGGTATGTTAAATATTGTAGTGCTCATAATTTTTTCTCCCTTAGTTATTCCAGCTGTAGATTTTCATCTCGTCCTGAAGTTTTGAGTTGCAGTTATTTGGGTGGTGCGTGTGATATCTTTCACGCGCCGCCGCCGCTCCAGACTGCCCGATAAGTAATCTCTCCTCGCGATCCCCGACACCATTGGTTTTTACGTTGATTTCACATAGTTCGTAGATAAGAATGTTTCGTCAGTGTTGGTCTGCGTTTTCATTCATGCAAAGACTGAGGGAGGTTTTGCTCAAATCTGCCATTGCCAAAGAGCGCGTAAAGAGTGCGCTGTGGTCCTCTGATTATGAATGCGCATTCGTGCATCTTTCCGTGTTGAGGGGTGGTTGTCCTAACAATATGTATTTTTACACGCACATATAATGGTGTTTTGAAACAGCGCTTTAGTTAACACGAAAAAAAAGTTCGATTAAAAGCTAGACAGTGAGCTAAATAGACACTGATATAAGTCGAGATCACCTGAGGAGGTAACCATAGCAAAAGTGCGCTGCTTCAGCGTTTTCTGTTATGATCAGTATTGGACTAACAATAAAAACTTTAGTACCGATATATTTCGTTATTTATAAATTACACATCACAAATGTATAGCCTATAAATCAAACTAAATAAAATCATGTTTAGCTAGTTTACTGTAATTTAGGCCTACAGTTAACATTGCAAGGGGAAGCAAAAGTCAATTTGGGTTGCACAAGATAAGATAAAGTTTGTACTCCTTTTTACTGAGAGAAAGTAGAGCCCCCGACTATTAACCCATAGGCTAAACACGAGAATTTTACTTAGTTGATAAATTGATCTCAGATATTTTGCCATGCTTAGAATAACAACCTTTTTTTGCATTATTTAAAAGAATGCAGTATTTAAAAGTAGGCCCTATATATTATGTTGTTGTAGGAGGTTCCATGTCTGATTTTTTCTCTTTTTCTAAGCAGAGGTCGATAAACTTGAGGTCATGTTAACTCCAGATGATAAGGCAGTAAGCAGGTCAGTTAGGAGCCAGAGGAAAGTATGCCATGCTTAAAACATGTCATTTTGAAAATATACATGCACCACCTCATAATCTAAGGTCATGGTTTTGATGAGCATAATGGACTCAAAGAGCCTTGAAACTCATGCACACATTCTTAAACACTCCACATGTCTCCAGATCCATTGAAACCTTCATATAAACATTTCTGGAAGTGTAGGTAGGTTTTCAGCCTCAAATCTCATTTGTTGCCTCCTGAGAACTGTCTAATTGCTGGATTTTTTGTCTATAAAGGTAAATAATAAGTTAGTGTATAAGAAGCCCTCTGTGATATTAGATGAGGGTCTTTCTTTCTTCACCTCTTTAAGTAATCTTTTGATCATATGAAATGGATAGGGTGACATATCATTGAGCATATCTAATTATCTGACCTGAGATCAGCCATGCGTTACACAAAGTGGCCAGTCACCAGACCTGGCCAAGCTGGCTCTAGGTCAGTGATAGCTAATGTTTAAATCTGTCAGAAAGTCCAAGACAGACATAAATGGACCCATCTGGCAAAGTGTGTGTAGGTGGCTGGGATAGTGGTGTTGAGTGACTGATAATGGTGTAACCCCACGATGATCATGATCCCCTGTGTTTGTAACCAGATGGAGGGGATCTTCTCATTTTCAGAGCTACCTGACTCTTGCTCTCTACCCCCATATGTCTGTATAAGGCCATGCCAAAATATGATATGTGTGATCCTCAACAAATGATGTATGACTGCTCTCTGCAGATTTAAAATGTATGTGTGGAAAGATGAAAGATAAAGAGCTTAGTGTCTTGGAGGCAGTTTAGCGAGTATGACATCAGGTCACATGAACCGTTGATAAAATTCCTTCTAGTTCAGCTCAAAGACAGATATTGATGTTTGTGTGCTGTTCATTTGAAACAAGGACACTTTAACTAGAATAGTACAGCTTTAAAAAAAAAAAAAAAGCCCACATACACTTAAACCTAGACTATGACATTTAATTTGGGTTCACTCTAAAAAAAAAAAAAAAAAAAGGTTATTTATTGGCATTGATAGTTCCATGAAGAACATTTAACATCCATGGCACCTTTCCATTACACAAAAGGTTCTTTATAGTGGAAAAGAGCTCAAATGTTCTTCAGACTAGAAAAAAATAGTTCTTTTAAGAACTGAAACCCAAAATGTATATTCTATGGCATTGCTGCAGAAACCCCCTTTTGGAAATTTATCTTTAAGAGTGTTGGATTCTGGATCCATAGTAGAGAGGTCTCTCTACACAAACTGGCTTACGCACACACGTATTCATACACACAGGTTCCACCTCCTCCCTCATGCTGAGGAACCATCAGCCAGCAATTGTGAGAACTTCCTGTGACAGGAAAACGAGGACGAGGAGGAGAGAAAAGAGAGGAGGAAGAAGAAAGGGAGGAGGAAGGGTAATTTTAGAAGCAGCAAAAAAAGGTCCAGCTAGCAGGAATTCAACTTTAGCCGGGTTCATAGGATGTTCTCCCAAGAGATTACGCCTGTCTGTCTTTCTCCAGGTCTGGAGGCTGTAGTCTGCCTCTTTGTCTTGTCTGTCACTTTTTTTCCTCTCTCTCATCAGCATACATCAAAAATCTCATTCATTAGATAAAAAAACAATAGGTGGAGGGAATATTATATGCTTTGATGAAAGGAGAATGCACAAAGGCACATGTTTCTGTGACGGATGCCGCCTAGACATCCTGTGTGCTTGAATTGGGTCACCGTGGCATTGAAGAGGTCGCAGGTCATGTATCCACTAGGTGGCAGGCACCAAGATATGAAACAGATGGATTGTAGATTAAGGCTAATGAAGAGAGGAAAAGAGATACTAAACACTAAATCAGAACTATTTGATGAAAGAACATGGTTTTCCGAGAAAATTAAGGGAAGGAAAAGGCATCTATTTCAGTAACTCTGTAAGTGGTCTAGATTTGACCAACTCGGCCCCCATCGGTCAACCACTAGGCTACTTCAACTTTGATTCTTGATGCAGTCACTTTTTCCCAACATCACTATTTTTATTAGTTAGTAAACTGTTGCTAAACTAATTCAAGTGACCCATAACCTGCATAACTTTTCACATCTATGAAACAATATGTAGACCTTCTGGGATATTTTTTTTGGCTTGGAAACATACAGTGTGTCATATTAAGAGGAAAAAGTGTTAGAACATCCAACTCTGTGAAGTAATACTGACGTCAATCTCGCTTTCACAACAATATGTTAGTTCAGTTACTCAATCTGATGTGTTTGTAGCTGAAATGTAGTTTCCTTTAAATATAAACGCATGTACTTTACAATCAAGAAAGAATCAAAGGCTGTTTACTTTACTGGGGAGGTTCAACCTATTTCTCATTTTCTCTGAGGTCGAACGTTCGACATTCCATGTGTGTGTTACAGGATGTAAGGCGTTCTCTGTGTTTGTGTTGGCGCTGAAGGCCTCCATTATCTGGCCTTGAACAAAAGGAGGTGTGTCCTCCAAAGTGACCATGGCAACCATGGAATGAGCCACTCTTATTGGCTTCCCCTCAGCCTCGGAAAGGCAAGGGAAGTGTGGTCGCCGCCTGGCGTGCAAATCCACATAGACTTGCGGGGAGAGCACAGGATGCGGCGTGCGTATACAAACAAAAAAACTACGCTTGCAGCCCATATTCGAAATTTAAGTGTGGATGTGTGTACTGCTTTGAGTGCTGAGATGGCGAAAAAACAGTGTCAACAGCCTGTGCGCATCTACATGACATCCATTAGTGTGAGAGAGGGCGAAACAGCTTTCTCAAGTGTGTTTATACTTATCTATCTTCATAAAGACAGCATGTTTGAGTGCGTTTTGGATGTACAGCTGTGATGAATGTATCATCTACTGCGCTTAGTGAATTTACCTCTTATAAATTTACCCATAGGAAAGAAAAGTCTCAAATCAGATCTCTTTAATATCTCAATTGTTTCTTCTAGAGATTAAATGAAGAGTGATGTTTCCCTTTTCATAAGGTGCAGTCACATTAGAAAAAAACGTTGGTGAATGCAGTGAATTATATCCTATAAACAAGCAATATCTGCACAGTGAACTGTTTTCACCTTCACGTGAAACTCCTGATCATATGGAAACCAATGGGAATTACTTGATTTTGCCCTTAAAATTTCGCTGAGCAATGTTAAATGTGACTGTAAATTTAGACCAGTGTTTCCAACCCTGTTCCTGGATGGACTACAACAATACACATTTTGGATGTTTCCCCTATCTGACCTATTCATTTCAGGTCTTGGAGTCTCTACCAATGAGCTGATGAGTTGATTCAGATGTGTTTGAGTAGGAAGAGTTTAAACATGTGTAGTGTTGGGGTGCCTTCAGGAACAGGGTTGGGAAACACTGTCTTAGACAGTTCTTCTGAGAAAAGACCCCAGTAATCTCATATGTCTCTGCATGATTTTTGTGATGCCATCTCTGGTAAGAAAGCCTTATTTACTGTTGGTGTCAGACAGGCACCTGTGTGATAGCGACCCATTGTGATCAGGCAGGGAGGGGGTATCTTGCTGATGAAAGGAAAAGCCAGTCGGTGAGACACTGCCGTGGAGCCTGTGTGTGTGTTTGTGTGTCTCTCCATCATTTACATTTAAATGCATACAGTCCTCTAACATTCTTGCAGCTGGATGGTCTTCAGTGGTGCCTAGACAGTGCAAACACACACACATATCTATACACACACTCACACAGGAAGCCACAGCGCTCATTACAGACCATACCAGAAAAGTGTGTCATTATTTTAAGTGTAGGACATTCTTCAAAGTTCACGAACTCCTAAAAAGTGCTTTCGGGCAAAATTCTGTCAGTTGCTTGAAAGGAATCTCGTCATGTGCATGTGGATTCTTGAGATGGATTCAAGATTTAGTTTTTTTGCATTGCCATTCTTGCTGTCATTTGAAATACTCCTCTCTCCTGCTTTATTCTTCTCTCTGCCGGCAGAGGACCTCCCTTATCGCGTGCCTCTGTTGTTGTCATGCGTGCCGTCACTCACACGCTCGTTCGAGTGGGGAGTCACGTATCCCCACTAGTAGAGACAGAGTCTGCGTCCTTTCCTCTGGGCAAAGTCGGCAGTGTCTTTTTACACGTCTTTCTTTCACGTCTCTTTCACTTGGCCCCTCCTAATCCCCTGCCTTTTTTTCTTTCTGTTGAAACGACAAGGAACTTATCTCAGGTGGTCTTTCAATTTTGCATGGCATCATTGCAGTCATTGCAATTAGAATAATTGGAATTTTAGAGTCTGGAATGTGCACAATTAGCCATTGAGAAAAGCGAGAGGTCCCTCTCTGCTGATTACAACCTATTGTGAGCTGTGATTGTGTAGATTGTGCTTGTGATAGACAAAAGCATGGCCAGCAGAGAGACACATTAGTTGTGTTACACTTTTAGAGGGCGCTAATAGGGTCTAAGTAGCACTTTTACACCAATACAAAAGAGTTTAGATGCTTTTTATGCCCCCCCAAAAAAATAAAAAATCCATTAACCACCATGATAGTCCCCTTGGAGCAACCTGAGGTTAAGTGCCTTGCTCAGGGGCACAATGGTTATCAGGAATGATTGCGATCTCAGTAACTCGCCAGTTCCTGCGTCATGCCTGCTTGAGTTCAGTTCAGCAATCTTTGAGATCCTTATCTGCCCATTCACCATCACAGAGTCCAATAAACACACACACACACACACACAACTTGGCATTAACTTTCTGGGACTATTGAAGAGCTTTCAAACTCTGGTTTTGTAATTTTATACCACGTCTTGGTTTCGTATAAGCATTTTCAAGCAAGTATTTACATGGGGCGAGTGTTGCTAAACAGAGTATCGTCAGAATCACAGTTAAGCTTCTAATTCTGACACCTCACTGTGTGAAACAGGCCTCCAGAAGGAGTCAAGATGCTTTCAGTGGTGTTTGCCATTTGGCATGTGGCGTCTAAAGGGCCGTTCACAGTTAATGGACAGGGATGTAGCACTTCTCCACCGCCTCAACAACAGTTCTGACTGCTTTGGATGGCCACTTAGCAGTGCCATCTCAAACATTACACTATAGTGCCAGGTTGAAAAGTCACGATAACCAGCACTTAGCAGGGAATTACATAATAAAGTTGCTGAGTCTTTCCTCTCAAAAGATTTGGTTATGAATGATTCTTCATTATGTTTATGCTTAATGTTGTCATCAATTTTAAATGTCAATCTCTCTTTCTCTCTCTCTCTCTTACAGAAATTGAGGCGAAGGAGGCATGTACATGGCTGAGGGCTGCAGGTTTTCCACAGTATGCTCAGCTTTATGAAGGTAGGACCCTTGACTTTTCAACATTACCAATTCCTGACCAAAAGACATTGCATTACATTGGCCAGTTATGCCTTGTTTATCATGCATTTGTTTGTCAAATCAACTAAAATGGCAAAAGGCTAAAGAGGTCCAGTGAAATCTTAATCAATACATTAATCATGATAACATTCTTTGAGTGGGAATTTTTAAAACTAATCAGCGTCACAATTTACCTTTGACTTCAGGGCTCAAAAATGTTCTTGAATTATTTTCTCTGGTCCTATTATCCTTGTCATCACCTCTATTATCTTATTCTCTCTCACTGTCTATCTCTCTCTGCCCTCAGTCATACTATTTAGCAGCACCTAAGGTGTGTTAATAATTAGATGGAGGTGGCATTGTCTTTTTAAATAAGAAATAAAACACTGTCATATACAACTCGTACTGGAGCAGATGTCAGATAATTCCACACCTCAGGTGTCCAAAATCACACACTTTAGCCCTACTGACTCCTGCCATTGTGCCATGTAAGAGGTGTGTTATCGGTTTCAGAAATCTGAATTGTCTGACCAAGCTATCATGATTGCCCCACTATAGATAAGAGAGCCAGTACAGTAGGGTAAAGGTCTTCAGGAAAACAATAAAAATGTTATCACTTTCTCAATCGTACAAGTTTTTTGGTCTTGAAAAGTTGTAGAGTTGTGATTTTCCCCAAAAAATCGAATTAATGAACATGTGAGTTATTAAAGACTTAAAGACAATCTGGGCTCTCTGAGGGTTGCTGAGCGCCTATTGTGATTCCAACACCCCCTTCCTACACACACACACACACACACACCTCCCACTGTTGAGCGCTGCAGTATTGCAGCTGTGTTTGTTTGGCTGGCTAAGACATACTTCCTCTACCTTTTCAACACCGGAGGAGGGGAGGTTTGTGTGTGTGTGTGTGTGTGTGTGTGAGAGAGAGAGTGTATGATAGAGGGCAGGCACACATTCCACTTGCTGCCAACATCCTCTTACACACATTACACTTCAGTGTGTTAATTGGGTCTCCATCCTTTTTATATAGAATTTATTGTCAAATAATATTTAGTTTTTTTTGTCTTTTTCAGATGGTCAGTTTCCGATTGAGATTTCCTCAGTTACCAGAGATCATGACTTCTTGGATCAAGATGCTATAGAAGCCTTGTGCAGGTGAGACATACATTTATTTTGGTTATTTCTTCATATTTATAGGCACAGTTGTATATTTTTTTCCCCAGAGTATGGCTCTATGATTCAGTGCTAGAGAAAATCTAAACATTTTCATTTGAAACATGGTTTTCCTACATTGTCAGGCTTTAATAATGATACATTTTCAGTTATATATACAAACTGGCTCATTATCTATAATTTGAAGAAAGAAAGAGAAAGTGAAGGACTCAGAGAAGAGTCCATCAGAAACCAGCTGGAGCTCACAGACATCTGGAGGCCATTTTCTGGTGCCAGCCCCCCAATGCAGACAAACCCCTAACTCAGGGTCACATGACACCAACCAGGTGGCTTCTGGGATAAGCTTCCCATCTCTTTTGTTGTATTGTTGTCACCACTCCAGATTTCTACCTCCTTTTTTCTTTTCTTCCTTTTTAATTCTCTCTCCATCTGTCTTCCTCCTTAATCTAAAGTTTATCCCTCAGCAGCTCATTATCAGGCTTGGCTTCCACCTCTCTCATCCTCTTCTCATCTTTTTCTATCTCAGTCTGTATCTCTATCTCTTGCTTACCCTTCTCTGCCCCCCTCCTCTCTTTCTGTCTCTGCCCAGGCTTTTGACTCTGCCAAAATCTGTTTGTAGGCTAATGACTGGATTTAGCCTTTGTTTGCAACCCCATGATTCTTTTCACGGTATCTGCTTAAAAAACGACCGTCACAGTTTCACTCATTTATCTGTATGTGTGTGTATTGCAGGAGACTGAACACCCTAAACAAGTGCGCTCTTATGAGATTAGAGATCGCCCCTCAAAGAAAAAGAGTAAGTGTCTTGTCAAAAATCCCTTTCTTTATTTTGTTAAATCATTGCCACCCTCTTACATTCTTTTGTCCAGTCAAAGATCCTAAATGTATGTAACTCATGTTTGCTTTCCATGTCAGTTAATTATAAGGAAGGTCCCAAGGGCAGTGCAGAATGGCTTTTATGTCCAAATGAAGGGCTTTCGTTGGCCCCTCTCCTTATGATTTCCTTTGCTCCTGTTTGTCATGTTTTTCTCACCATACACATCCTAAAACCCCCCTCCATACCATAAAAGGAAGAGAATGCACACTCTGCCTTGGGTTGTTGGTCACTCTGTCAGTGTGGTTTAAGAGTGAGTGTGTATAGTCTGACTGCCCCAAAGCCATGACTCAAACAACATGCAGGTCGAGAATGCAACAACAAACAATCCAACTATGTAATCACAACAGGGAGCTTAGGAAGATAACCGTCATGTCTGACTGCAGCTTCTTTTTCAGCTCTTAACATTTGTAAGTCTGAACAATGGCAGCCTTGTCAAGTGTGTGTCCTGTTAAGAAAGTTGATGACCCTTTAGTGTCACCTTGTGTTGATGGAGTCAAAGGTAGAGGTCAGGAGATGACTTGAGGAAGTGATCTGCCCTTTTAAAACATACAAGCAGAAACCATTCCTGGAATGCATTGATCTGTTCAGGTGGCCTCTATAGGGCCCTCCTCTGTTCCTCATCTTCCTGTCCATGCAGCTTATTTTAAAGTGAAAACAGCGGATTTTCTGGTGGCAAGTGAAGGAACGTTGCACACCGGGTCTTCGTTCCTTCTGATCAAAGGCTTGCCCTCAGGGGCTATAAAATAACAATCCAAGTTTTACGAACTTTCGTTGCCTCCGTTATTATGAACCGTGAAGGAGACACCTCTGGATCCCGCGACCCCCTGTTAACCGGTCGGCTAGTCTTGCTTTTGCTGATTAGTTAGGGCTCCAGGACTGTTCTAGTCTGTTCTACAGCTAAACGGAGATCAACTAGCTCAACTAGGGGTGTAAACTTATCAACTAGTTCTAAATTTCAGAATCCACTAAGTTAACTCCTTAATCTCTCCAGGAAATGTCTTAATTATTTAAGACTATTTTAACATGTTGTGAACTTTACAGGTACAATGATAGAGATCTTGCATTGCAGCACATACATGTAGCTTTAAAATATATTCACCTCCCATCCAACCCCTTTGTCCAGGATTCTCATCATATAATACATGGTTCTTCAGGCTTGCTTGAGGTGATTGCATTGATGGGGGATGGGACCAGACATGCCCTCTCAGGCTGGGGTGTGAACCCTGAGAGCTGGCCTGGAATTTTGTGTCCACCACCCCCTTTCTTCCATCCCTACCACCCTCAGGGAGGAGATAGATTAACCAGAGTAAAGCAGAGAGGGGGAATGGTGAACATGTGACTGTGATGTGACATAACTAAGCCAACCACAATAAAATCTTTTTCCTTGGTTTCATGCATATGACACCTTATCAAGCCCAAGAGGCTTATAAGAGTGAGCAAAATGACACCTTGGGATGCTAGATCCATAACGTGAGGGAATAAATTAGGTCAATCTTGACACTAAATCACGTCCTGCAGTAAAGGTCACTGATTTAGGTTCATATTGCTTGTCTTTACTTTTACAAATGTGACAATAACACTAATCTCATTAATGTGCTTAGCTGCACTAATTTTTATCTGTAACTCTCTTCCATATTATTTCAGAGTGAGGACTCTGATGAGGATGAGCCATGTGCCATAAGTGGCCGTTGGACTTTCCAGCGTGACAGCAAGCGTTGGTCTCGCCTTGACCAGCTGGACCTGGATGTATTCTCCCCTCCAGCTGGAGATACTGGCTCCTTCACTCCCTTCCTTTCCCAAGATGAGCGTTTCGCCAGAGGACCCCTTCTAAAGGAGGGAGTTAATGCTAGTGCTGAGAGCATTTTAACGGATCTTAGTGAGCAGCCAGAGGTGGGCTCTCTGCACAGCGCTGGTAGTGGAGGTCGAGGAGGATCACTGAGTACCACCGTACCATCCAGTCCTGCAACAACCATCTCCAATGTTAACACAGCCACCACAACCAGGGCGAGCTCAGTTGCTAGCGTTTGCTCCTCTGGAACGTCGGGCGCCAATGAAGACTCCCTGTCTGATGGGCTTCCATCGCCGCTGGAACGCGGTACCTTTGCATTTGATCTAAAACCAAGCTTGATAAGTAGTGGTGCTGAAAAAAGCACACGTTCGAGAGCAAAGAGCTTCTTGAAGCGTATGGAAAGCTTGCGGCTACGCACCAGCAGCAATGCAGCCTCCAAGCGCAAGAAGAAGGGTGTACCTGGGCAAGGTAGGCTAGAGATCAGTGGGCCAGTGCTGAAGGAGGGTCTTGATGAAGACAAACTGAGACGCCTCAACTGTGTGGACATCGCAACTCTGGATCGCAATGCAAACCGAACCATCTCCTATTCAACGCAGACAAGCAGTGGGAGTGCAGGGAGTAGCCAGTCAGAGGCCAGCAGTGGGAGTGCTGTTAGTACGCCCAGTCCGGTCTCAAGAGCACGTAGTCACAGCACAGCAGCAGGGTCCACCAAGAGAGGTGGTATGTACCTGGAAGGCTTCGACCCATTTAATTTTGTTGTGCTGCAACCTTCGGAAGACCAAGAAGGAAAGCAGAACCTCCAGACCCAAAGTAAGAGGATGGAGCCCAGCTCAACTGCAGAGAACAATCGACGCAACCGTCAGAGTTCAGATAATAGACGAATGGAGGACGAAGAGAGTCGAGAAGAGGAAGGAGGTGTGATCTTCTTTTATTTGCCTGAAGGCCACAAGCCTGGCACTTTTCCTAAAGCACTTGCGGATGGAGGATCCTATCGTAGTGTCGACAACAACTTAAGTCGGCGGCCACCCCGGAGGGGCTCTTCCACCTCACTAGACAGTCGATTGAGTGTCTATGATAATGTACCTTTCTCAGAAGTGGGAGATGATGAAGACGAAGCAGAAGGAGAGGAGGAGCCAAAACTTGAGGACGTGTTGGAACGAGTCAGTGGCCTGCAGCGACTGGTCAATGCCTGGTCAGAAACAGGAACTGGGGAAGAAGAGGAGGATGAAGAGGAAGGGGATTCAGATTCAGCCCTTGATTCTGCATCTCCTTGTCCATCATCCCCACTGCAGAACCACTTAGAAGAGACAGAGAATGGCAGTGACCAGGACAGCACTGGAAACCCGCTAGCAGAAAGGGATGAGACACTCAGCTCACGTGAAAGATGTGACTCTGGTGTGGGAGCATCACTTACGCGAGCCAACAGGTGAAACTCATACACACACTGAGTAATCGAAGAGACAGAGATGTCTTATGTTTTCCTGTTGGCAGTTCTACCAAAACCGTTCCTGTAGTAATTTAGAGCTTTGGCCAATCTCTTTGAAAAACTATCATGGCAATAAAGCATGCTGAATTAAGGGAAAGGGAGGGAGAGAGGGAGTGAGAGAGCATGTCAGAACGGCTCTCCTTACATAACAAGGGACTCGAAAGATACAGAATCCTAGTGGAATGTACCGCAGGAATTCTATCCCCCACCTGGTGATAGAGGCCTTGATTAATCTTTGCTATCTGCAGCTCATCCTCTAGCTTGTGTTTATGTGTGTATACACAATATGTGTAAGTCAAAGTTTTTTTTGTGTACTTGTGTAGTGTGTGTGTTGTGTTACCGTAATTAATTCTGTGTGGTTCATGACTTGCAGTTTATAAACACTAATTTATATTTGTCTATAATGTCTATGTTTTGAACATTTTGTGATTGTTTGGTTAGGTGTAACGTTTGTGTGAATGTTTATGTTGCAGACCTCAGAAACTGCGCTGGCCAAGTTTCCAGATCTCCCACAGGCCAAGTCTGTCGTCAACAGTGCTACAAGTTGGATGTCAGTCAGTTTTGCAGATGAACCTCCTCCAGAAATACAGCCTGCTCAAACTTACTGCTCTACTGGAGAGATATACACCCACCAACAAGCACGGCTTCAGTTGGTGAGGATCTATCTATCTATCTATCTACTGAACATCGACACTTATAAAATAAGAGATTTCAGTATGTAAAACCACCATACATCATGATAATGACAAACCTGCTATTCAGCACTTCGGAGACCTACACACTTACAAATGCACAGACAAATACACTGTCGGTCGGAAACACAAACAACCTGCCACATGAATGTCCAAACATGTTTTTGTTCCATTATATACCGTCTGCTCAGAGCCATTGTCTGCTGTCACAGTGTTTATCCTTTTGTCTGTAAAGGTGGTAACAGCTTTTAGTGGCCCCTCATCTTCTAAATGTTTTCCCATTAAATACACAATTATCTACACACTCATACACTTGCAAACCAGTATCCTGTTGACACATGCTGCTAATATGTAGCCATGTGTGCCTCTGAACACTTATGTAATATTGAAGAAAAAATGTCCAAACTGTCTTTGTTTGGTATGTATGTACTGTGCTCTGTATGACTTGACATTAAATTACTACTATGCAATGTAAGTAAAAATAGGAAGACTACTTGCTTACAAGCTACTTTTTAAAACAAGTATCTGTGTAGCACGACAACAGCACTCCACTGTTTGTAATGTCAATTTGTATTTATATATACATTTTTGTGTGCTTTACAGGGCTGTTCCCAAGTTTATGAAGCGGATCAAGGTTCGAGACTATAAAGACAGGAGTGTGTTTGGTGTTCCACTGCAGGTGATAGTTCAAAGGAGCGGACAACCCCTGCCTCAGAGTATTCAGCAAGCCATGCGTTACCTACGGAGCCAATGCCTCGACCAGGTGAGAGATGACAGACGTGCACAGATGCAAGTACGCACACGTCCAAACATATGCTTCAAAGCTTACGGAAGATTTCAAAAACACGTCATAGCATACCTAACTTTGGTTTGTTCAGTGGTATATTCAGTCCTCTATAGAAAAACAACAATCTAAATGTTTGTTAATAAAAATCTGCAAAGAGAAAAAAAATGTCTGGTCAAGGTCATAACCTAGTTAAATGATCCCTATTTGAACAGCTGTTTAGTTGCATGTTCCCTGTTGTGTTGCTACATGCAACAAGGCCATATTTAAGCGCAAGACATCTGTTGTTTTCTCACCGCATACTTGAGTTCAACACTCTCAGTCTAAGTTTGCACGTAGCAAAATATGCCTGAATGTCCTGGTTCCATATATCCACTAGTTACATATTACCAGTTAGCCACATGGTTGAAGTTCCATTCCAAAGGTGTTTATGAGAAAGCAAGTGATCTATGGACTCTCTCTCTCTCTCTCTCTCTCTCAATGTACATAATAGCTAGAATTTTAGACATTTCCAGGTTTCACAACTGGGTTATGTAAGAAGCGGTAGGGAGTTTTCCTAGAGATGTCTTTCCTGTATTAGGAAAACTCACGGTCACAGTGAGTGGTATCCATCTATTTAGCTGTCAGTTTGACAAAGAAAGAGAGCATTCAAGTGAATAAGGGACGATAATTTAAAATGCCTGCATTTAAAGACATTTTGCATTTCAGTAGCAACTTCAAAACATTTATTTTGGCGTAATTTAGGCGTAATTGCAATTGCAAGGTGGTTTTACTGTTTATACTAAATGTCTAACCATCTTTCTTTACAGGTGGGGTTGTTTAGGAAATCAGGGGTGAAGTCACGTATCCAAGCCCTTCGCCAAATGAACGAATCATGTGGTGCTGGTGGGGGCGGAGTCAACTACGAGGGCCAATCAGCTTATGACGTGGCTGACATGCTAAAGCAGTATTTCCGAGACCTTCCAGAGCCTCTGCTTACCAGCAAACTGTCTGATACTTTTCTGCAAATATATCAATGTAAGAACTTGCGTAGAATTATTTTTTTGTAAAAGACCACACACATTTGCACAGACATGTGCCTGTACAAATTATACTCGCAACCATTGATATCTTGGCTTTTGAAACAAGAACTCAAACATTAAAAGAGCAGGGCATTTCATAACCAGAACTCACAACTACACAATGACTGTACTATACTGTAGATGCTTGTTCTTGGATGGGTGAAGAAATATAAACAAGTTCAGGAAATAGCTGTCAAATGACGTTTTGGCACATATAAATCAGAATGTGAATCTGTGCCAGCACCAAGTTGTAACTCACAAGTGGTCTAGTGTGTACTTACCACAGCTATTTCACAGCACACAAACTCTCTAATATGTGTGTGTGCTCACCTCAAATATCAGAATCTTGAACAACTCCAAACACGTACATCACTCTGGTAAAACATCCATAAATTAGTCTGTAGATGATGCAAAGGTACATGCATTTGAAAATGTGTTTGGTTTGGAGCCAGAACAATTTTCCATTAATTTATTTCATTTTATATTTATCAATGTTCCATTTAGAAAATGTAACGAGAATATAATACAATTTTATAGACATCTCTAATGTGATTTACAAGGTCTGTTGGCCATGTGTAAAAAATTCACTGTGATTATTCCATTTGTAGTGAACAGAACATGATATTATATTGATACTGTGATATTATGGTACATTGTTCTTGCTTGGACATGCTCACAATAAGCAGCATTATAACTCCAGTTTTTCAGGAAAATAGCTTGATTAAAGTGGTCTGTTACCCCAACCAAAATTACGAAGAAAACAAACCAGCACAAATATGTCCTCTCAAAGACTATAGTTGACCCCAACCGCAAGAGAGGTCTCAATCCCACACAGAAAAGCAAGGGTTTGTGTGTGCCTGTTTTGTGTTCACACAGGGTCTTTCATTCCCAAGGGTGAAAATAACAGACATCATCTGACGAACACTCACACACAATTCCATACATGACATTTTAGTTCACATCAATCCGTCCTTTGCTGTTCAAAAGCTGCTTTTTTTTTTTTATCAGTGGCATATTACAACACGCTGCAGATATGCTGAATATAGAGATTGTGTGGTTTGAGTGTGCTAGATTCTTCTGTCAGTCTAGTTGGTTTATATTGTTGATTTCTGAAGTTTGAACACCCCTCCCTGATCTGGACTAACTCCCTTCCTTCCTTCCTTCTATGAATGACATAATGAAAAAGAATAGTGTTGTGGGTGTATTGATTGTATTAACTTATTATATTTTTAGATTAAAATATAAAAAAAGACGTAAAAATTTTAATATTAAAAATAAGAAAAAAAAAATACACATAATATAAATATTCTAAAATACAAATATAAAATGCATATATAAATATAATACATATTTGAATTAAATAAAAAAAATAATATATACATAAATAATATAAAATGTAAAAATATACCACTAGTAATACTGTTTTAGACATGGTTTATCATGAGTTGTTTCATGTTTTGCTTGGAATGCAAAGAATATCATGAACATATCTGTACCGATGCACTGCCACAGTACTTTTTGTGTGTATCTTAGGCCCTGTTTACACCTGGTATTAAGATGCAATTTGGTCGATCGGATCATAAGTAGACGAGTGAGACACATGGTGTTTTAATCCGTCTCTTTTGTCCACTTTCTGTCCTGATTTTTTCGAGGGGAACTTCTATGGAAGGGTAAATATATGGGCTTTTTCAGATCTTTTGATCTAATGGACGAAATAACCTCATGCAATTTACATATGAACGTGCCCGGAGATTACTTTTGTTTCAGCTCTGACAGCCGCAAGAACATGTCAAATGCAGTAAGTTCGTGTTAGAAATCAGGAATGGTGAGAGAACATTGGTATGTTTTTGTCTTTAAACCAAACTTCAGCCGACAAATCCAGTCTGGCTAGCATGCTTCCCATAATGTTTACACATTAGGTCAGTAGGTGGTCTTTTGTGGCTCTTCAAATGCATTTGACTACATGAGCGTTTACACTTCGAAAGCAATCCAGTCTAATGTGTTTTCAACTACCTCTGGAAGTGGTCAAAAGTGGACAAACCTCAAAACGTTTTAGACCCCGTTTACACCTGTATTTAGCATCATCCACTTGTGATCCGATCGACCAAAACGCATCTTAATACAAGGTGTAAACAGGGCCTTATTCCTCATACACTGTGTTCGGAGTAAACTAATGAAACAACTCTGTCGGTTTCAGATGTTCCCAAAGAGCAGCGTCTGCAGGCAGTGAGGGCCGCCGTGTTGCTTTTACCGGACGAGAACCGTGAGGCCCTGCAGACTTTGTTGTGCTTCCTGAGTGATGTAACAGCCAGCGTGGGTGAAAACCAGATGACCTGCACTAACCTGGCCGTGTGTTTGGCACCCTCTCTCTTCCACCTCAACACACTGCGGAGAGAGAGCTCCTCACCCAGGTGCGTGTGCGTTCAGTCTATTAACAGACTTCACGTAGATCTGCTCATCTTTCCATCATCTTTCTCATCAATCATATTTGGCGTGCGACTACTTCAAACCCTTAAACCATGTAATTATACTCTATCTCGCTTGAATAAACGGCATACAAAAACAGGAAACTAGGGAAGAATAGGTTAAAAAAACTGACTGACTTACTTAAGGCTTTGAATGCCTGCTGCACTTAAAAATGTAGCATTCAATTTTAGCCGTCACGCCGAGATTAGATAAGTGCTTGCATCAAACATCATTTTTACTTTATCCGTTTAGCCCTTTTAATATGTTTTCCTTATCACAGGGTCATGAACAGAAAGAACACCTTGGGAAAACCAGACCAAAGGGACTTGAACGAGAACCTGGCGGCCACACATGGCTTAGCACATATGATACAGGAGTGCAGAAAACTCTTCCTGGTGAGCATGACTTTATCTCTGAATACATTTGTCCAACATAAACACACAAACACATGTTTTAAGAAAAAAGTAGACAAAACTTTCATCTCTCACGCACATCAGTGTTATCAACGCTGTGTCAGTAACAGTTTAAAACTGGTGGTCTTATCACTCTGCACCAGATGTGTCTCTCTGTCATATGCTGCTCAGGTACAAAGACAAATGCACACTCACGCTACAGCATGTCAATACATCTGCTACCAAAACAGTGACCCAAAACCCCTGAATTTATTTAAGCTAAGATTTATGCAGTTGTTAATGCAATGACCAATCTCTTAATTGCCCATACAAATACTCATAAACATACATATATACATACAGAATTAGCAGCCATGGTTACAGCTAGCAGTGTTGTTTTCTATCAATACAGCAAGCACCTAGAACAGACAAGAACAGACTGCAGGTAAGAGCAGCACAAGAATGTTAGGATGTCCTTAATACAAATAAATTATTCTTTTAAAAATTATTTTAATGTTTTATAATAATGTCATAAAGATTATTATAATGAAATGAATTATAAGTTAAATAAATCAATTAATAATAAACATACATAATATATTTACATAATAGCATGTGAATCCTATCCATAAACTGAACTAAATTTATATATAACTATATAGTGCTGTTAAATCGATGAATCGCATCAAAATAAACATTTGTGTTTACATAATATATTTGTGTGTACTGTGTATAATGATTATGTATATATAAATACACACTACTGTATATATATATATATATATATATATATATATATAAATATAACACATAATATATACTTGCATGTGTGTGTATTTATAATATATACACAGTACACACACATATATATTATGTAAACACAAACTTTTATTTTGGATGCGATGAATTGCGATTAATCGATTTGACAGCACTAAATAATATAATATAATATAATATAATATAATATAATATAATATAATATAATATAATATAATATAATATAATTCAGTGGACTCATATTTTTCCTTGCAGTGGAAATTGTAGAAAACTTTAAGTAAATAAATAGCCAACCTCTGGCCACAAATGTATCACATATTAACAGCAGGTTTGTCGCAAATAATTGTGCAACGTATACACATACATAGACACACACTTTCCCTTTTAGCATCTATTGAGAGGTCAGGAAGGAAGTTCTTAACTGGATAAGTGTAAAATAATGAAAGTCAGAAAAGGTTGAAAAACAGAAGAAATTCAATTTTGACTGAAATGAAGTCCACAAAGCAGCATTGTCTTGTAATGTTCACCTACACACTTGCACAATTGTTATACCATGTGCCACTGCTTTCCCTGAGCAGATCATAACAAACTCCATTATTATATTAAGCTGATTATGTGGAGCCATTAACATAAGAAAATAACTCAATTTACAGCAATTAACAAAAGTTATTTTCTTTTTAATGGGCTATTTATAGAGAGCGGATAATTCAGACTGAGTAACAGAAAGATAGCATCTTGTATTAAAGGTCTTCCGTCCCTAAATCTGATGAGGGAGGTCTGGCCGCGCTGTATCCATCAGAGTAATGCTTTTTGCTGTACGCAGATAACAAGTTTATCTCAACAAACGATGGAAAGGGACAAGAACCATGACATGATAAACATCATCAGTCAGGCAGGAAAAGGACAGAGAGCAGGACAGGACATGCACAAAAACACTCAGAGTGGATAAGGGCAGAATGCTGGACACACACACAAACAGGATGGGCCACTTCCAGTTACGAATGAATCACTTTTGTCACTTCTCTTCACTTCACATTCATTTCACTCACACCAAGAGAAGTTTTAATGTTCTGATTTAGTATAATAGGTAGCCATGATTTAAACATCTTTAAGTATTTGAGGCTGACAAAACTAGTATACTACAATGTAAAAAAAGTATTAAAGATTAATATAGTACATTTTACAAGAAAATATGTAACACTTTATTTTAAGGTGACATGTACTTACTATAGTAATAACAGTAAATTATGCATATTTACAAGTAACAACCCCTAAACCAAACTTTTTTTTTAACTGTACAACCATATTATCATGATTTGTCATGGGTAATGTAATATTGAGCTTACAATGTTCACTCTCTGCTGGTTGCTCCCATAGGAGAAGCTAACGCTAATGTTAATTTGCATGTTATGAACTAGACACGAGTTTCTCTTTTAATTAATTTTGTTCTCTAAAGGTCCCTGCTGAAAAGACTAGCTTGTATATGTTGTCTTTTGTTAGCTGGACCCTAAAATGGATTGCTGGTGTGCTGGTTTCAACATCGGGCCTTTGACTAACTTAACTAGCAAGATGTGTTTCATCATAAAGATCATGCTGATCTCAGATTTGTTGGTGAACATTATGGTTATGCTGGCCGACCAGCACCAAACCAGCTTGGACCAGCATGAAATAGGGATTTATTAGTTTATTAATACCTTGTTTTTCTTTCAGATCCCAGAAGAGATGTCACGCTGTAGGAACTCTTACGTGGAGCAGGGCTTGAGTCCCATGCGGATGGAGGTGTTGGTGGAAGACTGTGGTTCCTGTAGCTACCAAAGTCTGCTCAAAGACAGTATTGATGCCCTGCTTAAAGAAGCCAAGGACAAATTCAAAGGTTATGACAGCTGCTCGACTCCTGAGAATGCTGAACTCGCATATAAGAAGGTAAGGTAACTGTATAAATACACACCCTATTCGAGTCACTTGGACACTATTTCCCATTTCATGTGCAATCTCTCTTCCTTCCTTTGCTAATTTTCTTGCTTGTACCTAGTGGAAAAGCTGTGTCTATTTCCCTTACATCACTTTTTTCATGTGAAAGTGTCTTTTCCCAGCTCTGTTTTGGCCTAGAGCCCACCATGACATCAGGTTGTTCTAGCACTTCACACCTACCAAATCACACTTGTGTTCATCACAGAGTTCACTCAGCTTGTCCTTGGACAGTATTTCATGTACCCTTATAGCAGGAGTATCCAATCCTGCTCCTGGAGGACCACTAACCTACAGCGTTTAGCTCAAATTATAATTAAACACATCTTAACCAGTTAATCAAGATCTTCAGGATTAATAGAAACTTTCAGGCAAGTGTGTTGGGACAGGTTGGAGCTAAATTCTGAAGGACATTGGACACCCTTGTCATGAAGCAGTACAGAATCCTCTGAGCTACCCATAAAATTGAACATCTTCTTAGAATAAATCACAACTAGGACCCCAGTAATATCATGCTAGTCAAGTACTGAGATTATTGTGCTGGAACTGTTAATGACCATTGCATCATCATTTTTCACGACAGGTTCAGGATGGGTCATCTTTACGGCAGTGGAAAGTATGCGTGGACGTGCCTGCGCCGGCTGAGGACGTCTTGCAGCGGATTCTGCGGGAGCAGGAACACTGGGATGAGGACCTGTTAGAGTGCAGGACTGTGGAAACACTAGAGCATAACACAGAAGTCTATCAGTACGTCAGGAACTCCATGGCGCCCCATCCGCCAAGAGACCACGTGGTGCTCAGGTGATTAGAAACGAAGTCTTCTTACCTAAAGTTTTTCATGCTACAATTCTAAATTCAAATCAGTAGATTTCTTTTGGGCTCATAAAAATCCTAAGCATTTTATTGTTTTGTTTCAGGTTGTGGGTGACAGACTTGCCCAAGGGAGTGTGTGTGTTGGTGTGTGTGTCGGTGGATCATGAGAGTGCGGCGGTGCTGGGTGTTCGTGCTAACATTCTGACCTCCCGCTATTACATCGAACCCTGCGGACCCAACAAGAGCCGTCTCACACACATATCCAGAATAGACTCCAGGTAAGAGCTGCACAGGAATCTCAATATCTTCTCAGAACAAATATATTCTATATTTACTTTTTTATTTACCGTTTTAATCAATTATTAGGATGAGGTAGAAAAAGTAAAAAAAAAAAAAAGGTAATAATAATTATTATTATGTATTTATTTAATCATATTTATTATATTGTTATATTAGTAATAATGAAATATTTATTTATAATAATTATTAGATTTTTATTTTTAATGTGTTATTACATAATTAAAAATGAAAGTATGTTAATATAAGTTAAATATTTAAATTATATATATATATACTGTATATATATCTGTTCAAAAAAGTAATAATTATTATTATAAATGTATTTATTTAATTAGTTGTATTATATAAATATTTATTTATAATCATTCGATTTTTATTTTTAATAAAAAATCTAATAATTATGTAATTATAAGTAGATGTAAAATTAAATATTTAATATATATTTATAATATATATTATTTTTATTTTGTATTTAAATAATAAAAAACATAAAAACATATATTTTAAAATTAGATATGTATTTATTTATTGTTGTAATTATTTAATTAAAATACATTTAAAAAATATTTTATGTACTATATTATTTATTATATTTTATATATATATAAAAAAAATTTTTTATTATTATTACATTTTATTATATTATAACATATATAATATGAATACAAAAATGTATATCATTTTTAATAAAAAAAAATAAAAAAAAGTAAATATATAATGAAATATAAATGTCTTCATCACTCACATACTTTTTTTCTGTGATTTTAGGGGTCGTTGCCCTGAATGGTACAATAAGCTGTATGGTCACCTGTGTGCTGCAGAGGTGGTGAGGATACGAGACTCCTTTACCTGCCTGGACAAATGAACAAACACATACACACACACCTGGTGTGCACTTTGACGTTTCATTTCACCTCTCAACGAACTCACATTAGAGAGGAAGATGATTTTAAACTCCCATAACATACGATCTGAGTCCTTAGATGATACGGACTTACAAATGTGCCGAAAACAACAAGCTACATAGGTCAAAGGTCTTGCTATTTGGACTGCCATCAAATGACACGCCTGAAAGACTGGAAATAGGCGTTTCCTGCTGCTATGACATCATCATCCTTGACGTCACAATGGTTGACCTTGTTACTGAATATGTCATAAGGGGACTACATGAAATGGGAGGTGCTTTTGCTTCTGAGAAGCAAGTATGTGTATGTGTATTTTTGAATGACTGTGGAAGTGAGCATATGTATAGTGTGTCTGATGTTTGTGTGTGTGTATTGACAAATGAGACATATTCCATGCACTGGCACCTGCTGCAATACAGTGTTTATACCCATTCATGTGTGCATCCCTGTTACATAGTATCTGCAAAGCTGTGTACAGTGCTTTCCTTATAGAGAATGGACAGATGGATGAATGGATGGACATGACATGTTTGTATATAGACAAGACAGAAGGTGGTGGCTGGCACACCTTTGAAAGGAAGACAGAAAATGTGTGATAGAGGAAAAGACTAGTGTATGTAGACACTTAAACAGCACAGAGGGTTCCAACAGCACCAAAACCAAAGCTGAGACCAATATATAGATGGACCAATTCAGGATTCCACACAGGAGAACATAAATACAGTTTACTTACTCCAAGGCCTGTGATTGGTCGAGATCAGTGCTGCAAACCAATAAAATTCATGTGAGCTCAACGGTCTTGAAAGGATAACTGAAAGGATAGGAAAAGCTTTTTGTTTTGGTTGGATGTTCAGGTTTGATTATAGGGGCTACCAAGCCAGCAATTTTGTCAGAGGATGGTAGAGAATGTATGAGGAGAAATGATGTCTGTTTGTTTGTCAGTGTTAACCAGAAATGAAGTAAAAGTCTAAAATAGTAACAAAGCTTGCATTTACACTTAAATATAACCAGGCCTGCGGTCACACAGCAGATCAGAGTAGGAGTGCTGGAATCACCCAACAGAGTTCTTTCTGACGTGATGGTTCGGATGAGTCCAGTATTCCTATTGAAGTGCTTTATGACTGTCAGTCCTGGGTTTGATGTCTCGATTTATTACTACTTACGTGCCTGTCCACGGCGGTGTACCATAAACGTGTGTAAATTAAATGTATGCTGCCAAACCAAGAATAACGCATGACAATGACAGTTAATTTAAACTTCTCTGTATTTATATCACTCATATCGTGTTTTTGTATGTATCTTATTTTATTGTAAATGTTACACTAAGTTACAGAAATGAGAAAAAGTTGTTTATCTTTTTTATTATTAATGTTATTTCTGTACAGATTAATCATGGTCAAAATGCACTATTAAATGTATTAAAACAGCATGAATGGCTTCCATCTATGATGCGTCTGTGTTTACCTGATTGATGATCGAGTTTCGTGAATAGTTACATTTGTTATATAGTTGTGTTCAGCACTCTTCTTCACCTAAAATAAAAAAAAAAAATAATAATAATACTGGCCAAGGTATTCAATAGCATGTGAGGTCCTACACTTGTGATGTACAGTATTCAATTTTTTTTGATTATCTTAATTTATATTAAAAAAAATTATAATAACAAACAAATGCACTTAAGGGGTGCACTATTACACTATTTCATGCATTATGACTTATTTACACTGTTACAGAGTTTGATAAACATGGCCAAAATTTCAAAAAACTAGTTGGACGTATGACGGAGTATTTCTGTTCCGAATACACTACTTCAAAAAAGTTTAATAAAAAGTTTTTTTCCGAGTATTGCCCTGTATGACGTCATAAAGGGTGGAATTGCTTGTATGGGCAGTTCTCCCGGATGAGCGCGTGCACACGTCAACCCGAGCGAGAGCAAGAGCACGTCCATCAACGAGCTTCGTTCAGGTAACGGAAGCCAGCGGCAGCGCTATCATTTTGTTTTCAGACCACGAAAATGTCACTAAAGAAGTGTGTTTTTGGTTGTGAGGGAAAGATAATCTTGTTCAGCTTCCCAAATAACCCAGCGTTAAGGAAACATTGGATGCAGTTTGTTTTTTCCGGAGCAGGAGCTCTGCGAGTGTGATTGTTTGTTCCCAGTCACGAGTCGAAACCGCAGGCGGTGAGTGAAACTGCACCAAATGTCTGTGTTTTGTTGGCAATCGGCGAGCAAGTGCACATAATGTAAACAACACGAACGTATAGTGAATCGAAAGTTATCCAGGGATAATGCCATGATGTATTCCGTGTGTGTGTGTGCTCTCGTGTCTCTTTAGCTCCGCCCACTGCACACCTGCACGAGCTCGGCTGTTTTCGGAAAAAAACGGTACAGTGTATCTGTCTTTTATAAATATGATAAAACTAAAGTCTCTTCGGAGATATGAAGGATGCAATACTACTCTACAGGTACTCAAGATTAACATGAGAATGGCAGAAACTGTGTGTTATATGTACCCTTTAAATACAGTGAACTGAAAATGATTAATTTAAATTATTTGGAAATTATGAAAAACACTTTAGTTTAGGGTCCAATTCACTATTAACTAGTTGCATATTACCAGGAAATTGGCTGTTTATTAGCACTTATAAAGCACATATTAATGCTTTATTCATGTTCTACATCCCTTAATTCTACCCAATAAACAACTACCTTACTAACTATTATTAAGCAGTAAGGAGTTTATTGAGGCAAATGTCGTAGTTAATAGTTAGTTAATACTAAGAATTGGACCCTAAAGTGTGACCACATCTATTACTAATAACTTTACTAAAGCCAACATATTTTAAATGTCAATGTTTGAGAGAAAATGGCAGTGTCTTTGTCTCAAGGGAGTGAAACAGCTGTGTGGCTGGTGATCTTAGCATCTGCTTACATAATGCATATATACCACTCAAACAAAGAGGGAATTGTCATTGCAAAGCCTGCAAGCCGAGGCCAGACTCATACCCATACCAGCCAGAGCAATCTGTCACCTTTACACCCTTAACACTTCTAGCAATCTGATTTCCAAGAAAGGTAAATAGGCGAACCCCTCTTATGGAGTCACATTTATGAACCAATCCAACAGGGAAAAAAAAGGTAGTTCTTTTCTGGGAACTGAAAAACAAGCCAGGAAAGGACAGATAAGATACGAGTGTGAAGAAAGTTGGGGTGGATGTATGACTGAGAGAGCGAGTGAGAGAAGAACATTCCAGAGTTTTCCCTATTTATTCTGAGAATGAGCTAGAGGAGAGTTCCCACATTGATAAATGATAGTGTGTTAATGTGTAAGAGGGAAAACAGGACAACAAATTCCTCCAGATTGTGTGTATGCAGTTTATGACCGCTTCAACATAGTTTGCCACATGTGAGCTGTCTGACAGGAAAACTATGTAGAACAAAGGCAATAATATGGACAATAAAACATCAATAATTTATTGTCATTTATTTTTGTCAATTGTTTTTTCTGTGCTTAATGAAGTAGCACTTGGGTCACCCGATTTTGCCAAGTAAGACATGTTCCAGGATCAACATATTTTGTTGATGGAACAATATTCTTGTCTAAAAATTTAGTCCTAACTTTACCCATAACTTATCCCTAAAATCAAAGGGAAATAATATGTAAATAACACTGATGCAGAAGCACCTAACCCTGGTTTTAAAGGTGCAGTGTGTAGTATTTATGAGGATCTGTTGACAGAAATGCAATATAATATACATAACTATGTTTTCAGTGGTGTATAAAGATCTTACATAATGAACTGTTATGTTTTTATTACCTTAGAATGAGCCATTTCGATCTACATACACTGCGGTTCCCCTTACAATGAAGTCGCCATTTTGTTTCGCCATGTTTCTACAGTAGCCCTAAATGGACAAACTGCTCTACAGAGCGATAGTCAGTCTCTGCTGTCTCAGACGACGACATCTTTGTCCTGTGTCAACCAGCGTAGCTTCTCTATGTGCTTCGAAAGGGAGGGTTGAGCAGTGGGATGTAGCAACCTCACCACTAGATGCCGCCAAAATGTACACATTGCACCTTTAAAGGGTTAGTTCACCCAAGAATGAAAATTCTGTCATTAATTATTTACCCTCATGTCGTTCGACACCCGTAAGACCTTTGTTCATCTTCGGAACACAAATTAAGATAGTTTTGTTGAAATCTGATGGCTCAGAAAGGCCTCCATTGGCAGCAATGACATTTCCACTCTCAAGACCCATAAAAGGTACTAAACTACTCGTTAAAAAGTCCATCTCACTACAGTGGTTGTACAATAATTTTATGAAGCGACGAGAATAGTTTTTGAAGCTTCCTGAAGCGGAGCGTTATGAATCAGTATCGAATCAGCGATTCGGAGCCCCAAAGTCACGTGATTTCAGCAGTTTAGCGGTTTGACGCGATCTGAATCATGAATCGATACACTGATTCATAACGCTCCGAAGCTTCAGGAAGCTGTGTTTTGAAATCGGCCATCACTATATAAGTCGTCATTTAGTTTTTTTTGCGCACAAAAACTATTCTCGTCGCTTCATAAAATTATTGTAGAACCACTGTAGTGAGATGGACTTTTTAACGACGTCTTTAGTACCTTTTATGGGTCTTGAGAGAGGAAATGTCATTGCTGCCAATGGAGGCCTTTCTGAGCCATCGGATTTCAACAAAAATTTCTTCATTTGTGTTCCGAAGATGAACAAAGGTCTTACGGGTGTCGAACGACATGAGGGTAAGTAATTAATGACAGAATTTTCATTTTTGGCCTAAACTTGACATAAACCTTAAGCTTGTCCCTCACATTTGATTGGTGATTGGAATGTGGTCGAGCTAGGATATCAACATTTCTTAAATATCAGCAGTTTTTTTTTTAATTATTAAACAATTATTTAAAAGAATATGATGTATTGTTAGGCATTATGAATGCAATATGATGAGGATAGCCTAGCCTAACTTTAGTAGATATAGCCTGACTTTATAATGTTTTACAAACACATGCTTATATCTTTTTTTTTTTTTTTTTTTAGTTCAGTTTAATTTTATTCAGACTGGTGTCTTTTTGTAGTCAGTTTGAATTATGCAGGAGAACTGTAAACTGGTAATCAAATGTAACTAAACT
This sequence comes from Rhinogobio ventralis, assembly GCA_039654625.1. NCBI lineage: Eukaryota > Metazoa > Chordata > Actinopteri > Cypriniformes > Gobionidae > Rhinogobio > Rhinogobio ventralis. The sequence goes on along the minus strand of CM077195.1, from coordinate 12,997,186 downwards.
TCGTCCATTTAAAGATTTTGACAATTCAACAAGGCAAGTTATTCCCTAGCATATTTGATAGACATTTAACAAGCATTGTTGGATAGCAAATTGCATACTTTTTGCTCTCAGTCCAGGAACAATGAATGATTAATCAACTTTTTTGGCTTGTTTTGACATGCGAGATATAGCAGTGAGAAACTATCCAGGATGTGGTTCGTTGGCATTGTCTCAGGGTGCGAGGAACTGGTGTTCGTTTGTGAGTGAACACTGCCACCTATTGGTCAATATAAGACCTGCAGCACTCCATACACCGTAGACGTAGCAGACGTAGTTCATATCGGTCACTTTGTCCTTTGCTCTGGTCTTCTGTTACAATAACATTACTCGTGCTCTAGGTTTATACAGGTAGGTACTACCAAGTCTAGAACAAAAACACTGCAAATACAGTATAAGCAAGACCAACAAACTCAGTGCATCCGGTTTTCTTAGCTAAAAGTGCCCACAGGGTGGCAGCCTAATGACAGAACAAGACTAAAAGTACCTCAAACCTTTTGGTTATCAACCAGGGGGCCAGGGCCCACTCAGAGGCCTCAAAATCAAGCATTAAAATAAGATAAAACTACTAAAAAAAAATTTCTTAGTATTTTTTATAGCAAATATCTTTGTAGTTATGCCAAGATATAAAATTATTTTATTGGGTAGAAATTGTGATTGGCCATTCAACGATTATTGGGTGAAAAAGAAAAAAAATCTTTAATACAAAAAAAAAAAAAAAAAACTTTTCCGACAGTTTTTTTTTTCTTTTTTCTTCTCAGTTGTCCCCATGTAGTTAAAAGGGTTAGCTCCTGTATCAGCATCACAAGCATGCTTCATGGTGCTCACGTGAATAGCGCTGCGCTGCACTGTATTTACTGTCAACAGTGTAGGAGACTGACACAGATGAGAAGAGATTGTTAAATAAAGTCATTATTTTTTTTGGGGGGGGGGGGGGTTAAAAATTATTCTTTTCACTTTATAAAATCACTGAAGTCACATGGACTAATTTTAACAATGTCTTTCCTACCTTTTTGGGCCTTGAAACTGTCAATTAAATTGCTGTCTATGGAGGGGTCAGAAAGCTCTTGGATTTCATCAAAAATATCCTAATTTGTGTTCCGAAGATGAACGAAGGCCTTACGGGTTTGGAACGACATGAGGGTGAGTAATCAATGACACAGTTTTCATTTTGCTCTGCTTTGGTTAACAAGATGCAATAAATAAATAAATAAATAAAAATGCCGGCCTCAGAGGGACAATCACAATCAATAAAAAAAAACACTAGGTCTATATTTACCAATCCCAAAGCTTTATTTTTATTCACTTCATTTTTAATATACAGCTCTACTTTAGCAACTGTTCAGCTGGTATAGAAAGTCCAAGATGCATATACAGGATTGTGTGAAAGAGAGAAAAAAAACCTTTTGGAATTATACTTTTACCAGGGGCTTAAAAAAAAGCACCCACCATGTTACCAGCATCCTGTTACATAATCAGCAAATACATTCATCATATTAAATACCATAATCACCAGTGTTCCTTGGTGTTGAAATGTCCTCAGGAGACGTGTAAAATGTAAACTTGCAGGTTACATTCAAGCATTTTTTTTTTCAGGTTTATGCATCATTCTTCATTTATAATATCTAGATTTATACTTATAAAATAATTGGCAGTTGAAAAAGGCTGTCACGACAACATTTTCAAAGAATGATTCCCTTTTGACATTCCAACTTCACAGCCATAGTGAGCTGAAGAGGAGAATTCTAGGAAAAGGCTCAGGAAAACAAAAGGCCTCCGATCCTCCACAACAGACCTCCGTGCAGTCTCTCCCTTTGCTACATTCATCCAAGAAGTCCTTATCAGAAAGTTCCCCATCCAGTGTCTGAATCTGCCCTTACCATTTAGTATTTAGTCTTCATCCTCTCTGTGAGGCCCCTTTACCAGGAAGTGAAAAAGGGTCTCTTGCAGTGAAACGTCTGGGTAAAAGCATTGCCCAGTTGGACCACACGACCCTGGCCTCCTCCGCGGCTCCTCTCCACCACCACACGAGGCATCTGCACCAACTGGATGGGGCTCTTCCCATCTTTCAAAGCCTGGGTCAGGTTTAAGATCTATTTGAGAAGAACAGGCAAGTACAATTTTACATACAGCAGGGTTTTTTTGCAGCTCTTAAAACACAATACTACTTCCTGATGAACTCCAACAGTTTGCTTTTATTGATCAGTTTGCCTAATACTACATACACTACTGTTCAATCATTCGGTGTCAGTAAGATTTTTTTTTATTAACTTAATACTTTTATTAAAGCAAGGGTGCATTAAATTATGGAAGCTTGTTTCCACCACCAAATAAAAAAAATAAAAAAGGTAATTGCAACTTTTTATCTCATAATTCTGACTGACAATTGTAAGATATAAAGTCACGATTCTGAGAAAAAAAGTACTTTTTTCCCCCTCAGAATTGGACTTCATAACTCGCAATTCTGACTTCATATCACGCATTTCTGACTCACAATTGCACGTTTATATCTCACAATTCAGACTTTTTTTTGTTCTTCGTACAAGCTTCCATATTAAATTGATCAAACGTGACAGTAAGAACTTTACATTGTCTTTTAAACTATTCATCAAAGAATCCTGAAACAAAATGCATCACAGTTATCACAAAAATATTAAGCAGCACAACTGTTTTCAACATTAGTAATGATAAATCTTTCCTGAGCATCAAATCAGCATATTAGAATGATTTGTGAAGGATCATGTGACACTGAAGACTGGCGTAATGATCACAGGAATTAATTCATCAATTCATTTTAAATTGTAATATTTCACAATACTACTTTATTTGAAATCAAATAAATGCAACTTTGGTGAGCATAAAAGACTTTTCAAACCAACTTTTATATGTATAATAGCATATAAGAGACCACTGGACAATCTTTTACTAAATATATGAGGTCTAAATTCAGGTCTATATCTCAGGCATGATAGGCTGAAAATAGCTTCCTGAATGGGTTTATTAATATATGTTAGCTGTGAATTTTTCATTGTGAAGAGCTCCAGATAAAAGTGAGAATGAAACGTGAGGACAGAACTCTGTTTCTGGAATAGCAGAGAAAGCATAATGTAAAATAATCCCAAACAATAAAACTTACCTGTCCTCTCATAACGGACATCTGTTTCTCAAACATGGTTTTGTCAAACCCTTTATCCGTCTGAAAACAGAGTGGTTCATGTGAAAACTCATTTAACAGTATGCATTAATAAGCAAGAATCTTAGTATAGATTAGAGTAAGATTGAGTAAGATTATACCAACATCATAGAAAACAGATTTACTGAGGTCAGGTCACTTAGAGTAGTGATTTATCTAGACTTTCTTGGTTTTGTGAATGTTAGCTGGAATATTTTTAGCAGAGCCACTTAAAATGGGATGAATTCAGTGACGCAACTTCTTTAAGGGTTTTAGTGTGCTGACAGCATGCTAAGCTTCATCTTGCTAACAGAAACTGGACTGACAGCCTGCTAAAGCCCTGTCCAAGAAGCGGAGTCTCTAAATAAACTACAGCCATAGCAACACTTTTATAACAAATTCCCTGCATTGAATGGTAAGAATACATGTACATTAGATTTCCTACCTTGAACATCTCATAAAGGTCCTCACAGAGGTCCTGTACAAAGTTCATGTCAGAAATGCGTGAGAGTACAAGGTCTCTGGTCTCCTGGGAGAAGGGCACTTTGGCCTGAGGCAACCAAGCCCAGTGGAACGGATCTACATGCATCAAAACAAAGACCAATTATTTATGCTGTTAAGTATTCATTCAGTTAAATCTGGACATACTAGACTGCATTTATGATTTTGAAATGAGCTTGGTAGACAATAAGCTGTGCATATATGGGACTCCTTCAGTGTGGCTTTTTTTTTTTTTTTTGCAAGGACACATTCAATTGATTGAAAGTAACAGTAAAGACAAAAGATTTATATTTAAAATAAACTGTGCTATTTTGAACTTTCTATTAAATCTAAGAATGTATCATGATTTATACAAAAAAAAAAAATGTAAGCAGCACAACTGTTTTTAATATTGATAATACGAAATGTTTCCTGAGCATATTAGAATGAACTGTAAAAAAAATAAAAAATAATTCCTTACATGCTCTCCACTCATCAGGGTGTTTAAAAGGGAATGCCAAACCATTATCTATAGCTGCAATCTTTATGGCCGAGTCTTTTGGGTCAGTCCATTCAGATTCCTGAAAAGAGACATGGAAGAAAAACTCAATGGAAGAAACAAAATCATGGAAGAATTTGTGAATCCATAATTGAACCCTTGCAACAACTTAATCAAATAGAAATATAGAAGGAACTCCACCACAGTTTCGCAATACGGAATAAGTCTTGTGTTTGACATGATGTCATGTTTAAAGAGCTTTACTTTGAATATGGGAGGAACTGGTTACTAAGAGATGTTATATATATTTATATAAGGGGTGTAACGATATACTCGTGTCATGATACGATACTATCGTGATACTGAACTCACGATACAATATGATACTAAATCGCAATAATGATTAACAAAAAAAGTATTACTTCTAAAACATATGGTAAAAAGTTAACAAAAATGTACTGTTGCTTAAAATGCTAAATTTGGTAATCACAGGGTGTAGGGATAGTTTACCCAAAAATGTATATTCTGTCATCATTTACTCACCGTCAAATTGTTCCAAACCTGTATGAATTTCTTTCTTCTGCTGAACACAAAAGATGATATTTTGTCAACTGTTTGTAACCAAGCAGTTGATGGGCCGTATTGACTTCCATACTATTTTTTTCTATACTATGGAAGTCAATGGGGCCCATCCTCTGTTTGGTTACCCATATTCTTCAAAATATCTTCTTTGTGCGTTATAAATCTGTTCATTATATAAAGCTATAGTGTATATGTGTATGATTATTATGTTTCTAGCATGTTATATGCTTGGCAACAGTTCTTCTAACCATAATAGATGGAGTGTGTAGCTTTTCACTTCTTAAGCAACCATCATGGCCATATTCCAGGATGACACTGTCAAGATTCATAAAAAATGGTTGGTGGGTGGGGGGAGAGAGAGCATGAAGAATCATTTGTACATGAATTGACCTTAAATTAATTGTCTTTGGGATGTGCTGAAGTAGACATTACAGAGTGCTTGACTCGCATTGTATTGTCAATACAAGATCTTGACCAAAAATTGATGCACCTCTTGATGGAAATATATGTTGTGATTTTATTTCCATCAAAAGGTGCATCCATTTTTGGTCAAGATCTTGTATGATTCTTCATGCCCCCTCCCAACCATTCAGAAATGAAAAGCTACACACTCCATCAATTAGGGTTAGAAGAACTGTTGCCAAACATATAACAATCACTGCAATAATGATCCAATCATGTGTCCAATCCAATCAGACTCTATTTGCCTATTTAAATCCAAACAGACAGTGGATTATTAAATATATTTTAGTATACTATACATATGGTCATTTGGCATATAAAAAAAATAGGAATATGACACCCCTGCATTTGCCTATATCCTTTACAGCATGCACATGGTTCTCAGTCATGGCATTTTCTTTGAGCTGCCCAGCAGAGGAGCTCTATAAATATCCTGCAGCTCACCTTCTCTGTCAGCTCTCCATCGCCTGGCTTCTCATACTTGATCAACCAGTTATCGTTCCCTCTGTCTGAAGAAGCCAAAAGAGATATCAGATTTCCTTTTCAAAGGCTCAGTAAATAATTAGCATTTTTTATATATAGTCATAACATGTTGTGCTCAAACACATTTGTATGGTACGGGAGGTAGAAAAGGAGGAAATGAAGAAAGAACATAAAAGCCTCGCTGTAAAAAAGAAATGGCAAAATCATAAAGAATAAATTAATACCCTCCAAAACAATGTTTGACAGTAGTGAGTGATATCAAGTTATTCTATAGCATAGCTCTATTTTAGTAAAAAATAACTAGTAACTAAGAGATTAGGTGGAAACTATGGCTACCATGGTAAAGCTTTGTAAAGGAATACGTTCAAGAACAATGGCTGATACCCAAAGGCATTACGATTCATACAATGAACTTGAACATTAGCATTGGGTACCTGTGTTTCTAATTACATAATCCAGCACCACCAGCCTCTCAAACTGAGACTGAAGCTGCTTTCTCATGTTCTCTGGAAGAGGCTCTGCCTCAAACTTCCTCAGCCAGTAGTCTGCTTCATGATAGCCCTCCACAAACAGCTGAAATGAGCCCACCTACACAAAAAATCAACAAAAAATCTTGCCCTCTGCTGCTCTCAATTCTCTTCCATGCATTCAAACATAACATGTCAAGACAGGTTTAATATCTAAATCGTTTGGTCACAAACATGTAAAAGTACGAATGAGAATTAGCTTATAGCGAAACTCAACTTTTTTTTTTTTGTTGCAAAAAATGACACTAATCAATCGTATGGCTTTAGAAAACTTAGATTAAAGTGTAAAGTCATGATTTTGTTGTTTGGAAAAGAATGTGAACATTAACAAAATATTTCCTTTTGTGTCCCACACAAGGCAAGTAAGTTTGGACAATTTTAATGCCATGAAATATCTCTTTTAGAAAATTGGGATGGAGTTACTCTGGTGTTTCGTTACCTTTGGAGGAAGGCCAACTCTGTGAAACCGCCGTCCAACTTTGGGGACTTTCTCCAGTGCATATTTCTTACCACGGGATTTGGCACGGTCAATTGCACTATAGTGAAAAGTCTCGCTTGCCAAATTTACAACCTTGAAAGAAAAGAAAAAAATGTTTGGTTCTTAATTACAAGGTCAAAGCTTCATCTTAAGGCAAATTTAAATGCCTCTATAATGCCCATCCTCACCTTAGTTTTGGGTACAATCCCCAAACCCAGTTTTTGGTCCACGAGTGAGGCAGCTGCCTCAGAGAGGTAGCCCTGGTTAGGAATGAGGCAGCCACGGCCAAAACAGCATGGGCAGCAGACTTTATGGAAATATTTGGTCCATTTAGGGTTTAAGTGACCATAAGGCTCCTCTGATTTTGGTTTAAATACACCAATTATTTTCTGAAGAGGAGAAGATAGAGGAATCAAGAAAAATCACATTTAACTAGATTTGAATGCAACTACTATGAATCATATTGTAAAAGGGTAAATGCTTTCAGAGCGAATGAATCCAAGCTAATGACATTCATGCATAAATGTATGCGTTTAGCTCACAAGAGAGAGGTGATCATGCATACATAATCTAATGGTAAACACTCAAGATGTGGTGCGCAAACTGCACAATGATGTGACATGTATGCATAGTGCTCATCATAAACCAATTAAAAAGCACTACGAAGTTCTAGGTGTTCTAATGGTGCTTTCACGCTTGGCTCGATTCCTCCCCCCTCTCCCTGCTGGATTGTGTTCACATATTACTTGGATCTGAACCGCAATGCATTTGCATCAAAGCAGCAGCTGTTTACCCATTGCATGGTAAGACGATGCAGGAGGAGGCAGCAAAATGCATAGCGTTGCTCACCTCACTTTTATATTTTGGCTTTTGAACCTTTGGTTTTGCTTTCAAAGCGTCAGTACATAACAGCACTTGCGTCTATGCGACTGTAGGCTACTGCAAATGTTCTAAAGAACACGGGAGTCCATTTGTGCTGAAGGCGAGCAGAAATGAGATATACATTCTCTCTGCTTGCATTGCATCAGAACACACAAACACACGGTTTCATCAAATGAAATGTCATAAATAGCAGTTCACTTCTGTGATTTAGCAAGACTGTGTTTATATCAGCAGCAAACCGTCCTGGAGTTCACATGAACCCGACCCCAGACCAACCTTTTTATGCAAACTCTGGTACGGTTTGTGGTTACGCACCAGAGTTTCAGAAATCAGCGTTCACATCATCCAAACGAACCAAACTCTGGCGTCAATCGAACCCGGGTGCACACCAAAAGAGCTAGTGTGAAAGCACCCCAAGAAACACTTTTTTTATTATTTTTTTTTTTTCCATCTCTGATGGGAACTTATGGTCAATGGTCTTGTTCTTCTCACATAGAACAACCTCTTAGACAGCAACCAGTCTAACTTCAAAAGCAGACGCTCAACTGAGACTGCCCTGCTCTCGGCTATTGAAGCCCTGAGACTAGTAAGTGCAGCTTCCAAATTAGTTCTCATTTTGATGGATCTGTCTGCTGCTTTTGACACAGTTAACCACCAGATATTCCTGTCAACCCTCATGACAATTTGCTTCTCAGGAACCGCACTTCAGTGGTTCAAGTCATTCAGGGTATCTAGGAGGGGTGAGGTTTCTAAGTCGCAACATTTAGTTTCTGGGGTGCCTCAGGGCTCAGTGCTTGGACCACTTCTCTTCTCCATTTACATGACATCACTAGGATCTGTCATCCACAAACATGGCTTTTCAACTCACTGCTATGCTGATAACACACAACTCTACTTCTCATAACAGCCGGATGATCCACCGGTAGCTGCTCGCATCTCAGCCTGCCTGACAGACATTTCTTGCTGGATGGAGCACAATCACCTTCAACTTAACCTTGCCAAGACAGAACTGCTTGTGGTTTCGGCCAGCCCGACACTTCATCATAACTTCTCCATTCAGCTAAGCTCATCAACTATAACTCCTTCCAGGCCAGCCAGGAACCTTAGAGTTGTGTTTGATGATCAGCTAAACTTCACAGACCACATTGCTAGAACTGCCCAGTCCTGCAGTTTTGCCTTATACAACATTAGGAAGATCAGGCCCTTCTTATCAGAACATGCTACCTAACTCCTTGTCCAAGCTCTTGTTCTATCCAGGCTGGCATATTGTAATGCTTTCTTGGCAGGCCTTCCAACATGCACTGTCAAACCTCTGCAACCGATCCAGAATGCTGCAGCGAGAGCGGTCTTTAATGAAGAGAGCACGTCACACCTCTCTTCATCAATTTGTACTGGCTGCCAATAGCCGCTCGAATCAAATTCAAGGCACTGATGTTTGCCTACAGAACATTCACTGGCTCTGCACCCCTATACCTAAACTCACTACTTCATACTTATGTGCCCTCCAGAAGCTTGCGTTCTGCAAGTAAATGGCCATCCTAAAGAGGCACCTTGAGTGATTCAACCACGAGTCAGACTACGATTTTCAAGAAACAGCTAAAGGGGCATCTTTTTCATCAACACTTGACCCATTTAGACAAACACTTTCTATCCTATGTTTATATGTTTATTAAATATTTTGTTGATTCAACTGCTTCTATTGTTCTCCTCATTTGTAAGTTGCTTTGGACAAATGCATCTGCTAAATTATTAAATATAAATGTTCTTCTGTTATGGTGCTTAAACTGATTTTCTTAGGAACAATCTCAACACTTATTTAAAGACACATACCCCTTTAGGATCCTTGACAAAGTAGCTTCCGCTGGATCCTTGCGAGATGCGTTCAGGAAAAACGCCATTTTCTATCGCCTGCTCCGCTCTCTGGATAATCTCTCCAAACTCTGGGTCTTCTGGGAAATGGTTGAATTCTCCACTGCTATTACCTATATGCACACATACAAAGAGAGTCAAATGTACAGTGCAGCGAATATATTCTCTTGTATATCTGCATTTATATGTAAATATGTCCCCTCATCTCAAAAGGCCATACAGCAAAACGTTTTGGGAAATGGTTTTCTTTTAATAATTTCCATTAGAGTGAAATTTATGCTCAAGGCCATTTTTATCTGGAACAAAATTGAACCTACTCCTAGAAATCCAAGCTTCAAAGCTGAATCAATAGTAAGCATGCAATTTAGTCAAATACTTTTGCTCTGTCTGCAAACCAGCCTTTAAAAAGATAAAAATTAAAAGAGCACTGGGCATTTCTGGAGTGCAAAATTATATATTATATATTATATATTATTATATATATATATATATATATATATATATATATATATATATATAGGCATTAGATGAAAGTTCAATATAAAAGTGATTCATCTAAAAACCAGCAAATGCAATGTTTTTATGTGCTGTACTAGGTCTTGACAGCTTAAATGTGGGTAATCATACCTAGTTTGTAAATTTGGCAAATGATGTAGACTAAACAGAATCCAGCTAGTATAATTCCTGTACAAGATTGAGGTATACCTCAGTGTATGCACCATAAAGATGACTTCTACATATTCCTTAAAGTTGGCATGAAAAGGAAAGTCTGTTTAGTTTTATTTTTAACTTCTATTTTATTTTATTTTTTTACAGTGTTCATACAGGGTGCATATTTGTACCTTAAAGTATAATGTTCTTTAATCATTGTATTGACTTAAAATGTTACTTTTTTGCGATTTCATTTTTCATTTTAAGCGTACCTTATGGTCATTTTGGACTGTGGATGAACTGAGCTATCAGTTAAGAGTGTAAAGTACATTCAGAACTTTTATTTCAAAATATCAAACATTTATTTATATACAGTGCTGTGCAAAAGTCTTAGGCACGTTAGTATTTTCACACACACACAAAATGGTTAAGTCAGCCATTTATACATTTTGCTGTGTCAGTAGGAATTATTGGTTTACAATTTCAAACATTCCTTTTGCCATTAATTGTAATAACCCAGTGAGAGTTGCACAAGGAGTCTGACAACAGTCAGTATGCTCCACACGGAGATCTGATCTCATCATCAACGAGTCTGTCTGTGATTACTTGAAGAAACAGAAAAAACCGAGACAGACTAAAACCAGAAGAACTGTGGCAACGTCTCCTAGACGTTTGAATAAACCTACCTGCAAAGCTACAGTACTGTGAAAAGTTTTAGGTGTAAAAATGCTGTAAAGTGAGGATGCTTTCAAAAATAATGTCAGAATTAGATTTTATTTATCAATCAACTTCTATTAACTAAATCAAATCAATATTTGGTGTGACCACCCTTTGCGTTTAAAACAGCTTTTGTCCTAGGTACGCTTGCACATCGTTTTTCAGGTAGCTTTGCAGGTAGGTTTCCGCAGTTCTTCTTTAGTCAGTCTCAGTTTTTTCTGTTTCTTCACGTAATCACAGACTTGATGGTGAGATCAGATCTCCATGTGGAGCATACAAAAACCTCACTGGATTATTGCAATTAATGGCAAAAGATATAAATAACTACTACATGTCTTAATTACACATTGTATGTAGTTTAGTGTTGTCTCTTATTAACACTGGACTACATACACAACTTGCTTACTAAGGCTTTGTTTAGAAAGGCAGCAAAAACTGGTGTATGATCCAAACTGATTTAGTTTTTTCATAATCTGAACAAACCACACAAAACCCAACGTTTATAAACCTGATCAAAGTCACATCTATAAGTGGTTTGATGCTCTCAGCGGTTGAAAAAGCCTTTCTTTAAAAATTACTATAGCAACCGATGCTGCTACACTAGCATAGACAGCAACATTCAGTGTAAACAAAGCCTAGCACACATACGCGTCACGATACATGTACCCATAATTGTTTTTATTTCACAATGGATTTTACCAAAACTCTTTCTCTTTTTTTTTATTTTAGAATTCACTAGAATGAATGCATACACTGCAGTAAAACTAACACTGAGTGTTCTACATAGGCTCTAAAAGTTAACACACATGCACCAGTTGATCAGGCCTGGGTGAATAAGAGAGTCCATTAGACACAGGCAGACAGAACCTCTCTGATGGCCATTAAACATTTAGAACACTTTCCCTCTCTTGTACACACAGACACACCCATACAAACACACCTCAGAAAACAAATCTGCACATCATACATATCAATTATCAAAATAGCTTGATTTTTAAAGACTTCATCTTAGCTACAATGTGTAATTAAGACATTTACTTGTGCCATTTCCAAATTCATTCAGCATTCCATATTTGATCGAACTGATTTTGTAAGCATGCTGTGAGATGAGATCTCATTCACAAAAATAAAAAATGGCCAGTCAGAAAGATAAGCTGAATAGCAGCCTGTAAGCATCTACTAAAAAACCCATTGAAATGAATAACTGCAAGCGCAGATGTCTTTATCATGCTGCCAAAATTGCATGATTTCAAAAAGACTAATTTTCCTACTTTCAAATACACTCGCGTCCAATCCACTTACACATAACAGTAGAATCAGCACAAAATAACCACCTTCAGGGTGATACAAGGGATAATTAAGTTTTAGATCTAATATGAACAAATTTAAAGTCAGCATGAAATGAAAATTCACACCCCTTCCACCGGCTTGTCATTTTGGTGCCATCACTTCCCCAGGTAAACGTTGCACACGTACACAGCCGTCCATGTGGAAGAACAGGACTCATCAGACCAGGCGACCTTCTTCCACTGCTCCAAGGTCCAGTTCTGTTGCTCACATGCCCATTGTAGGCACTTTGGATGGCGGACGGGTCATCATAGGCACTCAGACTGGTCTGCGGCTACGCAGCAGAGTGCGATGAACTGTGTGTTGTGTGACACATTCCTCCCATAACCATCATTAAAAAAAATGTGACTTGTGCCACAGTAGACATTCTGTTGGCTCAGACCAGATGGGATCTTTGTTGCATAGTGCATCGATGAGCCTTGGGTGCCCAACACCCTGTCGCCGGTTTGTCCCTCCTCAGACACTGTTGGTATATTCTCACCACTGCTGACCGGGAGCAACCAACAAGCCTTGCCGTTTCAGAGATACTCTGACCCAGTTGCCTTTTCATAACAATATGGCCCTTGTCAAAGTTGATTACGAGAACTGATTGTTTGCTTACCATCTAATCCCAGACCTTAAAGGCACACAATGTAGTTTTACGCTGCTAGAGGTCGCCTATTCAAAACAAAAAGGCGCAGTTTGATGATGCCGAATCTTGGGAGTTGTCGTCTTCACCTCACAGCTGGTGGAAAAGAATCAGGACGCGGGCAGAAATTGTGTTCATGGATGACATTATTAACATTGCTGTAGTATGAAGCAGAGCCGAGCCAAGTGCTGTGGGAGCTGAACAAGGTCGCTGAAGCGAGTGCTAATGAGAGACGAGCGTGACACACGGCTCGACAGGAGCAGAACTTTTATTATGCCACAGTCGCCGCTTCCACTTCTTCCAGTCAAGCGTATGTGGGGTAACGCAATGCTGCTTTATCATATTAGATACATTTGTGTGCGTTTAAAATTATGGTACGTGTGTTCGCTCCGCGGCTACTATAAGACACTTGTTGCACACTGCAGTAAGCTAGATCGATATTAGAATATCATATTAATAATAATATGTATAATAAATGCTGGATGGCTTGTGTTGCTAAATGGCATGCAATTAATTTTAAAACATTGTATGATGGAGAAAATGCTGTATAACTGCACAATAATTAGTTTTCGGTCTATAAATGTCTCCAAACAGTTGTTCCCTTGTCTAATAAACATGTAATATATCAATGCGTCTTTGGTGTTTCCATGGTTTCTAGAAAATAAAACCGGAAAACAAGGGTAACACGGATATGATGTCATTGATAGGCAACGCACAGACACAGTCCGTGTCCTGGTTAAAATTGCTTATTTCCCGGATTTAAACATTCTTGGAAACATTTGGGATAATAAAAAAAGTACACAAGTCAACAAAATAACACTGTTCTAGTGGTGACTGGTCATATCGTTTTGGCTCATCAGTGTACGTCACAATATGGAAGAAAAGATCTGTCGCAACTTCCGTTTCATCGCAATGTGTTACGTGACCTTCTTTGGATGTAATCAATCATATTGATTGTTGTGTAAATAAAAGAGAGTGTCTCATTTCTGGCTGCATTTATATTTAATAACTATATGTCGTATTTGCACGCTTTGTTTTGCCAATAAAACAGAAAAAAACAATAGCATATCACAGTGATGCAATTCTAATAATGCCTTAATTTAAACTTAATTACCCTAGAGGTTTTTTTTCTCTTTTCATTTAAGGCTCAGTAAGGTGTGGATCTCAGAAAAAGCATTAAGTGTTTCTCTCTAGATTATCCGCATTCAAAGGAACCTGTTATTAATATGCAAGGAAACTTCATTGTGTCAATGCTCTCCACAGCTGCTCAAATAATCTTGTGAGTACCGACGCATCTGGAAAGACGAAAATATATGCAGCCACACACAGAAAGAGTCAGGCATGTGTATCAAGAGTTCTGTAGATATCCCAGCAGCTGCTGTGGTGTCACCTGTACATGTGTGCGCCAGGTTCAAAGAGCACGAAAGCTGAACTGTGTGTGGAAATGGTTGCATAACGGGCCATGTTCTGAGATAACGCAGATAGAGTAACATGCAGCACATAGCGCAAGACGTGTGGGAGTGAATTTAGAATATTTAGTGCGTTTAATATTCTTTTGCATGAAAACTTGTTCAATATGTGTAAGGGAGGAGGCAAAAAACTCCCCTCTCTGTTTGATTCAATTCTTTGCAAAGTTCCCCAAGGCATATTAGCTGTTTTTTGGAACAATGCGCGCAACAGAAACAGCACACGCGCGGTTGCTATGGAAACTAATGCAGACTGGTCCCTTGTGCGTTCGTTGCCTGATTGAATTCAGATTATACAACAAAAATGACGAAAAGTGGCTGTCATTTGAAAAGGAGGAGTGGCTATATTTAAATAAAGGCGTGGTCAGTAGTGTCATCTTTAATAACTAGAGTGAATTTTGTTTTGTTAAAAAGTAGTAACAGAAAAAAAACTGTTTTTGGTTTTTGTAAACCTGAAATATCACACTGAAACACACACGGTTTAACATTTATTTTGTTAGGACAGGATAGCTAAACAAAAGGTGTCGAAGTGTTTGAAGACACCTCTAGCTTGAGCCCGTTTAATCAGATTATGAGCGGTAATATCCAGCTCATATATCTCACCTGGAGACGCCAGATTATCAGATGATGAGCTGTGTCTGTTCCTCCGCGTCCTTTTCTCTCTTCCAGCCCGAGGCGAGAGATTCCCGGCAGGTCCTGGTAACAGAAGCGCCTCTTCCCCCGACCCGTCCGCTTCCAGCTCCGTCAGCACGCTTTCCGTCGAGTCCGAGATCCGGACCGCTGCACCGGGGTTCAGTGAAAGTCCCAGTGACGGCAGCGGCCGGGTCTTTTCAAGTAACACCGCGGGCACCTCCGATGTGAGAAAGTTCGTCTCCGGTGTTAAATCTCCGCCGCCTTTCTCCGGCTCGCCGTCGGTGGGATCGCATTCTGCCATCATCGCGGACTCCGGGTGTATTCTGTCTCTGTCCAGAGAAACTCAGACACCTCTCAAAAACCCCGCGTCATATCCGTGAGTCCGTTGATAAGAGTTTTTTCTTTCTTTTTTTCCTTCCTTGAGGACGCGCTGATGCTTTCGACTGATTTACGTCCACATCACCCGGCCGTCACCATTACCGACTTCCTCTATTCTCAAGCATGCGCACTGCTTACCCGCACACTCGGACAGGTTTTTTAAAGGCGCAGTAACGCTTAAAGTGTCCATGAAGTCAAAATGGCCAGTTCTTATTTTTTTATGGAATATTGCAGTATATATTATAAATTATTTATTCATACTTTTTTTTTTTTTTATTCATTTTCCCTGTAATCTTTAATCTTCTCCGATGACCTGTTTACTGGCACGAGGGCGGGACAACCTGTCACTCACACGTGATCACAGCAATAGAGAGAAACGTTGTTCTTTATTTTCTCCATAGGGAAATTGATTTTTAACAATAAATGATAAACCTTTAAAGACAGCCTTACTGTGAGCCACAATGTTGTTAAAGGATTAGTTCACTTCAGAATTAAAATTTCTTGATAATTTACTCACCCCCATGGTATCCAAGATGTTTATGTCTTTCTTTCTTCAGTCAAAAAGAAATTAAGGTTTTTGAGGAAAACATTCCAGGATGTTTCTCCATATAGTGGACTTCAACGGGAACCAACGGGTTGAAGGTCCAAATTGCGGTTTCAGTGCTTCAAATGGCTCTACACGATTCGATCCCAGCCGAGGAATAAGGGTCTTCTCTAGTGAACCGATCGGTCATTTTCTAAAAAAAATAAAAATCTATATACTTTTTAACCACAAATGCTCGTCTTGAATGCACAAATGCACTAGCTCTGCAATCACGCGTGACGTAGGCGGAAGTACCGACCCAGTGTTTACAAGTGTGGAGAAGGAGAACCGCTCAAAAGTTGTTGTATGTTGAATAACATATATTTATATGTCTTTGTGTCAGTTTATTGCCAAAATGGTCGGACATTGTTGTTTTACCTTTTTTTTTTGTAAAGGGCATTTGACTTTGCAGGTTCACTTTGTAAACACTGGGTCGGTACTTCCGCCAACGTCACGCGTGACCTTTCCAACGTGATTACGTAATATGTGGCGCATCGCAGAACTAGTGCAAGATGAGCACTTGTGGTCAAAAAGTAGAATTTTTTTTTTTTTTTTTTTTTTTTTAGAAAATGACCGATCGTTTCACTAGATAAGACCCTTATTCCTCGGCTGGGATCGTGTAGAGCCCTTTGAAGCGCCATTGAAACTGCAATTTGGACCTTTAAGCCATAACCATTGGTCCCATTGAAGTCCACTATATGGAGAAAAATCCTAGAATGTTTTCCTCAAAAACCTTAATTTCTTTTCGACTGAATAAAGAAAGATATAAACATCTAGGATGAAATGAGGGTGAATAAATTATCAGGAAATTTTAAAGTGAACTAATCCTTTAACTGATAGCATTTGGTTCTGTTGAAGCCGTCAGCCTGGATTATTTTTAAATTAGTTTTTAATTAATCGTGTTTAACAGTGGAATTTGTGGTGAAAAACTACATTAACCATGATGCTGTACAGAAAATTCCACCAATCGGTCTCCATACACTAAAATATTTATGTATTTTAATATATATATGCATATTTTGCAATAATATATCTCCTTATATGTTCCACAGAAGAAAGAATGACACAGATCGACATGCAGGTAAGTAAATAATGACAAAGTTAAAAATCTTTTTGAGTGAACTATCTCTGAATTTTTGTTAAATGTAGTGCCAAATGTAATTTTTTGTGATGAAAATGAGGCTGAGGCATAGATGTACAGTCCATTTTTAGGGTCAATTCACCATGTGTGTGAAATTTCCTATGGGTTTAGTGGTTTTTGATTTATGAGTAAAAATAAGGTATGTGGTTAGCTTTCACGTTTTGTTCTACAAAATTGCACACATAGCTCAAACATGAAAAAAAATGCTGTTTTAAGTATCCAAAGGACTACAATGTGTGTCTGATTCGGCAAGCATGTAAACTCACATCGATGTTGGATTTAGCAATGTTTTCTTTTTTCCTTCTACTAATAGGCTTTAAAAATCATATGAGGTAGTGAACTAATAACACCCTCCTTTTTAGAAGTATTCAATACCAGGCTACCTGTAAAGACTGACTGGTGATACGAGGGGAACCCTCCTGAACATGTGCCCAGTGAAAGCCACTACTGGGTCCCATGATCACCTCATCCATATAATGTATTCAAAAGAAAAAAATGAGATTCAATGGCAAAAAAAGGTTTATTTTTACCACATCCCATGTTGATAAGTATAAAACAAAGATAAACTTGAGGAAATGTAGTTCATACACCTGTAAAATGTTCATTATCTGTACCAAAAATTGAACAGATTTTTCGTTGGCAACAAATATGGTTGGCAATATTTTCCCTTCTCTTGGAACAATTATTTTCTCAAGCAGCAATGTGTACGGGAAATATGTCAGTGATTAGTGTTTTTTTTTCTGTAATTTGATTTATGTTTGTTGTAGAGGTAAACTGTAATAAACGAAGACATTGTTTTATCCGAGAAAGCATAAAGTACACTATATTTGGCACTCTATTTGTGCAAATCTCCTGAGTTTTTGAGAAGGCAGAACAACAACACACAAATATACAGACTTTTAACCATGATAATTTCATCTTAAGATACAAAGAATAAAACCACAGTTTAAAAAAATAAAGGCAGAATCCATTAAAAAAAAAGTCCCAGAGTGTTCATAAAAAATAAACATAAAATTGTGTAATATTATTTTGCCTTAATAGTGGATCTTTTAGCAAATTTTGTAGACCTTAGGAAGACTGTTTTTTTTGGCAGTTTTGGGTTTTCTGTCCTTCTCGTTTGCTCTTAGTTTCACAATTGCAGAAATCAATTATTTAACTAAAAGCTAACTTAGTCCAGGGACTTTCAGAATTGAGGAAATTCCAAATCCAATCATAATGCATCACTGTGCTTCAAAATGTAATTAATTAACCCAAACCAGTA
This sequence comes from Rhinogobio ventralis, assembly GCA_039654625.1. Classification (NCBI taxonomy): domain Eukaryota; kingdom Metazoa; phylum Chordata; class Actinopteri; order Cypriniformes; family Gobionidae; genus Rhinogobio; species Rhinogobio ventralis. Next base: position 12,978,911 of record CM077195.1, on the reverse strand, counting down.
GACTGAATTAGAATTTAGCAGAATTTGCCCTTGGCATCTTGGCATTCGTTCTGAAGGCTTGGTTGAGTCCAAAGAGATATCTTTGCACTGCCACGTGATCTTCTTTTCTCTTCCTTCTGCTCTTCTCAAATAATAGCCAAGTTCTATTCCTGGATCATGTGTAGGTTTTTGTCTCCCAACAGATGTTCAGAGATCTGAAAAAAATCTCTTTCACAATGAAGAGCAGGTCCTAAAATCTGCAGGACACAGATATACCTTTAAATCTTCCAGAAGATCTTCTTCCTGTAGAGCAGGTAGGCTATGAACACCCATATAGAGGTGGCAAGGAGGTTCTGTGCCAGGTGCTCTGCGTGTGATTGGCTATTGGCCATCTTCCAACGAAAAGGGAAGTATTCCTCAAACACTTCATGACCCACATACACCAAGATGGAATTCATACCTGCCAAATAAAAGATCAATAAAAGCAATTCATAAAACGATGTAGCTATGTACTGCATTCTTCTTTTATAGTAGTTTTTTCTAGTGAGGACTAGAAAACCTGTCACTCACATGAGATCACAGCAAAAGCAAACCACAACGATACAATCAATTCCTAATGGACAAATTCAAGTCCCGACCACCATTTTTTCTTGTTCGAGAAGCTGTTTTACTTGAATATACACCGATCAGGCATAACATTATGACCACTGACAGGTGAAGTGAATAACACTGATTATCTCTTCATCATGGCACCTGTTAGTGGGTGGGATATATTAGGCAGCAAGTGAACATTTTGTCCTTAAAGTTGATGTGTTAGAAGCAGGAAAAATGGGCAAGCGTAAGGATTTGAGCGAGTTTGACAAGGGCCAAATTGTGATGGCTAGACGACTGGGTCAGAGCATCTCCAAAACTGCAGCTCTTGTGGGGTGTTCCCGGTCTGCAGTGGTCAGTATCTATCAAAAGTGGTCAAAGAAGGAACAGTGGTGAACCGGCAACAGGGTCATGGTGCGGCCAAGGCTCATTGATGCACGTGGGGAGCGAAGGCTGGCCCGTGTGGTCTGATCAAACAGACGAGCTACTGTATCTCAAACTGCTCAAGAAGTTAATGCTGGTTCTGATAGAAAGGTGTCAGAATACGCAGTTTGTTACATATGGGGTTGCATAGCCGAAGACCAGTCAGGGTGCCCATGCTGACTCCTATCCTCCACCGAAAGCACTAACAGTAGGCACGTGAGCATCAGAACTGGACCACGGAGCAATGGATGAAGGTGGCCTGGTCTGATGAAATCACATTTTCTTTTCAGGGCTCCAGACTAACTTTTTGTCTTGGTTGCACTGGTGCGCCTAACTTTTTTATTTAGGTGCACCAGCACAAAATTTAGGTGCACCCATATTTTTCCCGGCTCGCGTCACCTTAAACGCCACAATTTCACCTTTTTATCACTCTCCATATACATTCATATATATTATGTAAATGACAACATAATATATGCATTTACACAGGGATTAAAATCACGGGAAACAATGCTTTGAACATTACTATTTTAAAACTACAGTTTTAACAAAGTGTTATAAATTTAAAAAATAATTAAATAATAAACAATGAAATATGACATTTTTAATTTCCTCTGCCTGCTATATCACGCTTTGATGATTGTCATAATTATGTGGTAACGTTGATGATAGGCTATTGTAGGCTACGGTGGCCTATATTTGTTTATATTTCTTAATAAAATTGTGCCAGCTGGAAAAAAAATTATAATGAAATTATGAATTATTACGGGTAGATCACAGCAGGATTAAAAGTGGTCGAAAGTTTTTTCAAAGAGCCAGAAGTCACTTTGCAGCAGGCGCAACAAATTAACAATGATACTAACGTTAGTGTTTCAGGTAAGACAGTAGATATATCAGCAAATATCGTTCTCAAAGAGATTATTTTTGGAATATAATAATGCACAATCACAGTGATGGCGACTGGGTTTAGCATTTACCGTATCTGAGGGAAATGTTGCAGTGCGATCTGCCAATCTCTTCAAAGGAAGGTTACAAACGGCGAATGCCAATTGTTTACACACGACGACTCTGTTATTTCGGTGGGTTGCTTGACGATGTGAGTACAGGACTCTTTTACTTTAATGGTAGACATTTATTTTAATTTGCCTAAAACATATGGAGCTAATCCTGTTTTGTCTCCCGCTTCTTGATTCTCGAGCCGCCTGAGCTGACACTGATGGGTGGTTGTCATGACTAGGACGTAGTTTAGGGCGGCACAAGTTCACGTTCATTCCCACACACACACACTCTCACACACTTGTGCTCACACACACACACCTTCAGTGAAATGGACTCACAAACCGTTTCAGCGCCGCCTTTGATACTAGGGGCTGAGGTGGGTCAGACCCGGCGTATTTTAAATCTGCTTTTATGCGGCATTGCGTCTTACACAGAATTTTGAGCCCACACAGAGCCGCTTTAGATCAGCCTTAACTCGACTGTGTAAAGATACCTTATGGGTCTATTTCTTTTCATTGTTCGTCGTCTCTTGCGTTTATTTTGCTGATGCTGATTGCCGTAACTGATTCTCTGGTGCTCAGGTCGCAATTTCAATCACACACAGCACGGAGCAGTGTAGGCCTACAGGAATATCTGTACCACAGCAAATCAGAGGCAAAGACCCGCCCCATCTCTGTCTCTGATTGAATTAGACAACGATATGATCCAACCATGAGTGTGAATTTCGTCAAAGGAGAACAAACGCTTTGTTCGTGGAGAGGCAGCGGATGCGAGGACGTTAGGTGCACCGGTGCGACCTAGGAAAAATTTTAGTCGCACACTTATAAATTTTGGCCGCATGTGCGACCAATTTGGTCGCACTCTAGAGCCCTGCTTTTACATCACGTGGATGGCCGGGTGCGTGTGCGTCACTAACCTGGGGAACACATGGCACCAGGTTGCACTATGAGAAGAAGGCAAGCCGACGGAGGCAGTGTGATGCTTTGGGAAATGTTCTGCTGGGAAACCTTGGGTCCTGCCATCTATGTGGATATTACTTTGACACGTACCACCTACCTAAGCATTGTTGCAGACCATGTACACACTTTCATGTTAACGGTATTTCCTGGTGGCTGTGGCCTGTTTCAGCAGGATAATGCGTCCTGCCACAAAGCAAAAATGGTTCAGGAATGGTTTGAGGAGCACAACAACGAACTTGAGGTGTTGACTTGGCCTCCAAATTCCCCAGATCTCAATCCAATCGAGCATCTATGGGTTGTGCTGAACAAACAAGTACAATTCATGGAGGCCCCACCTCGCAACTTACAGGACTTAAAGGATCTGCTGCTAACATCTTGGTGCCAGATATCACAGCACACCTTCGGGGGTCTAGTGGCTGTTTCGGCAGCAAAAGTGGGCCAACACAATATTAGGTTATTATATTAGGCAACACAACACATAATGTTATGCCTGATCAGTGTACAGTATGTCACAATAGGGAAGAAAAAACTACCGCAACTTCTGTTTCATGCCGACTCTGGCACAGGCATTTGAAGGTCAGTATATCGTCCCCTTGAGTACTGAGGTTTGTTACTGCCAGAATAATACAAACAATGATACAGATTCTAAGTCAGGGGTCGAATCTTAAATGCAAGAGCCCAATAAAGTCAATTTGGGTGCATCCATGAGTCTAGGTACATTCATTCTCGCTGTTTAAATTGCTTACCAGGGTAGAAGAAAGGAGCTCCAGACCACCACTTCTTTACATCCACCATGTAGTAAAAACCCCCCAGAACCACAAAAGCAAAACAGCTGAGAGTCGTCACATAGGACAAAGACCTGAAAGTCACACAAGACACCATGAAAGCTGTGAATCATACATCAAACAATACATTCCTCTGCTCATGAAAGTGCTCTGCATACTTTCATGTATGAACAAGGTGTTTGGACATTTTTGACCACAAATGATGACAATTACAACGACAATATAAAAAATACATCAATAATATCTAATAAAAACATTAAAATAAATAAAACAACAGAAATGTGTAATGGAGACTGAGTTTACCACAAGTTTTTGTTGACAGGGATGAAGCCTTCATTTCTGGAGCACTTGGTCAATACAGCTGAGATGATCCCCTTAATGCAAAGAGAGACAGCTTGAGGTTTCCACAAACACAGCTTTATATAACTATTGACTGACTGTGTCAATTTCAAATAGTATTTGAATCTTCTGATGTGTAGGGGTTAAAAATAAGACAAAAAATAAATAAAATACACATCAAATGCATCCCTAATAACATTTCCAAACATTGTTAAATGATTCTCTGAAGCACTTGGTTGTTATTGGTCAATCGTGGCATTCTGTGATGAAATATGTTTGTATAACAGTGCCAATTTCAGGTCTCTTTCTCCTCACATAATACGATTATTTCTACTCAAATCAGTATTTAAATCCCTGCCTTGCACTTTGTAACAAATCCTTCCCTCGTGGGTCAAAATGACCCGAAACCCAGAAAGCTTATTTCATTTAATTTGGATATTTATTTATTTATTTATTTTAATTATATTTACCTTTAAATTACTATATTTTATTTAAAAAATAATAAATTAAGCACATTCTTCACAACTTAATTTCAAAATAATTCAGTTTCATGCATAATTCTTTGAATTCAGCTCAAAATATCTTACATTGGGTGTCTTTGCTGACCTCTTGTGGGAAAAAATAAATAAAATAAATAAATAACATGATATTTCATGACTCTTGCCACTAGATGGCCTTATATACTATATATGGAACAAATGAGCTGCTCCACTGGGTCCTAAAGTCAGATCATTCCGTATGCATTCAGATACACATGTAGACATTATAAAGTAATTTTTTGGTCAAGTTTTAGCCTTTTTAATTTATATTTTGAGCATTTTTAGGGTCTTCTATATGAACTGAAGCATTCCTCGCATTCCATTAATTCCTAAGGGGGTCAAATTGACCCGCAATGGAAGGATTTGTTACATTTTTGTTTATTTCAACCACAAAACTCCTTGAATCCAGTAAATTTCTTTTGTGTATTCGTGGTTCAAGTACGACAAAAGTCCTAGGGTCTTGGACCACTCTGATGAACATTCAATTTTTAAATAAAAATAAAATCAAGATGACCCCAGGGAAGGATGAGGGTTTTAATGTTGATTTATGAATTTATTTGGCGAGATGTAATAAAAGGCATAATCAACTCGTTATCACAAAATATACCCCTTCATACTGGGGTCCTGTGGCTGGATTCACGAAACATTCTTAAGAATAAAATTCTTCTTAAATGCCAATTTCTTCTTATTTTCAAACTTAAGAAAAAAAAAAAAAAGAATATTTTGTATTCCTAAAAAAAGATTTTTTTAAAGATTTTTTTAAAGATCAAATTTAAGAAGTATTCATACTTCCAAAAAGAATGTTCGTAAAAAATCATTGTAAATAACTTCTTAAATTTAGGATAACCTCCAACCTGTCTTAAATACCCAAATGTACGATGTTTAATGGATTTATTGGATTGTTTCAAATATTAAGCATTACAACATAACACTAGCTAGCTAAATATAATACATATTACTACTAGTACCATGAATGTGGACGAGTACTCCGAAGTGACACCGATCGATCATTTGCATGTATATCATGCGTTCACTCAAGCTAGAACTAGCGAGACAGCACACTGATACAGGATGCGTTCACTTTAGATAAAGCGCAAGAAGGACGGAGCACAAATGAGAAAGACCGCTTCATCTTGAGACTGACAGCACACTGATACACGATGCGTTCACTTTAGATAAAACGCAAGAAAGACGGAGCGCAAATGAGAAAGACCACTGTACCTTGAGACAGGCTCTTTTAAAATCACGATTTTAACTTGACACAGCGCATTATTTGAGATAGAAATATTTTGTAAGATTATAAATATCTTGCTGAATAAAAAGTATAAAAAACGTACTGAGCCCAAACTTTTGGGGTATATTTTAATTTCTGTTTAATTAAAAGTTATTATATAAAGTGCTAGCAAAAACAAACAATAACCATATGGTAAACATACCAGTATGAATCCCCAAATGAGAAATCGTGTGATTATTTGCCTGTGTTGGTCCCTGTAATGCAGCAGAATTTTCCCTGCCTGAAACAAAAAGCAGATGCAATAGGATATGACAATTATTAGATGTGATTCCTGAAAGCACTGCAGAACAAAAATAGTTTACATGAAGCATGTGACTGCACTGCTGAGACTGATACAGTAAGAGAAGGGGAGGGAAAGGAGAATCACTGATGCTGCTATGAGGTTTAAATAAAGAGAGAGATGAAAAAAAGAAAGGGTTTTCAGAAGTGAAAGTCGTCATAGTTGGGTAAACATTTATAGTGGTAAATGGGAGACAACAGAAAATATAGTCTTTGTATTCCCATTTGTTCCAATAGCAAAATAAAAAATACATTCGTTTCAATGACTTTCCAAAATATAGAAAAAAATATATATAGAGAGATTGATTACAGCAGCCGTCAGTCGTTGTATTATAAACACCCTCAAAGTGTAGCGTAATAAATTAGGGATGCACTGATAGGATTTTTTGGGGCCGATACAATACCGATTTTAACAAACAATTATTGGCCGATTCCGATACCGATATTGACCATCACTTGCCCTCTTATTTGAAATTTTGTCATTCAAATAGATAGTTTTGATCATGTTTTAAATCAGCAAAGTAAAAAAAATAAAATACACATTAACTTATAGCCTACTAGCTAGTTTATTGCTGCATTATCAAATCATTTCTAATGAACATAGACCGGATCCATTTAACATTCAGCAGGCCAACATAAGTACATAAATACAACAGAACAAAGATACATATGAAATAAACAGTGCTTTTTAGGTAGGTTTAACAGTTTCCAGTTACAGAAATAAAGTAAACAAGTGTTAAATAACACTGCATATTCTTCACTGTATAAATTAAATACATATATTATGAAACATAGCTAAATTCTACTGTACAACATTAATATATTTCTGTCACAATTTTGGCGGGTTGCCGTGAAGACCTTCGAGTTTATGTGTGTGTGTTTATGATATGACGACGATAGAGTTTGTCGAATTAAGCTGTAAAATGCTCATGAAATGACTGGAGATGAGGTTCATGCATTCATGTCCTCATATATTGAGGTGGCAAAGGCAGTGTGTGTGTGTGTGGTAAATGAAACCGCGCATCTGCACCATTCATTCACACAGACACACAGAAACATGTCTTCATCAAAACTTCCATGACATTCCGCGTTATGCAGTAAATTCCGTTTTTATAACTGGATTCCGTCTGCGTTTTCCGCATTGTGGAAATTAATCCTTATGAAAGTTATTTAGTCAAGAGTAGTGAGCGATTTTTATTTAACATTAAAACACAGACAGCAGTGCAGCAGAAATATTACATTATAATCTTGGATTATGCAACAGACATTATACAGCTCAGTGCCTTCACAGAGTTAATTAATAAATCAGTTTGTTATATCAGCCTTTTTCATGCTATAGCCGATATGCCGATGGTTGTAAATTGATAAAAAATCGGCCGATACATCTGTGCATCTCTATGATAAATGTATATTAATTAAAAAAAAACTTAAATATGAAACTTTTGCGATGTTGATAAATGTGAACACGCGTAATCACAGTCTATGAAAAGGGTCCATGTACTGTGAAAACAGGATTCCTTCTACTTGACTCACCTGAAGACCCAAAAAAGCCATCAATATGGAGTTAATGCTTCCCAAAACACCCTCAGGGTCAAACGGCATCATAGACTGATATACAACCTAGATAAATGCATAGACAAAAACACAATGAACTGCATCAGCGAGTGCTAGTACAGTAAGTAAGAGTGGAATATTATCTGTTGCTCTAGCAAATGGTGACTAAATATTGACTATCAATTTCTAAAATATAATCAAGTCACAATTTTACCATTAAAAATATATTATTATAAAATAACTGACATATGTGTAGTATGTACAGTATATCCAAATTCATCAGATCAGAATCAAATCAAATTCAAAGTGAAACTGTCATTGTTTTGTTGTGTCTGTTTACCCGTGATGAAGGTGTCTGGTAAATATGGTTATCTCTGAGCAACCAGCGATCAATGTAACCTGCAGCTCCACCGGTGCAGTTTTGGTACTGGCCAAAGTCACCAATGCCCCCTGGACCCAAATAACCACTGCAGGAGAGACAGAGACATCAGGAAGAAAAATATATCAATTTCCAAGAAAAATGAGTGTCATGAATAGCAAATATATGGACATGAATCATGCTATTCAAATCACTTTCATTTGCATATTCATTTTAATGTACGTAGCACCCATTCATCCATTAAATATAACCAATTACAACTGGCTAATAACATTTGTTGAACAATGTATAATACATTTCTTTATTTCCCCTTTTATAATTTGCCTGGGGGGAAAAAATACTTTTGCATTTCTAACAATCTGTTTTGCATTTCTAATTAGCAGACAGGTATCTTACTGTTATTCATGCAAATGTTCTGTAAAAGTCAGAAAAAGCATAGTTTCTGCAGTGGGTTCCCTTTGTGATTGCAAATAAGACAGGGGATATGGGGAAGGACATTTAGACAGCTATTAAAAAATGATAGACTCATATCATGAGTATGAGTTTACTAACGTTGGGCAGTCTGGCACTGGGAGGAGGAAGGTCAAACATAACCATATCGTCTCTAAGACAATCACACACAGCCATGCGGGCCAGTAGAGGCAGACATCATGCACTGAGTACCATGTTTCCTGCGAACAACAAATTTCAATTATTATTATTACAATTAAAAATAATTACGGTGAGAGTTAATGCAGTTTGAGCTTCATTCAAACAAAAGGGGGCATACAGTAAAAATATAAATAATTCTGAAATAAAAAAAATAAAAACATTTGCTATATCATAATTAGTTATCAAAAATATTTTATTAAATTAGAAATAAGCATTTTCAGCAGTGGTCTCAGACTTTTGGACCCCCCTGTATATTTTTACAAATAGACTAATAAAATATTATGTTAATCATTAAAAAGACAAAAGCCTTTAAAAGTACATATAGGCCACATACACACTGCAGTTAAATTTGGCTGTCAGTTCACCTTTTAGTGCTTAATCCTGTTCTATACGCACACAGTTCAGTAATTTACAGGAGTGACAACCACATTCTACTACCGAATTAACTCCCGAAAAGTGACAACCGCATTTACTCTGCATCAGAGATGTATCTCTTGTCTTTATGTGCGGTGCAAGAAATCACAGGCAAAGCGGTACGAACCTGACACATTCGTGTTGCCAGATCAGCAAATCGGAAAAAAATGGAAATGCTTTATGCTGAAAATAAGACCGAAATATCGCTACCCACACCTGCTCACTTTAATAACTCCATAAACTCGATAGCTGTATGAGCCAAGCTTTAACAACAACCCCAAAAACATGGACATGGCAACACTGTGAGCGCGTTCTGTGAAGCAGCCTTTCAACATAAACAAAACACGATGCCTCTGTCGACTGTGTGAAATTTCTTTTGTCACTGTAATATTAATTTGGTCAAAAATACCAGATACCAAACACGCGAGACGGCAGAACGTTGCTATGGTTACCACAGTGTCAATCATCACAGTTTTGGGAGTGAGTCGTGTTCTGTACACACGATAATTTAGGGCAGTTGTATTCAAATGGCGGACTGCGGTCCAGCTCCTGGGGCCCAAGATTCTCATCTTTGATGACTATTTTGAGTGTTTAAGATTTTCTTTTACAAAGTACTATGGCTGCCCCGATGGAAATATATAAAATGTTTTAAAAACGTATTGTCCGGACCTCCGCTGGGAAGGAAATATAGAGACTGGACCTCTTGGAAATTTTATAGAATACCCCTAATTTAGGGGATTCACTACAAATGCATTTATGTGTCTGTTTTTTTATATATATTGCTACTTAGGATTCTTTTATTTTTATTTCAGTTTTAGTTTAAGGGGGTGTTTACACGACACCATTTTCATATAACTTTTTATGTGTTTTGTCTGTCATGTACACAACATCGGCGTTTGGGGGGCCTGAAAATGCAAACATTTGAAAACGGGTTTCAAAGTGCAAGCTTTTAGAAAAACGATACCGTTATCGTCTCCGTGTAAACTACAAAAACGCGAATTTGTGGACTACAGAACTGCGTGTGCCGCTCAAGAGACAAAGTGTAGTGTAGATTTCCTGCACCACTACTACAACCAGTGGAGACGCATTATTTACATAAATAGAAGAAGGCGTGTGTGCGTAGTGTTTCTTTACAAAGTGACATCACCAACTACTGGCCTGGCATGCTATAATACAGCGTTTTTAGTTGTTTTCACGGATCTGTGTGAACGGGGATCGTTTTGACAACAATGTCATCTGTGCACAAAACTTTTAAAAAACGTCTGTTTTTAGTACATCGTTGTCGTGTAAACGTACCCTTAGTTCGTTTTAGTTTTTATTTATTTATTTATTTATTCAGTTCTTCAACTTAATTTATTTCAGTTGATTGCCAAGGCAACATTTCTAATTTTTGTTTAATTTTTGTTTAATGTACGTTTTTCAACTAATTTTTATCTCTTATTTAATTTCAGCTTTATTTCAATTAATCAAAATGTTTTAATAGTTTTAGCACTTATAAATGATAATAACCTTGGTATGTGTTTCTATAAAGTGTATATGATTACGTGGTCTGCATATTACGTGTGGAGAAGGATAACATGACTCACACTTGACAGATTGGTTAGCCCGTCCTTGGCCACTGCAAGATCCAAGACAGCGACAACAAGATATGTGAAGCCCAGACGCTGTAATACGCCAGGAATACGCAAAGAATCCCAAGATACTGTACAGATACATAGACATGCATGAAACATCACCATTTATATTTTTAACAATATATTATTTTACATTGTCTTTATAGTCTTCAACTTCACATTCAGAAGCCATATAAAATTGACTGGTTTTGTGAACAGCTTACTCAAAATAATCTGACATGGTGATTAAATAAAAATGTTGGGCTTGACCCCATGAAATTGTAACTGTTAAAGGTTCAGGGAAGAAGGTGACGGGAACCAGCGAATGTTCAACCTGCTTTAATTATAACAAACAAACAACAAAACAAAAGTAAAGTAAAGCGGCAGCCCCTCACGGATGACTGCCGCTTAAACTAACACAAAAACACAATGAAGTCTCTGGATTAGGACTGCACGATATTGGAAAAAACGTATATTGCGATATTTTGTTTTTCTGCGATATATATTGTGATATAAAAACAATTTCACGAAATTATTTGAATAGCTCTATTTGAAAATAATGAATAATTTTCAAATGTTTTGTTGTTTAATCACCATTGGTGACACAAACAGCTGCGGGTACATTATACTGCTGTCCCTTTAAGACGAATGCGTGGACCTAATATAAAATGACACGCATCCGTTTTCTTTCTCAGTTGTTTACAACTCATAACTGACTGCGTTTACGAGGATACTCGCCGAGACGGGCATTTTGACTTAATTTTGCGTGCACATGTCCGTTTAAGCTCAAAAGACTGTTCACAAAGACCCGCCCCCTTTAGTTACTGTTGCTATGTCCGACAAGCCATGACGCTTTCATAGCACATATGTTCTCACGTAGGGAAAAATACATTGTTGAGCAAAGAAGACACAAAGTCTCAACTTTGAAATGGTGTCATTTTTTAAGAAATGTAAACAATCTACTAACTCTCCTGACTGCTTTGTCAGACAAAACGGTGGATTCTGCGTTGTGATTGGTCAGATTGCCTGTCAATCAAACGTGCAGCGAAGGGTGAATTCAGCGTTTATGTGCTGTGTGAGAAAACAGCGCGCAACTTACAATCCTATTGCGCTTGATGCATGCAAATGATAAACTTTCACTCTAGGATGGTTAAACTTTGCAATTAATCCGCCAATCACATGCGTTCTGAACCAGGGTGCAGCTGGCCCGTACGGATCACGGATCAACTACGATCACTATACTTGACATCGCACATCCTGTAATGTGACTATCGCGGATGCGCACCATCGTGATATTGATGCTAAAATGATATATCGTGCAGCCCTACTCCAGATCTCCTTCCATGAGACTCGAGACTGGTGTGGCGCACAGGTGACGCTCATTAGCAAATCGTGGCACCAGCCTCACTCCGTTCCCACGGCTATCAGCCTCACCCTGCTTGCCACAGAAATGTGTTAATGCATTGGGGTAGGAAATACTTTTAAATAGCTGGATCTTTTTACACTATTATCCAGCCAAACTGGAGAAAGTTGGTATCATCACTGAGAGAACATTTTATTGGAAAAGAAATTCAGGAAAATAAATCATATCTATAGTCAATATTCGATATTTAATAAATATTAAATTTTTAGATTGACAAAGATGTACACTAGCATTCAGATAACCTCAAAGTTACAGACATGGACTGAAAACCAACAAATCCTTAAATTTTGATTTCATGAGGTCTTTAACTATCCAACGCAAAACAAAACAAAAATCAACAGGTTACATGCATGTAATCTAACAATGAGAATCTTAATTTGGATCATATTTCATTCTGCTGTAGTTCACACTGTATTCATTTTATAAACAGTACAGAGTGTAGAATTTATTAATATCTACAGGGATAGGGCTACAGTGCTTTGAAAGTTTTATGAAGAAAAATAAGGAAACTGTTTCTACTTACAGGGTCCTAGGCAGTAGTTAGGATTGATGATGATGACTCCGATAAGAAAGAGTTGTAAGCTCCTCCAGAAAATCCTCCACAGAAGATGAGTGCGTTTGACACCTCTGCGAACTGAACCGCTCAGGGACAAACCAATAGAAGTACCCATAATGAACACAAACCTGTGAAGAAAAAAGTTAGATGAAGTAAGACAAAAGGAGGGAGAAAAAAATAGATACTCATTTTCAGGAAGTGCTACTTTCTGGCGTGATTTCAAAAACAGATTAAGCATCATCCACAAATGGAATTGTGTGAAAGCCAATTTCTCTGCAACATCTGTAGCACATCTGTCTGGAGTATACCTCATGTTATGATCCCATTATTCCCCACTGGTTTTCTGTCTCTCTATACAATCTCTTTCTAATAAAATACACTGTCTTCATCAGTAAAGTCATCCAAACCTGTATCTTGGCGTAGGCCCTGTTTACACCTGGTATTAAGATGCGTTTTGAGCTATCGGATCACAAGTAGACGAGAGAGACACATTCTCATTTACACCTGGTGTTTTAATTTATCTCTTTTGTCCACTTTCAACCACTTCTGTCCTGATTTATTCAAGGGGAGGGTCTATAGGCAAGTAAATGTATGTGTTTTTTCAGATCTTTCGATCTAATAGACAAAATAAGCTCACGCAATTTACATATGAACTCGCCCTGGAGACGACGAGAAACATACGGATAGCAGCAGCTTTCGTTTAAAAATTTTTTTTGTTAGAAATCAGGAATGGTGAGAGAACATTGTGCTTGGTACGTTTTTTTGCCTTCAAACTGGGTCTCTGAGAAAATGATGACAGACTCTTCATTTTTATGGTCATTTCATACAGGCTTCCTAAAACATCACAGAGGTGTCATGACATTAAACTGGGAAAAGTTTAAATCCCGTCTGGCTATCGCGCTTCCCATAATGTTTACGCATTAGGTAAATAGGCGGCAAGTAGGTGGTCTTTTGTGGCTGTTCGAACACATTTGACCTCAGAGCATTTACACTACAAAAGCTATCCGGTCGAATGCGTTTTCGACTACCTCTGGACAAACTCAAACCGTTTTAGACCCTGTTTACACCTATATTTAGCATCGTCCACTTGTGAACCGATCAACCAAAACGCATCGCGAGACCTGGTGTAAACAGGGCCTGAATATACTGTGTAAGAAATGCAAAATTGTATAAATTGTCTCTAAGCACCATAACCACAGAACTAAAGAGAATTCTATCATTATTTACTTTCCTTCATGTCTATCCCATTAGATATTCTTTCTTTTGTGGATCACCAAATGAGAAATTTTAGACTACAAAGGCAATTCATTCTTATTACGTGACAGTCCTCCTCCCCTTAAAGGGATAGTTCACCCAAAAATGAAAATGTGATGTTTATCATCCAAGATGTAGGTGTCTTTGTTTCTTCAGTAGAACACAAAGTTTCTTCTTAAGACACGAAACGATCAGTTTGTGCGAGAATCCGAACAGTATTTATATAATTTTTTTACCTCGAATGTGATTATGTCCAACAGCCAACAGCGCGCAATGACTTCCGGTGAGTGAGGTCAAATGTACACGATATGGCATATCTCAATCGGATACAAGCAGCGGAAGTGATCTCTCACGCGTATCTCTACGCCATATCGTGTACATTTATCCTCACTCACCGGAGTCATCACACGCTGACGTCTGTTGGACATAGATCGCATTCAAGGTAAAAAAAATTATATAAATACTGTTTGGTTTCTCGCACAAACCGATCGTTTTGTGTCTTAAGACATCAATGTGCTGTCACGAGCCGCAGGGTTTAATATGGATTCGTATGTGTATGTTTTTTTTTACTCTCATAGCTCTCATACGTTCCCATTGACATGCATTATACGACTGGCAGACTGCAACGGTTAAATTTTTTTAAAATTAGTTAAAAATCTTCATTTGTGTTCTACTGAAGAAACAAAGACACCTACATCTTGGATGCCCTGGGAGTAAGCAGATAAACATCAAATTTTAAATTTTGGGTAAACTATCCCTTTAAGGCATGAAAGAGATTCAAGAGCCACAGGAGATTTTTAATGAATAACTACAAAAATGTCAGTGTTTATCAAACAAGGGAATCATATGGTTTGAGAAGACTTTGACTTCATATAAACTACCCTTCAAAAGTTTGGGGCCAGTATGATTTTCTTTTAAAAATAAAAATATATACTTTTATTCAGCAAGGATGCATTAAATCGATCAAAAGTGAAGGTAAAAGACATTTGCATTGTTAGAAAAGGTTTATATTTCAAATAAATGCTGTCATTTTGCAGCAAAAATTAGTAATAATTAAATGTTTCTTGAGCACCAAAACAGCTTTTACTGTATTTTTCATCAAATAAAGGCAGCCTAGGTGAGCATAAGACACTTCTTTAAAAAAAAATTTTAAATATTACAACTCGAAACTGATGAATGGTAGTCTAGATACAGTATATTGAGCTTTTTTTGTCTCTGGAGCTTGACAGCCACTAGTTCCTGTACACTTTCATTGTATGGGAAAGAGCAGTGAGAACATTCTGACTAGCATCTCCAGAAGGAAAGTTAGGGTTTGGAATGACATGACGGTGAGAAAATGATGACAGACTGTTCATTTTTATGTTTTACTACACCTTCCATGGTCATTTCATACAGGCTTCCTAAAACTTCACAGAGGTGTCATGACATTAACTAGCTTTTTTTCAGCTGCACAGCAAAAAACAAGGTTATTGGGTTTAGTTCAGCTGTGAAACCAATTTATGCTGACTTTGATGTACCACTTCATTTGTGCTACAGTGATAAGCACCCATGCTTGGCTCCATTACACTACAGCTTATGCCAGAGATGATGTGGCTTGCAGATCAATCAATGCATGGGACAGAAATATAAAGCTTTACTACAATACTGCGCTATAAATGAATAACTGAAGCAGAGTTTGAGGAAGTTGCTAAAGATGCAGCATGCGGAATGAAGAATCAGTCATTTGTGACGTTGGATTGGCTTACCAAGGAAACACGAGATCAGCCACTGTGAGCCCTGCAAGAGGAAGAACACAATCAGATACTTGTACTTCCTATTGTCATACCACAATCTATAAACTTCATGACAAGTGCTTTTCAGGCAATTACAAATATGTGTTCATATACTAAATGTAGTCCTTACCATTGTTACCAATAATAAATGCTTAAAAGACATGATAGCAGCTATTGTAAAGAAAAAATGAGTTTACCATTCCAACTTTCATGCCTAAAGAACCAGTAACGTCCACCTCCATAGTTGACAAACACCATAATGACCAGAGCAAGGCTGTGGAGAAAACAGAGCGAGATTCATTTTTGTCTTAACACAGATCTGGAATTAAACCAGACCACAATAAAATAACAAGATTGATTAGTTTTTTTATAAATCAGACAGACAGCAATACAACACTGAAAATGAAAATAACTGTTCCAATTGTCAGAAAAGGTTACCAGCAAACATAACCTTGTTTTAACAAGTTCGAATTTAATCATTTTATTTCAGGATAATAAGAAATGAAATGCAAATTACATGTTGACAACCAACTTCACAGTATGCAAAGTAGCAGCTTCCGTGCAAGATAATTTTCACCTGAATGTTTCAATTCCCATCTCAAGCGCATTGGACCAAAAACAATTAGTGAAAGAGCACCATACCCACGGAAAGTATCTAAAGAACGAAGCCTCCGTCCTGTAGTGGCAGGAATTATCGATTCTGTGGAGGCATTTATCAATCTGTTTGGAGTGCCAAGCTCCTGGACATGAAGAGAGAAAGAAAGACAGCAAGAGAGTGTAAATTAATGAGAAAAAAAGAAAGAAAAGAAGATCATTAAAATTCCTTTTCATGTCTGCAATACTTTCCACTTAGCTGGAACCTGCAAAAACACTACAGTAAATCAAACATGATGACATATTTGAACTATGACAAAAACACCATGGGCCAGGTTTACTAACAGCTTGCGCCAGAGCAAACCCCTAAAAAACCGCCAGGATTTACTAAAGAAACGCTGTGAAAAATTAGCGCTGAAAAGTTTATTTTTGCGGTTGATCATATTGTATGCATTTGTCAGTTTCCCTTTCAGACGCAACATTTTTAAACATTTAAATGAATCACGCAAGGTGACTTAATACGCTTTGCACTAGTCAATTTACTGGTATTTGTGCCATTATTTACCACCCAAAGAAAGCATGTCTTAAACGACGCTAATTTGCGCTGCTCCTGGTAGATTGTGTTTGATCCGATTGCAGTAAATTAGTAAATCTGGCTCTAAAGTAAATCTGTCTCTAAATTTGGTGCTTTGAGTTTCTATTTCAAATATGTTAAAATCACACTGAGAAAATATTAAAAGTGTAAAAAAAGGTGTAAAAGGAGTGAAAAGCACTCTTACCGAGTTTATCAGCCTCTCTGTCTCCACTGTGCTCCCCAAGCGAATAAGTAGATTTGTCACCACATCCAGCCTTAAAAATGGAAGAACTCTATTTTACAAGCAAATAGAACAGCTGCAATAAGCTGTTCAGGCTTGTTTAAATGTCATCATTACATGATCAAAGAATTAAAGATGTCTTTACCTTTGAACTGTGTTCCAGATAGCAGATAATACAGCCAGAAAAGCAAATGCCAGAAAAGCAAACAAAATGGCTGGAAAAACAAAAAGAAATGCATTTATAAAACTACTCATTCGTCCAGCTCACCTGTTTTTTATATTATATATATATATATATATATATATATATATATATACACATATATTATGCTATATTTTTCCCATAATTAAAAACAAATTCTCTTTCCATCATGTGTCAGCCCAGGCCTTTCAATCTTATTCTTATTCTTAATCTTCTGATATCTGTATATGTTTTGTAAATAATGTGTAAAATAAGACAATTTAAATGTAGCATGTCTCATTCGAAATCATTAAATGTATACTGACTGACATTAAATATTGGCATCAGTATTAGCTGCTGAAAAGAAATTATATTAGTTGACCACAACAAGTTAAATGACTTTCCAAAAATAAAGAAATATTTAAAAACAATTTCCTTATTTCACAGCCGTGTATACAAGTTGACCAGTTAATAAGAAGAAAACCCAATTTAAAGGCACAATATGTAATTTTCGCCGCTAGAGGACGCTTAATCAAAACAAAGGTGTAGCTTGATGACGCCTTGATTTTGCAGAATCATGGGAGTTTTTGTCTTCACCTCTACAGCCAGTGAAAAAGAATCCGACGGGACTCGGACAGAAATCATGTTCATGGATGAGCTAATGTATTAAAGATTTATTAACATTACTGTAGTATGAAGCAGGGTGAGGCTGAAAGCTGTTGGAGCAGAACTAGGCCGCTAAAGCGATTGCTAATGACACACGGCTCGAGAGCAGTGGAGCTTTTATTATGCCGCAGACAACAGCTCGAAAGCAGTGGAGCTTTTATTATGCCGCAGACAACCGCTAGTGCTTCTTCCGGTCATGCGTGTGGTAACGCAGCACTGTTTTATCATATTAGATACAATATTTGAGTGTGTTTGCTCGGCGGCTTCTATGAGACACTTGTTGCACACTGCAGTAAGCTAGATCAATATTAGGCATGGTAAAACATGGTACTTGTGGTAAATCAAGAAAACGAGATTTAAACAATAAGACTAACTGTGTTGAGCTATATAACAATGATTCATTTTCTGTCGATGAATGCATCCAAACAGTTGCTCACCTGTCTAATAAAACACATAACATATTAAAGCATCTTTGGTGTTTCCAAAATCGAGGGTAACGCGGGTATAATGGGGCTAACACATAAAACGTAAAAAATATGGACGACGCGTTTTTACTACCTTTCACTGAAGAAAAGTGAAGCCGTCAACGTCCGAATATAGCACTGACATCTTGCGCAGATTTGGGACCGGAGTCTGCGCAGTAGAGAGCAGGAAGTAGAGCCGCAATATCAAAAGCCCGCCCACACAGAACAATTCATTATGTTGGTGTGAAATAAACAGTTATGAAAATTTAGAAATTAAAGCTAAAGCTCCAATCTCCTCCCGAAAATCCTGAAAAAAGTTTGTTAGTGCCTCAGTGACAACTTCACTCAGAGAAGCCGTCAATCTCAGCTGTCAATCATGATGTCTCACCCCCCCCCACCCCCTAAAACCAAACTTATTTAAAAAACAAACACTTGATGAATGATTGTTTAGTTTGTCTCGTGTCCATTCGAATACATGGAGGGGCGGGGGTTATGAGCTATACTGGGACCAACCACCTGGGGGCAATCGAGATGCTTTGGCTTCAGTTTTCAACACGAGTGCAGCAGGCTTGGGCTAACAGGGTATGATGATCAGGGTTAAAATTGCTTATTTCTCTGGATTTAAACATTCTTGGAAACATTTGGGATAATGAAAGTACACAAGTCAACAAAATATATAACATTGTTCTAGTGGTTTTTGGATATTTTAATCCAAAAATCTTACATATTGTGCCTTTAAAAAAAAAGAAAAAAGGATCCAAATAAAAAATACTGAATTGCAGTATGCAGGTGTAAGGTAGACTCACGCAGGTAGCTGTTGATGGGCTCTGAATCAGTAATCATAGTGCAGCTGACCTGTGACGGCTCATTCAGGTTCTTCACCCACAGAGAATAGTTCCCCTGCTCCCCAAAGTGGAATTGAACACTGGAAGAACAAATCAATTGTCTGACAATAATGCCTGGCCTTGATAATAATAGCCAAAGAACCTGGTGAAGATGTATTTGGCATTATAAAGTTGAATGCCATTGAATGCACCTACTCATAACTCACTTGCATTGCTCCAGGTTTGCAGAGGTGCTGTTGAGAAGCAGTGTCAAAGCGTGTTGTGTGCTTACGACAAACCCCACGGTAGTGGGGGTCCCAGAAATTGGCCTCGCAGGTACTATTCCCAACGGCTGGGGCAAACACTAATGCACACGCATGCACAGACAACACAGGGATAAAGAGGTCCAGTTGGAACAATACTACAGCATTATAATGTTATTACTATATAATTACTGCAGCATTCAGTATTAAAGTCAGCATGAAATGGCAGTCTTTTCTTCTATATTGTGATGTACAGTAGTGGCCAAAAGTGATGTCTGGCCTAAGAAAACTGACATCTTCACCCTTTATTCAAATTATTAAAACTTTATAAAGTAAATTATCTAGCTTCCAGCCGATCGCCTTCCGTATTCAACTTACGGAAAAAGTAAGTCCAAAATGCTTACGCTACGTCTGACGAGCGTAACTGGTGTGCAATGTCGTCAGACGTAAGCATTTTGAAGCTAGTTCATTTACTTTATTAAGTTTTAAATATGGATAGGGTTTTTTTTTACACAAACGCATCGATTCGCTTCAGAAGGTCTTTATTAACCCCCCGGAGCCGTGTGGAGCACGTTAAATGACGGACAGATGCACTTTTATGGACTTCAAAAACAGAGCCACAATCACTGCCATTATAAAGCTTGGATTAAACAGAACTTTTTTTTATATAACTCCGATTTTATTCGTCTGAAAGTAGAATGACATATACACCTAGGATCACTAGGGTGAGTAAATCATGGGCTAATTTTCATTTTTGAGTGAACTAACCCTTTAATATCAACTTGTTTATTGGACTTTTGTACAAGATCAGTATCACATTCGCAATCATGCCAATAATTGGAACAATAGGAATCTGTTTATTCGTGTGATATTGCTTAAAGCTGCAATCCGTAACTTTTGGCACTCTAGCGCTTAATAAATAGAACTGCCTGCGCCTTGTGGAAGAACAAAGTAGCCAGAGCTACTTCTCTCTGTTTATGTCTATGGCGAGTCACGCAGATACTGTGCTACTCCGCAGCGGTGCGACCTGAACCGGACTAAAATAGTCAGAATATAAACACTTATTATATGTGTACCAAAGTGATTAAGGATAAGTCAAAAACATGGTTTGGTCATTATATAAATTTAGTATATCTTGAACACAAAAAAAGTTACGGACTGCAGCTTTAACTATATATCAAGTGTGATAAAGATTAAAATCAAGAACTCATACAGGGGCTTTTTTTATTATAAATTTTGGGTGGCATTTTTGCCCCAAGCCCCCGTTAACTTCCGACCTTGTTTATGATAATTTGGCTGCAAAGAAACATCAGCATGTCTGATAAGTGCACATGGCTGCGTCATGCTTCACTTTGTAAACAATCTTTTAAGTGTAGTCCGTCGAACATGTTTTTTGCACTTGCACCGGACATCACTTTTGGCCACTACTGTTCAAGTGAAATTGATTTCATGGTGACTTTAACACCATATTAGACGAGGTCAGCAAAATAAGCATGACTTTGCATTTGTACATTTTGAATGTATTGTATACCTAGAACATGAATATTTGATACCTGATAGCAGTGATCAGAAAGCGCATATAACATCATCTCATTCTCAATCTCATTGACAACCGAAAGGGCTGCCTCATCCATCTTCAGCACAGAAGTCTTGCGATGAGGGTGAGAAACTGAAAGCAAAGCCACCAACTATGACACATTTGCAACACAAATACATTAATATGTTATATGATCAGAGATTGCAGATAAAAGCTCTCTAAATAGGTAGCTTCTGTAGGAATCACACCTTTGATGCCCAAAAAAATGATGTGTAGGACAGCATTTAACTGGGTTTTTCTGACAAAGCCACATAGATTCTCTATGAAAAACATTTAGCAATAATTTCTATATTTACTCACCACTCTGTAGACTTCAGTTGCAGCCTCTAATTCAATTCAACCTTACTGTAGGTTCCCTTAATGAAACTAAATGGTCAGCTGCTTTGGTGCACTCTACTACTGCAGTGTTACAATAGTTACTCTGTCCCTCCTGCAGTCACATGCTAGCACTAATCTGCCTCACAAGAAACATCATAAAACTGCCCAGATCTGCCAAACGAGGGAAATTTGAATCCATTAAATCTCTCAATGTCTTTGTTGTGGTTATATACATAGGAGCATCATACTATACATATGAAAAGCAAGAATCTAAATGGCTAAGATAAAGAATAAGTCTAACAGACAGAACATATGTGAATAATTTAGATGTCTAACATATAGTTAAAAAAATACTTTTAGGTGAATAACAATAAGAAGCTCAAATATTTTTTTTAAACATAATGGACAATTAGCATAGGCTAAAAACAGCTAATAGTGGTGCTAGCTGTTAGCTGGCTAAGATAACTTAACTAGAAAAAACTAAAACAAAAGGAAACAATAACATCAGGAAATGTGTTAGATTTAATATCGTCGATCAAATGGAGAATAACGTTGGTTTTACGCTATGACACTCACAGGCAGGTCGATCTGTCATATGGGCTGCACATAGAGCTATCAAAAGCACAATCACAGCACAAACAGTCCATCTGTATCCCTTTCCAGATGCCATAACATCAGCTCTCACTGCCTCCTCCTTTCGATCCTTTCTTGATGTAAAGATTTCCCCCTTTTTCATTACAACATACTTCAGATCCCTCCTTCCTAGCAGCGCGA
Organism: Rhinogobio ventralis; assembly: GCA_039654625.1. Classification (NCBI taxonomy): domain Eukaryota; kingdom Metazoa; phylum Chordata; class Actinopteri; order Cypriniformes; family Gobionidae; genus Rhinogobio; species Rhinogobio ventralis. The sequence goes on along the minus strand of CM077195.1, from coordinate 12,956,612 downwards.
GTAGTGGAAGAGAGAAGGGTCAAAGTACATCGACTAACGTTACTCGTAGGATGTGTTTCAAAAGCTAGCGATCGCTATTTGCTGTCAATACCTAAAGCAGCATTTATGAGGCATCATCGTGTACGTTTTTTTTGGTAATCTCTCGATGACGAATTTTTGAAAAAATGTTTGAATGCGCTAATAATGCTCATAAATAAATTTGAGGTTTTAAACGCACCTACCGTACTACGCCCATAAATGCTGTCTAAGTAGGCAGCTCACACGGCCAAGCTGTCATTCCTTACATATGTGGCTCTCTGGATACATTATTACATTATTCACCTGAATGTCTAAAAAAAGACGGACAGATTGAGAAATGGGCACTGAAATAAACAGAAAGGATTTCAGGAAGGTTTTAAGTAATCACATTTGTGAAATTGAGTGTGTTGAATGTGTTCATGCCGCTTGAGTTCTGCTGTCATTTAAGCAATAATATAATATAGGCCTAAATGTATTAATAATACATAATTAATGTAAATAATAATTTTTCAGTACCTGAACATTAAATGATTGAATGATTAAATGATTTGATGACATGCCAAAAATCTCATGAATATTCTTGAAAAGCTTTATTTATTTATTTTAACCAATGAAGTAATACAATAGTAATGCCATGACAAAATGCTGCAACTTTGGGATGTCAAGTTAAGATGACCAAATATTGTAGCAAATCACACTTTTTCATTTGTGTTTGATCTTAATAATACAACTTTTTATATATATGGTTGCTTAATCCATTAAGAATATTATCACAGCAGTGGGATAATACAGTGTGTGTGTGTGTGTGTGTGTGTGTGTGCGTGTGTGTGTGTGTGTGTGTGTGTACAAATAAAGAACTTTGCAAGAAGAAACACAGTTGCTGGAAGTTACATTGTAATGTCTTGTATTTTAGCGGTAGAAAATATCGTACTCGGTTACTTAGCGTAACCTCGGTTCCCTGAGATAAGGGAACAAGTATTGTGTCTTGCTAGACGCATTGGGAAAACTCCTTTTTCCTGAAATACTGAAGCCTTTTATAAAATCACGCAGTGCTACTGCACAGCCATATTAGTGCTGAGGCCACTCGCACGCTATTGGCTGACCAGTGGGAACTGCATGAACCATTGGCAGAGCGGCGTAAGTGCGCGAACCAATCGGTGTGAAGCCCGCGAAGCTGAGCGCAAAACCTGCCAAGTGGGCGGGGCATCTGCCTATAAAAGACGCTCGCATTGCCATAGAATTCAGGTTATATCGACTGAAGAGATGATCGCATGAAGCGAGAAATGGGCATTGAAATAATCATACCACGCTGTACTATGATAAGCGCAACGACATGTACCTCCTCAAGTTGGGGCGCTATCGTAAGGGCCCCAAACTGGAGTTATTGACATAGCATGATATATCCCCTATGTGAAAAACTGGGCTCGTAGAGGCCAGCCATGATCATAATGAAGGGACTTGTGTTAAGCGCTGGAGCATTGGTAAAGACCCCAAGTGCCAACTCATGAAGGGACGGGCTCACAGAGGCTGTCTCACTTCCTTTATTACACAGCAAGGATTTGTGCCTGCAGCGCAGGGACCTCCAGGCTGTATAATCTGGTAAATTTAGAGGGCGAGGACCAGCCAGCCGCTCTACAGATGTCACCAATGGATACTCCACTGGACCATGCCCAGGAAGAGGCCATGCCTCTGATGGAGTGAGCCTTGATGCTGCTCCGACTGTCTAAAGCGGGAGGATCGCTCAATGTGTGCTCTCAGTGCCCTGACTGGGCTGAGCAGGTGCAACTGTCTCTCATCCTCTGAGGGGGGGAGAGCAGAGAGGGTGACCACCTGTGCTTTTAACGGTGTTGAAAGCACTTTGGGCACGTAGCCATGTCTCAGTTTGAGGATGACCTAAGAGTCACCTGGGCCAAACTCCAGATAGGAAGCGATCACTGGCAGCGCTTGTATGTCGCCAACCCGCTTAACTGATGCCAGTGCTAATAGCAGAGCAGTTTTCAGCGAAAGTGGCTTTAATTCGGCTGTTTGCAACGGTTCGAATGGAGGCTCTTTCAGCGCTTGTAGGACCAGAGATAGGTCCCAGGAAGGCACCGTAGGGGGCCATGGGGGGTTAAGCCTTCTGGCTCCCTTAGGCCACACATGTAGCGCCCATAGCCAGATTGTCCTATTCGCTTGGGAAAGGAGGTCCTTCCTCAGGGGAATTGGCCATGGGGCTGCTGATAGCAGCTGAATCAACTTGGGGAACCAATGATGGGTCCGCCAGAGTGGGGCCACTAACAGGACTGTGTGCCCGCCCTCCCTGATTCTTTTTTTTTAGCGAGCGCAGTTTGCCTTTCGCCCATAGGAGGAGACGTCTGACCTGCTGGGTTTGACGGTTTATGTAGGAAACCACTGTCGTGTTGTCCGTACGGACTAGGACATGATGACCCGAAAGACGTGGTAAGAAGGTCTTGAGGGCTAACACTACTACCAGCATTTCTAGGCAGTTTATGTGCAACCGTGACTCCCCTCGCACAGAGAGCCCCAACCCATGTTGGAGGCATCCGTGGTGACCACCATTCGTCTTGAAACTCACCCCTGACTCGTAGAGTCAACCAAGGGGCCAGGGCTTTGATGCAACTGTGGCCCACTTTGATCCAAAGTCGGCCCGAACGCCAAGCTTGGCGAGGAACCCATGGTTTCAGTCAGTACTGCAGGGGGTGCATGTGCAGCATGCACAGTGGAAGTACTGGAGAAGCTGATGCTATAAGGCCTAGCATTCTCTGAAAGGTTCTCAAGGGTCTGCTGGTTCCCATTCTGAATGACTGCGCAAGCTGCTGGATAGTCAGCGAGTGCTAGTTCAACAGCCACGCCCTCATCTAGGCTAAAATTGCCCCCAGGAAAGAGATTCTCTGCCTGGGAAGCAACAAGCTCTTGGCTGTATTTATTCTGAGACCCAGGCTTTCTAGATGGCTGAGGAGCACAGATTTGTGAGATAGTAATTCCGCCTCTGACCGGGCCAGAATGAGCCAGTCGTTGAGGTAGTTCAAAATGCGCATTCCCATTTGTCTCAAAGGGGAGAGAGCTGCATCTATGCACTTTGTGAAAGTGTGGGGGGGCATTGGAGTGAGTAACCTTGTTGTATTGTATTTAAAACCCATTGTCACACACCAGGGATGGCCTTCCAAGCCTTGGCCCGATTGGACAGGGGTTTTATAGTGTCAAGTGGCGGCGCACTGTGCTTGAGCAGGGCGGCAACCCTTGTGTGGTGCGGAAGAGAAATAATGCTCTTTTGTTGAGTATTTATGTTTTTTATTGGGTTCGCTATAACAGCGGTCGAGTGCAAGCCGAAAAGCCATCCACCGCTGGGCCAAATAGGCCGTTAGGGGAAAAAGGAGCATCTAGGAAGGCGGTCTTATCGGCTTCTTTGATCTCTGTCAAGTTCAGCCACAAGTGGCGTTCCAAAACCACAAGACTGGCCATTGACCTACCTATGGCTTGGGCGGTGGCTTTTGTAGCGCAAAGAGCCAGGTCTGTGGTGCTACCCAGGTCGTGAAAAGCCTCCTGATCAGGTCCAGTCTCATCCATAGCACGGAGGAGTTTGACCTGGAAAACTTGTAGGACCGCCATCGAGTGGAGGGCGGAGCCTGCTTGGCCGGCGGCAGTATAGGCTCTACCAGCTAAGGCTGAGGTGGTCCTGCAGGGCTTAGATGGGTGAGAAACTTTAGCCTTCCAGCCCACCATAGAAGGCAGGCAGAAGTGCCTGCACAGCTTCCTCTAGTGGAGGAAGCTTTTCCTTTTCTTTTTTCCTCGGCGCCGTCAATAGTAGAGAGCTCGTGCGAGGTGGATGAGCCTCTGAATACTCTGTATACCCTGACTCCACCGTTTTTTTCGCTGAGGTTCGGACGGGAAAGGGAATAGGAGAGCGCGAGGGGTGGGGTCGCGCTCTGAAAAGAGCGCTATCCGCGAGTGGAAAGCGGCATACTCTCGCAGTGAGAGCAGACGGACCCGGTGAGAGCGGCATCCGTGTGGGCCTTGCCCAGACAGATCACACACTCAACGTGGCCGTCCTCTTCATGCAGATCGTTTCTGCATGTGCCACAAGTGTGGCGTGACATTAAAACGTTGCTGCTCTTTTGTGAAGCAGGCTTAGTAAAAAGGATACACCATAGTGCTCGCCGGAGACTGCAGGAAAACAGCGTGACAGCTCGCGGGATCGCTGGCGATTGAGCACGCTGGTATCAGGCCACTGACTTGTTCGCAGGATGGTCCGGGCTGGCTAGCTCGCTGTTACCCTGCAGGCTCTTCTTTTCTCGGTGAGAAGGTGAAGGCTTCAAGTAGGATCAGCGAGGATTTGGTGCACCATGATAGGTGAAATCGCTGCAATAAGTTTTTGGAAAGTAGCCACCACCACTAATGCAATACTGCAAAACACATAAATGTACAGATATAAATGTCAATAGTACCAATATACTAAGGAATAGACATATGGCACAAATGGGACAAAACTGATTGAAGTCATAAGAAAATCCAGCCAATGACAACATTTCTGTCATTTGGAATACTCACATATTCTGTAAAGCATCCTTTCAGCCTGACCCCAGAACACATTGCAAAGGTCTCATTGTGCCTGTTGAAAACTCTAAATGTTACATATACAGGGTCTAAATCCCCTGTAAGAAAATGACTGAATCATTCTGGAGTCTAAAACACACAACTTTTTTTACAACAAATTTTATTTTATTAAAGAGGTTAGAAACATATACAGTACTTTATGCAAATTCATGTATTACCCAGCTAAAACGGAAAGTTCTCTGGCAAGACTCTCACAAAGTTATGAACAAATGATCTTCCAGTAACATTAACAGAATGTTCGAGTTATCTTTAATAATGTTCTCAAAATGTTAGCACAAAAAAGTTCTTTATAAATCGTTCATGGAATGTTTTTCTGAAACATTTTAGTTGAACATATAATGTTTATTTTTGAAAGTAACATTCCCATAATGTTTACAAAATGCTAAAATGGAATGTTCCCTTAACGTTCGCATAACCAAAAATACATTCAGAAACTTAATTGGAACGTTAGCTAAATGTTGTTAAAATGTGTTTTTGTTAGCTGGGAAGGGGCGGTTACATTTACCATTGTTCTGCAAATTTTTGCAGGGGAAATTCAGTAATTTCGACAGGAATCCATGGCATTGAGAATTTCGCATGAGAGCGAAAAATTTTCACATGCAAACTTCAAAACGGGTTCAAGTTGGTCACTCGAATTCACCATGCTAACCAGCAGAAGCTGCTTGGTTTGAAAGTGACTTCTGTGTGAGCTGTGCTTCATCTACATTACACTATTGAAAATAGGCAATGGACATTTTCCCTTTGAAATTTAAATAATGTGACAGCATTTTGTCACCGATTCGCCAAAACCGTAAATTGTGTTACGAATTGCCATAAGTTTGTTGAGCCTACTTAGCGTGCAGTTTTGCATTGGTCTGGTGGTATAAACCTCAGTTAGTACTGAAGGGAGCTGTAGAGTTACATTAAAATCTCTGGCATGAAACCAGATCTATTAGGCCTATTATTCAGGTAAGTTGGTATAAATACACTATATTGCCAAAAGTTTTGGGACATCTGCCTTTACATGCACATGAACTTTAATGACATCCCATTCTTAATCCGTAGGGTTTAATATGGAGTTGGCCCCCCTTTGCAACTATAACAGCTTCAACTCTTCCGCAAAAGGTATTATGAATAAAAAATTTGAGAATCACTAATCTCAAGCTTTCAGTTCTGGAAGTCACATCTGCATGAGAAATATCAATATTTATACTGCTCACGAGTAAATATAAGACTTACTGCTAATAAATTCTCCATGCAATTCTTTGATTCTACACGGACTACTTACCTGATTCTCCAGTGATTTCGCCTGCGTCTCCTTCTCCTTTGTTTACCTCCAAGTGTTACCTTCTTTCTCCATGAGCATCTGATGAAAGATGAGGTGTGTGCATCCTAATCCAGTTCATCTGTCCCGAATCTCACGAGTCCCTGGACCTGCAAGGAAAATACATTACACTCTCATCTTCTGAATTCAAAGTCTCCATTGAGTATTCACTCACCTGTTGAAACTGCCTGTTGCTCCGTGCTGTTTAAATAAACTCTTTTAACCATTCCTCTTTGTGTCCTGAGTGTACGTTCCTTAACAGAAGGCTGGACCCAAAACAAAGACTATTTATTCAGCATGATGAGTTCACCCGATCCGTTCCAGGAATTTGTAGATTCCACTTGCCAGGCCCTCAATCCACCATCAACATCCATCATTATTTCCTTCTCCACATAGACCACTTCTTCTCTGCCAGTAAGTGCCAGTCCCCGACCAGCACCCTACTCTGGCTCGACGGAGTATTGTAATGGATTTATTCTCCAGTGTTCCTTGACCCTTGATCCTTGACCCTGAAGCACTTATATCCCACCGAAAGAGCGAAAATAGCCTATATTATCTCCTTGCTGTCGGGACAATCTGGAACCAAGCTGATACAGTAACCCAGTCCCTGAAGAATTTCCTCGATCATTTCTGGGAGATTTTTAGAAGACCAATAGGTGATTCATCAGTCAGTGAGCATCTCTATCACCTCCATCAAAGAAAAAGGCCTATTCAGGAGTATTAAGTTTCGTACCCTTGCTGCTGCCAGTGGGTGGCATGAGCCCTCGCTCCTGACCACATAAAGGCAGGGACTCGACCCTTCATTGTGGCTGCAGCTCGCTGCATACGACGCTACCATCGGCGTAGTCTCTGTCCTGGTCACCAGCTGCTACGACTACATTCCACCATTTGAAGACCGCCTTCACCAGTGCACCGCTCTGCATCCATTTGGACCCCGATAGACCCTTTGTTGTGGAGGTGGATGCTTTGACTACCATAGTAGGAGCAGTGCTATCGCAACAGTAGGGGATCCCAGCCAAACTCCAACCATGCGCCTTCTCTAAGAAACTCAGCCCGGCGGAGAAGAACTACGACATCGGTAACGGAACTTCTAGCCATCAAGTTAGCCCTGGAAGAGTGGAGGCATTGGCTGGAGGACTCCCACCATCCTTTCACCATTCTAACCTATCACAAGAACTTAGAATATTTGAGAGAAGCCAAAAGACTTAATCCCCGTCAGGCTCGCTGGGCTTTGTTTTTCACCAGGTTTGACTTGGTTGGTTAATATCGACCAGAAACCAGGAATGTCAAGGCTGATGCTCTGTCCCGTCTCCATGCCCCTGAGGAGGTTAATGATAAACCTGAACCCATCCAGCCTAATAACATGATCGTGAGTCCTATCCAGTGGTTACCTCCACCAATGCTTCCACCGCCACTCTGCCGGGCTGTCCACCTGGGGTCCAGTATGTTCCACGACTTCAACACACATCACTTATCCATTCGGCATACTCCTCTCTGGGCACTGGCCACCCAGGGGCCAATAACCCCCTCTCGCTGCTGAAGGATCGCTTCTGGTGGCCCACCATGGCCAGGGATGTGAGAAGGTTTGTACAGGGCTGTAAGGACTGTCATCTTGAAGAGTCTCCGCCATTTACCATCTGGCAAGCTCCATCCGCTGTCCGTTCCCAGTCGGCCATGGACACCCCTTGGAGTGGACTTCATTTCGGATCTGCCTCCATCCAAAGGTAAAACATACATGTAATCATCGACCGTTTTTCAAAGTCATGTCATTTGCTTTCTCTTAAGGGACTACCGACAGCTCTAGAGACACTTCAACTACGTCTTCAGATACTTTGGGATTCTTGAGGATATCATCTCTGACCGCAGTTTATATCCCGGGTTTGGAAAGCATTCTTCGCCCTCCTAGGTGTGACCGTAAGTCTCTCGTCAGGCTACCATCCACAATCAAACTAGAAGACGGAGAGAACGATCCAGGAGATCGGTCGCTTCCTACGAACCCTCTGTCATGGCCACCAGAACTCTTGGAACCAGTTCCTAGGCTGGGCCGAGTACACCTAGAATTCCCTGCGCCAACTTTCCACTGGACTCACTCCCTCCCTTCCACCACTATTCCCTTGGTCTGGAGAACCTTCTGATGTCCCTTCGGTCGACCACTGGTTCCGAGAGGGCGAAAGGGTCTGGTACGCAGCTCACCAATTAAGCAGTACGAAGGTAATCAAGCAGTACGCTAACGAAAGATCACAGCCCTGACCCTCATACCAACCGGGTCAGAAGGTTTGGCCACCAGGAACATCAGAATGCGACTGCTCTGCAAAAAGCTTAGTCCCACATTTATTGGCCCCTTTCCCATCATCAGACAAATCAACCCTGTAACGTACCAGCTCCAACTCCCACCGCACTACAGAATACACTCTTCTTTTCACATGTCACTCCTTAAACCTTGTCAAGACCCTAGTTCTGTTTCACAGAGCCTGGCCCAGCAGAAGACCCCCCCCCCCCCTTCCCGACGATCCTGAAAGGATGGAACCATCAGGTGCGCGAGATACTGGACTCCCGGCGCCGTGATGGTCTTCTAGAATATTTAGTGGACTGGGAAGGATACGGATCCGAAGAAAGATCTTGGGTTCCCAGAAATCTGCCTCATCTGCACCCTCATCAGCCTGTTATAAAAACACACACCTCGGCTCATTTCTTTGTCCGGTCTCATTGATTCTACACGGACTACTTGATTCACCTGATTCTCCAGCGATTTCGCCTACTTCTCCTACGTGTATATATGGTGTAACGGTACCCAAAACTGACGGTTCTGTTTTTTTTTTTTTTAAACAATGGTTTACTGAAAAAATTGTCTGTCCTTAAATGAATTTAATTATAACTAAACGTTTTTTAAAGATAATGCTGTAAACTATATAGGGAGCCCTTACTTGCACATTACTATAATATTAAAGGTTAACAACAGAGCCCAAACTATAGCCTAAATTCAGTTGCTATTTATTTTTAGATATAATAATCAACACTCAAATAACATTGTATGTAAATGTCACAAGGCAGTTTTTGCATTAACTTCTAAATCTAATTATATATATAAAAAAATTTCTCCAATTCGCTGTTGAAATATAATCATTTATACACAGTGGCTTTTCATGACAGATGTATTTAAACACAGGTTAAGTAGAATATATAGGCTAATATAGTGCATATATTTAGTGAAAGAGTTCATCTCTCTAGTGAGCTAACAGCTGTGGTAACAGAATAACTTCTGAGGTAAATCTAATGGTACATGACATTGTTTACAAGCTGTTTTATTGACGTCTTTCCGCGGTTAAAACACTGAGCGATTACATCACATATGATACATTTCAGTAAGTTGTAATGTAGGCTATACTCAACATACCTTAAGATATGAATTCATGTTTATTCTTTCGGGAGAGTTGATCACATTCGCCGCAGCTTGAACTGACACGCATATACAGTGATCAGTCACATCACATTAAAGAGCGTCAAAAACGCATATATCGTTTGAATTTTGTGATAAAATGGACTGAACCGAAACTGAACATCAAATGTTGCTAATTATCCCATTGAAAACATGATTTACCAAATCAACTACAGTCTGTAATCATCTTTAGATAAATGTATTTACCATCAGTTCCTTCCTTTACCAAGTCACCATAGAAAATGAAGAATAAGAAATATCTTTATCTTTAATATGCTTAGCCTCGAATATAGTGCTAGTTTACTTCACTGTGTATATATACTCCCCGTTGTTCAGTTCTCTGTGGGTTATCATCATCATATCATCATCGTTAATGTGTAGATTGTGTTGTGTGTTTCTCCTGAGTATTCTCATGGTTCATTGAAGACTTGACATTTTGGATTGCTGCAACTACACTGTCACATATTAGTGCCCACAGAGGTATTTATACAGTGATATTGTGTTATCGAGGACAGAAAAAACAATTTTAACAATATTCCCAACATGTTTTGATTAGAGAGGGAAAAAATTAATAAACATTTCTCATCAAATTCCCAGGTTTTCATGTTAGAAGTGTATACCACTTGGGGACATCCACTCAAATCAAAGAGATTTTTTTTATATTTCCCTGTGCACTTAATTGGGATATTGTTAAAACGAAAAGGTAACAAATATGATTTTCATCTTTAAAAATTGTGAGTTTAATATTTCATCTAGCATATCAAGAAGTGCCAGAAATGTACTGCGTAACAGGAATGACCAATTAATGATTCTTGCTGAATATTACTTTTGAAAATGGTTAAATGGCTCAACAAGACCCATTTAAGATGTTGGACAGCTGATAGACCGATAAAATATTGGCCCATATCCTGATGTGGTGACCGACATGATTAGCTGCCCAATTCGTATGACATGAACCTGGCCAGTAATGTACTTAGTCCTTACACAAAAACAACTCATAAGAAAATAATGTGGCCTACAATCAATGAAAGTGGTCAGCAAAATCTGTCAACACAGTGGGCAACTAGGCATTGATTTTCATGTAAACTGACAAAGCTGTAGGTCAAAAAATAACGATTTTAGAAAATTATATATCATGACATTTTTTGTGAAATATAATTATTCTGTCATTTTGAGGTCATTTTTTTTACCAGCAAATTAAAATTCTTCAGCAAAAGGCATCATGCCCCCTCAGATTTTTGAGCCAAATGGATTTGAATGCAGCTTCCAGAAAAGAAAAAAAAATGACAATAAATAATAAAAGTGACAATTAAGTGTTTGAAGTGTACGATCACACCGGCCTTCTGTATTCAACTTACGGAAAAAGCGTAACTGACGCGACATATGGCGTCAGACGTAGCGTAAGTGTTTTGAACTGCACGAGAGGCGTTACACTTTCTTCGTAAGTTGAATACGGAAAACGATCTGGCGCTAGATATTTTACTTTATAAAGTTTTAAATATGGATATTTTTCTTACAAAAACCCATTGATTTTCTTCAGAAGGCCTGTGGAGTATGTTTATGATGGATGGATGCACTTTTTTGAGCTTCAAACTCATGGGTGGGCGTCCACTGCCATTATAAAGCTTGGAAACATCAGGATATTTATTAATATAACTCTGATTGTGTTCATCAGAAAGAAGAAACTCATATACACCAAGGATGGCTTGAGGGTGAGTAAATAATGGGGTAATTTTCATTTTTAAAGTGAACTAATCCTTGAAGTCCACATATGATTTGAGAACCACCGTCTTAAAGGCAACATGAATGGAATGCAAAAGATTACAGTTGACAGGAGAATGATCTTGTAATTAATGTATTAAAGACTTATATGAGTCTAGCACTTTTAAGTACCCTTACGAAAATGAACCATGGTTTTACTACAAATAAAACCAAAAAAATATGGTTATTGTAGTTAAACCATGGTAACCACAAATTAACCATGGTTTTGTTACTCTAACCATAGTTTAACCATGGTATTTGTGGTAAAACTGTGGTTATATAAATGATAATCAATTAGCCAAAAAACCATGGTTACTACACTTTTACTATAATAAAACCATGGTTATTTTTCGTAAGGGTAGCAGCACATCATGAGCACATGATGGGCCCCAATGTGGATCCAAATTAAGCACGCAGAATTTTACATATGCATGAGCAAGCAGTAAAAAATGCACTGTTTATGCCAAGAAAATATTTGTATTCATTTGACTTTGGGAAACTTGAATGCTTGGTCTGATATTCAGTCTACATTAGGCATTAGGCATGTTTCCAGATTGCTTTAGACTATTCACAGAGCAAACAAAATGTTAACATGCTGGACTAGACTAGAGAAACGATTGGACATCCCTGATGTTAAAGCTACTGGCAATAAAGGGGACACTGAAAATGGTGAAGTACAAAAATTTAAAAAGTAAGTGAGCTGTTTCCATAACTAGAGCAGCATTACTATATTCCACTGGGATGAAGGAATCCTTGAAAACATCATCCTCCCTGAGCAGCTCTGTTCTTCAAAGAACTCTGGCTCACTGAAACTGCCTTCAGGGGCGAGTTCCGCAATTTTAATTCAGACGAGTTCCACAAAATGTTAGATATTCCATTACACCAGCCAGTACTCTGGTACAACTTTAGTAAAGACCATGGGATTTCAAACTGGGGTCCTAGGGGGGTGCTAATGGGTCTGTGGAAAATTTGAAAATAAAGACTCTACAAAATGTATATTAACAGTAAGGAATAATAACCAAATCTGTATAAATCCAAATCGTCCCTCCGTCACGTTGAAAAATAGTTCCAAAATTAAAATTGAACAGATGTATCTGAATGCATTTTTAGGAAATGTTCTGTTACATATTTTTACCCATTTATGCCATCCAATCGCGACTATTTTTGGCCAGGGACATGACATTGCCGTTGGACCAGTGTTTGCTGGGAAGTCATTCTCAAATCAAGCAACTTTCTGTTGGTCAAAGTTGATGTGTTAGAAGCAGGAAAATTGGGCAGTGCCAATTTGACAAGGGCCACATTGTGATGGCTAGACGACTGGGTCAGAGCATCTTCAAAACTGCAGCTCTTGTGGGGTGTTCCCGGTCTGCAGTGGTCAGTATCTATCAAAAGTGGTCCAAGGAAGAAACAGTGGTGAACCGGCGACAGGGTCATGGGCAGCCAAAGCTCATTGATGCACGTGGGGAGCAAAGGCTGGCTCAAACAGACGAGCTACTGTAGCTCAAATTGCTCAAGAAGTTAATGCTGGTTCTGATTGAAAGGTGTCAGAATACACAGTGCATCGCAGTTTGCTGCGTATGGGGCTGCATAGCCGCAGACCAGTCAGGGTGCCCATGCTGACCCCTGTCCACCGCCAAAAGCGCCAACAGTGGGCACGTGAGCATCAGAACTGGACCACGGAGCAATGGAAGAAGGTGGCCTGGTTTGATGAATCACATTTTCTTTTACATCAGGTGGATGGCTGGGTGCGTGTGCATCGCTTACCTGGGGAACACATGGCACCAGGATGCACTATGGGAAGAAGGCAAGCTGGCGTAGGCAGTGTGATGCTTTAGGCAATGTTCTGCTGTGAAACCTTGGGTCCTGCCTTCCATGTGGATGTCACTTTGACACGTACCAACTACCTAAGTATTGTTGCAGACCATGTACACCCTTTCATGGAAACGGTATTCCCTGGTGGTCTCTTTCAGCAGTATAATGTGTCCTGCCACAAAGCAAAAATTGTTCAGGAATGGTTTGAGGAGCACGAGTTTGAGGTGTTGACTTGGCCTCCAAATTCTCAATCCAATCAAGCATTTATGGGATGTGCTGAACAAACAAGTCCGATCCATGGAGGTCCCACCTCACAACTTACAGGACTTAAAGGATCTGCTGCTAACATATTGGTGCCAGATACCACAGCACACCTTCAGGGGTCTAGTGGAGTCTATGCCTCGACGGGTCATTGCTGTTTTGGCAGCAAAAGGGGGACCAACACAATATTAGGACACAATATTGGTCATAATGTTATGCCTGATCGATGTACGTTCTGTGGTTAACACGAGTAAAGACTGAAGAGTTGTCAAAAGCTTAATTGTAATGTGATGGTTAGGCCTAGTCCATTTATAGCCTATGTTTAGCTTTCTTTTCTGGCGATTGTATACGCTTCAAAATTAATAAAAAATTATGTTCACTTGTCAAGACTATCAGGATGAACAAAGTTCATCAAACGTTTGTTTGGTCACTGAGCTAATTTGCAATAGTTCAAAAGCCAATGGAAAAATCCTATTGGGTTGAGGGAACAAACAGGGTGAATTTGACTATTTAGTGATGTCACTTACACATTTAACCATGGGTTTACAAATAAATTGAATACCCAGGATTAATTACTATCCGGGGTGATAAAAAGTTAAACAAAACATAGCAGAGTTATGTTAAACCAAGCCATGGATATGTAAAAAGAAAGTGTTTTCCAAACACTATTTTATGTGAGATGACACTCAGCGGTTGTGAGGTGTAGGCCTACAAGGAATGTAATTTTCTCTTTTACCAGCAGGGTGCAGGATTGCAAAAGAAACATCTTTCTCACTATGTGTTCGGTACTATGCAATCAATATATGTGCAAAAATGAATCAAACAGCAAGTTCAAGAGTGAAAAAGGAAGCAGAACACGGTTTAAAGGTGTTTTAATGTCAAAATCAAACTTTTACATGTCACATACCAAACTTTCAAACCATTCCAACCCCCTTTGATTTGTTATTTGTCATAACAAACGCAATGAACGCATTAACTCCATGAGAGAGAGAGAGAGCTTCAAAAACCTCCTCTTTCAAATAGCATAAAAACAGAGAAATAATAACAATAAAAAAAACATTTCCTCACAGGTGCAGGATTAAAGACCGTCAACATGCCTTTCAGGTTAAAGTTCAGTGGTCATTTCTCTACAGGGTAGCAGTAAAATGGCGGATGTTCTGCAAGTACATGAGTTCAGTGTTTATCTCATAAAAAAGTTCAAGTGAATGTTACGCTTTAGACACAATGTTATTTTGCCCTCCCCATCCCTCCCCGTTTTGCAGTAAGTGAGTTGAACTGTTAGGTAAACGTGCAGTAAAAAAAGAAGAAAGAAAAGACACGGTTTCATATAGATAGTCCGTTATGCACCCCATACTGTACACTACTTACAGACTGCTGTATAACAGCATATTTAGCCTATAAACCTGGCAAAGGAAACATGCCATCTTTAGAGACAGATTCTTTTCTCAAGTCCTCCGGTTTCACAAACCCTGTTTAGGCCAGTTCAACCATTTCCTCTCATCCAGGCACTGAACCGCAGGTTCTGGGCTAGTCTTTTTCAGGTAAGTTTGTGCACCAGTGCTTCCAGTAAAACCAGAAAAGCTGGACAGATTTTGGCATAGATGGACTGGAGTCCACCAGTCCCGCTCCAGACCCAAGGCTGTTCCGTGAAGTGAAAGGGATGAGTCTGCGATTCTCACTGTGGGAAGCCAGGAAACACGCACACGTCGGACACCGTCGCCAGGTGCGGTGTGTCTGAAAAAGGGAAAGGGCGAGAAAACAGGCTCCCAAATGTATGGCCTTGTGAGGACAAATCGGAGCGCAGACTAAAGCTCAGCATTGATAATGAGCCGTGGACACACACTGAATCTCAAGTTTCCTGAGAGTTGGTGAAATACATGTCACTTTGTTCTTATCAATCAGATTGTACTTACAATGCATAACAAGAGCTAAAAATTCCATTCCTAAAATCAATTTGAAAATTCCAGAGGCTTGATGAGATGCCAATTGTGGCGAAGACCTGGACGAGGCTTAACAACGGCTCATTTGATACGTCTGAACTGTAATACAGGTATTTGAACAACTACACTATGTGTGTCATTTCTGGCTAAAGTTCTAGCTCTCCTCTGCGACTTTTGCACACCGACCTCGCTTGGCATTCACACACACTCACACGCGCCCCTCCTAACGAGGTTCTGTCCTCAGAAAAACAACAAAATCTGTTTCTTATTTAACAAAATAAGCATTAGCTTACCGTCATGCAGTGTTGCCTTTAAAGAAATTTGGTTTACATATGAGCTCTACTTAAAAGGGATGAGATACAGTATATTTGTTGTTTATAGTATAGTATAGATGTATCTAAACATTGTTTAATGCCCCTGTGTATGCACTTTACACAGATGATTAAGTTATTCAAATACACTTCAGTGTCTTATATACTAGTTGAAGATCAAGCAGGCAAAAATGCTACATCTACTTTCAAAAAACCTTTTCTTAAAAAAGCCTCAGGTTTGCCAAAAATGTCTGTTTATACAGTACATACACACTTGTACACACACATCTGCACTAAATGGATATAGACATGTATCTCCGTGTGTGTGCGTATGTTTTTGTGCTGTGCACAGAGCATGTGTTGCATGAATTAATTGGCTGATTTAAACTCTGAGGTCTGATGGGATGGTAATTTAACAGTCAATGTGATAATTGTTCCATTACAGAATAGCAAAGAAATCCATTCGAAAAGGTCTGAAGCACTAAAGAGAGCTGTAGTATATTCCCATATTTGTAAAAAAAAAAAAAAAAAAGGAAAACAAGTAACTTTACAAATGATAAAAATGGATGACTGGAGTTTTTGTTCTTATTTTTCTCTAAAAGTCTGAGATGAAAGCATTTACATGACTAGTGTGACTAATTAAATAACTGTACCGGCTAAGCAACAGGAAACTAGTTAGATTAAAATATGATTGGTTAGGATTTCCTTTTTCCTGATGCTACATGGTTTCATCTCCATAATTTGCCACAATCGCATCCATTTTTGTGGTCTGTAACCGGATTTTGTCCATCAATCCCCACATCGCCCCCTGTCTGCGGGAGCTCTAACATGCAAGTGTTGGCCATTGACAAAGTCCAACCAAGTTTATGAAAGGATAAACGATGATTCACTTTTTTTTCTCCTCAACTTTGATATTTTGCATCCAGAGAAATGAACTGATGATGAATTTTTGGCAAGGAGAAGATGCCTGTTTTGAACAGGTATGCACTAGTCTCTTAATGATCCTCCTGCTCTGATGCAGTGAAGTTTTCTCAGGCCGGTCCCGTGGCGTGAGGGCTGGCTGGAGCTCACAGGTACACTTCCCTGCGAGAAAGAGTGAGGCACGAGGTGGTCTTATAGTCGCCCCCCGTCCTCGTAAGCGGTATGACCTCTGGGGGGTGTGAGTCTTCTTCTTCCAGACGACGGCCAAAGCCGGCGCTGCTGAACGTGTCGTAGGACGCTGAGGTCATTTTACGATTCAGGAGATTACGGTTGTGGTCGCCCATGTTCCTGTTCCGGTCCCGGCGGCTGAGCGTTCCAAGCGGATCCCCGTTTGCAAGCGAATCCCGGACCTCGTCGCTTCCTCCGCTGCTCTTATCCGTACCCCCATCTCCGTCTTCCTCCCGGTCGCTGTCGTCCTCTGTGTTGTTGTTGTTATCGCCGGGCGAGGCGAAGGTGGAGAGTTGGGGTGGTTCCATGTGTCTCCGCGGTGACGGTTGCACGGGCATCCAGCAGGTGTCAGAGTGACCAAACTCATCACACTCTCGCGTGCACTTTCCTGTCAGAGCCACGTCAGGGAGCTGCCTGGGGTCTGAGGAACAGAGAAAGAGACTGTTTTAGGATATCCTGTCAGGGTACTGTCTCAACTGAAATATGCGCAGGTCATAGTTTAAAATTTTTTGTTCAGACTGTCAAGTTTTAGACACTCATGATGTCCCTGGAGAATGAATGACTGTCTATCTACAGTGGAGCCCAAAGGCCTGGGACCATGTTCATGTCAGCTTGAGTATTGCTGTAATTTACTGCTTTAAACAATGCAAAGGAGGCCAGACCAAATACTAAGAAAATGTTAAAAACATAAAAATCTTTTAATTGCTGGAAATATATTATGTAATGATAACAACACAGTATAAAATTAGAAAGAAAAATCTAAACCAAAACAATATCACTGGTCTTTTAAACCTAATTTTACACTGTAAAAAATGTCATTTCAATGGTAAAATACTGTACAAATTCTATGTTCTAAAACCTGTTAATTGGTTAACGGCAAGTTCCCTTTTACAGTATGGTGGAAATAGATCTAACAGGACATTTAAGTAGTTTTACAGTAAAATTTTGGAAGTAAAAATGACAATTTACAGTGAAAATGATATTCCCACAATTCGCTGCGTGAGACTTTACATTCGATGGTATTTTATTTAAACAGCTATGTTTCTTGTTAGTTTTTGTTATCAGATATGTACATTTGGGTTTCATTATATCTTAGGTTGTTTCATATTTATTGCATTATTTAGTTTAGTGTGTTATCATAATGGATTTTTGTATTTGTGTGCATGATATATATATAAAACATAATCCTTGTGTTATAATAATATAATATCATATACAGTATATATGTATGATTAATCTTCATGCAGCTCTAGTGCTGCTGTAATTAAAGACTTTAATTACAGTAGCACTAGAGCTGCATGAAGATTAATCATGCATATATACTGTATATTATATTATATTTTTATGATAAAAAACTTTAATTCAAAGTGATATTTCACCCAAAATTGAAATTTCTGTCATCATTTACTCACCCTCATGCCATTCAAAACCTCTATGACTTGCGTTTCTTCTGTGGAACATAAAAAAAGATATTTTGAGAAATGTTTTGGTGTGTTTTGTCCATGCAATTAAAAGTCAATGGTAACCAACATTGTTTTGGTTACCAACATTCTTCAAAATATCTTCTTTTGAATTTTCAGTTTTGGGTGAACTATCCTTTTACGAAAGAAGAAAAAAAATGACACTTTGAAATTCACTTTGTGGTCTCAGACCTTTCCCACAGAAGACTTTTTACCATTTTCCACATGCTCCTCCTCGCCTACGCTCCCTTCTGGTGTCGTCCTTTCATATCCGTCCTCAGGCAGCGGTAAAGATCCCAGTCTGGGTCCAGAGGAGCTCTTACTGCTCGGGGTCTCTGAGTCCTCCACCCCACTATCATAGCAGCCTTGATCAGGAGCTTGACTCACCACAGAAAATGTCACTCTTCTGAGGGGCTGCGGAGAGACACAGAGAGACATGGGATTAAAACATGATAGGTGACAGTACGTCAATAAGGATTATCTGTAGAAGACATTTGATTGATCTGATTTCACAACGATCTCTCATTGAGACTCTGTGGATAAATAAATAAACTTGTATACAGTATCATTATACCAAGCAATGAACAGCATGCAATGGCACCTGATTATCACAAAGACTGGAGGGCTCTTAATTAATCACAACACCCTGCATAGCAACACCCTGGCAACCATCCAGCATTATATTAATGTTATTTATATACCATTATAGTTGTTATTAATATTTTTAATTTGCTTTTATTAATATATTTTCAGTTTTTTCATTTTAGTAGAATATTTGGTCACACTTTAGATTAGGGTCCAATTCTCACTATTAACTAACTATTAACTACGACTTCTGCCTCAATAAACTCCTAATTACTGCTTATTAGTTAGTAAGGTAGTTGTTAAAGGAATCCTATTATGCCCCTTTTTACAAGATGTAAAATAAGTCTCTGATGTCCCCAGAGTGGTGTATGTGAAGTTGTAGCAACAGGACGTTTCTGAATGGTTAGTTGATGAATTTATGTAGCTGATGTGGAGTTAACTATCTTAGCATATAGTCATGATAATATATACATTGCTCTGTTGTAAGATGCCTTCAGAGCCAGAGAATATATGCTGCATGGAGATAGAACAGTTATAGTTTAGTTTAATTACGGTTATAACTTATGTTGTCATCTTGCTTTTATGACATGCTATTGCACTTGTGTTACGGATACTGTATTGCAATAAATTTGAAAAGATGGATGCGACAGCTTGAGCAGACTCCTAAATATGCTCTACTACAACAACTCTTCCTCTTCTCTAAAGCAGCTCAACATGGTCTCACCCCCTTTGCTGCGTGTTCCTGGGGGCAGGGTTTATGTAAATTTTGGAGTTTGAGATTTCACAACCCGGGAACGGTTATTTCAGTTTTATTTATTTCCAGTTAGTAATTGTAGTGCTTCAAGTTCAACTTATTTAAGTTAAGGCCCCAATATACTTCAAGTGAAACTGAAGGATAAACTGGTGTGACGTCATTCAGAACAAAATCAGGCCAAAATTTGCCATAGCGAAAAAATTTGCTCTGTCTGGATAACACCTTCAAACTATCATTGCCGTCTATCATCCATAGTGAATACATGTGTTCTGAGGCTCCGCCTTTTTGACATGGAAATCTTTGGTTAATTTTTTCCATTCAGTCTGTTGAGGTCAGAACATACTGGAGAGCTGCTTTATAGTAGAAATTGAAGTTGTAATTCTAATTGAAAGTAACACTGTTTAATATTGTAAAGCTTGCTATCTATTGTATTAAGTGCTATAAAAATAAACATGACGTGACTTGACTTGACTGGAGAACTGCAGAGCTCATGCAAACATATCCACATCACTATCAGATGTTTTCTTAACTGTTTTCCCACCGCTGTCATTTTTGTCATCGAGAGGAAAGCGTGCAGCATATATTTACATGCATGTGCATGGCCAGCGTCGGGATGTTTGCCAACAGTATACCGCTGCGTGCAAACATATATCAACCTTCATTTTCCTCCTAAGCGAAGAACAAATAAGAACTTATAAGTATATAAGGGCCTTTAGTTTCCAAGGCAACATTTTGTATTGCCAGCAACATTTCGTATTGTCATTTAGTTTAAGTTATTCATCTAATATTTATATTTTATTTAATTTCAGCTTTATTGCAGTTAACAAAATGTTTGTAATAGTTTTAGTTTTAGCTTTAGTTAACGCTAATAACTCTGCAACATGGCGGCGAGCTTAGCATGGGCACGCACCAATTAGAAAACTCCTTCAGAAAATGTAAAAAATCTAGTTGCACATATAATAATAAACAACACCTTTTATTACACCCTGTGGAATATTTTATAGCAGTTGTTTTATGGCCTCATCTATGGGTATGACTCCATCTCCCCAACCTAATCTCACACCAGCAAATCAGCACATTCAAAGTCTCCTACAAATTCATGAAGTCCAGTTCAGGCTGTTTGAAACCGAAGGAAGAAAGTCTAGCCAACCAACTGAATCCCACATTGTCCCTTCAGTGTCTACTGGAGCGATGACTGACAGCTGTTAGGAGAACTGCCTTATGAGAAGCACATTTATATGCTCCGGTGTCTGCCTTAATCAAGACAATGTGAACAGGGAGAGAGAACGGGAGCGAGAGAGCGCGCTAAATGAACAGAGTAATTAACTGATGGTTTCATTTTTCACTGGGGGGAAGTGGAATCGTTACGGTGAGGGGAGAGGGTGATGAATCAGTCTTTATGGGTGTCAGGTGTCAAATGTAGCAAGCGACAAATGAACATTAATAGAACAAATCATCTGTTTTGTCTGCGAGCTGATGTCTGACATAGTCCTGATACTTGAGAGGTTTTGCGGGACAACAAGCCTCATCCGGAAACTGATTTTTTTTCCAAAAAAAAAGACTGCACATACGGTCTTGTTTTTACTACAAACAGTATTCTGCATATTGTATCATTATAAAATGATTCAATGTTGTTTCAGGAGCATAATGCGTAATAATTTGATGGTAATGCTTACAGTCATTCCTAGAAGATCCTTGAATCTTTAATATTGTCTTTGTACCTTCCTCAGTTGTACACTTTTCTCTGTGTGCATCTCTGAAGGCACATAAAAAGATGTGCACACACACTTTACTTGGCTTTATGTTGAGCCAATCAATGCAGTGCCCTTGACCCTTGCTGGAAGTCTTAGTGGAACACTGTTTTATTGACCCATAATCCCCACCATCGTTTACTAACTCCACTCCTCACTTTTCTCGGAATGTCTGCCTTTCAATTAAGAGTGGGGATCTCCTAAGGTCTAACAAAGACATTGAGCACAGCTCTACTGTACGCTAGAGAGAGAAACATTGTGCAGTCACTGATGCATTATATAAGTGGTTTCTCAACTGGTGTGTAGCGACCCAGAAATGGGTTGCAGGTCTTTACTGATAATAAACAGCAGGGGAAAGCAATGCTGCATGGAAATCATAAAATGCAACTAAACATTGAATCATATACAGTCAGTATAACATAATAAACAGCC
This sequence comes from Rhinogobio ventralis, assembly GCA_039654625.1. Taxonomy (NCBI): domain Eukaryota; kingdom Metazoa; phylum Chordata; class Actinopteri; order Cypriniformes; family Gobionidae; genus Rhinogobio; species Rhinogobio ventralis. The sequence continues at coordinate 12,935,025 of CM077195.1, read as the reverse complement.
TTATGAACTTGTATTGGTGACGTCAGCATTTACATTTATGTATTTGGCAGACGCTTTTATACGATGCGACTTGCATTGCATTCAAGGTACATTTTATCAGCTCATGCATTCCCTATAGGAATCAGTGACTTCGTAAGGGCCCTATAAAATGGGGGCCCCAAAGTCTGTTTTTATTTTATTTTTTATTTTTTTGTCTAATTGAATTTATAAAACTTTTAATAATTCACAAAACAATTTAATAATGTATTAGATTTTTTAACAATTATACTACCCTATGAATTTTTTTTTTTTTTTTTTTTTCAGAAATTTGAACAATTCCTTTCATTAACTGGCAAATAATAATAGAGGTTTACAGGTTAAATTACAACATGGAGAAAAGAAATTGTGTGATGTGTGATATTTCATAAAAAACTGTTTTAATAAAGTGTATTATACTTATTGTTATTACTTTGAGAAGTACATTGCATTGTACAATATAATAACTTCTACAACAGTAATATATATAAAAAAATTTAAGTTAAACCAAACTTTTATTTTGGAGGGTTGTAGTGAAGATATTTGAGTTTCTGTGTTTGACGACAGTTTGTTATCAAATGAAATAGTGAAATCGGGAAGTGAACTCTCAGAGCAGCTTTGAAGATCCCCATATAGTGAGATAGCAGAAACACCATAAATGTCATACATGTTGTATGTATGTATGTAGTAGATGAAACTGCGCCATTCATTCACACAGAGAACTTTATATTTTTTGTGGTTTAATATTCATACACATCAGTCCATTTCACGATTTGATTATGTATACAGCCCTATTTTTTTTTTCATTCACCCACATTTAATGTTATACAGTAAATTCCATCTTTATGACTGTATTCTCTGATACTGTCCGTGTTTTCCACATCACGTTTTTTGAGCTACAGGATTGCATGTCAAGGCCGCACTTCCAATCAAATTACTGGTACATTATTTTGGCCCAAATTCATGTTAATTAAATGAAACCAGATGCTTTCTATGAGAACTGTACACGGTTGACTCATTTGACTGTATGAGGGTGGGTCTAGAGGCTCAATAACATGGGTGGGAATATAAGCCTGTTTGCTGCATTGTTTTATCGACACAGTGGAACCAATCAGATTACGGCGGATTTCATGTTGAATTGCCAAGCACTGCTGGCTTATGTTTTGCCACTGTATACCGATTACCCAAGCCCACATTTACACTAATGGCTGCATTTGATTTGTTTGATGAAGATTTATTAAGTTCATATTTAAGAACGATCTCTGCACTTAAATCAGTAGCTAAATAACATAGCTCATAAAGAACATTGTAGAGTATCATTATATCCACACAATTGCCTGTAGTGTTTCTATACAAATTACCCAATGAATCACCTTCTCATTTTTGAGGTTTCATGAGTAATGTTGTTTTAGGTTGTTCTAAAAGCTCCACAGATTCAAATGTAGTTGACTATTTAGCTTCTTTGGCTGAGATACAGTGTAATCAGCCCTATCATGAGTGTGAGAAAGTAACTACTGTTCTAAAGTCTTTTGACCTTTCAATTCAACAAATAATCCTGTAAAAAAATAAGCAATAATATATTAATAAATAGAAATGTTTCTTTAGCATCAAATTAGCATATTCTGAAGGACCGTGTGACACTGAAGACTGGAGTAATGGCTGCTGAAATTTCATATTACTGTTTTCATATTTCTGTATTTTTTATCAAATAAATGCAGCCTTGGTACATCTGAAACAAAACTTATACACAAAAAATGAAGGATAACATAGAACTCCACTCTCTTCTGAGCCATAAATGAGTAATAAAAATGTTCCTCTGGGGTCTTCAATATGCATATGTAATGCATATTTAGAAGCTGCACCTGTATATCATGTCAAACTACTATCAATGAAAATAGGATGTTTTAAAGTATAATCATTTGAGTTTCTACATTTGTATCAAACATGCTATGCCATATTGTCGTAATATGATGGTATAACGTTTGCGTGGGAGACAGAAACAGAGAGTGCGTCAGTCACAGAGGTTAAGCTTTTGGCTTTGTGGTTGTTTGTGTTTGTGAGAGAAGAGTTTGGCTAAAGACACAGAGGTTTGGCTGTGTGAATGTGTGTGAAAAGCAGAGTCTGGCTAAAGTCACAAAGGTTGGGCTTTTGGATGTTTGTGTGTGTGTGTGTGTGTGTGTGTGTGTGTTTGGGTCTGGCTGGGGTCCAGTCAGTGCACCAGCAGCAGAAACAGAGCTGATAGAATATTAATGGACTTTGACGGCAAACATTAAAAACCAACCCTTTAATCTGACACAGGCCATTTCCTTTCCCTTTCCAGCATGACACCCAACTGTGTCTGTGTATGTTTACTGATGTGACTGTCTGTTAAACCAGGTGTGCATCACCGCCTGCCTGACTGCCTGTGTGTGTGTGTGTGTGTGTGTGTGTCCACATCTACAGCGGTGTGCATGCACATCTAAGAATCTTGTTTGTGAGGTTTCAGACCCGAGTGTGTGTATGTGTGTCTGCTTTCCGCAGTCATCAACATAATTAGAGAGAAACACTCTTACCTGACGGCTCAAAGGAAATTAACGAGGCCTGATTAATTAGTGCTTAGCCTCTCCTCTGCGTTCCATGACTCTGCATATTGAAAGGGCATGCCGCATACAATGAATAATTCAGGCGAGCTGATTTGGATATGGATCTATAGTGTGTTCCAACTATATGCACATTCAATTAGTGACATCGCTCAAACAGCACAGAAGAGCTCCTTAAGCCTCCGCCATTAACTGAGAATAAGCTTTATTCATGATTACTGTGTACAAACTGTCCTGTTAACTATTCTGCTTATTGTTCAGAATTATAATTTTTCTCTTCTTTTAATATTATTCTCTAGTCTATTCTGTTCTCAAATTGTAGAAAAGTCAAATGTTTATTCTCTCTACAATCTCAACTGTTTCTCCTAGAGCAAAAGTTCTCAACAATATCTCAGAATGTGCTCAGATTTGCCAAGTTCAAAGTCTCTAATCAAAAACCAAGGATTTCAATGCAAACTCAAACATTTCTCATTAAATTCTTACAAGATTGAGACCTCCAAGGAATAGTTTAACCAAAAATGAATTGTAAACTGTGATATTCAAAGTGAACCAATGGCGTGCTGCATGTCAGCTTGTGGTGTTTTGTTCATTGGGGTTTTTGAATGAATTTTTTCAGTGAATGAGTCATTCTCATTCACTTACATGTACTGACTCACTTTGTTCAAAGAAGACTCTCCCTTATAAATCACATGGCTGCTTTACCTCACCTCAAAGACTGACTACTAAATAAGCAAATGGCATTCAAGTGTGGGTTAGGAGCATATCATTGGTTGGAAATATGAGAACAGGCTTGAAGTGGTCCTAAACTGTGAAACCCAGGGTTATTGAAAAAAAGGGCTTGTGGGGGCATTTCAGCAAAATGATGTTATGTTGCTTTTTGCATGTTTAATGACACTTTCAAAGTGAAATGTCCAGTGGCGCTTAAACTGTTTAATTACTTTTTTCAGATGAACGTGAATGTGAAAACATTTTATTATGATGGTTGTTGTGCATTAGGGGTTGCACCGACTTGTCGACTTTAATGCTCTGCCATGACGCTTTAAGCTTGATGTCGATTAGTCGCTGGCCTATAGAGGGCGCAACAGGAAAAGCCATTTCCTGACACGCAAGCTCCGTTTCCAACAGTTAAAAATGACAAATAAATACATACTCAGAGAGCTCTCCACAAGACAATGTTTGATTATACCATCTGGATTCTCAAAATTGATCGGGAGAATCACGCTTATTGTACACGTAAGTTAATCACCGTTCTAAACTAATGCGTGCTACATTGTACCACACACACACATAGCTCGCACATCACGCGGAGATCGCGCGCACCTCACACAAAACCGTTCAGTAACGCAGAAATGTATCGTCAACACTGTTCTGTGATTTATCAATAAAATAGCTTAGAAACTAAAAATTTATAGCATATATTTCTTAGTAACTAAAACTCACAGCTTCACTATTAGTAGAGAGATGCTGGCAGGTAGAATTAATTCACACACAACCGCTCTCTTACTAATGCATTCATACACATGTAATCTTTATTGTGCTACTTTATCTGTATCTGATTCAGAACGAACAGAAATCTGTGACAAATATTAACGACCCAAAGAAAGACAAAAGAAATGATACAAAAGCTGTTATGTAGGAGCAATAACCTAATGGGCAGCGCTGTGTCATATGCCATAGCTGTCCTGTGCACAAGAAAACCTGTGTTCGCGTCTCAGCTCAAGGTTCAGGGTTATTTGTTCATTAATGACGTCATCAGCGACTAGTCGACGTCGACTCTATTTTCATCACATAAAAATCGGAAGTCATTCAACCCCTATTGTGCGTATCATGTAAAATCTGGAAATTAAAAAAAATGCCTGGCGCTAAAATGTTACTAACTAACTAACTAATGGCTCGTTTCCACCGAGCGGTACAGTTCAGTATGACTTGGGGTGCTAAACCCTGATCCGGCTTGCACTGCCAACAGCACCTTTACTTGATAGGCGTGGTGTAGCCTAGCGATCAACGTCATTCTCGCGTGAAGAAGAAAGCGACACAACAATGGAGGACATACAGCAGATCTTGTTCTTGCTTCTTGGCATGTGGAGACACGCTTTGTTTGAGCCAAGGCTGCAGCTTGAGCCAAGGTTAGCCACGCACACGCAAATGACGATTCTCTGTCAACCAATCAACGTTCTGCAGTGAGTCTAGCTCCACCCTTTAGTACCGGACTACTGTGCTAGGTACCCCAACGGAAGGGTGCCAAAAAAGTGGTACAGTACGGTTCAGAATTAGGGTATCATTCACAACTTCTGACAATGGAAACGGCAGAAATTGCGTACCGTACCTAGGCCATAAGGTTACTAAGTAACTAACCCCACACAAACTTTTTTGCCATTTTTGCTTGCCTCTATAAGTCATTGGGCTCTTTTATTGTGACTCTTGTTTCAAGAACTCGGACCCGAGTGTCTGCTTTGCAAGTGCAGTGCTGTATCAGGTGAGCTATCAAACAAGTTTACTACATCAGAAAAGCCATACATCTGGAGATGATTATGTGAGGCAATGTGGGAATTCCTCATTTTCTGTTCAGTGGACAGAAGAAAGTCATATGGAACAAGATAGTGAGAAATGGATTTTTTACAGAATTTTCTTTTGTCCTGAGCAATGAAAGAGCAAGCTTTGAGCAATAAAGTTTTCTTATGAAATAGCAGCATCTGCCCAAAAGGCAGCAATACACCAAGTATTTACAAATGTGGGACTTTAAGGCATTAAAGGAGGATGTAAAATTGCAAACACACTGAGAGACAATTTGCCATTATGTGTTTGCTTTAGTTCAGTATTCACTCATATGCTTGTACTGTGGAAAAGAATTTCACTTGTGTGTGTGTAACCACAGCAAACATTGACAGTTCTTAATACAAGCAGGTGGCAAACTGACAAGCGTAAGTTTGTTTAGGACGGAGATAGACGGACAGACACACACATTTAAAATTTCCTGTATGTCTCCTGCTCAATGACATGAGAAGGATAAGTGAACGTGAGCACAGGACTGGCGTTTCTGCGGCGGAATAAAGGTCACGGAGATGCGTATGTGTTTTGCAATAGCGTGACAGATACTCCCGATGATCATCCTGCACCATGGCTCGCTCTGACTGCAGCATTTTACACTCGCTCCCTTCTCACTCACTCTTGCTGCTCTGCTCCTTTTTCCCCTTGTTTCTCCTCTTTATTCATAACTCTCATCCCTTTTTCTTTTCCTTTAATTCCCTTGCTGTTTAAACCTCTTTCGTTCATTCAGCCCACCTTGAATTTTCTCATCTCTCTCTGTATATCTCTCATCCTCTCTCTCTTTTTTTTTTCTTCCTCTCTTTCAGCTCCAGGTGATTTACAGGGCTGCTCAGCAGTATCTGAGTATCAGCACTGAGTCTGTGTGAGGAATAATAATCACCATGCAGTGAAAGAGGCACTGCAGAGAGAGCGAGAGAGAGACACAGAGGGGGAGAGAGAGAGAGAGAGAAGGAGAGAGAGAGAAAGGTGGAGAGTGTCGTGAGAAGAGCAGAGAGCAAACAGAGGTAAGAAGTGGTTGCGCTAGAATACACGCACACAAATACACACAGATATATAAGCGTGGATTAGCACACATTAACTGTTGCAGAGGGGTCATCGACTGACTGCAACACAAAGTCACGGAGAAAGACGGGCACTAGTGCCGCTTAGTGGCTGAAATCAAGCACTGTCTCTCACTGATTTCTCAAGCATGCTGTGAATGGAATGACATCAGTGCTTTCCTACACATTCTTCAGTAATGAAAGTGTGGGTAATTATAGCCTTAGGTCTGCTATACATTTTGATTTGTATGTTTTAGACTTTAAAAAATCGTATTTTTGACATTTTTATTGACAAAAATGAGTGGACAAGAAATTGACGAGCAGAAAAGAGGATAGGGATTGAGAAATTACATGAGCTGAATTCAAAATCTTAGATCATGTGCACACTTGGCTGACTTTTAAAGAGTTTTAAAATCTGCCATGATGTCAGCATAATATTTGCATACTGACTTCTTAGACTTTCTTAAAGGGGTGGTTGATTATGATTTCACTTTAAACTTTAGTGTGTTATGTTGCTGTTTGAGCATAAACAACATCTGCAAAGTTACGACGCTCAAAGTTCAAAGCAAAGGGAGATATTTTTTTTTAAAGAAATCACTTTTTAAGGACTACAACAAACGGCTGGTAGAGACTACACAAGCTTCCTCCCGGGTTAGTGACATCACTAACCCTGACATTTACATAAACCCCACCCCCGGGAACACACAACAAAGGGGGTGAGATTATCATGACAGAATATGCTAATCAATGACTTGAAGATAGTTAATTCCACATCAACTACATAATTAATCAATAAACCATTCAGGAACATTTTGTTGCATTCTACATGTTGTCACTTCTTCTTGAGTCTCTCCATCATTGTCCGACTCCAGTTTGAACATAAAAGGCTGAACAGTTTCACAGGCCCGGCTCCAGCTTTGAGATGCAGGGTGGGCTAAGTGAAATTCCTGGTGGGCCCAGACTTTTAACATTATTTTTTCCCCGTAGCAAAACTTAATTTTATAACAAAAGAGGCAGGTCTTGAAAGTAACTCTCTATATTTGCAGGGCTCAATGCCCTGGTTCATTCTGGCCCCACCATAAAAAATTATTTATTATATTATTAGTATTTTAATAAATATTAAGACAAGTAAACAGTCAGTACTAAAAATAAGTACAAATGATCAAATTACAAGCAGTAGCACAAACAAATAGAATCAGGGTAGGACTGAGGGGTCTTGGGGCCCCTTGAGCTTAAAACACAGTGTTGCTCGGAGACTCGTTGCTGTTTGTTCTGTTTTCTTTGATAGAGCAAAAACAGAATGTGTCTATGAAAGTTCCTCAGTAACTCGTTTTTTGAACTGTTGCCACAGTGCAGATGTTCGGAAAGACAACACTGTTTGTGTGATAACTTGTATATCATAGATTTATGTTATATATATAAAGAACAAGAACTTATTAAATAGATTTCACACATTCTGGTGACATTTCTGCCCTGCTGTGGCAGTGAGACGGGACAGAGCACTCAAAACCCTTCAGATCTCATAGTTTAGTGGAAAAATAACAGAAAGATTTTCAAGAAATGATGCGTGAACATGAGAAGAAAAAGAACCGTCTAGACGCGGCTCTGTGCGCGCTTTGGGTGTATGCGCAGAGAAAACAGGGCGTGAGTTCTTACTCGTCTTTCCGCGAACGGTTTAAAATCATCTTAAACTGAAAAACGAGACTTAAATCAGGCTTTCTAGTTTCTAAATAACAAGCATATTTTTTGATGGCAAGCACCCGAAAACCATGATCTCTCTCAAAGCTGAAATATTGAAATCGGTTATTTGGCATGGGGCCAGGGTGGGCCAAGCTTCTGATTTTAAGTTTTTCTAAAGTTTTTTTTACTTTCTGGCCCCCCGTGGAGCCGGGCCTGCAGTTTCATTGCCTGTCTGCATGAGGTTATCAGAGCTGCTAACTGGAGTTATTGAAGCTCCACCCAGTGAGCAGCAGCTCATTTGCATTTAAAGGGACACACAAAAAACGCTCACCCTCAAAAAGTGACAATTTTAACATGCTATAAAAATTTTGAGCTAAAACTTCACATAGGGTGAATTCTTTTTCCAAGTCATCTCAATTGCAAAAAGTGTCCCAATCACCCTGAATTCACCCTACACACTCTGGGGACATCAGAGACTTATTTTATATCTTGTAAAAAGGGGCAATCAACCCCCCCTTCTAAGGGGCATTCACACTGACAACGATTTACAAATTTAAAAAGTTTAAATTTAAAAGTTAATCTAAATCTAAATAATAATAATATACTTAGAATGTTGTTCATTTGGAGGATAAAACTGTATAAAGTACAAAAAGGATAAAACAGCATAAAGTACAAAAGTTTGGGTCTGTAAGATAAAAAAAAAAAAAAAATTACTACTTTTATTCAGCAAGAAAGCATTAAAGGTGCAGTGTGTAATATGTATGAGGATATATTGACAGAAATGCAATATAATATACATAACTATGTTTTCAGTGTTGTATAAAGACTTTACATAATGAACTGTTATGTTTTAATTACCTTAGAATGAGCCATTTCTATCTACATACACCGCAGGTCCCCTTACAGTGAATTGCCATTTTGCTTCGCCATGTTTCTACAGTAGTCCTAAATGGACAAACTGCTCTACAGAGCGCTAGTCACTCTCTGCTGTCTCAGACGACGACATCTTTGTCCTGTGTCGGCCAACGTAGCTTCTCTATGTGCTTCGAAAGGGAGGGGTGAGCAGTGGGCGGTTGCAATTCAAAAGTAAAGGTAAAATCATGTATAATGTAATATTTTTTTAACTAGAATCAGTATTTAAGAATGATTTCTTAATGATGTACTGAAGACTGGATTAATGGTGCTGAAAAATCAGCTTTGGAATCACAGGAATAAATGACATTTTAAAATATAAGACATGTAAAACCACGTCAAATGTAACATTTTAAATTGTAATATTTTACTTTTATTTCACTGTAAGACTTCTTTGAAGTACTTTAAATAATCTTTGCAATAAATAATAATAATCACATTCCTTGACCTTGCAGTGAGTTTTTCTATTATAATTAGTTGAATAAAGTCAGACATCTGACTCCACACAAAGTGCCACAGCTGAGTCAAAGTCAAACAAGTGTAAGCACATAATTCCTAGAGGAACCAAAGAGCATCTAAAGCAAAGCTGTTTAACCAACCACATGGCGTTTGGGACGAATTTAAGCTCCTGAGGGGTGTGCAAACTAATCCATATGTGATTGGGCTTTGACTGAATAAAAGATAATGATTACGTGCATGTCTGACAGACGTCTCTTGTCTTCCTGGTTCGTTTCTCTGAAAACAATGCTTACTTAATGAGGGTGTCCTGATGTTAGCAAGCACTATGTGTGTGGATGTGATATTTATGGCTTTTCCCTCATCATCGTCTCAGACTTCCATAAAAGTCTCCATTGTGCTTTACGAAGTAAACAGGATGCTCCAGCTTTGCCTTCATATGTGTGTGTGTGTGTGTGTGTGTTGTGCATAGGAATTTCATATGTGTGTCTGGGTATATATCTATGGTGAGACAGTGAAATTTAATGAATACCCACTTGTGACGAAAAGTTACACCCACACACACATGCACACACACCGTCCCCTATTGTCCATTTTATACTGACCATCAACCAAACAAAGCAGTTCTGTTACAGATGCAGAAAAATACACAATGAAGTGAATAAGGATGTCTTGCAATGTGTGTATAATGAGCTGTATAAGTGTGTCCTGTGCCGGGTGAATTATTTTCACAGGGAGATGAGCTCATACTCTATAAGAGATTTTTAATCAGTTATGCTACACGCAGTTTTGCCATATAACAAATGCAAACAAAATCCTGGCTCTGTTTCCTGTCAGAAACTTGTCGCTGAGATGACATGCGGCGAGATGAAAAATACGAAATCATGCGATTTGCAGTCTCAGAACGCAAAACAATAAATTCGCACACACCTACACTCAGTGGCCCAGACAGTGAACACACCCCTGTGACACACATAAATTTGAACAGAATGTCTCACGACATACTGCAGTTGCTGTGACAATAACCTCAGTGTATGTATGCGTGTGACACAGAGGGGCGTTATTAAGCGGGGCACACTACACTCTTTCAGTCCGCCCCCCATTCTCAGTTCCTCTCAGACGCAATCGCTCATCTCTGTGAAGCCTTCATCATCTAGGTTCATCTCATGACGTCCACTGTGAGAATAGGCCCTTTCTGTGACAAAGGCATAATTAACATCTAGTGTCAGGGAGTAGCTAACTAAAAGTAGCAACACTGCAAAGTTAAGATCCATTTCTTCAGACTGACAATATTTCTGCTGTTTTCAAAACTGTTTTCCAGATACAAGTAGCGGTTTAATGTACAAAACACCAAACAAATTGGGGTACTAATCAAACACTGTTGACTAAATATCTTCTTTCTCTATATCGCAAATGAGGCATTTGAGACTGATTCATTTTAGTGAACTGGTTTACCTGAACAGTTTATTTATATGCACCAGTTCAATAAAACTATTCACATTTGTGAATGCAGAATTTTCATATTGTAGCCATACACAATATTGAATTAAAATATTTATAGCAATAATTTCTCAAACAATATTTTGTTAAATGTCACTGGTGGTCACTATGCCTTTAATATAAATTGTTTTTTTTTTTCTAGTTTTTATTTGTTTTTTATTTTTATTTTTATGTAATGACTTTATTTGTGTCCATGTGCAGATGTCTGTGTGGCAATTTTTCATTTTCTAGCCATATATAAAATTCAAATAATATTTTTAGCAATATTTTTTTTTAAATAAAATAATATTTTGCTAAATTTCACTGTTGGTCACTATGTTTTTAATATATTTTTCAAATAAAATTTGTCAAATGCTGATGCTCATTGAAATAAATAAAATAAAATAAATAAAAAAGGCATTGTAGAGTAGCTAACTACTTTTTCAAAAGCATAACTTGACAAGCTACAGTTTCAAAGCACTGTCCAGCTCTCCATTCTCTCTGCTACTGTAATTTTTCCCCCCAGCAGTCGTTTTACGCTATAAAATATTCAGCCCATTAAATCACTCTGCACTTTAATAAATACCAATCTAGAGGAATAACGACCAGCATAAACCATCATAAAGACACCTGACAATATAGGCACCGCTCTTTAAAGACCGGGCTGTTGTAAACATCAATTTCACGAGTTCAAATGTTCATCATATCCTTGAGTGTGATGAAGGTAAACAGGTTGGATTTGCTGTCCACAATGAAGGGGCTTGAGTCCACCCCCACCTCCCGGACGTATTTAATTATAGAGATTAAGGTGGAGTCAGGGTGGTGGAGAGATGCCAAAAGAATTATCAAAGGAGTGAGATAAGCAGCTGTGTATATCATTTGTGGCATGATTAGCAGAATTAGATGGACATGCTCTTCCTGAACATCCGTTTGGAACTTGGTTATTATGTCTCAAGTATCTGTTATATACTGTATATATAAAATTGTCATAATTATTTATTATTTTTCACCACAGCACAACATGTCTAACCACTAGCCTGCAGCTGAAAACAAATGTTATGTGGAATGTCATACTGTACGTTTTATCAGATCCGAATATAACTGATGGCTTACAGTGCTCCTGAGGGAGATCACTGCCATGTTTTCTTATGAAATACTAAAACTGCCACAACCACTGTATTTTATGGAATGGGGAGATCAGGTCAGTGATAGTGGCCTGATGGAGACTAAATCTGATGCTACAAAAGGCTAAAAAGGTTAGTCCACCCAAAGAATTGAAGTTTGGCTATCATTTACTCACCCTCATGCCGTTACAAACCTCTATCAATAACCTAAGAAGCTTAGAACAGAACACAGTGGAGGAAAATACAGTTTATAGTGCTGCCTCTGAAAATACGCAGCACAGGCGAATAAAAAAATCAATCCATTTAGCAAAAATAAACAATCGTAACGCACAACTTAGACTAGTAGTATGTGTGTGTGTGTTTCAGATAAACTCTACGTTATGAGGACAAAATGTCCCCACAAAGACTGCAATATCCTTGTCCTTAGGGACATTTTTGTCCTCATGATGAAAACAACTTATAATTCATACTAAGTGATGTTTTTTTTTTAATGTAAAAATGCATCTGTGATGGGTAGGTTTAGGTTCAGGGTTAAGGTACAGTATAAATGTATGTCTATGGAAAGTCTCCATGAAACATGAAAACCCAACTTTTAAAATAAAAAGAACATAGAACATAATAAGGACTTGGGAAAAAGGAAACATTTTAAAAGAAACAGAATGTAATTTTCAGAAACTTAATTGCATGTTAATTGCAATTAAATAAAAAATGTAAAATAATTTGAGTAGTATAAATAATTTTAATTTATATTAAATGCAATTAACTGAATGTTTTTTACCCACTTAAGTAAGACTAGGATTTCATAATTACTTCTGCTGTCTTTGAAATTTGATTAAATTGTACTGATAAATGCATAGACACTCATTTAAGGTAAACTTAAATATATAGGCCTGGTTTCAAAGACAGGGTTTAGACTAAGCTATGATTAGGCCTTAGTTCAGTTAGGGCATTTAAGTAGCTTTTATAAACATGCCCTAGAAAAAAAAAAAACATTATTAATGTATTATGTTAAAAACATTATTCCACATATTTTAAGAAATGTCAGTGCAAGTTGCTTTCAGTTAAAACAGCTCAAACATGCATTTTAGTCTAAGACTAGCTTAAACCTTGTCTGTGAAACCGGAGGATAATGCCATTTCTAATGACACTAGTATGTATTTAAATATTTTTTTAATTGCACATTTGTGAAGATGAAGTTCCAATTTAGTACAGTTATTAACTTTAAAAGTAATATCGAATAACACACTACAGTCAAAATTATAATCAAGTACTTTACCCCCCAGTTTCACAGACAAGGCTTAAGATAGTCCCAGACTAAAATGCATGTTTGAGCTGTTTTAACTGAAAGCAACTTGCACTGATTTATCTTAAAATATGCCAGTGCCATTGTTTTGTCTCAAGATGCACACCAGTAATGTTTTTTTTTTTCTAGGCACATTTATAAAAGCTACTTAAATGTCCTAACTGAACTAAGGCCTATAGCGCTTTCTGTAAAAACCGGGCCTACATGTTTTAGCACATTAGTCAACACTTCAAAATAAGTGTACTTCTTTTAAGGTACAGTGTGTGATTTTAGCGGCATCTAGTGGTGAGGTTGTGAATTGCATCCCCCAGCGCTCATCCCTCCCTTTCGGAGCACATAGAGAAGCTATGGGGGCTGACACAGGACAAAAATGTTGTCGCCAGAGATAGCAGAGAGTAGCTAGCGCTCTGTAGAGAGGTTTGTCCATTTAGGGCTACTGTAGAAACATGACGGCGCAAAATGCCGATTTCACTGTAAGGGGACCCGCAGTGTAAGTAGATAGAAATGGCTCATTCTAAGGTAATAAAAACATAATAGTACATTATGTAAGGTCTTTACACAACACTGAAAACATAGTTATGTATATTATATTGCATTTTTGTCAATAGATCGTCATAAATACTACACACTCAATCTTTAAAGCACGGCAAATGATTATTAAAACATAATGATTTGAAATGTTCTTTAAAGTAAAACTTTTAATTTGACATTATTACAAAGAGCACTTTTTAAAGTGTTAAGATACATTTAAGTACACTAAGGTTGTTTTTTATTTCATTATTATTATCTGCAAGTGCAGTTTTTGAAAAATTGACTTTTAAGATTTGAAGTACATTTATATATTTAATATAAATACGCACACTTCTTTTTCACAAGGGTGATCAATAAACCAGCTAAATATTGAAGGTTTGAAGTTGACAACCATCAGTTGAAATTCTAAACCAAAACAAACATAAATGTCAAAATTTACTTTGACATTTCCTCGTTTGATTATTTGATCATATCAGTTCATCACGCATTTCCACTTGCTGTGAAATACTGTGAATTTGTCTCCCCTCATAAGCTGTTTCACTCGTCAGCAACCACGCAAACAAATACTGCAACTGTGACATCTCAGCGGGAGTTGTCTGACCGTGTCGTGCGACTGAAGCCCCAGCCACAGCTTGAACGTGTTTATGTGTGTGCATAGATATCAGACATTTTCTTTCTTCCTAGCAGCACAAACGTCTTTAAAATCCCTCCTCTGTTGTGAGAAGCCTGAAGAACTACTGTGTTGTTGAACTTCAAAAAAAAATTCTCTCCATCTCCCATTCTGTGTCTCGCTTAGCAAAGTGCTCCCTCTAAATTACAAAGAAAACAAAGCACTTACGGCCCACAGAGTTGACAGTCTAACTTATGTTCAGCGAATCTCCCAACACAAACGCACACACACACTCGTTTCCCTCATTGCTGCGTTTCCAAAACGTCCTTCTCAGGTCTGTCTTCTTAGATGTATTGCCCCTTTTATCCGACCAATTAGGCGTCAGCATTTCATCTCCCAGGAAACGTGTTTGTGGCTTTAATTGGCCATTTGATTTGCATCGCTTTGATTTAATTCTAACCGAGTGAAGAGTTTTATTTTCGCCCAGGCGGCTGTTGTTTCCCCCGGGGCCGGTGCCACGTGTGAGTGTGTGCGGGTTGTGTGCATGGGTGTTTATGGGTGTTGCTGTATGTGTGCGTATCAAAAAGCAGACCGAAAAGTGTGTGTGCGCGATCCAGATTTTGGAGGGTGTCAGATTTAGTTTCAGGGTTAGAAAGTGTGTTGCCTCGGTTGCTTTACTTTCAAACATTTTTAGCATTCTTTGAAGCATGGGGGGTGTTGTTCTGAACACTGTTACACTTGGGCAGTGTGAGGAAAGCATCATGCCTTATCTCTGTGGGTTTCCGGTCGACGTGTACAGGCAGGTGTAAGAGATCACACACACAAACACTAACACACACACACAGAGGAACAGGCCCACAGGCCCTAACTTGCCCACACACTCATTTTCCACCAGTGGGATGAGACGGAGGGGGGCGGACGACTGTATAGTGGTGTATCCAAGGAGAACGACAAGTCGTTTTTCTTCTACATGAAAAGCGCTTTTACAACAGAAGGAGCAAAAGATTATATCTATAGTGCTCATATAGTGTGCCTTAAATGGTAAAATATACAAATAACTAAACAAACAAATAAATAAAGAGTACAGCCTGTGGTTTGAAGCAGAATAATGTCACAGTAGTATATCTGAACACTGTAGTTCACAAATCCTATGATTCCCGTTAATGCTGCATTTAGCCACTATTCTTCCACCCGTCGTCATGCTGTTCAAACATGGACTGCGTACAATGCTGTAAAAGTCAGCAATCAAAAACACAAGCCTATTTTCTTTGATTGACATACAACTATATACATGAACAAACCCTCTGGTGGTCTTGTTCATGGATATATGGGTATCCAGGAATCAGTGAGCCAATGTAATGATCTGGTTTGCAAGACTAACAATATGATGAAAGGAGGACAGAAAACCTCATCTCTCCGTTTTTATCTTTTTTCCTTCCTGAGCTTTCTTTCAGCAAGAAAAAGTTGAGCCAAGGTATAATCCCTAATTACAGACTTATAATTAAGTGTGCAAGTCCAAACAGACTAAAACGCTAATTAAAGACTGTGCCCTTTATTCTTTGTTATGCATATTGATATATAGTGCATATGGAATTTCAATATGATCTCATTAGTGTTTGCATGCAATGTGCAGTTCTAGAACACAAAATAATTTAGACAAAGACAGCTTCACTAATTTCAGAGACATACAAATATTTATGAAAATAAATAAATATATATATGTACTCACAATAAATTGACTTAAATTGACTTTTCAATACAGATATATTTAAAGTTATGTAATGTATTAACCTAATTTGACAAAGCTAGCTGTTTAAAAAAGGAAGACTTAACACAAGAAAAATACTTAAGCACCAACAACACGGCAAACAACTTTAGTTTCATTTAAAGTTCCAACTGGAAGTAATTTATAAATACATTTTCCATTAAAAAAGCCTTACTATACGTTTCAAAAATTCTTTATGAGTGAGTCATTGAATCATTCATTCAACCGATTTGTTCAAATACAGCGATTCATTCAGAATTAAAAACAAATTATTTGCTGAGTCACATTTTGCATAATATCCGTATATATACATTGTATAAAGGCATTGGTAGATGTAAATAATGGTAGACATTAGCCACTTTTCCACCATCGGGCTGAACGGTTCTTAGAATGGTAAGGAACGGTTCCAGTTGTGTTCCCACTTGAGCCTGGTATGGCACGGCATGATTACAAACTGTTCTCAGCACTTGTCTGTTGCCTGGCTACCAGTTTCTCTGTAGCTGGCTAAGCATGCTATTTGAGCGACGTAAACACAGATTAATAATAAAATTAAAATAAATACCCGATCGCCCTCCATAACACGGTCGCCCGACGGTAGAAAAGCGGCTATAGTAAACAGACTGAGTGGTCATGAATATGTGACTACTGATATAAACTTCTTGTATTTTATATGTACAATAATCAGAATAATTACAACAAAAAGAAAATAAATAGTAGATTTAAGGTTAGAAAGCATAAAGCTTGAGGTGTCAGAATATCAGTCAAGTCCGAATTCTGACACAACCCATAGCAGAGCGTTATGGCAATGACATCTTAGATAGTCTGACGGAAGATACAAATACATAAGTTACTTTCGAGTGATTCATTGCAAGTGCACATCAAATATGCTAAACACGAAACCTTGAATGTATGTGTGATGTGCTAGAACCGTTCTCACGCACACACATTTGAGCTTCTTCTTTTCCTTTTAATAGTAATTGGCAAACCCACTTGAAGGTGCATATACCGCCACCTACTGTATGACACCTGCGTGACAGCTTATGTAAAATAAAGTATCGGGCTTAGGAAAGCAGATACCGATCAGTTAAAAAAATGCTTAATCGGCACCAATACCGATCCTTGAAATTGGCTCGGAACATCCCTAGTTTAGTCATTAACTTTTAAATGCATAATTATGCAAACATATGAGGAGAGTTCTTCACATGAAAGACAACGTGCTACCATGTTTCTGTGACAAGGATGTTAACTGTGACAAGATGATTGACAGGGCAGTTTAAACGGTGACAGGATACACGTAACTAAACAACAGAGCGGTCCATTAAAGACACAATTATGATGAAGTAGTATGTCCCAAAGCTTGCCTACTCTTCTGCTACACACTCAAAATACACATTTATACTTTTAGGGAATTTTATAATTTGAGACACAGCTATTGGGCCCTATCATATGCCCAGCGCAATGCGACGCCAGGCGGGACGGAAGTGTTTTTTGCTAGTTTCAGCATGACGCAGTTATCATTTTCACGTCCAGCGCTACGTTGTTTAAATACATTTGCTATTTAAACAATGTGGCGCTGGACGTGAAAATGATCTGTTCGCCCATGAGCGTGCTGGTCTGAAAACGAGGTGTGTTCAGGCACATTGTTGGATCATTGCTATTTTGAGGCAACTGAAAATGACTGCGCCATTGACCAACAAAAACCTGGTCTAAAGAACATTATTTTTTGTGTTATTTAAAGGGCACGTTAGTAATATGCGCCTATAAGCGGGTACACAACATGCGTTCGCTCTGCTTATTACACAAACAAGGACGCGCAGCAGCACAAAAACATTTTTAATTATAATAAAAATAAAAAGATTCCTCTCTGGAGAAGCGTTCAGTCCTTCCGCTCGCAAATTCCGCCATGTAAATAGCGAATCTGCCATGGTGCAAGCACAACTGGCTTATAAATGGAATGGGAAATGAGGTTCTTCTGATTGGTTTAATGCACGTTACATCCGAGACACACTTCAGACCATGCGCTCAAATCATTAAAATAGGGCCATAAAAATGTATGAGTGAGTCATTGAATCATTCATTAAACTGATTCATTCAAAGATGCTAATTCATTCAGCAATGAAAAAGTGACTGCCTTTAGAGTGAGTTTTTGAATCATTCAACTGATTTGTTTAAAAATGAATTTGTTTAAATGAATAAATACTTGTAGGTAAAAACTTTCAAATAAAACCAACACATCTGTAATGCTTCAATCATCTTTGCCTGTTTTTCCTTCTAAGTAGGTCTAGCAACCCTTAAAAGTGTGTACGCTACAGTAAATAATTTATGTAAACGGTTAATTGGATTTATATATTTCCATTCATATTGACATATTGATTCACACGCTTTCTACTTTTTTTTTGCTTTTTTTTTTAAAATAGAGTAAAGAACATTTTGTCAAAACGTTGAAGTATATGTTATTCTTTTTAGTAACCTAATGTTCAAGATTTGTAAATAACTGAAATTTTCTTCAGAATCTTGAGAGAATGGTGATCACTATTCTGAGGCAAAAAAAGGTGATTCTCAATTTATCTGGAATCATGCAGCTCTAATATATTTTATATATTTGTATATCTTACAATAATACTTCTTATCTCAAAAATAGCCACTCTCTCTGTTTTTCTAGTATTTATTTATGACCTATTATATATTTATTAACTTAACTCTTTTTTTTTCATTACGCAGGGGTTTAACTATGCATCTCTCTTTCTCTGACAGGCAGTGACAGAAGCAGCCTGGGGTGTTTGAATAAAAGATGAATACTCAGGCTGGTTCATGACACTGGGGTAACCCTGAACTGTAACCGTAGAACCACAGAGCTACAGTCAGACCACAACAAAAGGATCACCCCACAACAACCTCCAGTCCAGGGAACCAGGGAATCGGAGAGCTGAGTTAATGCCGGCTCAAATATGAATGCAATTTAGTAAGAGCTGAATAGGAAATGACACTGGGACTCTAAATGCTTGAGCTTTCCTACTCAATGCCAGCAGTGTGCTGAAGACACAATACATAGGCTTAACAAAGAGGTGTGTTATTGTGTGGGGTTGTTTGTTTAATTGCCTGTTCTCTGTGTGTGTGTGTGTGTGTGTGTGTGTGTTTAATTGTTTAAATGTGTGTGTGTGTGTGTGTGTGTGAGAGAGAGAGATTTTGTGTGGAATGGATGCATTTAGAGTGCAACCAGCACAGGAATATCTCTAATAATAGCCATCAAACATTTTGGCCAGATGATATTTTGGCTGCAGAACTAGAGTATGGTGCATCATTGAAAGATGATGAAGAATAATTTTGATCCCAGCACTCCATTAGCATCTCTTTACAAAAGATTCCCATTTAGTATTCATCTAGTCAACAAAATTACTGACAAAAATGTTTGTTGACAGGTTTTTTTTTTTTTTTTTTTTTTTTTTTTTTTATCAACGAGGGCGAGGTGAAAACATCATGATTAAATGATTTTGTTTAAAACTGTTGATGAAATATAATCAGGGAATAAAAAAAAGATAATGCACTAGCAATGTTTTTTTTAAAAAGGCAAATATAGAAAGAATTGATTTAAATAATCCAATCATAGTACAGTACATTGGGGATTGACCCACTTGAGCTGGAAGAACTGAATACCGGTAAACTGAACCACTTTGCAGATGGATTAATATGTTCACTCAAATGCATCCTATATGTACAGTATATGAGATTAGTCAGCTAAATCCACAACATAAACGTAACATTACAACTTACTTTTGGAAAGACAATGAAGGGACTGTATAAATCACTAAGAAAATATTCAAAGACAAAAGCTAACTAAAACACAAACTAAATGCTGTTCCCAGTCTGGACACAGAAGAAGATACGACAAAGAGTCATGGCCTAGATCTTGTGCTAGAAACTGATGTAAGAGGATGGGAACTTTTCATCTTCATGCACACCTTTGCATTTCAGCTTAATGTGTGTGTGTGTGTGTGTGTGTGTGTGTGTGTGTGCATGTGTGTGTTTTTTCTTGGTTCTGTTGCTGCTTGTCTGGGAGTATATGGGTAAGGAATACCGTGAATTCCTGTCGTGTCTCATTTTGAGGTTGAAACAGCCGGGCGAACTCTCTGACTCATTTCTGATTTATACGATGTGGCAAACAAAAGCCTTTGTGTCGGACACTGAAGGAAGATATTTTAATAAAATTGTGTTTTGCCAGCATTTATTTCCATATGACCTACTTGAATGAAATGTACTTTTCCTTTGTACTATTTAGAATTACAATTAAGCCTGAAAAGAAAAACATGAGTGCAGGAAGTAAGCTGATGCTAAGTGATGCTGATGCTAAGTGTCCATAAGGCTTTATTTAGTATTAAAAATGGCTAAAAATCAACATAAAGTCTCTATTGACTCCATGTACTTTCCAAATGCACATTTGTGGTTACTTATACTAAATGATTCTTTGTTGCGTGTTATTCAAAAGAAAAGAAAATACTGAAATAAATTTTCATTTCACACTGACATCACTAAGCAGGCTATTGGTTAATTGTAATCAATTGTCAAACAGCTATTTATACATTGTTGTAGAAATTAGAATTCAGCCTGACTCCATTCTGGTAAAAACTTTTCAAGACCCAATTGATTCCCTTCTACATTATTTCTAGCAGAAAATCTTGTTTCAATTGGAAATATGTCACATTATGGTAATAAAATGGGTTGCAACCAGCAATTCACGCTGACTTTAAGGTCTCTGCTTTTCAATAAATCAGAAAGCGTCTCTATATTTGGACCCTTGGAAATATAACATAGAACTTGAGATTACATGTCAGACATACATGTAAACACTATTTACACATCTCTTCTATTCTCAATTATCATTCAGTTTCACTGAAGGAATATCTGGATAAGCAATGAGTTAACATTGCACTAATGGCTGTTGTTGCAAAGATATGTGGCGGTCACATGAGAACACCTCCCATCTGGTCATGGCCATCAGTGTTACTAACCTAATGTGTCATCTATAAATTATTAACCTCTCATTTTTCAGTACGTTACACTTGGCCACTAAAAAGCATCCTCTGTCATTTTTATTGCCTCGCGTTTCACAGATGTCCAACACAATTTTATGGGAAGTACACAGTACTGGGGTTATTTACTGCAAGTGTACTTGCATTTGCACTAAATGACTTTTAATTGAGCGGTTGACATAAAATGTGATCAGAAAGGCACTCAGAAAACATAACAAAGCAGAATTTTTGCATGTGTATCTAAATGGGGTTTCTAAATGCCTTACATTGTCTGCAATTAACATTATTAATTCTAATCACGCCAATCTAAACCCAAATTTGTCCCTAAAATAAACTGGCAATAAACTTTCCTTTTAAGGATGTTGCCAAAATTAGATTTTTTTTCCCCTCTTCAGATTTAGAAGACTTCTAGACATTTGTCATCAATTTCCTCCCAATAACATTGCTAGGTCAAACACACATGCACACACACACACACATACTTCCACCATCATTCTCAATCCTTTATAACCATTGCAGTGCACGTCCATGTAAAAGCTTTCATAATGCTTTCCCAATGAAAATCAATACAGCCCTGCAAAAGTGAGGTGAGCATTAGCAATCTCCCCTCATTTCTCTCTTTCTTTCTCTCTCTCTCTCCATGTGTCTCCTGGACCCTCCATCACTAGTCTCCTCCATTAATTTATAATATCTATCTCTGGAGTCGGCCCTCACTAGCATATGCATGGCCCCTCGTGAGCATGCAAGTGTGAGTGTCAAGTATATCGGCTATCCATCTGACCTGTTGCCTGATCCCAAGTGTGTGTGTTGAGTTACACAGACTCACCTACTGCCCACCTGTCTGGCCGTTAACCCTGCACACCCAAGCGGCACGTTTTCAGGTGTGCGTCGGTGCTAGCAACATTAACAAGCCTATTATATTGATTGCTACTCTGTCTTTTCAAATGATAGGAATGTGGGCCGCCATGGGGACGGGATGCAGCCGGTCGATAGGTGTTGGCGTGAGTAGGCGGAAAGGGGAGGGGCTATAGAAAAAGTGCCCTGCAGCAAAGAGGGAGTTCGGAGTTTCACTTAGGAAAATGCTGAGTTGTGCATTTATAGAAGATGAGAGAGACGTGCGATAGAGAGAGTGAGACAGATATAGGTCAACAAGATTTCCATTTTTTTTATAGCCCCGTTCAATTCCAAGAGTGCCGTTTATGCATGCGCCCGCACATGGGCCTATTTGCTAATTCAGACAGCGGTAGGGTATTGGCTTCCTATCACGCTATACCGTCCTATCATGGAAGCAACAATCAAGTGCACACATACACTCACCTTCTGCACCGAGCTCGAGTTAAGCTAGGTCACAAAGCTCCACGGTAGAGGAGTTAATTACAGTGTGATCAATAATTGATTAAAACATCAGAAAGAGTCCAACAAACTCACCAGTAAGCATTAACGCTCTCTCTCACATGCACCAAACTCTTGGCCAAGTATAAACGCACACGCAGAAGCACATAAATACACAACCAAATTCTCTATTAAGCATTTTCAGAGGAAAAAAAATGTCAGCAGATTAAGAGGATTGACTCAGTATTGGATTAACCCACCCACTGCGGTCAGGATCACACCAGCATGGATAGATTGATTAGGTCTTGCGAGGCGCACATCTCCCTAACGACTGCATCAGCTGTTTTTTAGGCTCTCTGTAAAGAGACTTACAATCCGACTGTCAGTCATGCTAAAAAGACCAAAAATGACATGTCATTTAGGACTCAATATCTTGCGTGTAGACCTCCGTGGATTTGGTTTAAGCTCCCAACACCTGTCAGAAAATGTAATGCGATCGCAGCGTTCAATTTAACCATGTCTCTCTATAGTACGAGGCCACCCTTTGGTTCGGGCTAGTCCAAAGCACCTGTCAAAGGGTGCACAGGTAATCTTTTTTTAATGCTTCCGTTAAGTGCTAAGCTAGCAGTTTGAATATGCTGCATTAAATATATGACCTGGATAAAACTGTAAAGATGACAGATTAAGTAAAAAAAGACAACTCTGCAAGCCTGCGTGGTTTCTCTCTCAAGCATTTCACGCTCATCCTGTCAAACATACTGGCCAGTTTCCGCTCAAAGCAGGTAGACATACTGTATATTCCACTCTATATTTAACATTTCCAAATGTGTCAGAAAAATGAAAGAACATGTAGAGTGGAAAGAATGTCAAAGACAGAAAAATAAAGAGAGTATGATGGAGAGAATGATAAAAAAGAAAGACAGAAGGAGAGAAAGAGAGAGACTGAGCAAGTGGAAAGAGATCTATGGTGGTGTGAGAGAAAATGGGTTACATTTCTCCTCTCTTCGACAGTCTATTTTCAGTAGCAACTCCTGGAAAGGAGAGCAGGCAGTTAGCACCATATAACCTTAACCACTCCACATGCAGTAACACAACAACAGTACAGGATGATTGCAGAAGTTGTCACATGTGTGCTTGTCTACAAGTAGTTTTGCTTTTTCTTTAGTATTTGATGGGATATAATTTTGCTAAAAGCAGACCAGCTTGAATTTGCTTCAGAAATACAAATGAACCAAGGGCCATTGACTAGATATGGGCAAAATAGTATACCTAAGTACAGAAAATCTTGTGTAATACATCCAGGGAAGCCTGTTTCTGCCTGTAATTGTGACATCACAACTCAAAATGATGACATTATTTCTCATAATCTCAAACCCAGTCGTGACTGTGACTTTATATCTCACAAAGTGGCATTATATGCAACAGTTGCAACTTTATATCTCACAGTTATGACTATTTCTCACAGTGTGACTATATCTCACAGCTTGACTTTATTTCTGATTTTAAACATCATTTCACAATTATATTTTTTACTGAGGTGGAAAATGGCTTCCATATATACCAGCTGATTTCTTGGAAAATCTCATTTCAATTTACTCAAAGAAAATGTGTAGGGTAATCTAATGGCTGTCAGCGTTTTATATTAATATGGGAATATCCCACAGGACTCACTGAATTCAGGTTAGTTTTGGGATCCAAATCTAGTTCAAGCTTGAGGCTTTTGTCCTGACAAGCCTTGTAACATTTTTGGTAAATGATACTCCTTGCTAGCCAAACTGATCCTGAATTATTCTAAGACACTTGGTGAACATGGCCAGCATGTAACTGTTGAAGGTGCTATGGTGCAATAGATCTAAAAGTCATAGATCTTTATGTTCTTACCTGTTTGCTGTACTTGACAGTCTGGCAGCCATAATCGGAGCACTGGTCTGAGCTGAGTGACATGGCATCTGCATTACTGGTGCCATTGCCAGTGAAGGTGTTGGTGGGGGGCAGTTCCTGCACAGCCTGGTGCTTCTTGCCTTCCACGGGTGGTGAGTTGGGTTGGAGATGCACTGCGGGCAAAGGTGAGCTGGACTTGTAGTGGCGGGCCAGATCGGGGCTTGATTGGTGACGTCTCGAGCCTAGTCTTGGACTGCTGGGGTCTCCATTAGCAGCTGCACAATAACGGGCGGCAATCCTTTCACTGGCACTGCTTGCCTCTTCATCCTCCTCTTCTTCATCACCTCCCCCACGTCTGCAGCCATTTACCGTCATAATTCCACTGTATAAAGAACGCTCAGATTTGGCAGTACCATTATTACGCTTGTCTCTGCGTGGTTTGCGCCCACGTTCATTTTGGGAGGCCTGGGCTTGTAAAGGGGGAGGCTGTGGACTGAAAAAGTCCTCTTCTGGCTCTTTCTTGCCAGCCTCATAGCCATTCTTACCCTGCACCCCACACTGTCGTGCTGTCACAACCAGAAGGATCACCAGAATAACGGCGGCAGCACCAGCCAGGACACCGATGGCAACGCTCAGGCGTTGTTTACCCAGAGCTCTCTCGCTGTCTGGGTCACCTGCAATATCCATATAGAGGGGGATTGCAAGGCTGCGGGCCACCTGAGTGAAAGGGAGACAGACATACAGAGGGAGAGAGAAAAAACGGAAAGTCATAAATGGTGTGTCTGCCCTTTGATAACTGCATCCTCATTTTACAGCTATGTCTGCTGAACCACACACACATACACATTCATCCCCACTGCAAGGCCCAGACTTCTCAATTATCATGTCAAGGCTTGGATATTCAATCATAGTTATTCTGCGCAGGCAAGTGTGACTGTGTGTGTGTGAGTGTGTTTGTGTATCTTTCATCTTTGAATTTGTGTGTTTCCTTTTATCCAATATCCAATGTGGGTCAACAGCAATTTGATGCATGAATATTTATAAACAGCAATATTTTTAAAAATGTGCTATTTTGTGCTAGGATTTCCTAGTTGTGCAAAGTTAACACTTCTCTGCTCCATGTCAAATAAAATGACTTTCAATTAAATTTTATTTTTCTTATTGGGTTCCGTTCTACACTGGCTCACTGTTCAACAGCATGAACTGTTATTGTTTCTCTATATTGAATTACCCTTTGTTTGTGTTTATTCGAACAGCATGCTGCACTGATGTGTCTCACCTGTGCATCCACCAGCGTAGCATTGGCCAAGCTCTCATTGATGAAGACATGCACCAGTGCTGTGGCACAAAGGGAAGGCACGCCACTGTCATTGACCCGGACCACCAAGCGGTGCAGACCCCTGTGTCTTCTCTCCAGGGGCTCTGCCAAGGTTATGACCCCACTGCTAGAGCCAATCTCAAACAGACGAAAAGGGTTTCCGCCTACCAGAGCATAGCGGAGATCAGCATTAGACCCTGTATCACCATCAGAGGCTGTGACTGTGCGGACTACAGTCCGGGCCCCGCTAGCGGGTGGCAGGAGGGTGTATGATTCATTGGCGGGTGATGTGATGGATGGCGCGTTGTCATTTTCATCAGTGACAAACAGGGAGACAGTGGCGGTGGCAGACCGTGGCGGTTCTCCGCCATCAACAGCACGCACACGGAATGAGTATGTGTTACGTCGTTCGCGGTCAAAGGATGCAGAGGAGAAAATGGTTCCAGTGTTATTTTCAATGGAGAAAACTTCTTGCTTTCCCTCTTTGCCCTCCTCTCCACCCTCCTCTTCATCGTGCTCAACAAAAAGACTCAACTCTGCATTCTCGCCTTCATCTGCATCGGTAACAGTCACCATGCCGACGGGGCTATTGGTGAGCAGGTTCTCTTTGACGTAGAATGTAAAAACTTCCTGGACAAATTTGGGGGCATTGTCATTTCTGTCCGTGACTTGGACTATGACAGTAGCAGAGCCCTGCAGAGACGGGGTGCCCTTATCTCGAGCTATCACGCGAAATTCATAGCGTTCCCTCTGCTCTCTATCTAGTGCCCCAGTAGCACGAATATCACCGTTATCAGCATCAATGTAAAAAGCTCCATTAACAGACGGGTCCAGTGAGTATGCAATTTCTGCATTCTTGCCACTGTCTGCATCAGCCGCCACAACAGTGACCACTCTTTCCCCTGGGGCATTATTCTCTGCAAAATGCACTTCCACTAAGCTTTGGGCAAAAGTGGGAGCGTGGTCGTTTATATCTACCACTCGCACCAGAAGAGAACTATTACTAGAGAGGCTTGGGCTGCCGGAGTCCACTGCCACGATAGTGACACTATACTCACGAGTAGCTTCATAATCCAAAAGTGCTGAGGTGTGGAGAAAATATTTCTTTTTGTTTCGTTCAAAGGCATCATCCGTGGCTGGTGGAGGTGCTAGAGCTGTCTCACCTGCCGGTTTCAGTGTGAATGGAACATCCCCAACCACAGTGCAGGTAACCGCACCATTCTCTCCCTGGTCGCGGTCTGACACCTGCACTAACGCTACTGGTGTGTCCACCAACACGTTCTCTGGAACCATTGCAGCGCCATCCCGAACAAGAATTCGTCCAATTTTTCTAATTTCCACTATGGGTACGTTGTCATTTTCATCCCTTACATTGAGAACGACTGTAGTGCGGTCAGTGCGGGGTGGTTGGCCACGGTCACGGGCTGTGATGGTGAAACGTAGTTGTGAAACTTCCTCACGGTCTATACGATGCAGAACACTCAGCCAACCTGATGCCTCATCCAACCTCAGGAGGCGCCGCACTGATTCCGTCGCTGCTCCGAACACATACTCAACCTGTCCGTTCACGCCGACGTCACGATCTGTGGCACGCACCTGCAGGACAGGTGTGCCAGGTGGGGCATTTTCTGCCATTTCTGCTTCATAGACTGCTCTCTCAAAACGTGGACTGTTGTCGTTGACATCTGTGATAGACACGCGTAAAAGAGCTTGCGAGGATCGGGATGGGTTGCCGCCATCACGAACACGTAGTACGAGTTCATAAGAATCCCTTGCTTCACGGTCCAGAGGCCCTTTCACAATCAGCTGAGGCTGTTTCTGTCCTTCAGGTGTGTCGGCAACTTGCAATTCAAACACGCTGCTCCTGCTGGCAGGCCCCGACCCTGTTTCTGACCCTCTCCTACGGTCGCCACCATTCCCATTTGTTGGGCCATTCGCAGGTCGGCGCAAAGATGACCCCCCATCTCTGCTGTCCTGGATAAGCTCATAGCGATCAATGCCATTGCGACCAAAATCACGGTCTGTGGCAGTGGGAAGGAGATAGAGAGTGCCGATTGGGCGATTCTCCTCAACAGATAGTGTGAGAACTGGTGAAGGGAACGAGGGGGTGTTGTCATTGATGTCTGTGACTACAATACGGCCATCAAACAGATCCACCCAACTCTGCAGGGGACCTATGACCGACACCTCAAAGTTCAGAAAACACTCGTTCTCGTCAAATATCATCTGACACTGCGGCAGCTTCTCTCTGTCAATCCTCCTGCTGCCTGTAGTAAGCTCTCCAGTGACATTGTCAATTTTGAAGTATTCAGAGCCAGATTCCAAAGCAAAAGTGACATCACCTGTACCAATCCCAGAGGTTGACAGCCCCAGGTCTGAAGCCACATTCCCAATGTGTACATCGGCCTGCCCCTCTTCCGCCACGCGGTAGCGCAGTACTGAATTGGCGCGCGGGAGCTGAGTCAGCAGCTGCAGGATAAGCACGAGGTAGCAGCGCGCGGAGTGCACTGCGCCAACGCTCCTGCTCCCCATGACTCTCTCTCTCTTTCTCTCTCTCTTTCACTCTCTATCTGCAGCTTCCTCTGGTCCAAGACAGACCCGCCACAAATAATTTCTATAAACGCTTCCTTTGGCAAAATCTTATTTTCTGAGACAGTCTTTTAGTTCCTTAGGCACGTTTTCAACACGATACAATAAAACATCCACTTTGTGAAGAGATCGGCATTGGATAAGTCTTTACAGCTCTTTTACGGACAAGAATGATCCTTTGTGCCTTTTAGGAGTAAACGGGAGTCAAATTTGAGCAGTTTAAATGACTTTGTCCGGCTCATTGAGATGCTGCGGAGCGCGGGCTCCTCTCGCGCTTTCACTGTTTTAAACTGCAATGCAGTAGAACACAAAAGAGATCTGTCTGTGAATTCAGCTCTCACATTCGCATCCCAGAGCTTTCGCTACTGGCTGGGAATAAGCCAAAGTGTTTTTTAAAGTCTTTTCTTGAGATTATATATTCTCTTACCTTAAAACACAGCGAGAGGAAAAATTGGAAATCTTTCCCCGCAGTCTTACGCGCGCGTGCCAAGCTCTTATAGATTCCTTTACGGTGAACTTGACAAAGAGAAAAGCTTTTCAGGACTTCTCGGAGCACGCAAATTAGCCACTTATGGGAAGATGGAGAGCAGGATAGAGAAGTAGCAACAAAAGCCTTTAGTAATTCCTCCGGAGTCCGTGGTGGATGTGTGTGAAGTGTTTGAGGAAAAAGTCCCGCATTCTCCTCCTCCCCTCACCTGCACGTTCTACTGCACTGCATGTGAACGTCCCTCAAATGATGCTGCAGTCTCTCCCTCTCTCTCTCAACCTCTCCCTCTCTCTTCCCCTCCGTTCACTGCAACGCTTCCCTCGCTACGTAACTCGACCGTTCAGATGAAACGGGAGACCGAGAGTGTCTCGAAGGAGCTCGCGCTTTCCTTTTAACCAGTCTAAACGCGCAAATACAGGGGGTGTGTTTGCATACTACCACAAAACAAAATACCTCAGAAGCGGAAAAATACACTGATACAACTAAACAAATTCGGTGAAGCACCTAATTGTGTCAAAACAGATCAACTAATTAAATCAAAATAGTTTTCACGACACTAAATGTGAATCTCATACGTGTCCGTTTTAGTTAAACGTGCATCAAACACAGCAAAAGCAATACTTTTTGAAACTGGAATGTATTTTTCTACAAAAAAAACAAAAAACAAAACAAAACAAAAACATTTTAAATAAATATTTTGAATTTAAAATAATTAATTTAATTTAATAATGAGGAAAATGTAGTAAAAAAAAAAAGAAAGTTGTAATAAATTCAAAGCTATAAAAATGTATAGCATTAAAATATTAAAGAGGTGTAGCCTACGGGTGTATGTACAAACACAAAGAAATAAAGCAACAATGACAACATTTTGTACACAAGTAAGTGCAGAGAGACTAGCTACTATATGTTGTGTTTAACAGTCTTATAGCCTGTGGTTAGAAGCTGTTTCATAGGACATGACTTGGGGTCTTTTACAATGGACCTGTCATTTCAGGCATATCGGAGTAAAAACATTAAGAAATGTCTTGGATATTTGGTTGTTTACGGTCAGTGTCAGTGTGTTCAAGTTTGACTTCTTTCATTACTGCTATCAAGTTGAACACAATGATGATGTTAAGGTTGTACGGTTAGTGGTCGAGGTTTTTGGCCAATAGATATTTCTTTAAGGAGATTCAACTGTGAAATAAAAAGTTCAAAGTGCAAGTGCAGTGTGCAATATAGATAGATATATAGACATATTTTTGCCATAAGGGACCATTTTAATAGCAAATATTATTCCGTTATTTGAAATCTATATTATTATGTTATTGGTTTTGTTGTTATGTGTCTGAATCACGAAAAATTGTTCTCATTGTCTGAATGCGGCAGTGCTTTTCGCTCATCCTGTGAACAATGAGCATGTATCGCACACACTCTCTCCAGTCCCAGCACGGGCTGCCCCGTAGCCACGCGGATGCGCGAGCGCAATGCAGCACTGACTGAACGTAATACTACAGTCACACAACAAAAGGAGCAGCCCTTCTCCGTCTATACTCTCCATCCCGTGTCCTCAGTCTCAAATATGCGTTTAATTTGCGGGTTGGGATGAATTGAGATTATCGCAGGAGGGGTTCCCTGGTCAATCTCAGTTTGTTTGGTCACAGCAGAGGAGGTTGCGAGCGGAGGAGCAGCATCAGATCTCGGCGCGGCTCTCCTGCTGCTGCTGCACCGAGGCTGGTTAACATTCCACCGGCGTCACCACACGTGCGTGCTGTATGCTCCGCGCCCTCTGTTGTTCCACCGCGCGCGTTTTGATTTCGCTTCTGCAATCAATCGCCCAATCAAAGTGGTTGGGAGATTGGATGCAAGCGTTCGTGTCCCGTGAGCACCCCTGTCACGTTAACGCTTAAGTCTAGTTAGCATACAATCCACTGGTGAAACTTTATCATCTGCAGAACAGACTCGAATAGCAAACACCCGAGGCTATGAGACTGCATAACTATATCCTCTATTTAAAGCATGTGAGGAAAGACAGCACAAAACGTGTCTTCAAAATATACTGCGATGATATATCTTTTTGAATATATTTTAAAAGGCGGTGGGTATAAATAAATGTTTTTTTTTTTTTTTTCATCCAGAAAGTTGTCAAAAGCATCACCCTAAAAAGAAGAAAGGTAGGCTAGGTAGGTATATAGATAGATAGATAGATAGATAGATATGGTTGTCATTAAGTAAATATCATGATCCTTATCATTCTTTTTTTACTGACATGTAATCTAATTTTGTCTTGGATATGCTTTAAATTTTTTGCCCGAATGCAGATTGGATGGAGGGGGAAGGGGGTTGTATTAGTTATAAGTTATAAAGTGCTAGTAGCATATATAATTTGCATTATTACTCCACTAATGCTTTGGCCATCACAAAGGCGTTCTCTCAGGTGCGTAACTCAAACTCCCACCACTGTGCAATCTTGCATTTTTTAACTGATGCGTGGAGTGAGGACATGAATTTTAAACATGTAAAATGAGCTGGGGGAATTGCCTATGTATTGGGAGCACCAATTAGTTCACTGTGCTTTTGTACTTTGTTTTTATGATGATATGTTTGTTTTCAGCATTGTAAAAAGAACATTTGCAATTTTGCAAGGAATTTCATTATATTCTTCACTTTTTCCTACCTCCTCACAAGAGTTTTCCTTATCCTTATTAATTAATACTAAAATTGTGGCATTGATATCTCGATTCTGTCGTATTCAGTTGACGTCACATCAATGACGTCATGTTTTCAGTCGCATTTATTAAACGCAGTTTAGGCTACTTATCTACTTAATATGTAATGATAACATTCGCTCTGTTCTGTGACTTTTCCTGCAAACTCATTTTAAAGGATTACATGACGTTTAAACATAAATGTGTCGGCAGTGTGTGTACACAACCACCCTATAACGGTAAAAATCCACCCACTTCTTTTTTTAATTCCCATAGGTCATAAGCAGCGTGAAGCCGTTTGCAGTTTGTATGCAATTTGACATCACATTGTATTAGCATAGACCCCGCCCTGAGTGAGCTGTACACAGTCCGCCATGTTTATCTCATCGCCAGAGCATATAACAGCAGCATTCAAGTAAGAAATGTATTCTTATTAGAGCTACTTAAGTTATTCAATAAAGATTTTCTGTTTTTCTTTTGTTGTTTTATTCATATTTTTAGCATATTTAGCAGTAGGGACTGTATATTACACTGCTTTCACTTTAATACACAGATCTAATATACACATGCAATTTCTTTTACTTTATATTCACAGACATAACCGACTGTGTTTATGTGAACTTTGTGTGTTTTTGACATAACCTTATGTGTATTTGACAGTTTAAGCGCAATAAGCCGTGAAAGAGAACTTAGTTTAATACTCACGGAACACATCGTCTGACAGCCAGCTTTCTGTGCGCGTGCTTCCGGTGTGTGTGCTCAGAAAACCATATATCAGAAGTTTAGACTGATATGGCTTTAAAATGCATGCAGATAATAAACTTTCATGATGATAAAGAACTGCGATGTCACGTGACCTTGACGTGAGTGTGACCGCGATAGAGAAGATAATCAAAACCAAACAAATGTTTTCGTTTTTGGCAGTACCCGAGAAGGCTCTGACCTCTTCTGGAAAACGGGGTGGGGAGCAGCAGCTCATTTGCATTTAAAGATATATGGATGAAAACAGCATGTTTTCCTTACCCTTAAAAATGGGTTTACAACATGGTATAATACATGCTGAAACTTCACAGACACATTCTGGAGACACCTGAGACTTATATTACATCTTGTAAAAAGAGGCGTAATAGGTCCCCTTTAAAATGAATAGCATGTAATTGTTTACCTAATATAATTTTTTATTTTGTTTGCCGTGGAACACAACAGGCATTTTCTCAGTATAGTCATATGCTTGACGATAAAACTATAAAATACATATAGATAGCTGTGTCCGAAATTGGCCCCTATACCCTTAAATAGTGCACTATTTAAGGGGATAGTCATTTGTAGTTGTGTCTGAAATCATAGTGGACGTTATCGAGTGCACTCATTCAATCCTATAATGCACTGCAATAACAAGTGTACAACTGATGTACGCTCAGTATCTACAAAGATGGCTGTGTGCTTGTTTCTCTAGCGCATACGTGCTGTGTCCCAATTCGCCTATTTATACTATGCCCTAAAAGTACGGTTTTTGTGAAGAAAAAGTTGCCTACATAGTCTACTTTTGAGTGTGTAGCAGAAGAGTAGGCATGCTGTGCATCCTGTCACCATTTCAACTGCCCTGTCAGTCATTTTGTCACAGTTAAAATCCTCCACATTTAATTGAATTACATTTTTTATCGTTTTGGAGAGAAATGTATAGTAGCATGTTGATCTGCCAGTTGTTGGTCTTTCATGTGGAGAACTCCCCTTATGGGTTTGCAATTTGCATAATGATGCATTTAAAAGTTAACAACCAAACGTATCTTTACAAAAGTTCACAGTGCTGTTGCAGATTAAATATATTGTGGATAACAATGAATAAATATCTTTTCGTCAGGTTAGATACTGATTATTAATCACTCAAACCCCTTTATCTAAACCTCTCTACTTAATTGTCTGACTTGCACATCCATCATGTTTGTAGTTTTTAAACACTTTTTATTTGTGTTTGTAGTTCAAATTGAATCCTTGTCCAATGTGCAATGTGTCGTGGGCAATATTAGCCAGATTAGAGTGTGCACGGATCTCCTGAATTTACTGAATTCTAACCATCCGGGTATCTTTGGAATTAAGGCTGCACGATTAATTGAAATTAAACCGCACGCGATTTGGCAAATAAACTGAGGATTGCAATGCTTTGATTGATTAAACATGACTAATAAACACACGACTACCACAGTATATGGTTGAGTTCTTCAAGCCATCTCAGGTGAAAATAAAGTATATTTATCCCAGCAAGCAATTTTTCTTATAGAAAAAAACAGCCCTGACGTCTAGTCTAAAACAAGACAAAATTTGGTCTGTGTCAGTGATAATTTAATAGACGTCTAACCATAGCTTCAGAATAGTCATCAACACATAGAACATGTCAAAGAAATGAAACCAAACACCTTGTAATCAATGTTGACTTTTCTTACATGATCTAATATCATACATCTCGCAAGTTATTTAACCAAATTCAAGGTTATTTTGGCTAGAAGTACAGTAGGTTACTCATAGCTGGACTATATCGGATGACTAAATCACAGAGACGGTGAAAGGACGGCTATTGCTTGCTGGGATACTTCAATGCTAATCAACATAGTCTTTATCACTGTATAGAATACTATGAAATAATGTTGTGTGCCTTTTTCTCTGTAAGAAGCCACATCATCTCACAGAAAGATGTTTTCAAACACTCAACAGATGTTATGAAGTGAGTTTGGAGTAAAAATATTATTAAATGTTCTTCAGAAAATCTTTTGTTGGACAAGAGCTTCATGAATGCTTCTCGTTTGAAAAGATGTTTGACGAGTGTTTCTTTTTCAAATGCACGTTACAAGAGACTCAAACTCGCAGTGCTTTCAGATGGAGCAGCATTTACTACTGATCACAGAGCCGTGCTTCACTGACAAGCTGCACATAAAAAAATAATCGCAGCCTTAGCGATTTCATAAAAAAAGCCAAATCGGTTTAAGCGCGATTTCGGGTTAATTGCGATTAATCATGCAACCTTTTTTGGAATACTCAAAATAGTACAATTTGGGACACAATAATTCTAATTGCGAATACTATTTAGGACGAATAATATGCAAACTGGGGTGCAGCAAAGGTCTAAATTCAAAAATGGGCACCTCAAGAAGCTTTACATGTTTTACGGCAGTGATATCAAACACTCATTGGCTGCCTTCGAAAACCTAGGCAGCTGGCTCGTTGCCTCGCTGCCTTATCAGACAATAACTTGCAAGGCAGCGGTTGTGCATGGAAGGCACCTCATGAAACTGATATCGGACATACTTCTTAGGCAGTGTAACAGTTTCATGATCTACAGCAAAATAGAGAGAGCTTTGGTGAGAACTAAACAAATATTTAATCATTACATTAGTAATTTCTCGCTAGAAATTACATCAGAAGTGGAAAATGTTGTTAAAAAAACATACATTTACACACAAACTGACTAGCAAACGCAACTTTCGGACACCATCTTTTTTTTCCAGCTCAACTGTCACAGAATGGAAAGCACAGGATTGTGGGATATCAAAGGCAGCGGAGGATACATATATGCTGCCTTCAAAAATCGATCAGATGAAGGTATCTCAGGAGACAGGAAGTGAAGCTAACATTAGATTCGGAGTTGCCTTAATGCCTTCCTACCTCCGAAGGCAGCATTATTCAAGTTTTCGGATGCAGCCTCATTGGCTCTCACCTGCTTCATCACAGATTGTGACATGGCATGTTTCGGTTGATGTGCGTTTGATGGAGAAGTGCGTGCCTTCATGGAGTGGATCGGGATAACATTTCCAGCCATTCATAGCTTAAATTCTGCTCTGTACCTCATACTAAACCACTAAGCCAGAGGGAACTGCGACTGCAACACATCGTTGTCTGTATTACTTTTGGTACCAACATTTTTGCAATAAATAAATAATTGTGATTATACTTGATATGTTTTTTTTTATAACTGTACATATTGTGTAAGAAATGGTTTAGAAGTAGTAGTGGGATTAGTGGCTCAAAATATATTTTTAATGCTCTATTGTTGCTAAAATTGTAATTTTCCTTACACATTTCTAACTCTACGCTTTATAAATTATTTTTTATATCCTCTATAAAAGGTTTGGGTTTTGGAGTAGGGTTGAGGGATCTCAAATTTATCTATGGTAAAATGGCAATTATCTTTATGACATAAACGATTAGTAAACATTTTACATTTATTAGCCATAAATATGTTTATATGTTTACATTTAAATGTTGTCAATACATCCATATTGTAAGTTTCAGCATCTTTCCAAACGTAAAAAAAAAAGGTATGTTTTGTACCTGTAAATGTTATGTATTAATACCTACGCATTAGCAATGAGACCAGGCTGGTTTTATGAGGCATTTTCACCACTTCCTCTGTCAGTACACGGTCTCTTAAATGTGCAATCTGTCAGTGAGCGTATCCATACAATCTGCGGCTGATTCTGACTTAGTCCTTATTTTACCAAGGTAACCAAGGATTGAAATGCCTCTTTTCTAATGGGAATGTCACATAAACCCAACAGACACCATCTGAGTCAAATAAGAAACATCTATAATTAATAGGGATTCTACTTTGAACTTTTATCCAATGTGTAAACAACTGGGGAGGAGCACAGTTTTAGCTCTCTCACTTTAAGTTACAATGGTTTCCTTAGTTACATTTCAAAATTAAAGCATCAGAACAGACAATTTACTCACTTATGTGCCATGTAAATGCAGACTGAAATGAGAAACCCTGTGGGAGAAGAAAGACAGAACATATAAAGCAAAACAACTGATGGATAAAATCTCTGATGAAGAAGGAGCCTAACTCTTGTGTGGAAGCCTAATACCAAATAAAAGCAAAAAATAATCATTGAGGCTTAAAATGCTTTAGAATACCTTTAACATAATGAAACAGGAGAATATTGACCAGGGGTGCTCAGAGCGCAGAAGGAAGCAGGGGGCTTATGAAAATACTAAAAAATGCAATTACATGAAGTTAGAGGGGAAATAAAAGAGTGCTTGAGTCCTGTAGTGCTCTTAACTGTAATTAATAACTTTAGTGACTAAGATATTTCTCTTTAAGACAGTGGTGTTTCTAGGATGCCAACTTGGGATGGGCCTTTTAATACTAAAGTCCATATGAGAAGAAATACAATTCAAATTAAATTTTGCTGGAAAAAAAACTACCGGTTAACTGTCATCCCCTTTTCGAGCATAGATAGATCTGAACTTAAATGGATGTAATTCATAAATAGGTTGGTCTCTTTTCAAAGAAAACGCTGAAAGTACTTCAAACAATGACAGTTTAAAAAGTTATAGTAGTTTTAGGCCTGGTTTCACAGACAGGGCTTAGATTAAGCCAGGATTAGGCCTTAGTTCAATTAGGGCATTTAAGTAGCTTTTATAAACATGCCTAGAAAAAGAACATTACTGGTGTGCATCTTGAGACAAAACAATGGCACTGACATATTTTAAGACATGTCAGTGCAAGTTGCATTTTCAAGTTAAAACAGCTCAAACATGCATTTTAGTCTGGGACTAGGTTTAAGCCTTGTCTGTGAAACCGGGGGTATGTTTACTGTAATGCACATAAAACATTTTATTTTATACAAAATATATTTAAATCATAAAAACTATTGGAATAGTTTTAGCATGTTATTGATTATGGCAATGTTAATGTATTTGGTCTCAGTCGACTAGATCTTCTATGCTGTTGCTGCTGATGCTAACTATTGCTGCTGCTGCAGAGCAACCATGGACTTTCTACTGCTAATAGATATCAAGCGTACAGTTAGTTCTGGCAGTTCACGTTATTTAAGCTAGCATCAGCTGACTGTCAGCTGATCCACGTCTACCTATAGGAATACGATGTCTATCACAACATACATATATAAGCTCCTTCAGTACTATCAGCAGCTATCGCGTTTCTCTGGAGCTAATTACTCTCCTCCATCCCCAGCTCCTCTTCGTCCTCCTCCTTCCCCTTGAATCAGACTAAATTCCTGAATTATGTTGTACATTAAATATTGACATTAATGATATCTGCAATACATTATGTTGGTTCTGTTCTGTTTACCCTAAGAGGGGTTTTTGCTGCTCTCCCTGTTCTTATCCATGCTAGGCTGCATGGATGCGCAGAAAGTTCTTGCCCAGAACAGAACCATACCGCCAATCCAAACTGTATGCAATTGTCAATCATCTTTGACGATAGCGGTCCTGACAGAAACACAGATACGCTGCTGTGAGCATGTATATAAGATATGCTGCTGCATAAATCCCGTAGCAGATCTAGGCAGGTGGAGCTGGGGGAGGTGGAGGGTTTCAGAGGAACTCTGATAGAGCGCTGCAGGACTATCTTACAGCAAACAATGAACCAGACCAAGCAGAGGCTAGTCAGCTTGTGCATGTGGTGATCGATTGCCTGCAGATTGCATGTAAAGGACCTGTCAGGCTGCACCCTCTAGAGCAGGGGTGGGCACTTCCAGTCCTGGAGGGCCACTGTCCTGCAGAGTTTAGCTCCAACCCTGATCAAACTCACCTGCCTGTAGCCTTCTAGTAATCCTAAAGACATTGATTAGCTGGTTCAGGTGTGTTTGATTAGGGTTGGAGCTAACAGTGGCCCTCCAGGACTGGAAGTGCCCACCCATACTCTAGAGCTTCATGACTGAACTAAATATAATTTACTAAATAATTTGGACTCTGCTAGAAATTTAAAGCCATATGTCTGACCAAATTTCCAAATACCAAACAAAGTTCTGAATTTGAAGTTGATATCGCAAAAATTAAGCCTGCTAAAGGGTTTTAAAGTACAGTTTACATGGTTACGCAATTTCAAAATGGGATGAATTTTCACAGGATGTATTTTGATTGTTTAAGCTTTCGAATGATAACTATGATAACTAATGATTACTAAACCTATTGACTGATACATATTGATTACTAAAATATGTGGGGCAAAAAATAAAGTGCGCAAAGTGTCCTCACTGGGACACTGAAAGTTAACAGGCTGTGTTTTCGTTCAACAAAAATAGAAATTCAAAATATTTGAGATCGTTGTTTCCCCCATCCCTGCCCCCTCCTCCTCAGAATCGACGCTCACACAGGTTGCCAGCTTGGACAGGAGCCAACAGGAGCGAGCACAATTGACAATGAAAGCCGAAGAGACTTATGAGTTGATTTATCCACGGTTTTATATGCTCTCGTTCACAGAGATTTTTAGATGGATGCCGAGGTCGTTTTAGGTTAGGTAGAATTTGCGATCTCTGACCCAGTTTGTTTGCTGGCTTCCATGGCTGCTGCAATACGCTGTGTTGTCCGCCAACTGACAACCTGAGGTGTCAAAATACTATTGGATAAATTGGCATCAGACGGGATCACAGAGACCAAAACAAAAACAGACATTCCGACACGGAACGCACATTTCAAAGTAAAATAACTGGCTGTAGCATTGCTTTTCAGAGAAACATGTAGGTGAATTTAACATGTTTCCTAAATATCTGCAAGCATATTATGGTATTTTTATGCTTTAGTAAAGTGAAAAACTTACATACAGCACCTTTAAACAAAAACTGCATGCTGCTTAAATAAAGGCTCAGAGTCAGCAACGTTATAATATGGAGGGCTGAAGGTTCCTGACAGCACCTCTTGTATGTACCTTTTACTGTAAATTATTTCACATTATTTACTTTCCACACTTTCAAAATACCAATATAAATGTACAAGGTAATGTACAAATTTTCTTTTGGATGGGCATTATTCACCCGTAGCCATGCCCCACAGAATAACTTCAAAAGAATATTTTCAGCACGTTTGTGGCATGCAGTCGTTTACCACAGACAATAATTTCCAATAGCCCCTCAGTGTGTATAAACCAATGATAGGCACATTTACAGTAAATGCACTTACAATGAAAGCTTAGCAGGCAAGCGAGCCACACTGGAAAGAAACATTTAGAATATGCAAATATAACAACTTTTTGAAAGTATAATCTCACATATAAGCACATATCAGGACCAGCTCATGAAATTTTAGCTTAATATCTGTGCAAGGACATCAGAAAATGCACTGCTTGTATGGACCATACTTCTCCACCCACAGGAATTACTTCTGTAGTTTGAAGAATTTTTGGTATTTAACAAAAATATAACCTTCATATTTCTGGTTTTAAAATTTCCAGGCTGCTTGTCGTCTAGGCTGGTGTGTTGAAATCAATCTGATACATGCTACACTTGCACTGCAAGTGTGTTACTGTGTTTTTCCCTGATTTTCCCTTTGTCACACAAAGTTATTTCACGGCATTTAATATACAGTAGCACAATCTGAAGGGTGAGTATATGATGACCGAGTTTTCGTGTGAATTATTCAATAAAACAGAAACCTTTAACATTAAAGGCCAAAGTATACATCACTTTTTACGAATACGCTAGGGTAAGTTTACAGTGCGCGTGACGCTAATTTCGTCATCAGAATTGATTTTTTTTACGTGTAGACGAGCGTATGCACACAGTCGAATGCACAGCCTTGCAAAGTATACTTCTTTTGACTCGTACGTGTACACAGGAAACTGACGCATGCGCAGTTTTGAGCAATCTCTCGCCACGAGTTAGGCCCTGTCCCAAATGGCACACTTCATGTGCACTTTCGGTCTTGTGGACTTACAATGGCTGCTGCGTGCACGTGTCCGTTAAATCCACAAGACTGTAAGGTGTCCCATTCGTCATTTAAGCTTAAAGAAGGGTGCTCGTGAGCGCCCATCCCCCCCCCCCTTTGCGGCTGCTATGCGCCCTCGATGCGCACTTCAGCTGAGCCCGCAAGTTTGCGAGCTACGCAGAGGACTTCTACCTGGCAGTCAAAGCGGCATTACATCGTGAAAGTGCGGACTCAGAGGAAGACCGTGAGGGTTTAGGGTACCATTTGGGACAGGACCTTACAACCCATGTAAATACTATAGGGGAAAATTTAATGCGCATGCGCATACAAAAATCCGGCGGTGTGCATTCAGTATGGCCCTGTCCCAAATGGCACCCTAAACCCTTGTGGTCTTCCTCTGAGTCCGCACTTTCATGACGTAACGCCGCTTTGACTTTCAGGAAGAAGTCCGCTGTGGAACCCGCACCAGTGCGGGCTCGGCAGAAGTGCGCATCGAGGGCGCATATCGACCGCAAAGGGGGCGCTCGCGAGCACCCTACTGAGACCTAAAATGACAAATGGGACACCCTACGGTGTCGTGGATTTAACGGACGCGCAGCCATTGTAAGTCCACAAGACCGAAAGTGCATATGAAGTGTGCCATTTGGGACAGGGCCTATGTGCGTACTCTTCTAAAGACCGAATTCGCGTCACGTGCACTGTACGCTGACTGTCATGTTCGATGATTGGCCTTTACTTTGTACATGCATGTTGCACATGCGCACTTTTCATTTTTTTTTGCAGTATTGACATGGGTTGTAACTCGTGTCGAATGATTGCTCAAAACTGTGCATGCGTGGAATGCCTGTGTATGAGTACCAGTCAAAAGAAGTATACTTTATACTTTATATAGTTCGACTGTGCGCATAAAAAACTTTCGGCTTAATAGTTCTCACACATTACAAACAAACAATAAATAAATACATACATACATAAATAAATTAACAAACAAACGTGAGAGCATAATTTTTAAACTGTTTTTAAAAAATAATTCCCAAACTGTTATTTTAATGGACATTATTGTAAGTCCTTTTTCAAACTTTTTTTTAAAAACAATTTAACATTTTAAACAGTCGAAGTGTGAAACGCACTTATTCTGTGTGCTTACCTGAAGCTCAAACAGTAGCAGCATGGCGCTAGCAACGCCAAGATCATGGGCTCGATTCCCAATGAAATTGACATGCAGAGTGTTGAAACTTTGCATGGATGTTCATGACTCTAAATGAGAAAAAAAAAAAATATCACAAAATACCAAGAAAAAAATCATAGGTTGACCAGCATTTCCAACAACTTGACTGACAACATAAGGGTTAAGATGAAAAAAAACAAAAAACAGAATATTTGAAAGATACTGTAATTACACCCTTGTGTGTGTCTCCATGTGTGTGCATCTATTTGTGTGTTTATGAGAGAGAAAATGCATTAGTGGTTCCTCGTCTATGAAAAAGCTTTATTCAGCCATAAGGGAAGGCCTTTGCAAATGACAAGCGGCCTTTTCAGCACCGCAGTTTTTACGTAGACAACCAGCTAAGCTAACAATGTAGACAGAATGTACTGTAACAAGTGATGTCTTTTTAAACACTTCAAAACCAATCTGTGCTTAGTGAGAACAACTTTAAGAAGGCTTTAGACAGATTCAGTGTGACAGTAACAATGGTGATGTTACTCAGCAAATCTTCCCAGCAATAACACCTCACCAGGAGCCAATGGTTGGGTTAGTTGAAAAATGCTAGAAATGCTGCCTTAAAATTGGTATGAGTGTTTACTGGGTGCAAGCAATGTCACAATTACCAGGGGGAAACCGAGAATTTTTATTGATCCTCAAATTTGCAGATTGGGGGTTTAATTGAAGGTTCAAGATGAAAGCTAATTGTTAATGGTCAGAATTAAGGTGTAATTGTGCATATTGATTTGCTACAATTTAGTTTGTTGATGAAGAATAGCGATGAAGCATGCAAGAAAATACGGCTGATTTAACCGGTTTATGAGGCAACAGGCTTGAAAAGAAAGACATTAAAGGGATAGTTCACCCAAATATTAAAGTGCTGTCATCTTTTACCAAACTCACTCTCATGTCGTTTCAAAACTGCATGAAATACTTTTCTTTTCGTGTGGAACGCAAAAGGAGATGTCTGGCATAATGTTGAGGACTGACAGCCTCAGTCACCATTCACTTTGATTGTGTCTGTTTTCCATGCAATGAAAGTAAATGGTGACTGAGACTGTCATTCTGCCTAACATCTCCTTTTGTGTTGTGCAGAAGAAAGAAACTCATACGGAACAACGTGAGGGTGAGTA
This sequence comes from Rhinogobio ventralis, assembly GCA_039654625.1. Lineage (NCBI taxonomy): Eukaryota > Metazoa > Chordata > Actinopteri > Cypriniformes > Gobionidae > Rhinogobio > Rhinogobio ventralis. Next base: position 12,892,665 of record CM077195.1, on the reverse strand, counting down.
AATGATGATAGAATTGTCGTTTTTGGATGAATAGTCCCTTTAAGACGAAAATAACCCCAAAAATTCCTTAAAGACATGTAAACCTTCATATGAACACATCTCTCATTAATCTCTCATAAAGACTTCCATAGTATCGAAAAAAAATACTATGAAAGTCAATGTGGTCCATCAACTGTTTGGTTATCGACATTCTTCAAAATGTCTTTTGTGTTTAGCAGAAGAAAGAAATTTTAGGTTTGGAACAACTTAAGGGTGATGATGACAGAACTTTCCTTTTTGGGTGAACTATCCCTTTAATTTAAATAAATTACGCAACAAATCCAAGTCTTTTGCCCTTTATTTGGCTGCATCAGCGCTTAAAACATTTTCCCTTAACAAAAAACACTTAAATGCACATTATATTGTAATTGTGATTTCAAATTTTTCTCAGGAGAACTTAAAACTAGGGAGCATAAATATGCTTCACATCAGACTTTACAAAAACGCATTGTACAAGGCTATTTTTAAAATGCAATTTTAATGTCAAGAACTGTTATGCAAACATAACACAACTAGCACATCTATAAAAGTATATTAATACAGTGAAGGATTGCTGTAAATTTATACAAAGCATTCAGCGTTAGGGCTCTCTGCTGTAGTCATACTTTAAAGAAAAGTGTCAACAACATTTTATCACCCAAGGTGCTAAACAATGCATCAACACAGGGGCGGTTGTCTACAACAGTGACGATATATTATTTACCTGCTTAATGCAGAAAACAAGGAGTGCCCAGATGATCTGTATAAAAGGAGAGCATGATTATGGATGCTTGGTAAGATGGGCTTGTAATGCAGGACAGATGGAGCGTGTATCAGTCTGCAAAGGAAGTTGAAGATGCAGTTCAGGTAGTGCTTTCTGACGGAAAAGTAAGTGCAGTGGTATCTTGTCTGACTAAGATGCAGGCAGTGGAATAATGTTATGATTACAAGATGCACAGTAATTCTTACAGTTACACTCATCAAAGATGTTATTTCTTTATGTGGCACATATGTTGTAAACTATGGGATATTCATAGCACAAGTTCTCAAACACTCAAAATTAATGAATATTATTTTATTATTTATTTATTTATTTTTTAAAGCATATCACAAAATATACAAATATATGCATCAGTGACAAATAAGAATGCCTAAGATGATAAAAGAAATCTTTTTGACCACACTTTTAATTGAGGTCCAATTCTCACTATTAACTAACTATTAACTTTGACTTCTGTCTCAAAAAACTCCTAATTGCTGCTTATTAATATTAATAGTTAGTAAGGTAGTTGTTAAGTTTAAGTATTTAAGAGATGTAGAATAAGGTAATGCAGAATAAGGCATTAATATGTGCTTTATAAGTACTAATAAACAGCCAATATCCTAGTGATATGCATGCTAATAAGCAACTAGTTAATAGTGAGAATTGGAGCCTAAACTAAAGTGTACCATCTTTTTGTACCATCATGCATTTTTTATATTTACGATGGTTTCATGTATTTGTTTTAAAAAGTTTATACCATTTTCTACAGAGAATGTCAAGAGGTGCAACCATCAAATAGTAAAATGCTTTCCTTGTACCTTGAATACATGTAAGCATACCCAACTTTGGCATGGTGAAAAAGAAAATGAAAACAAATGGTAAAACTTTACAATAAGGTCTCACTTGTCTCAATGTTAACAGATGTTAAAGGAGTAGTTCACTTTAAAATGAAAATTACCCCATGATTTACTCACCCTCATGCCATCCTAGGTGTATATGACATTCTTCTTTCTAATGAACACAGTCAGTTATATTAATAAATATCCTGACGCTTCCACGCTTTATAATGGCAGTGACGGGGTCCATTGAGTTTGAAGCTCAAAAAAGTGCATCCATCCCTCATAAACGTACTCCACACGGCTCTGGGGGTTAATAAAGGTCTTCTGAAGCGAATAGCGAGTTTTGTAAGAAAAATATCCATATTTAACACATAAAGTAAAATATCTAGCTTCCGCCATGCAGACCGTCGTCCGTATTCAACTTACATAAAAAGCATAACTTGCGCGACGATGGCGTTGGAAGTAGTGTAAGTTTTTTTTAACTGCGAGAGGCATTACTACGGTGGCCCACAACACAACAAAATTTAAAAAGCAAACATAAGTTCACAACACAATGAAATCAAGTCACAACACAACGGAATCAAGCCACAATACAACGGAAAAGCCACAACACAACAGAATCAAGCCACAACACAACGAAAAAGCCACAACACAAACAAGCCACAACACAACAGAAAAGCCACAACACAACGGAAATGCTCCCGACCACAAGGGGGCTCTCGGAGTGTGGTAAAGTTAGTTTTCCTTGCCATTGTTCTATAGATTCGCCAGTCTTACAAATATATAAACACTACGATCAGTTTTAAGTGTGTAACCATTGTATATCGACATGAAATATCAATTCAAAATCACCTACATGCATTATAGCTGCATATTTATACTCGAGAATGCTTTTACCCGCTACCACGGTGCTTGATGCCCAAGGGAACGTCTGCCAATTCTGGCTTTATTTCGTTGTGTTGTGAACTTATGTATGCTTTTTAAAATTTGTTGTGTTGTGCATTACTGGGCCACCGTACATTACACTTTCTGTGTAATTTTAATACAGAAGACGGTCTGCCGGAAGCTAGATGTTTTACTTTATAAAGTTTTAAATATGGATATCTTTCTTACAAAACCCCACCAATTCGCTTCCTTTATTAACCTTTATTAACCCCCTAGAGCCGTGGATTACTTTTAAAATGGATGGATGCACTTTTACAATTCAGCCCACAAATGCTCACAGGTTGTTTTGTATCTTCAATTTAATATGGGCCTAGCTATTTAAATAGCCTTTTTATTTATTTTTAATGTGGATGCACTTTTTGCATTTGGCATATATTTTCAGGCTGTTATTTTTGATTTACAAATGTAAGTGGGTGGACTTGTGAACACGCACAGTGAGGATGGAGGGCATTTGTGATTTTGAGTCTATAGTAACAGTTGACTTGTTTCAAATAAATCCCAGTCCACCTATCCATTATTTTTCAAAGCTCTTTTGAAAAAGAAATGTGTGTTAAACACAAATATTTTAGAGATATGTTTTATCGATGGATAGCTCTGTCAATATGTGAGTGAAGACTCCTTTGAATTTTTGTACCATGCAAACACACATTCACATGAAAGCTTGTGAATAAAAAAATTATAAAGAAATTGTGACTTTATTGTGAGAAAAAAAGCCAGAATTGCAAGTTTATATCTTCCTATTCTGACCTTAATTCTGGCAATCCCCAGTGCTATAATTCAGTTCTGAAGTTTCTGAAGTTTCTCAGAATTGTGAGATATAAACTCACAATTACCTTTTTTTCTGTGCGGAAACACGCTTCCATGCAATCAAGACCAATGCCTGCAAATCACAGAAAAAAAGTAGCAGTTAAAGAATGATGCCACACCTTCTCATGAATAATTTAGAGACCCATTTGTCACATTCAGTGATGCTGGACAATCCCTAAATTAACAGCTTTCAACTTTATAAAATGTGTCCCATCATCTTATATATATATAAAAAAAAAAGGTAGTACAAAAGTAAAAAAAAAATAATAATAATTGATTGATTTTTAGCATTTACTTTATCTTTTTGGTATACCAATATAATATACTGTATGTCTACAAATTGTATTGCTTTATTAAAGTGCCATACATAAAATATATATATATATATATATTTTAGAAGTCTCAATTGAATTTAATATTTTATTATGCCCAACATGGTGATATTCTTTTTTTTATCTTTTTTTTTTTTTTAACAGATACAGAATGCCTGGAGAGGGTGTATGCTGAGTCGCCAGTCTACTCTCCCTTTTTGTTTCTCTCTCTCTCTCTCTCTCTCTCTTTCTCTCTCTCTTTCACACACACACACACACACACACACACACACACACACACACACACACAAGGTGATGGATGGTGTTATTACCTTCAGATCTTTAAGGGCACGGGAAGGCTTTAGTTGGTGTAAACACACATTCTATCATTAATGATTAAGTGCACACACACATATGCAGCACACACACAAACACACACACACACACACACACACACACACACATACACACACACCCCTACACACACACACACACAACAACAACAAACCCCCAAGAACAGTGTAGGTGCATGAACACACATACACACACAAAAACAGGCACACAAGGTAAAATATCTCTTAAATTATTCAATATCACTGCATCCAAATTAAGACAAACTCTAATCATTCTAACAACACTGGACAAGCCCTCTATAAAATATACAAAATACATATCATTTCACAAAAAAACATAGCTTATGCAAATTTGTCATGAGTCATAATAATAAAAACAAATGTGTGCAAAGAAGTGCAGAGATTTCTTTGACAGTCAGCGGCATCCTCTCAGAGACCGAATGTCTGCCTGTATTTCTTGTTCGTCTCCGGTTTTGCTGATTGTTGGGTCAAATAAATATTTCATGCCCCATGTCTCAGTTTTGGTGGCATAGGAGATCAAATTATGCCTTCACAGCTGCATCAAAGTCTCCCTCACTCCCTCTCCATTTCCTTTAGTCTGCGCCCTCTCTCTCTTTCCCTGCAGCTATGCTGCTCTCGCAGGATCTTGGACCCCTTGTTTTATCTTTCTTTCTTTCTTTCTTTCTTAACCTGTTAATTGCTTAACAATAAGTTTCCTTACTATATACAGTGAAAAACTGTAATACATTTAACGGGACATTTCATAAATTTTACATTTTACAAAAACAAAAAAAGTCATGTTATAATTTAAAGCGAAAAAACATAAAATGACATTCCCAGAATTCCCTGAGTGACACTTGATGGATTTGAGTAATTCTAATTATTCTTATATATTTTTTTATGTACATTGGGTCTTAATACTACATCTTATGTTGTTAAATGAATGCTTATTGCATTATTTTATTGTCATGATCAGTTAAAGGGGTCATGACATGAGAAATCAAATTTGCCTTGATCTTTTGACATAAGAGATCTTTGTACCATTAAAACATCTAGAAAGTTTATAGCTTAAAACGTCCTCCTCATTATAAACAAAGCATTTATTTGATCAAGCTCCAAAAACAGCTTTTTTTTATATTGCGGGATCTGTGATGTCACACAGGAAAATGAATTTGCATATGCCTGCCTCCAGAGCAAGACATCAATTGCACATCATCACACTACACACTCCTTCATGTATATATTTAAGAAATATTTGCATGTATATACTGTATATATATATATATATATATATATATATAATTTATCTTATATATAAATATAAATATTTCATATATAAATATAACATATTGTTCTTAAATATATACATGCATGTGTGTGTATTTATATATACATAATAATTATACACAGAACAAACTTTTATTTTGGATGCGACTAATCGATTGCCCAGCGGTAATATATATTTTTTTACTCTAAATTTAAATTTAGTTTGTAAAACTAAAATGTTGCTACAGTACCATATATTTTTTTATGGTTATGCTAAAGTTAAGTTCTTTCTTTCTTTCTTTCTTTCTTTCTTTCTTTCTTTCTTTCTCATTGCAGATTGTGAAGATGATTTGTGTGTGCTTTTAATCTGTCATATAAACTATGTAAATGAAGCTAAATAAAATGGTGGACATCAGCTTCAGCACTTTTAAAAGGTCATCGTGTTGGCTAATATGTTAGCCATATCCACTTCAATGGGTCCAAAATGCATTATATGCCCTATGTAAGCAGAAATGTTCTGTTTAGCTTTGGGGATTTACCAGTCAAATAAAAGTGCATACAATTTTAAGATTTCATTTCAGAGAATGCATTTTAAATATAATTGTATTTTGTCTTCTTCCACTGGCAGATTTGTGTAATAAACCTCACTAAATTTAAACAACATAGGCGAGAAGAAAAAAAAAAAAACATCTGCCAGCGGCACAAGACAAGAAAGATATATTCTCTGAAAACAAACATTAATATGTGACTTTGCTTCACAGGCACATTTATCTTTTATAGATAAAACATGGATTAAAAATATTTTTTTCAGTGAAGAACAGCTTGAACTGTTGAAAAGACAAGCAAATCTATTGTGTTTGGATGCTTTCAGTCTTCTTGACTAGCTTAACCCGAAATGCATATGTACCCCAACAGAATGCATACAGTATGTGTGTCAAAAATGGCCCATGTGAAAATGAGAAGTTTATTAATATTCATTTTGACTTTAAGCTGAAGCAGTTTCACCAAAAAGACAAGTTTTCCTGGACAAGCTCCAAATCAGCACTGCATAACTAGATGACATTAAATACTTTTCGGAGGTGGACGTGTCCTTCAGCGTGACATGGTCATGTAAAAGTATTTTAAATCAAATGTTTCTCATTTTTTTATATATTAAACCACATGGAATATTTGTACAACATTTGTCAAATAGCAGGACTACTTTCACTATAAGTGAAGTAAAAAAAAAGAGAAAAAAATAAAATAAAATTGGCACCCACTTAGAGTGTACTCACACTAGGCGCTCTGAACCATGCCTGGGCACGTTTGACCCCCAAAGCCCGGTTTGTTTGACAAGTGTTAGCGCTCCGTTCCGTGCCCTGGCGCGGTTCGTTTGGCTGGAGCACGGAACAGCTGTGCGCTACTGTCATCATTATGACAGCAAACGCCAAACTATTACTACTTGGATAGGGATAGACCAGGTATAGTTGTAACACGGGGAGAGTTGTAACACTACCAATTCCACGAATCACGGATAAGATAGGATTCATATGACAGTTTCAGTTTCCTCTGGCTTCCTTTACGATCCCACATGGAGGTTTTCCAGTCTGTGTTGCTATCTCTCCTGAAGTTACAGCAGAAAATCTAATTCTGAGGTAAGAAAGTAAAAAAAATAACAAGATAATATTTTGTTTAGTACTTCGACTGTTGTAGATAATGTTGTATGAGTTATATCAGGTCAAAGTGTAGTTTCTCTAGTAAAGAATGGTGTATCAACCTCCTGCTAATTTCAAAGCACCATGCTAATACAGCTAGCTAAACAATGGGTGACAGTGGCGGGGTAGGTTGTAACATGTTTTGAAACAACCATCCACTTACAACTAAGAACATTTTTGTGATTTTAATAATTCTACAGAATGCCTATGTTTATGTTAATTTTCACATACACACACACACACACATGAATGTGCACATACAGACATGCACAAACAAACGCACACGTGTGCATGCACAAACACACACACTATGCACATACACACGCCATATTCACATATATTTTATTGTTGCAGCCATTCATTTAAAATAAAACTACCCCAGTAGTACAAAGGACCAATTTGTATTTGTCATCATCTCACAAAGTCTGTGATATAGTTGAAGAAATTTAAATTGTTGCCATTTGTAGTAGACAAATGTGGGTACTTTGCCTTAAAGTTTCAGACGTGTAGCTAAAAAAAAAGGATAGTTTTAGGTGCTGAAGAAAAAAGTGTTACAACCATACCCGGTCTCCCCTACACTTTTCAATTAATTCAAGTATATTTAGGTCCTGGTTCTCACCTTATTAATGAACATGAATTAAAGAGTAAAGCTGAAATGTTGAATGGCTCTTGAAATGTTTCCTGCAATGAACGTAACAAATAATGTTTCTGCAGAGTTGCTGTAACATATCGTACATCAGATCTGCAAATGCATGTGTGCGGTACCCTACAACACCCAACTGCCTCCGTAATAATCTTCTGATACGTGCAGTGCAATCAAGTGAAAATCGCTGCACGGCATAAATGATAAATCTATTAGGCAGTCTATTAGCGAAAGCGCTTTTCTTTGTGTCTTCTTCAAAACAAAAAGTTGCATCGTGAATGACGTAAGCGTGCTCCAGCCCGGTATGTTAAGTGCAATGTGAGTGCAGGCCAGCGGGGGAGTGGGGAGGGGGAACAATTGCACTCGGGGAAGGTACAAGGCAACCGTACCTAGTGTGAGTACACCCAGAACCAGAAGATACACATTCTTTTGAATGTTTGTATGAAGTTTGTACAAGGATACACATTAATCATAAACCAGCCTGGATCTAATCTGGTGTTTTCAGCAGGACTGTGAGCTCTTGTTTGATATTAGACCATGTTAAACCTGGGGACATCACGCTTCATCCCTATATTTCATCCTAGTGTTTTCTTGTTTATATTTTCACACAAAGATACTTCTTCTGAAAAGCCCAGAACTACTTCCTCACACTCATACACTCATAACAGATACACGCACCCAAACACCCACGCATAAGCATATGCACAAATGCAATTATCAATGTTCTCTTTTTGACCCCTAACACCCCCCCCCCCCCCCCACACACACACACATACACCTGCCCTAAGCATGCTGATGGATGCTTAGGCAGTGCATGATCCTGTCCTGTAGCTGCAGGGCAAAAGCACACTCCTCTGTCTCTTAATGAACACTTGAAGCTCAAGCTCACACCTTTTATCCCAGTCCTTTCTCACACTTGTTCAAACTAATTGCTCTATTTTCAGAACAGCCCAGTGTTCTACTCGGCATAAAATAGCTAATAGCATAGATCTATAACGTGGAGTAGAATATATATGTTCTCTGAAGTTATCTGTGCTACTCTTAACAGATTATAGTATATTCAAACACCAATTCGGAGTCAGTAAAAATACATAAAAAACATTTTGGCTAATAGTGCTCTTTCTTTGAATCTAATTTGTGCATTTTAATCACTTTAATTATCATTGCATGCAGCTTTTATGCACCATAAAATCTAATTACTTTAAATGAAGGTGAGTAAATGATGAGAGAGTTTTTATTTTTGAGTGCACTATCTTTTTAAAGACTGTTTACTGGTTTATTTTTCTATGCAATTAATATGAATTGGTACAAAAGCTTTCAATTGTCAAAAACAGCACTAAAGCGGCAAAAAGGTAGTCTACATCAGTAGACCGTTTTGAGTGGGACGCGGAGTGTGCTGTCAAAGAAACAGCATTAACAACAAAAACGTAATTCTAAACATTTTCCTGATGCGAGACTTTTATTTTGAAAGACATGCGCGAAAGCTGTTGATTCTTCTGTCAGACGCAGTAAAGAGTGACAGAGAAAAACGTATTGTCCCGATTCAGTATACGGTCAGATGAGATGTCAGGCTATGTGTCAGTAACGTTATTTTCGTAGCTTGTTACGAAATAAAAAGTCTTTCACCTCAGAAAAATGAACTTTCCTGTCTTGCCAGATGTTATGCTGTGCTCGTAGCGCGTGCTTTTCAAATACATGTGCGAATGCAGCAGCGCACGCTGTATATCACTTGATTATAAATGAAGCGCAGAAGAAACTAATGCTGTGTTCCAGGCAGGTTTTTGAGCCTGTAAGTTACAACTTCAAACCACGACTCACAACTTTGTAGCGTTCCAGGCAAAGTCACGCCAAACTGCCTGAGCGCAAGGAATTGTGGTAAACTAGCTAGATGTAAACAAAGCATGGCGGACCGTACGGGCCTTATGCTCATTTACAATCGTTTCTATCGCCAAAGGTGCTTACTCCTTGCTTATTTGAGGAAAACGGAGGAGAAAAAACGGCGCATAAGGCAAAAAAAGCTGTTATACCTTTTATCTTACGTTGACTTTCATAAACACCGCATCCGTAGGGGCTGCCATTGTTGTTTCGCGGGCTATGTGACATCAGAGCTCGTAACTGGGAGTACATCGATCTAATACGAGTTCACGGGTGGGAAGTCACGGGTTTGACTGCAGTTCCAGTGTACTTTCACGGGTAGAAGGTTGGAAAAACACGGGTTACGGGTTGCCTGGAACGTGGCATAAGATCAAGCAACTTCGTTGTTACGTTGTCATGAAATGAAAGTAAAGTACCAATAAATCACGTAACCGGTACTTATTTGAGGAAAATGGAGGAGAAAAAACGTCGCATAAGGCAAAAGAAGCTGTTATACCTTTTATCTTACGTTGACTTTCATAAACACCGCATCCGTAGGGGCTGCCATTGTTGTTTCGCGGGCTATGTGACGTCAGAGCTCGTATCTGGGAGAACATCGATCTAATACGAGTTTACGGGTGGGAAGTCACGGGTTTGACTGCAGTTCCAGTACACTTTCACGGGTAGAAGGTTGGAAAAACACGGGTTACGGGTTGCCTGTAACGCGGCATAAGATCAAGCAACCTCGTTGTTATGTTGTCATAAAATGAAAGTAAAGTACCAATAAATCACATAACCGTTACTTCGTGTGTTAGTTTGGAAGGATGTGCATGCAGGTATGATGTTCATTCTATTGATCAGGGGCAGATTCCGTTTCATTAAGAGTTCATGTTAGTATTGTGTTTTTACCATGGTAACTGTTGTTTCCGTAACCTAAAAATGCCACTTTATTTTCACTTTGTGTTATTTTTAAATGGCCGTGGTGGCTCATACCAACTCACCAACTTTATTGTATTAACAAAAAATTGTTTGGGACTGCTATTTAATAGCCTTACCTTACAGGCCTACTGTTTATTCATCAGTATTTGTCATATTCTTACAATTTATGTGTATGTTAATAAAGTGGGAACTTTAGGTAATTCCTAAAAAAGTGGGTCGTGGCTTAATAATCATGGGAAAATGTGGATCCCATGGCCAAACCAGTTGAGAACCACTGGTCTACATAACTCACTATATTCCAAGCTGTATTCAATATCTTCCTGTTAATTGCGAGTCAGTGATTTCAATTCAAGAACTAGATCAATGAACAAATCATTTTAAAAGATTTGACTCAAAAGAAATTTTTGTTCATGAATCATCTTTACTACTCTCACCAAGGAAAGGATTATTTTTTTTGTGAATAACAACTTAAATTTCTGTCTTTTTTAAAGGAGTGATGAATTGAGAAATCATCTTTCCCTTGAGCTTTTGATATATAAAAGGTCATGGTAATATAAGAATATCCTGTAAGTTTCAGAGCTGAAAACTTCCTTATTAGTCAAAGAAAAGCTTTTATAGACACCAGGCCCAGCAAACGACAAAGTGGGGATCTATGACATCAAAGGGAGGCAAGCACCGCCTCAGCAGAAGAATATCAACGCCTACTTCATCACTGCCTGTTTAGCCCCGCCCACCAATTTGCGCATGTAACATAGGCCTAGTGTTAAACCATCGAGCTACAAAGCAATAAACATGCTGTTGAGGATTACAAAATATTGTGCAGTGACTGGGTTCAACAGTAATGCAACATGTAAGTAACAGTGACGCGTTTATCAGTGACTCCCTGTTTTATTCAACAAATCTCTTAACTATATCACGTTTGCACTGTTAGTGAAGATGAATGCATTCGTTAGTGTACAGAAACAGCATGTGTGTGATCGGCTACAATGATCATCACTGCAACCTTTCATGCCACAATCTTAATATAATGCCATAGATCTAAATATAATGCCATAGATCTAAATGTAATGCAACACTTTTCACGATTAGTTAACCATGAGAGCTGTAATTGTAAAAACGAGCTAAAAGAGGGAGTGATACTATTTAAAACGCAAAGACGTTAGCCAGTCACAGCAGTGGGTGTTTACCCTGAAGTCTCCCAGCGGACACGCCCCTTAAAACGGAGCGTTCAGAGCAGAAGGCTAAAATCAGGGTAGGAAAAATGCCTTTTATTTATAATTTATGAAAATGTAAAAAGCATTCTAACATTATGAGTGCACCCCAGGAAACATCATAAAACAATAAAAAAAACGCAGTTCATGACCCCTTTAATGTCTTCAGAAGATTGGGAATAGGGCACAAGTCATATGGAAAACTTTTATGGAGCTTTTGCATCCACAAAGGTTTGAAATCTTCAGTTCCTGTTTATTATAGTTCATGTAAAAGATGCAAAACAGATTGAAAATGTTCTCCTTTTTCTGTTTCCCCTAAGAAACAAAGTCACATGGGTTTAAAACAGCATGATAGAATTATGAACTAGCATAAAGAACTGTTTCTTTATCACTAAGTGATTTCTGAAAAACACTGCTAAAAGTGGATCGGACTGAGCACAACAAACTAGTAGTCGATGAGCAGTAGGGGGCGTGTCCACTCATGATGGGGGAGGAGAGAGAGTGAGCAAACAAACAAAAGGCAAAAACATGGAGAGGCAGTATTGGTTTTCAGCGTGAATGCCGTGAAAAACACACAAAATCAGGCCCGGCGCCAGAAGGGGGGCCTTAGCCATGGACCCCTTGGACATCCCTGTACCTCACTCCGGACTGCGGGAGATGGACTTGATAATAGTGTGTAATTTTCTCACTCAAACCACTGCCCAGGCAGTGCACTGGCACTGCTCAGGATTTACTGCTTCTGCTACTGATTGCTTTCAGAGGGAAAAGCATGCCCATATCCGCTGGTCTAAGATCTGTATCTCTGGTAATAATAGCATATTATTAGCGAAAAAGAATTGGCAAAAGATCTAGTTCGTATATGTATTTATGCTCGTCAAAGGATTACATTTCCAACGTGTTTTTGCTTCTGTGAGTAATGTAGCCAATCACAGAATTGTTTGTTAATTTTTTTAATGCAATGGCCAATCACAGGTGTTTAAGTTAGAATCAACTCACCGCTCAAGTTTTTATCCAATGCTGAGTTCTGCACATGCGCAAATCCTCTCTAGCAAAGTGTAGACATTATGTAAATAAGAGATTCATTGTGTTGTCAGCTTCACTGGTTAATATAACGCAACTTTGTGAGATCGCATCACTGAATGAGTGACAGCTTTTAGTGAGTATAAAGGGAGCGCTCTTTGTGCGATATAAAAATAATTAATAGGCCTGTAAAATATACAGAATTTGAATAAAACTTTTGTTTTCCGTTCCTGACAAGCGGCCACATACACGCTTCAATACACAGGCCCATCCACATATACATGCGGGATTCATTCTCGAAATTGTGATGACTGACATTGATAAATATTTATGTATCGAAAATCAGGTTCATATAAATGTGAGGAAACACGATTCCTGGCTGCATGTCAATATCCATGGATCCATCAGATCTTTGGTAAATTATAAGGAACACTATATTGAGTCCAACCTTTAGTTTAAACTGAAAATTGTTTGTTTTATTCGCGTTTTCCCCTATTAAATCCAGTCATGCAGCAGCTCTTCTGCCACTCAGTCCCAGTGACGTCAATGCATAACCTCTATCGGAAGATTTGAAGAAAAACTGTAGAAAGAGAGATGGCTGAGAGACATTACAAACAAAAAGGTCAGAGGAATGTCACTGGAAAAGAAGGGTTATGATCAGACAGGAGCCTTAGCAGGAAGGCCTGAAAACAGACACAGAGGTTGCGTTGTTTCTACTCCATATGTGAGTAACATTGATTTTCATTGTGTGCTGCTAGTGACTAACAACGAACTCTTGCTTGTATATGAACATACAGTACACAGCTATGATAAAGAGACATCCACTCTTGCATTGTGTGTTCGTGCATTTTGGGGGCTGAGCAATGAAGGGAGGTGTTTGGGTTGAACAGTGTTCAAAAATGGTTCTCAGAAATCGCTTACTGCACCTTTAAACAGAACACTGTGTTGGAACCATAGACTTGTGTCCAGCGCTTTGACATATGGTGCAGCTGCGTCTCGGGCGACCAGAACTGACCAGTCTCTCCTCCTACTGTCCTGTACTAACACTAAACACTAAACACTACACTTAACATTATCAAAAACACAGAATGTCTTGGAACAATTAGAAAACTAATTTGAATTAATCTTTCTATAATCTTAAAATATTTATTTTAAACTTAATTGTATTTTTAATGTGGTTCATCTACTGTCAAAACTGAAAGATAAAAAAATAATGTAATTGTCATCTACAAAATTATCAAAAATGTTTACTAACCTTTATAATTATTACAAATAAATGAATAACTAGTGCTGCTAACGAGACCTATTAAAAATGATGGAAATTATCTAAAAATCCCATATTTTTACCAATTGGTTTAACTTGAAAATATAAGCACAATTTCAGAAACTGGCCAGATCCTGTTTGGCCTTGTTAAATTCATATCAGCTGAACTATGGAAAGAATACGACCTTCAGGAAGCAGACTGACTTTGATATTGCCTGATCCAAAAATGTTTACATTAATATCTGATAATGTTGACCAGGGGCATGAATGTAAAAAATAAAAGTCAGTATTTTTCTGTTTTTAATTAAATGTAGGGCCTATCTATCTATCTATCTATCTATCTATCTATCTATCTATCATATATATATATACACTCACCTAAAGGATTATTAGGAACACCTGTTCAATTTCTCATTAATGCAATTATCTAATCAACCAATCACATGGCAGTTGCTTCAATGCATTTAGGGGTGTGGTCCTGGTCAAGACAATCTCCTGAACTCCAAACTGAATGTCAGAATGGGAAAGAAAGGTGATTTAAGCAATTTTGAGCGTGGCATGGTTGTTGGTGCCAGACGGGCCGGTCTGAGTATTTCACAATCTGCTCAGTTACTGGGATTTTCACGCACAACCATTTCTAGAGTTTACAAAGAATGGTGTGAAAAGGGAAAAACATCCAGTATGCGGCAGTCCTGTGGGCGAAAATGCCTTGTTGATGCTAGAGGTCAGAGGAGAATGGGCCGACTGATTCAAGCTGATAGAAGAGCAACTTTGACTGAAATAACCACTCGTTACAACCGAGGTATGCAGCAAAGCATTTGTGAAGCCACAACACGCACAACCTTGAGGCGGATGGGCTACAACAGCAGAAGACCCCACCGGGTACCACTCATCTCCACTACAAATAGGAAAAAGAGGCTACAATTTGCACAAGCTCACCAAAATTGGACAGTTGAAGACTGGAAAAATGTTGCCTGGTCTGATGAGTCTCGATTTCTGTTGAGACATTCAGATGGTAGAGTCAGAATTTGGCGTAAACAGAATGAGAACATGGATCCATCATGCCTTGTTACCACTGTGCAGGCTGGTGGTGGTGGTGTAATGGTGTGGGGGATGTTTTCTTGGCACACTTTAGGCCCCTTAGTGCCAATTGGGCATCGTTTAAATGCCACGGCCTACCTGAGCATTGTTTCTGACCATGTCCATCCCTTTATGACCACCATGTACCCATCCTCTGATGGCTACTTCCAGCAGGATAATGCACCATGTCACAAAGCTCGAATCATTTCAAATTGGTTTCTTGAACATGACAATGAGTTCACTGTACTAAAATGGCCCCCACAGTCACCAGATCTCAACCCAATAGAGCATCTTTGGGATGTGGTGGAACGGGAGCTTCGTGCCCTGGATGTGCATCCCACAAATCTCCATCCACTGCAAGATGCTATCCTATCAATATGGGCCAACATTTCTAAAGAATGCTTTCAGCACCTTGTTGAATCAATGCCACGTAGAATTAAGGCAGTTCTGAAGGCGAAAGGGGGTCAAACACAGTATTAGTATGGTGTTCCTAATAATCCTTTAGGTGAGTGTATATATATATGTTCTCATTCTGTTTACGCCAAATTCTGACTTCTGACCAATGTCTCAACAGAAATCGAGACTCATCAGACCAGGCAACATTTTTCCAGTCTTCAACTGTCCAATTTTGGTGAGCTCGTGCAAATTGTAGCCTCTTTTTCCTATTTGTAGTGGAGATGAGTGGTACCCGGTGGGGTCTTCTGTTGTTGTAGCCCATCCGCCTCAAGGTTGTGCGTGTTGTGGCTTCACAAATGCTTTGCTGCATACCTCGGTTGTAACGAGTGGTTATTTCAGTCAAAGTTGCTCTTCTATCAGCTTGAATCAGTCGGCCCATTCTCCTCTGACCTCTAGCATCAACAAGGCATTTTCGCCCACAGGACTGCCGCATACTGGATGTTTTTCCCTTTTCACACCATTCTTTGTAAACTCTAGAAATGGTTGTGCGTGAAAATCCCAGTAACTGAGCAGATTGTGAAATACTCAGACCGGCTCGTCTGGCACCAACAACCATGCCACGCTCAAAATTGCTTAAATCACCTTTCTTTCCCATTCTGACATTCAGTTTGGAGTTCAGGAGATTGTCTTGACCAGGACCACACCCCTAAATGCATTGAAGCAACTGCCATGTGATTGGTTGATTAGATAATTGCATTAATGAGAAATTGAACAGGTGTTCCTAATAATCCTTTAGGTGAGTGTATATATAGTCAAACCAAATATTATTCAGACACCAGATATACTTTTTTACTAGTGGGTGCAGGACACTATAGTTCATTTATGTAAGTGAGGATAGCAAAATAAAGTAAACTGTGACATATTATAAAAATTCTTCATACAGTGGACTACCAGTAAAGTTGATAAAAAATTGGGACCAAAATTATTCAGACACTTTGATCTGACCATGTTTTGCTTAAGTGTTTTTTCTTTAATTGCTAATGCGAGCTTGTACACCACAGACTGAACAAAATGAAGCATTGCTTGGTCATTGGTTGACCTAAATTGGTATTATCTAATTGTGTACTTAAATTTAACAGCTGACAGCTGATTGGTTGATTGTAATCATTACATACCTTTCTATCAAAGTTATCTATCAAACATTATCAAGATGAATTTGTTCTAACACAGTTTAACTTGGAGTTCTTGTCATATTTTATTACCATTTTCTAAACTATAACGAAATGTGATAATGTGAGAAAATGTTGAAGGTGTCTGAATAAATTTTGGTTTGACTGTATATATATATATATAATTTATAGAAGTTCTATAAAAATTCTATGTATATATCATTTATAGAAATGTATAGGCCCTAATGTTTTTTAATAAAAAGTAAATACTAAGATAATCTGCATTTTAAGCATTCTGGTGAAAGGAGAAATTGTCTAAAATGATGTTATAAGGTCTATGAGCACCTGTATATGAGCACCTGTGTGTGTGTGTGTGTGTGCATGCTCCCATGTGTGTGTTGGCAGCAAAAGAGGAGGCAGATGCGGCATGTGGTCGAGGCCCTCCTGTTGTACGGCCTTCTGCAAAAATGAGACTGTGCCAAAGCCAGCTCCTATCCAGCCAATCACAATGCATTACTGAGGGTGAAACAGAGTTAATGTCCACAAACACACATGGCCGCACACACAAATGCGCTTGCACACATACACACACGTACACAGTATCTTTCAGAAACAGAGACACATCTCCCTCTCTCTGTCACAGACACACACATACACACACCCTCAGACTCCTGCCAGTCTCTGTCGTTTGCTGTGCCAGCTCATTCTCACCCTTTCCATCTCAGATCTGTTTTCGTTTAGCCCCACTCCCCACTGCACTAGCCTGCCAACCACTCTGTCTCTTTCCCCCTCCCTCCAATGCAGCTTTAACACACTATCACATTTATTCCCAACTTCATACAGACGCCACACTCTCTTTTAATGAAGGCAAAAAATATGAAGTAAGGGGGAGGAGAGATGAGTCGGAGAGAGTTTATTACAAATTAGATGTGAGCGTTTTTTTTTCCAAGTCGCAGTCTGGGAAACAATGGCAGGTTGTGGAGGTGCCCGCCCATCGTTGTTTAAAATAATGATGGGAATAACAGTAGTGTATTTAATTTAAATGACAGTGTATTCGGTGCATATCCTGCTAGCATTATTTCTTTAGGTTAATCTTACTGTGTTTCATGCATCTTCATGTGTATCTCCCTTCTGTTTAATTCAACTGGCCTACATTTAGAAGAGAATCAAATGCAAATAACAAAACATATTCGCTCTGTTCCAAAACCTAGTGGGTGCTTCCAAAACATAAACAACTTAATTATGCTGCCTCCTAAGATACCTCATTTTGGCCAAATTCTAAGCCAGCACTGCATGGTTCCATCACAGATGAGGCAAACTAATAATGCACTGCAATGAGCTTAGTGAAAAAAAAAAAAACTATTAAAAATAAATAAATAAATCCAAGATGGTGCGCCTCGTGTTTTTTCAGGGGGGTATTCCAGAAAGCAGGTTATGTGACATACCTGGGTATGTTTAAGAGTAAGTAAGCGGATAACCTCAACTTTCGATTCCAAAAATGGAGGTAACTTTCAGGGTATGCAAGTAGCCATAGCAACTCACTCTCTGAACATAACCTGCTCTGGAGTGTTCCAGGGTTAGTTTACTTAAGAGGTATTCAGATGTATGTTATATCATTAATATAGTTATATTAATATAACCAAATTTGTTATATAGTTATATAATATACAATATTATATATTAATTCTAAAGCACTATTATAACAAGGTAATGTTTAAATGTTAATTCAATTCAAATATATTTATTATTTATTTTATTGTCATCTCACACATGGATCTGCATTCAATTAATTAGCATCAAACAAACAATATAATCCTTATTCTCAGTGAATAAAGATTACTTATTAAACAAAAAGACTGAAAAAATGATTGCACAACCACCAAATAATCGGCATTAAACAAAAGAAGAAGAGGAAGTAGAATGGCGCGCTCTTTCTTAGCGTCTGTTTCCATGGTGAATCATCAATTCGTTGCTGTATTGAGAATGTTTTTTTGTTTGTTTGTTTTTTAACCGGGAACATACTCTGAGTTGTTTGAACTTACTCCCAGACTCGTTTTTGGAACCAGCTTACTTCGCGTAAGCAAGGTTTGGGTTAATCAACCGAGAGTTCAAGGTTTATGTGACGGTAAGTTAACCTTGCTTTCTAGAATACCCCTCAGGAGCACTCTGAGCACTTGAAGTTGAAAAAAAAAAATCAACTCTGAGCAGAAAAACCCGACGTCATCCCGTTTTTTTCCCATTGTCCAATCAAATGAATGGAGAGGTGGGCCTTCCATTGTGGTGACGGTTATCTTGATTAGACTGACAGCACAGCTAATTCGGGGGTTGCCTGGCAACATAAAAAAAACCGCAGCGTACTGCTCTTTTCTATTATTTTCTAAAACACGTCAACCGAAAAAGGCAGTGCGGTGCACCTCTCGTTTTCAAACCTGAAAAACGCGTTCTGACTGATCGGGGCCTAAGGCTGCATTCAAAAATACAGTAAAAAACAGTAATATTGTGAAGTATTTTTATATATTACATTTTAATATATATCTATTTTTATTTAATTTTATTTATTTCTGTAATGACAAAGCTGAATTTCTGCAGCCATTACTTCAGTCTTCAGTGTCAAATGTTTCTTCAGAAATCATTCAAATATGCTGATTTGGTAATCAAGAAATATATTTTTTTAATTATTATTATTATTCTGTTGAAAACAGTTATATTTAATATATAACAATAATATTAATATTGAATGATTCATAAAATCTTCAAAAGAATAGCATTTATTTGAGATATAAAACTTTTGCAACATTATACGTCTGGAATAAAAGTATTAATTTTTTTTTTTTAAATCGTACTGACCCCAAACTTATATATAACTATTGATGTATATTGTTAAACAATATTAGAACCTCAAACTATAAAATATACTACATAAAACCACATATTCTACATAACACTTAAGTCCTTGATCTAGAAAAGTGCAGTGTGTCTTAGCTGTTTGAATGATGTCAGATGCCTTTTAAGATTCATCTCTGTGGGTGATGGAAAATGTTTTACATTAACAGAAGTAAAACTTTTTTTGTGTTGCTCAAATAAATGAATTTAACTAGCTAGATATCTATAGAAATTGATTGTATACTGAGCGAGTGATATTGTTTATGTTTGATTTTTTTTTATAGCCAACACATATATTGCAAGCTCTTCTAATGAATGTATTGGCAAATCAATTTACAGTGGAAAAGTACACGTTTTTCCTTCTCTGTAATGACATTCTATTGACAGGGACACTGAAGACACTTTTAATTCAGTTGAACAGTGAATTCATTTTTAAGTGAATTGCCAGGGCACTGGGGTACACCTTGTGGAACTGGAAGTGTAGTGGGTAAACAGGGATGTCTGGTCACCCTAATTAGATGCAAATAACTACAAAAAAGGACAAAGTGTGAAAATGAAGAGGACAGGGAGTAAAAGTAAGCTAGAGGGAGATGAGTCATTCTGCAGTGATGGAGAGGTGTGTACCGTCTCACAGCATGCGAGCGGGAGAAACAAAGAGAGAGGTGCTGTAGACACAAAACACATGAGGGAAGACTGTGCTGGAATCAGGCCAGCTTAGTGACATCTTCTTTAATGACATCATAACCTAGTCAGTGGCCATTTACCGGCCCTTAGAGAGCCTACGAGTTTACGCTTCCAGTGTGGAAATAGTTCAAAAGTGTAACTGTAGGTGATATAGCAGACCTGCTGCATCAATTAAGCAATTGCACACTTAATGCAGTGCTATATTGTGAATATAATGACAGCTAAAGGGCAGTTTTAAGCACCAGTGCATGCAACCCCTTCAGCTGGGACTATTTTTCACAATACAGCACAGCCTCAAATGCCTTATAAAACAGAAAAAAGAACAGATTTTCTTTTTATTAAAATGCTAGTTTATTAAGCTAATTGTTAAAAGCCATCTTTCCGAGAAGGTTTACCCCCTGACATGTAAACATTGGTCTATATGGATGAAAAAAATATATTGTTAATCTTAATGAACCAGTATATCCTATATAAGTGTGTGTGAGGGTGTGTGTGTGTGCGTGTGTATGTGTATGTGTGTGTATATATATATATACATACACTGAACACAATTATAAATGCAACACTTCTGTTTTTGCCAATATTTTTGATGAGCTGAACGCAAAGATCTAAGGTTTTTTCTATAAACACAAAAGGCCTATTTGTCTCAAATATTGTTCACAAATCTTTCTAAATCTGTGTTAGTGAGCACTTCTCCTTTGCCGAGACAATCCATCCACCTCACAGGTGTGGCATATCAAGATGCTGATTAGACAGCATGATTATTGCACGTGTGCCTTAGGCTGGCCACAATAAAAGGCCACTCTAAAATGCGCAGTTTTACTGTATTGGGGGGTCAGAAAACCAGTCAGTATCTGGTGCGACCACCATTTGCCTCACGCAGTGCAACACATCTCCTTCGCATAGAGTTGATCAGGTTGTTGATTGTGGCCTGTGGAATGTTGGTCCACTCCTCTTTAATGGATGGCACAACAATGGGCCTCAGGATCTCGTCACGGTATCTCTGCATTCAAAATGCCATCAATAAAATGCACCTGTTTGCGCTTTCCATAACATACACCTGCCCATACCATCATGGCCCACTCGATCCACAACGTTGACATCAGCAAACCGCTCACCCACACGACGCCATAAACGCTGTCTGCCATCTGCCCTGTACAGTGAAAACCAGGATTCATCAATGAAGAGAACACCTCTCCAAAGTGCAGACGCCATCGAATGTGAGCATTCGCCCACTCAAGACGGTTATGATGACCCCGATGAGGACGACGAGCATGCAGCTTCCCTGAGACGGTTTCTGACACTTTGTGCAGAAAATCTTTGGTTATGCAAACCGATTGTTGCAGCAGCTGTCCGGGTGGCTGGTCCCAGACGATCTTGTAGGTAAAGATGCTGGATGTGGAGGTCCTGGGCTGGTGTGGTTACACGTGGTCTGCGGTTGTGAGGCCCGTTGGATGTACTGCCAAATTCTCTGAAACGCCTTTGGAGAAGGATTATGCTAGAGAAATGCACATTGAATTCACGGGCAACAGCTCTGGTGGACATTGCTGCAGTCAGCATGCCAATTTTGCGCTCCCTCAAAACTTGCAACATCTGTGGCATTGTGCTGTGTGATAAAACTGCACATTTTAGAGTGGCCTTTTATTGTGGCCAGCCTAAGGCATACCTGTGCAATAATCATGCTGTCTTATCAGCATCTTGATATGCCACACCTGTGAGGTGGATGGATTATCTCGGCAAAGGAGAAGTGCTCACTAACACAGATTTAGACAGATTTGTGAACAATATTTGAGAGAAATAGGCATAGAATAGAAATATGAAATTGTTCAGTGAAAAAAAAAAAAAAAAAAAAAATAAAATATATATATATATATATATATATATATATATATATATATATATATATATATATATATATATAATATCATTAAGTTATTTCAATTTATTCCAAATTTGGCTTGTCCACCCTTAAGGAAAGAAAATATATTTCCCTATATATGAATGATCAATTAATATATTAAATTATATAATGGTATATTTGAAAATATACTGAATAATATATTGTGTTAATATATTGAAATATATTGAATAATACATAAGGAATTGCCGCTTTTCAAATATTGAAAAATATGTGACTATATATTTACTAATATATCATAATGTATGTCATTTTATATTCAGTAATACATTTCATAATATATAGATGTACATGTGATAAGATTTGGTAATGCATGTGTATAATATATTGCAGATATATTTACTCATGCAGTATAAACATACATATATAGAGAAATATATAATGTAATATATTTCTTATATTTAAATTTATTTACATTATAAATGTTTCATAATTTCAAGCTGGTTAACAAAAGCACATGCACACCTACATATGCTAAAGTATTTAGCACAGTGACTATCACTGAAGAGAGCACAGCCATTATATTTTAAATATAGTAATACAGTCTTAATGGTGATTGGTCAACTGTCAACCTAACGACTGGCTCTACTCTTTAACACAACGGTAACATCAAAAACTCACACATACCAGAAAACGTTTCAAATTCCAAAATAATACAACTTAAAACACTAACAGATCTTCCCCTATATTAATATTGAGGAAAACACATGAAATAATGCTTAATTTTAACATTTTACCTCTCCTTTAAGAGTCAGAAGCAAAGCATGCTGAGAACTAGAAATCTGCTGTAACTCATTCCGTAAATATGTGTATATATGTGTGTGCAATACATTCACATTTATATGGGAACATGTATGTGCAATATAGTGTATGTACACAATAAAGGATAAAACCTTAAGTTGGCTGGTAAAGTAGATACAACTTTATGAATATTACATGTAATGCTATTTTTGTCTTCATTGCTAAATATTTTATATATATCAATATATAGCCATACATGGTCAATGCATATATTGCAGTATATTGAAAAATATAAGCAGTAGTTTCCCATATATGGAAATGTATTATGTAATATATTGCATTATATTTTGCGATATATTTCCATATATTTTTGTTCCGTAAGGGCAATTATAGGGACAAAAGGTCCAATATACTTATTAATCAATGTGATCCCTAACATTAGTTAGTAACAAAAATATTTAAATGTTAAGTATCCATATATTTTGGTTTTCAGTCAATATACTGCCCTTTTTCCAAAGACCTACCTAGTGCTGTTTCATCCCATACAATGTGGGAGCAGATGGTACAGAACCACTTTACTGTAAAGCAGAAAGTGTGAATGTGCCCTTTGAAGTGAGAGGACAAAACATTTTAAAGATTATATGCAAATGAAAATTCACCTCGTGTGCAAGAACACATATAAATGTGTGTGTGAAATAGTGAAGCATGTGCGTGAGAGCCTGATATTGCATGTTTGAACGATCATAAAGACGTGTGTGTATGGAATCATTAAATTAGAGGCTAATTATGCCCCTTGGTCATGATTGTGTTTATGCAGCTTCATTAATTATACTCAAAAAGGGCCTGTTTTGTATGCTGGTGAAACATATGCGCATGCAATACTGTACATAGACAAACACATTAAAATTTGGATGCATTTTTGTGCATGTGTCTATATTTGTGTGCACAGCTTTTGATGTGTTTCAGGCTTAACAATGCAAGGCCGTGAACATTTTTTTTCAGATTATTGGTCGATCGATATTGGGTTTTCAGTGGTTGATTCTTAAATTTTAAAGTGTTTATGTCCTTGTATGAATGTTAAATTCATATTCCTACTAAATAAAAGTACACTAACATATATCACTCATTACCTATTTAAACCTTAATACAGATAATACACACTTTTACTAGTGATGACAAAAAAAACTTTGCCAAAATCCATGGAAACAATGTTGCTATGGCCACTGGCCACATGGTAACTGCTGGCAACAGATACCTATAATAAACTGTGACAGCCAACATCTTATGCTAACCAAACTCTGTGGCTTCTTAATTGAGTCTGTGTTTGCATGCAAGCATATGTTTATGATTGCGTAGGAGATTAAGAGATGGTAAAGGATATACCTTTCAAAATCCTGAAACAGGGCAAGGATTTGTAGGCACTCTAGAGTTTAAACATACACGTCTGTGTACACTTATTTCTTATACAGGACAAGCTATGTTGAAAAACTCTCCTCTGGACTTACATCTGTATGCAAGGGCTGTAATGGAGACTTTTTAGTGTGTTCTGGGAGCAGGTAACTGTCTGCATGCAAGTAAACGAGTTCTGAGAATGGACTAGTTCGTTCTGTTCCTGTCAGTCAAAACAATATTTAATTTTGTCTCTGTCAGTTGACACAGCCACCATATTTCTTTTGAAACCACTGGCCCCTGCAGAGCAAGAGGCCCCCTTCCGGCATTATGAGCCAATTATATTATGGTTCAATTTACATCTAGAATGATTGTATGCAGTACCAAAGCAGCAAACATATTGTGCGTTTACACAGACCTTTTAATCCCACACAGAGACGGCCTACATGTATTTACACAGGAATTCATGCTGGCAGACGCTGACTGATATGAAAGAGTGGCAGTGTAAATACGCTGTAGGAGCCTTTACCAGTCCAATGGCTTTCCTGTGATGTGAAGGAAAGTTTCAGAATGGAGCGCCATCCTGGAAATGCTACCCTCTCATTTATGTCACAGCCAAATTGAATGGCCTTAACTCACTTTAGACTTGCTGTTGCCTATCTGACTGAATGACAGAAATCTAAGATGACTGGAAAACATTTCAGCACAGAATGGGGAAATAAAAAAAAAGTATTTAAGAGAGAGACAAAAATAACATTAACTGTCTGTTGTGTGTGATGTCACTAATTATTGAATGCTTCCTTTTTATAGTTCTCGGGGGACACCAAGATTCAACTTAGGCTCATTGGAAAAATGTGCCTCTGCCTGAATTTTTGCAAAGCTCCAAAAATGTACGTACATCCAATTCACTGCAGTTTTCAGCTAAAATGAACACTAGTGACAGTAAAACAAATCACATAATCACAAATTATGATTACAGGGCAGAATATTGTTTAATAAAAACATAATTTCGCATGGTTCCTTGCACAATGTAATGTTATGACTACAAAACACTTTTACCATAGTGCATAATTTGTAAACTAATACATTTTCATGTTTGCATGACATAACGCCTCAGGTTACGCATGTAACTATGGTTCCCTGAGAATAGGGAACAAGACGCTGCGTCCCCTATAGGTGACGCTATGGGGAATGCCTTGACAGGGTTGGGAAGGTTAATTTTAAAATTTATTTCACTACAAAATACAAAATACATGCTTTAAAAAGTAATTTGTAATGTTTTTCATTAGATTACACAAGTTTTATATCTAAATCTAAATACTTAAGAATACTTTGGAATACTAATAAGGTATGTAACACAAAGGGACCACCATACATAGGACAGGGTTTTCCTCTGCATTTTATTTTAAACAACATCAATTTTCCAATTTTTTTTTGGTTTCTTGAAGCAAAAGAGACGCTGCGTCACTGCTATGGGAACGCCTCTGCGTGATTGCATCATGAAGCACGTATGTAATCAGTCCAATGGAGTGACGGAACGTCACAGGCGAGTGACCAGGAAATTATAAAGCACACCTGCACCAAACACAGTCAGCTTCTGGATAGGCTGAAACAAGACGATCGCGGGCATGCAGGGAGTATGGCCGCGTGACGCCCCTATTCAGGGTACTAAGGTTACATACGTAACTGAGACATTCCCTTTCAAGGCAACTCGCAACTTTTCAAGGCAATATGACCTTGATAATGCAGAAAGAATTTCCCCTCGGGGAAAAACCCTTGGTCTCGAGCCACCACTGCAACGGTATCATGTACAACAGGCCACAAGGTATAATGTTGGACGCTGCTGTAATCAGACCTAACAGTCTCTGATAATGTTGACAGTGAGTGACTGGTCTAGCTTCATCCCTTTCACTGCTGAGAGAATCGACCCTATAGACGAGCCTGCATACTGACCGAATTCCAACTCACACCCAGATACGTAATTCTCTGTGCCGGAGAAAGAACTCTCTTCTTCGAGTTTTGTCTCAGCCCCAGCTTTCTCATGTGTGCGAGAACAACATATCGATGTTCGCCATCTGAGCTGACTGCGCTAGGATCAGCCAGTCATCAATGTAATTGAGAACACGGATCCCCTGCATGCACATGGGAACCAAAGCTGCATCTACACATTTTGTTAAAGTGCTGGGTGACAATGATAGACCGAACGGAAGAACCCCATATTGGTACGCTTCTCCCCCCAAAGCTAAATTAATCTAAAATGGGACGCAACCCCCCCATCCTTCTTTGGCACGATGAAGTACCGGCTGTAAAACCCTGACTCCCTGCTGGGAAGAGGGACCCTCTCTATAGCCCCTTTTCGCAGAAGAGTCTGTACTTCTTGAGTCATAACCAGAGCCTGCTCGGGGCCCACCACTTTGGGCAGAACCCCGTTGAAACTGGGTGGACGACATCTGAACTGAATATCGTACCCCTTTTCTACAGTCTGCAGAACCCACTGAGATATATTTGGAAGATTCTCCCACTCTGCCAAAAAGTCTACTAAGGGTACCAGTCTCTCAAGACTGGCCTCTGATGTACTCTGCACAGCGAGTGCAGCGCCCTGAAGCGGCAAACCGGCAAGGAACAACTGGCTCGACTGCACTGTGGCCCTCCTCGGAGGGTGCGAGCCATCCTTGAATGACTTGCGAGGGTCCCCACGCCCCGGCATTGCACCGGGGTTGGTGGGTCGACCCTCTGAGGGCACCAAAGGGAGGCGGACACAGTATACTGAGGTGGACACCGCCTGCCTTCGGAGGGGACTACCCTCAGGACCCTGATACTGCTGGCGTCAGGGTCTTTTCGACTCAGCCTTCTTAGAGATAATGATGGTCCTCAGATCCGTCTTACCCTTTGAAGGCTGCGCCTGAGGGCGCCACCTCCCGCTCCACCCATTCTGTGGGGGAGCACGGGTGATGATGCTCTGCTTTTGTTGTGCTCGATGTGAGGAGCTTGTACTTGGCTTGTATGAAGCCTGGGGTTTCCGAGGGAGAAACCACTGGAGCACCACCGCTTGCTTCTTAGCCTCCTGAAACCTGTCGGTGACCATACTGACAGCGTCACCAAACAGGCCATCAGGAGAGAGTGGGACGTCCAACAGAAAGCTCTTCTCTCTCTCTTTTATTTCTGTGAGGTTCAGTCAAAGGTGCCTCTCCGTGGCCACTAGGGCTGCCATATAATGGCCGACTGATCTGGCCGTCTCCTTAGTGGCACAGAGAGCTAAATCGGCTGACGATCGGAGCTCATGAATAACATCAGCTCCGATCTCCTCACTTTCCCCCAGGTCTTTTAGCAGGTCAGCCTGGTAAGCTTGCACGATGGCCATCGTGTGCAAAAATGCCGCAGCCTGACCTGCTGCCAAGTAAGTTTTGCCCACCAGTGCTTAAGTGGCTCTTAATGGCTTGGTGGGCAATGTCGGGGCTTTAATGGACAATGCCGATTCGGGAGAGAGATGGCTCGCAAGCGTCTCCTCCACCCTCGGAATAGGACCATATCCATGTTTTTTCAGTCCAATGATGTTGCTATTCGTAGACGTTTGGGGACTAAAAATTCTGGATAAGACCGAACATTTCCACGACCTCGACACCTCGGTGTGGAGGTCGGGAAAGAACAGCAATCCCCAACATGGAGACTGAGCAGAGTGCATGGGTAGGAATTGCTTGTCTAATCTGCTTTTCACTGAGGAGTGCTCCTGTCTTTCTTGTGGCCAGTCCAGACTGAGCCTGGCCACCGCTCTGCTCAACACCTCCACAAGCTCCTCACTGGCAGGGGAATGAAGTGGTGAGTGTTCTGCGCTCCCAGACAAACAACACACATCAAATGTGTATCCCCACCCGTGATGTAACGAGGGCAGGTATGAACACACTTTCTGCTCGCCATTATATGTCACTCGTGTCAGTATAATATTTTTTGTTTGTGTGTGGTGAAAAACTCCTGACTAGTCTCAACTAAAACGGACAAAACACCAAACTGACAGACAATGATTACACAGAGCGCTTGCTGAAGATACAGAAGCTGACTGTGTTTGGTGCAGATGTGCTTTATAATTTCCTGGTGGATGATATCACCCGCCTATGACGTTCCGTCACTCCATTGGACTGATTACATTCGTGATTCACGACGCAATCACGCAGAGGCGTTCCCATAGCGGTGACGCAGTGTGAGTTCCCTTGAAAGGGAAATACTAATGCCTTAAGAAGGCAACACGATGCACTAAGATTTGGGGTGTGTAAACTTTTTGAATTGGATGAACAGGGAAAATTGTACTTATTTTGTCTTCTGGGAAACTAAACATCTGGGCAGTACTAAATGAAAAAATATGATCTCTAAACAAAATAAGAAATTTACACATCCTCCTGTTCAAAAGTTTGCTTTTAATGCATTGTGTTTAATGGTAACTTGTTTCTGCCATTAAATATAAAAATAAAAAAGGTAATTGCGACTTTTTAACTCACAATTCTGACTTTTTTTCTCACAATTCTGATGCAAGATTTAACCTCGCAACTTTAAACTTTATAACTTGCGAGTTATAAAGTCAGAATTGCATGATATAAACTTACAATTGTGTGTTATAAAGTCAGAATATTGAGATAAAAAGTCGCAATTACCTTTAAAATTTTTTGTATTAAAGTCACAATTCTGAGAAAAAACGTCAGTCTTTTTTCCTCTTCATAATTGGACATTATATCTCACAATTCTTCACAATTGTGAGATAAAAAGTTGCAATTACCTAAACAAATGACTTAACATAAAACATGAAAACAGTCGTGGATCATCCAGGTAACGACCGACAGTTAAGATTCAAGGGTATGTACATTTTTAATGTGGCAATTTGTATAAATTCTATCATTTTGTCTTGTGGACTATATGTAAACATCTATTATGTGAAATAGCTTATTCAGGACAGTACTAAATAAAAATAACATGCAATTTTTATGATCCCAGATCCCTAAAATCCCAAAAATTTTGCATATTCTGCAAGGGGTTTGAAACTTATGAGCAGAAATGTTTCCTAGGATGCTTTTGCAGTGCCAGAGTCTGAGAATCACCAATTGCTGTTTACATCAATTGCCTGTTATCGTTTACATTAATGTTTAAATTAAATAAACGACATTCAAATTCAAAGTAATCACTTTGGTAATCTAAAATATTTTGATTACCACCCATTTAAAATGTAACTGTAATGAAATACAGTTACTCAAATTTTGTATTTAAAATACGCAACGAAGTTACATGTATTTCGTTACTCCCCAACCCTGTGCCTTGACCTGTGTCTGAAGCATGAGTCTAAACACGACAATGCACTTGACATTGGCAGGCGGCAGCCTATGACGGTGTGACTGCAAGTACTGTATAAAAGGGCTCCTGTGAAATATGTTATCCAATTTTTGTCTGAAGGAGACATGTACAGGAATACTGGAAGCATGGCAAAGGGATGCAGCGTCTCATTTCCTATTCTTAGGGAACCATGGTTACATGCATAACCTGAGACGTTCCCTTTCGAAAGGGAACTCGTGCTACGTCCCCTAGGGGTCGCTATGGGGAACAGAATACCCACACTGCTATGCTGAAGGGATGAGTGCCCTATTGGCTGAGCTAATCAAATGAGTCCTCATCCCTAAGGTGCACCAGCAACGATCATAGACCAGAGCTTCTCAAGAAAGGAGGCCGCAACAGGATAACTCTAAAAAGAGGAAGCCTAACTATGCTCATATTCAGGCCAGCATCCAAGGAGGCTCACAGAGAATAGTGAACTTCTGTTGAGGCAGCCCTGAAGAGTGGAGGCCTCAAACAAGAGGCCTAGGAAACACTCTAACCCAAGGGCAGTACAGAGAAAGGGGAAAGTAGGCCTAGCAACACCCCACACTGAGGTCAGTAGCCAAGGAGGCTTCAAGAGAGCCTAAAGACCTAGCATATTATCCTACAGCCTAGCCGAGCTCTAGGAGTGGAGACCTCACTATGACGACTCTCTAAATCAAGCCTAACGTCTAATCAAACTAGTGCCCAAGCATAACTAGTGACATAATGTCAGTCAAACGTCCCCTTGGCCAATGAAAGCGGTCAGTCTGAAGGTCTAGCTACGCGAGACTACACCAGTGGTGACGTCATAGGCTGCTGCCTGCCAATGTCAAGTTCATTGTCATGTTTAGACTCATGCTTCAGACATTGGTCACACCTGAGGCATTCCCCATAGCGACCCCTGGGGGACATAGCGCGAGTTCCCTTTCGAAAGAGAACCAACTGTATATGTATGGCTTTTCTGATGTAGTAAACTTGCTCAGTAGATCACCTGGTACAGCACAGCACTTTCTATGTGAAGCACTTGGCTATGAGTCCCGTGAAACACCAGTTACAATAAAAAAGCTCAATTACTTGCAGTAGCAAGCATGTGGCATGATTGCTTTAGATTTTTTCCCCCCTTTTTTCACTCTTGCTTTTGTTAACACTTGGTTCGGGTTAAGTAGGGTTTAGTGTAGATGGTACAACAAGGTTTTAGCTGCTATGTACAATAACCAACGCAATAAAATGTTGCCACGTTCATCTGTTTTAGAGAATACTAAACATGCTTTTAATACCACTCACTGGAAAAATGTAGATGTGTCTTGAAATGTGCAAGAAGAAACATAATATAATTGAACAGAAATGTCGCCACAGGCATGTTTTACAATGAGCCTGGATTGGCAAGATTTGTAGTATGTTGTTGTTTGCCTCCAGCAAAGATGTTACTGTAACCAAATGTTACAGTGCTTAGTTAATTAACGAGTAGAAAATTAAAGTATTTTAGTTGCTACGGTGAAACCTGTGTTGTTTGAATCAAGGTCATAAGTTTATATATAGGCTATATATATATATATATATATATATATATATATATATATATATATATATATTTTTTTTTTCCCCCTGATATAATAGATTTATTATTTGTTTGTAATACAGTATATATATATATATATATATATATATATATATATATATATATATAGAGAGAGAGAGAGAGAGAGAGAGAGAGAGAAAGAGAGAGAGAGAGCATCTGAGCAATACAATTTTCCTTGAATTTTCAACAAAGCAATTCATTGACCACTGAGCAATATAAATAGTGCCTGAGATGCGGCTGCAGATTATTATTTTTTGCTATAAAATGAAGTGTAAAACAAATAAAGATCTACATGCATACAAACACACACACACACACACACACACACACACACACACTGATAAAAATGGTTCTGTGGTGAATTAAATACACAAAAAATAAAATAAATAAATAAAAAATAATGTAATTTCTACATGAAAAAGTTAGTTCAGACAAGAATACAAAAAAAATCTATATTAGTACTCAGTTTAAGCTTGTAGAAATTAAAGCGTAATTCTCAACGTTATCAAATTAAGTACAACTACTCAACTTTTCTGATACTGGTGTTCCCATCATGCACTAGGGCTTAAATAATAAATAAGATTGATTTTTTTTGCTGTTTTCCAGCTCTATTTACACTGTTTTATCATTGATTTTGTTGTTAGGTTTAGTAACTTGCCATTTTGTGACATTTGGAGTTCATTTTTATTACTCAAAATTACACACTCATACTCAAAAATGATCCATTGAATGTTACCGTCATTGCTTCTATTATGTAGATATGGTGTCTACACAATATCTATTGTATTATTTACTTAGATGTTTCTAAGTAAATCATACACTTTAAAAGCATACTTTAATTCAGTGTTATATTGTTTGAGTAAAATAAATTGCAAAGGAAGCTTCAACTAAGTAGAAAATACTCAACAACCTTTTACTGGCCAAGTTAAAGTTATTTATTTTCTTTGTTAATTTTTCTTAACTTAGTTTACTTAATTCCATATGTGAATTTTACTTAAAACTAAGTTAAGTAGAATTAAGTAAATATTACTTTCTTTTTTTTTTTTTTTTTTTCAGTGACACACACACACCAATATACACTCACCTAAAGGATTATTAGGAACACCATACTAATACTGTGTTTGACCCCATTTCGCCTTCAGAACTGCCTTATTTCTACGTGGCATTGATTCAACAAGGTGCTGAAAGCATTCTTTAGAAATGTTGGCCCATATTGATAGGATAGCATCTTGCAGTTGATGGAGATTTGTGGGATGCACATCCAGGGCACGAAGCTCCCGTTCCACCACATCCCAAAGATGCTCTATTGGGTTGAGATCTGGTGACTGTGGGGGCCATTTTAGTACAGTGAACTCATTGTCATGTTCAAGAAACCAATTTGAAATGATTGGAGCTTTGTGACATGGTGCATTATCCTGCTGGAAGTAGCCATCAGAGGATGGGTACATGGTGGTCATAAAGGGATAATCATGGTCAGAAACAATGCTCAGGTAGGCCGTGGCATTTAAACGATGCCCAATTGGCACTAAGGGGCCTAAAGTGTGCCAAGAAAACATCCCCCACACCATTACACCACCACCACCAGCCTGCACAGTGGTAACAAGGCATGATGGATCCATGTTCTCATTCTGTTTACGCCAAATTCTGACTCTACCATCTGAATGTCTCAACAAAAATCGAGACTCATCAGACCAGGCAACATTCTTCCAGTCTTCAACTGTCCAATTTTGGTGAGCTCGTGCAAATTGTAGCCTCTTTTTCCTATTTGTAGTGGAGATGAGTGGTACCCGGTGGGGTCTTCTGCTGTTGTAGCCCATCCGCCTCAAGGTTGTGCGTGTTGTGGCTTCACAAATGCTTTGCTGCATACCTCGGTTGTAATGAGTGGTTATTTCAGTCAAAGTTGCTCTTCTATCAGCTTGAATCAGTCAGCCCATTCTCCTCTGACCTCTAGCATCAACAAGGCATTTTCGCCCACAGGACTGCCGCATACTGGATGTTTTTCCCTTTTCACACCATTCTTTGTAAACTCTAGAAATTGTTGTGCGTGAAAATCCCAGTAACTGAGCAGATTATGAAATACTCAGACCGGCCCGTCTGGCACCAACAACCATGCCACACTCAAAATTGCTTAAATCACCTTTCTTTCCCATTCTGACATTCAGTTTGGAGTTCAGGAGAATTTCTTGACCAGGACCACACCCCTAAATGCATTGAAGCAACTGCCATGTGATTGGTTGATTAGATAATTGCATTAATGAGAAATTGAACAGGTGTTCCTAATAATCCTTTAGGTGAGTGTATATATACTGTACAAACAAAAAATAAATATGTATATATCCAGGAGGTGAAACTATTTTATATCTGAAATGCCTGGTGACTGAAAATCCTGCTAAATTCTTATGACTTGAAGTCAAATGAACTCTTAAATAGCATGGACTCTCAGTTGTCCAATTTAAGCAAATTTAAATGGTATTTTAATGTGGATAAGGGAGGTGAAGCCATATTAATACTGTGACTGTTGAACTGCTCCCTGTTGTGACATTGTTCAACAGCCTGTATGTGTTTACTTGAGCGTCTGTGGAGCCAAAGCTCTTTTAAAAGGTTGTCATGGTTTGACAGATTGCAGGGTGATAGTGGTGGCACGCTGGGCTTCCCCTGGAGCGGCGCAGCAGTAAGTGGCATGCTGAGGGACACAAGGGCATTGGTCAAAGCAAGGCCAGTGATATTGGAACCCATAGCCCTTCTGTGCTACAGCTAGAATATTCCCAAGGACTATATCCTTGTTTGGGGGAGATTGAAAGAAAAACTCGCAAGAGAAATATTAATGGTTTGTCCTAGACAGCAATGAGAATAAATAGAGAGCAAAATGAGACTTTTGCTTAAAGGGATTGTTTACTGTTTTGGTTTTGGTTACCATTGACTCCCACTGTACAAACAAACAAATAAATACTATTATGTTCCACAGAATAAATAAAGTTACAGGTTTGGAATGACATGATAAATAATGACCAGATTTTCATTTTTGGATAAACAATCCCTTTCTTTCGTTTGTATTTAGAAAAAGTAATCAATGCTTTTCTAAGCATCTCCCATAGACTTTCATGAGATCTCAACAAATTCATAAACTATGTTAAAATGTATCAAGACGCAATCAAAGTTCAGAGATGTCAATGTTTTACAAACTTTTCATCAAATTCAAAGACTTTTAGGATAAATTTTTAGAGAAATGTATTACATAAAACATAAATGTAACTCCAATGTTGTGAGTTATGAAGGAAACACATCTAAGCAATAAAACTTTCCTCTGGGAATTTTCAACAAAACAAGTTGCCCATTGTGAAAGCCAACTGTGTTTTGCCCTTTAAGTTGCCCTTCAACACTGTAAAGACTACAGCCAACAGCTAACTAGCATGTTCTGCACCTATGTGAGAGGAAATAACTGGCTATACCAGCAGGTGGCAGTAGTCTATATCCGCCATTTAAAAAAAAAAAAAAACGAAACTAGGACTGTGGTTATACAAACCGTAAAAACAAATCAGCACTTGCTTACCATTTTGAATATGAATCGCATTGGTCTTCACGTTCTTTATTCCAGACGGTCATGTCGCTATGAAAATATATAAATTGAAATGCTCCGGTAAGATGAATATGTAAAATTAAAACAGCCTTCTCTGTATGCACACTTAGCTAGCTTTTATCACTTTTTCTTAGTGTTGTCACAAATATCGATATTGTGATGTATCAACACTGAAATGTCGGAATCGGTTCCAATACTGCTTTTCTGCAGTATCAGTACACATAATTTAAAATACATAATTTTACTAATTCTCACAAGTTTCGCGCGCACAAAAAAAGCATGCGCACCACTGAGCTATATAAGTGGCGCTCTCATAAAGTTGCCTCTAAAACAGCTTGCGGGTATCAAACTGACTTCTTTTCATGCTTATTGGGCTTAAATGGTCAAATACATACAAAATGATGTCTTAAAATTAAATATTATATGCCTGTATTGCCTTTTAATGGTGCCAGGGGGATATTTCCCACAACGCAACTTTAAAATACAGTAACATACTGTATAACTGTCTTACAGTAAAATACAGTTAATTTTACAGTTAATTACTGTAAAATGTAAAGAAATTGCTAACAGTGTGGTTTGTTAGGATTTGACAATATTTGGCCGAGATACAACCATTTGAAAATCTTGAACAAATAAATAACTTTAACTTGGCCAGGAAAAGGATGTTGAGTATTTTCTACTTAGTTGAAGCTTCCTTTGCAATTTATTTTACTCAAACAATATAACACTGAATTAAAGCATGCTTTTAAAGTGTATGATTTACTTAGAAAATAAATAAATAAAGTAAATAATACAATAGATATGGTGTAGACACCATATCTACATAATAGAAGTAATGACGGTAACATTCAATGGATCATTTTTGAGTATGAGTGTGTCATTTTGAGTAGAAAATGAACTCCAAATGTCACAAAATGGCAAGTTACTAAACCTAACAACAAAATCAATGATAAAACAGTGTAAATAGAGCTGGAAATGGAACAGCGAAAAATCAATCGTATTTATTATTTAAGCCCTAGTGCATGATGGGAACACCAGTATCAGAAAAGTTGAGTAGTTTTTTTTTTTTATTCTTGTCTGAACTAACTTTTTCATGTAGAAATTACATTATCGCCTTTAAAGTTGTCCAAATGAAGTCCTTAGCAGTGCATATTAGCCTACTAATAATAATACATTTTTATATATATATTTACGGTAGGAAATTGACGTGTCAAATGACCCAAATGATATAGTGATTTCTCATAATAAATCCATGTCAGAAATTATAGTTGATATGAGTGACTTGTATGTTCAAGCCCTCCAGAAGCATCACGACAAAAGGTCCAAAAAGGAGGCCAGGAAAGAAAAGAAGAATTATCGGAGGAAAAAGAAGAGGATCGAGCCTGAACCAGGGTCAGGAGACCCTTCTACAGAGGGGAAAACGAATGATGAGATTGCTAAGAAAGATTGAGAGATTTCACAGAGTGTTATCAAAAATGATTAAACTGATGATGGTTCAAGAAAAGTTTGATGGGGAAATGAACAAGTTGGTGAATAGAGTTGATAGTCTGTGTACATCGGAAAATCAACTATATTCACCTGGAATTAACAATTGTGTATAAATGAATTTGTAGCAGGTATTGAATTGAGTAGGTCTTTTTGCAGTTTTTGCAACCGGTTTTTGAGTAGGTGTTTTGCAGCTTTTGCAACAAGCTTTGAAGTGCATGAACATGACGTATGAGTTATATGTTTTTGCAAATGGAATTTTGTATGCTAGTGCAAGTAGGAGTTAGTCAAACTTGCATTGACCTTATATGGTCTATTTTGGGAGGATCTTTAATCTTGTGTTTCAATAAAAGTGTGATGCATATCCGTGTTCAACGCCGATCTCCGTGGTGAAGACTACACGTTTTTATGATGTAATTTTTATTCTGAAATGTTGCGAAGTAAACCAAAGCCTTGAATGGGGCAATGATTTTTTCTACCTCACTTAAAGTCTCAGTGTGATTATTTCTTAACATAACTATTATCTGAACCTGGATATTAAATTTCAACGTGCTTCATAGAGGTCTGGACCTTGATTGAGCTAGGTACGGATATCCCAGATATTTCTAACCGGTGGGCAGCGCTCCTGAACTTATGATTTGTGCTGGTTTTGGAGATATGTGTACTGGATTATTTATTCATATAGGGATAAAAAACATGACAAAAATTACAAAATATCTTCATGGAACATGATCTTTATTTAACATCCTAATGATTTTTGGCATACAAGAAAAATCGATAATTTTGACCCATACAATGTATTGTTGGCTATTGCTACAAATATACCCGTGCAACTTATGACTGGTTTTGTGGTCACATATGGCAGTTTTCCAGTATTTCAGTGTTCCAGTATTGTGACAACTTTTGCAATTCTTCTCTTATACTTTTGCAATCTTCTTGTGCACTTCTTTGCTAAGCTGAACAGCCAATCAGAGTGATTTGTCTCACCGACTGCCTATCGTCGATTCAACGCGCTCAATCGGCCAAAAAGGCACAGACGAGCCCGACTTGGTGGTGCGGAACACACTGCAAAAACAGAGCTGACAGATGCTCAACAATGGTCTAACTTTGGCCGAGCCGACTGTTGGCTTGGTGTGTCACAGCCTTTACATACATAACCAACGTATGAGACGTGGTTGCAGATTCTTTGCTCCCATTGAAATGAAGTGCCATGCATATGTTATAATGCATTACACCCCTATGACACAGAAGGACTAGATGTGATTTTTCCATTGGCCTGCACTGGCCCAGCTAGGAACAATAGGCCTTACTGTGAATTAACTGTAGCTGTACTGAGCTGCATCTGGGACACAGTGGGTTCTCTGGTTCTTTCCCTGAGCCCAGCTGTACTTCAGAGTGAATTAACTCCCTCGCTATTTATTACACGACATCTGGCTGGTTGAAAGTGAAGCTCTGAGCCGCGGAGCGTCTCCAAGGTTACAGCTATTCCCTTTAAGCCTCTTACATATGCTGCACTGTAATAGGAATGTGCCTGCTCTTTCTAAGAAAGTTGGTGGCGAAAGAACTCCAGTACTTTTCACGGAAACCGGGTTGATGAGGACTGTGACTGGTCGGGGTGGGTTATCGTCCCAGAGGGGAGCCATGGTAACAGGGTTTGGTCATGCTAACAGAGCCTCCGTTGAATGGAAGTGTGCTAAAATAGTGTCTGAAAATGTAAGAGGTAGAGAATCAAACCATTCATTCACGGCCAGATGCACTTACACACATGCACGTTCACATATGCACAGGCGCATACTCGGAGTGCAACAGACCATCACACTCCAACAACTCAAAATTGACAAGCTCATACATACACGTAGAGTTTAGCAAATATAGCCGCATATAAAAACAAGCAAGGGTACAACAAATTCTATACAGGCTACACACAGTACACAAACTCACACACACAGGCAGGATGGACATTCCTGCACATTTATTTTTCAACAAAAACAATAAATAGGGAGACAGGGGCTAGTTGTCACACGGGAAAGCACCTTTTAAAGATAAAAAAAACACTTAAAATAGAATAGTGAACTGAATTCTGTCCTAACTACCTAAATGAATCATCATATTTTTGCAATAAAACCACATTTGGTAACACTTTACAATAAGGTTTCATTTGTTATTGTATTGCTTACACTTTATTACAATGGTCCACTTAAAACATTTTACTAACTATAAGTAACTTTGTAAACTATGTCAACTAACTTTCATTAGTATCAGCAGACTGTAGTAGAATGTTAGTAGGTTAGGGTTAGGTGTTAGGGTTTGGGTTAGTAGAATAAGTTGACGTGAAGTTGCAAAGTTACATATAGTCAGAATGTTGGTTGGGGACCATCAAAATAAAGTGTTAGCAGATATTAAGACAGTCTACTATTCAAAGAGTTAATTGACATGTTGCAAAGTTTCTTATAAGCTGGGTTTCCATCCAAATGTGAAGTGAATCTTTTCAAAGTTCGCAAAGAAAAAAAAAATACAAACAAACAAAAGCGAATTAGGAGCATTTTCATCAAGTTGTTTGAGCGGATGACGGTGGTATTGGTAACCTAGTAACCAACGGTAAATAAAACAAAAGCATGCATAGAAAATGGACACAGGACTGCAATTAGTTACAATTGGGCAAGTTAAAAATTTACTAGCAGTGCAGCTTGCAATCGCCAAATTGAATGCTATGCACAGAAGAAATGCACAATTTTTGATGAAGGCACTAGCAGCAAGGGCATTATGACGATGTCGAGCCCCATGCATATGGGAAAGACAACGTCAGCAGGATTTTTGGGAGGTCGTAGTGACAAGACATTTTACTCACAACCTTAGGCTACAACATTTCAGAATGTCAGAGGCCACATTTGAAATGTTATGCAACATTATTGACACCATCAGCGGAAACAGCAAGCAGATTAGTATGTGGGTTTAATGTTTGCTACGTCAGAATTTATTCAGCAAATGCATTTCCATCCACTATTATTCACATTAACTCTTTTTCGCAGTG
Source organism: Rhinogobio ventralis (assembly GCA_039654625.1). NCBI lineage: Eukaryota > Metazoa > Chordata > Actinopteri > Cypriniformes > Gobionidae > Rhinogobio > Rhinogobio ventralis. The sequence continues at coordinate 12,853,472 of CM077195.1, read as the reverse complement.
AAAAACCACCTCAAGCGAGCATAAAAACTTTTTTTGCAAAATAAGGGATTTGTTTTTCGAAATTTGGCATTTCCATCATTTGTTTACATTTACATTTACATTTAATAATTTAGCAGACACTTTTATCCAAAGCGACTTACAAATGAGAAGAGCAATAGAATCAATCAGATCAACAATAGGGCAACAGTATGCAAGTGCAAGTGCTGTATCCAGTCTCAGTTAGTCTAGCACAGTTGTTGTTTTTTTTTGTTTTTGTTTTTTTTTAAAGAAAAACTAATAGAATAGGTAATTGCTAGTCTTAATTGGTCAGGTGCTGCTGGAAAAGATGTGTTTTTATACGCTTTTTGAAAATGGCAACAGACTAAGCTGATCGAATTGAGATCGGCAGGTTGTTCCACCAGGTGGGAACGGTTCATGAAGAGGTCTGTGAGAGTCATTTCGTGCCTCTTTGGGATGGCACCACGAGCCGCAACGAGAACACAAGCTTCTGGAGGGTGCATAAGTCTGAACAACTGAGTTTAGGTATATTGGTGCAGAGCCAGTGGTTGTCTTGTAGGCAAGCACCAGTGCCTTGACTTTGATGCGAGCGGCTATTGGCAGCCTGTGCAGAGGTGTGACGTGGGCTTTCTTTGGCTCGTTGAAGACCACTCTAGCAATTGGATTCTGGATCAATTGCAAAGGTTTGATAGTGCATGCCAGAAGGCCAGCTATAAGGGCATTACAATAGTCCAGTCTGAAGTGAACAAGAGCTTGGACCAGGATGTGTGTGGCCTGCTCTGATAGGAAGGGTCTAATCTTCCTAATGTTGTATAACACGAATCTGCAGGACTGGGCTGTTGTAGTAATATGGTCAGTGAAGTTATGGTTCCTGGCTGCCCTAGAAGGAGTTATGGTTGACGAACCTAGTTGAATGGAGAAGTTGAAGTGCTGTACATGTGATGAAGTGCTGTCTTAGTAAGGTTGAGATGAAGGTGGTGGTGCTTCATCCAGCCAGAAATGTCTTTGCAATACGAACAGCAACCGTTGGATCATCTGGTTGAAATGAGAAGTAGAGTTGAGTGTCATCAGCATAGCAGTGATAGGAAAAGCCATGTTTCTGAATGACAGATCCTAAAGATGACATGTAGATGGAGAAGAGAATTGGTCCAAGCACTGAATCCTGAGGAACCGCAGTAACTAGATGTTGTGACCGCTCCATGACACCCAAAGGACCTACCTGAGAGGTAAGACTTAGACGTTTCTGATGCGATACTTCAAAATGCGCATAAAAATAAAAAAATGGACCATCAAAATAGTATATTTCCATTTGCCAAAACAATTGTTTTGTTTTTGTGTTTATTAATTGTTGTACTCTTTAAGCTGCTAATTACCTGTTAAATGGTAGGTTCCCTATCCTGAAAAATATCTGTTGGTGTAAACAGTCTGACAACTAGAAAGATTTGATTTAGTTGTCATGCATATTTTAAATAAATGACAGAGGTGTAAGACTTAAGTAAGTATCTATAGACAAAAAAACATATTTAATTTGATAAATAAAAAGTAAAAGTAAATATGCTTTGAGCTTCAGGTAACAGACTCATGACCTCAAGCAGCAAAAGAGATTTTCCCATTAAAGTAGCTCTGATTTGTAAAGCAACTTGTTTAACCACAGTTTTCTCAGGTCACAGGCTTTGTAATGCCCAAGGCATTATAAATTTAGTTCAAGTCATCATCAATGATGGTTATAATAAAACAACATTAATTAATGCATTAATTAAAGCATTTGCTTTGGGTGTACCTCTGCATTCTGAAGACTAAAGAGAGGTCTCCTCACAAGGACGAATGAATATAGTTGTGGCCAATTAGATTTTACACAGAAATGTTTTAAATTAAAGTTAAAAAACATTTCAAATTTAATTGGATGTTTTTTTTTATATATATAAAGAGGAAAAATCTAAGCCACTGTGACCTTTGGAGGTCTAAATGCATTTGCAAAAAGTATTTTTGCCTTTGAAAGTTAAGTTAAAGAATTGTTCAGTTTCAAAAGCACTTGAGTAAAGTACAAACTCATCAAAATAATATTTCAGTACAATTAAGTGCACCCCAGATAAACAAAGATTAAAAATAAGAGAATTACAACCATTTACCCCCTCAACCAGGAAAGAGAGAAATAGAAATAAACTCTTTAATGCTCCCTGAGTCTGCAAAGAGCGCAAACAACATCGTCAACATAACAGCACACGCTGTTCAGCTGCATTGCCCACATGCGATTTAGAGAGAAATTCTTCATGACTGCAGATCTCAGGGGACAGAGGGGCTCTAGGTTTATTGATGATTTAACCGCAGTGTTAAAGGTGAGTTAATCTTCAACCTCAGCTCAGTATGTCCTTTATATGCTGAGTCTAGTGGTTTTCAATGTACATCACATGTTTTGCTACAGCCAAATAAATCGGTATAACGAAACAAAACCTAACGGACAGGACCTTTATAAATTTCGCAATCTCTAGTACATCAAAAAATTTACAAAGATAATGAAAAAAACAAAACAACTATAAATATCTCAACACTACGTGGAACTCGCCAGCGCTGGGCTTCTTTCCAAAATTGATTACGAAACGATGCCAACAGCTCTCAGACTGCATTCACGTGAGAACTGCAGAGGATGTGCGGCATTGCTCTGCCTCCTGTCTTATTTGGTTGCTGCGAAGATGAAATAATTTGATTCAAACAAACACACACTGCATAGCGGTGCAAAAAGCATGAAGATTTCTTGTGCCGTAGTTCATTTTTGTACACAAAGTCAGATAATTGGTCTCCTGGGAGACTCCCATTGCTGTATGTTAAAAGACATTAAGGCTTAATAAGTCAGTAAATACAATCTCACACTTAAAATACGCTCAGCGTCGCACAAAGACACGCATTTGCTCGTGAGCATCTTACAGTTCTACGGTCTGTTCTCTATAGCACTGTACTGTACTGTACTGTACTGGAAACTGCTGTCAGGAGAGCGCCTTTTTAATTATCTCAGGGAAATCTCAAATCTCACTTTAAAATCAATCATGACAGCTAACGTCTTCTATTTTTACATTCTTCTATATTTTGTCCTCTTTCAGTGCTCTGGGAACAGTGTGTTATCTTTGTTACTCTTAAATCTCTTAGAGAGAAAGACAAAGAATTGAAAGAATGAGAAGTGGGGAAAGCGAGAGAGAAGAAAGATGCACATGCTTGCAGAAACGGACACCTTTCAAAAAGCTAAAGCTCCATCATTTTCTTAATCTGCTATAGACAGCAGAGATCTCTATGATGATTTCACTTACAGTTATGACATTGAAAGTCAAGGGAGGGTCAATAACGGCAGCAGGAAATGGAATGCAACTCAATGCCCTTGTGCTCTGGTTATATGTATACCTCTTCACTTATTTATAAGGTTATGGGCAAATCCAGGCTTTTACTGTCATTACAGAGTCGTAATGTAGACTGCTGCACAACGTTGTAATTAATTTGCGGTCTGTTTCCATTGGCTTTTTTTTAACATAACATAAACAGAAAATAACTTTTTGTAAAAAGTGTTGTATGTGTAACAATAGCTGAAGATTATATTACTGTAATACAAAACAATCTCAAGTGCTCTATGACATTGTGGTGAAAAACCACAAATACACATTGAGACTTTAAAGCACATTCACACTGAAAGCAAACAACAAAACGACCAGTGGCATTTATGCACTTTATGCAAATGTGCAGTAGCACGATGTGGGATAACAAATTTATTTTCTAAGTATCCAATAAGTATACATAAGTACAGTGTCAATCTACATGAATGAGGAAAGACAAAAAAAACCATGTTTAAATCTTTTTAAATCTGACAACAATGGTTACATATCATTAAAAATTCTAAATAAATATGCACGCATGTTTTATACCTCTATCGAACTGGCATTTACCTCTTTTACTCAAAAGATGGGACCATTCCTATAGACACCATACTGATTTTGGGTCTACAGCAACTTGGCAACCTCCAGTGTTTAAGTGCGAACGTCAGCAATATGACACTATAGCTTAAGTGGCGATTTAAACATTGTTATATATTAGGCTGACTTACTATGCTTTTTCTCATGATGACATGAGATTGAGTGTGTCATGAAGACAAGACTGATGACAATCCCTGAACTGACACTGTGAGGACTCACTATGAGATGTTTTAAAATGCTCATGTCTATCCCATTATGCATACATCTACTATGACACAGTTGAAGATGTTTTAAAATGCTCATGTCTATAAGTGTACTGACACAGCTGAATGTTTGATCTACAGTTTTGACAGTAGTTGAATCAGTAGTTTCAAGCTGATTTTAGCCCCACCTGGCTAACGCCCTCTGGCTGCTGGAAACGGCAAATCCATTGGGGCCAATTATCATGGAGCACAGACACATCAGACACACACACACACACACACACACACACAAACACACACACACTCTTCTCAAAGAACTATTGTGTGCCCCGGTTTGTATGTAATCAGTCAAGGTCACAGCAGCGATTAATGTTGAGTGAATATGTACAGCACTTTTATTTCATCAGCTGCTGTCATAAGTTATCACTCAGCTCAAGGTCTACGCAATTTAGAGAGAAAATGAATGTGATACCAACAAAGTAGGAAGGACACAGAAACCCCAAGTCTTATTGAGTCTTCCCACACAGCGGCACCTATATAATAAAGATCTTGACTGGAGTTTAAGTACAGAATGCTATTATTTTTACAGCACTTCATATTGAGGTCTCTCAGAGTCCCAGCTTTTATCACTTTTTGTTTTTATGCCAGTGGTCTATACTCTCCACCCTGCCGAAAACGTATGCTCTGCAGAGCTGCCTTCCTCTCTCAGCATCCCAGGGGACGAGTCACCGGAAGGGGTTCAGTAAGCTTCAGTGAAAGGCCTGACACCGCCTTGGGGTGGATGTTTAACAAGCTCTCATGCATATGTTCCCAGCTTACATTGCGCAAAGGATGTTTGTTTCCCAAACCATGCTAAAAACAATCCACGACTAACATACTAATGGTTTATATTTTGTCATATTATGTTAATTCCATCTTGATTTTCATCTACTTGGAAATATACAAACATGATTTACTGTATATGTTTACATTCTTACATTTTGAACATTGGTTCTCAACTAGTTTTCTTTCAAAAGCTTTTTTTTTTCACCTTTTCTTTTAAAATGGAACTGAAATGTATATTGGTTTATTATTGGTCTCTTGAATTGGATAAACTAGGTCATGTATTTTGTAATACCTTGTGCAATTTATTCTGTTGTTGTTGTAACTACAACTAAAACTATTAAAAATAGTTTTTGGTAATTGAAATAAAGCTGAAACTAAATTAATTTATTAAATTAAAGCTATATAGACTAATTGAAGCTACAGTATACAAAATTATGCAATTATGCGCATAACAAAATTATTAAAACCAAAACTAATATAGAATATAGAATTAAAAGCTAAATACTATAAAATTATATAATACTAAAATATAACTGGTTTGTCCCTGGTTTTCAGTGAGAACATGTCACAACCTGTCACTGTTGGCATATGGCTAATTTGGCTATAGCTTCTACCAAGTGACATATGAATTTGGCCCAAAATAATGAGTGGCCCAATTTTTTTTTTTTGGGGGGGTGGGGGGTGGGGGGTGTGGGGGGTATAGAAGCATGTAACATCCGTTTGGTGAAGCTTGCTCGCTCTCATTGGCCATTGCGGGTATCACGTCAGAGGCAGCCCCGATCAAGAGTCGTAAAATATCAAACATGTCTGATATTTACTGATTGTTTGGGCTCTGACTCGATCTGGAGCAGTAAAATAATCGTAATGACACCACACAATTGAGGATTTTTTGGACAAAAAGTCGGTTGCGAGAAGCCTCAAATCGGACCACACCCCCCAGATTGTTGGGGGTTGCAAATCGGGCCCAAAATCAGGCTTAAAATCTTCAAGTGTGTAGCCAGCCTCAGGCTATGTTCAGACTGTCTGTCCAATCCGATGATTGAAATCCGATCAGATTTGAATCCTATTCAGTCTGAATCAGTTTCAGTCTGAAAATTTCTCATGCCACGTAAAACGTAAACGTCAGATATTGTTATAGGAAACATGTTAAAAGTCGCTGCAGAAGTTGTTGCAAAGTGTCGAACGAGCAGAATAACAATAGGCTATAACAGAGACATGTTTTGAAACCGGCAGAGATGACAGCGCGGAATAAAACCGTTTCTGCCGTTGCCTCATAGACCAGCGCACTCGCAGTCCAGCACGTGGCGGCTACACAATGTCATGTTGTAAATAAGACAACATCTGTATTGCAAACCCTTCCATGCTGCAGTTGTTGTTGTTGTTTTTGGCATATGCCTATACCAACGTCATTGCCAAACTGCTGCAGATATCCCAGAAATCAAAAGAACGGCATGGACACACAAATCGGATCTGATCTACACAATGTGGACGCCAATAATTTTTGATCAGATTCCAATCGGATACACAAATAATCGGATTTGGACTGACAGTGTGAACATAGCCCTTGCTAGTCACCATAGCAAGGGCTATGAACTTCGAACCCTGTGTCTTGTTAGCCTCATGTTACCCAGTGTATTTATACCCCTGTCTTTCAGTGATTGGCTGTTGGTCATTGTCTTTACATCCTTTTGTAAAGCTGTTATGTTTCCCTGTTGGAATATTATTTGTCTTCATGTTTGGATTTATGGTTTCTCATTTAGATTACCATCATCTGTTTTTCCCTTTGGATTACCTTTGTATTTTTGTTAATAAACTGCTTGCTATTAGATCCTTGCCTCTTTTCGTTCCAGCATCACAGTGACAATTAACATGTATTATATGAATTAACATTAATCAAGTGTTACATCTACCAGCTGGAGAGGACACCTTCCACCAAAGGACACTCCTTCTGTCTTGGTTATCACACCAAGGACTACATTTCCCACAACCCATTGGCCGGACTCATTATGCCTGATTACATCCACCTGTGTCTCATTATTCCTGTTAACCTTGCCTATATAAAACCTGTTAACTTAGTCATTCATTGTGGAGTCTTGTAATTGTCACACTTTTGTTTTCTGAGCATTATTTCTGGTTTTCACCTCTCATGGTTTTGATCTTCTGCTTGTCTCCCTGGATTTCCCTGTTTGCCTGTGTACTGGACTCTGTTATTACCTGGGTTGTTTGCCCTGTGGCGCACAATTGACTATTTCACTCCCTTGATCCTAAATCATGCACACGGTTTACTATTTCGTTCCCTCGATTTATAAATTGTGTGCACGATTTATAACTCGAGGGAACAAATTAGTAATTAGCCTAGTAGTTTTTTCCTGCGTGTCATGTGCGGGGCTCCGTACCCAAGTCTTGGAGCAGTTTGTGACATCAAGATTGATAAATGCTGGTAATGCTGTATTGTTAATTGTCATTTTCATGTTTTCATTTATATATTAAATGGGTTGGTTAACCCAAAAATTCTGTGGAACATTTTGGTGAACTATCCCTTTAACTAACATACAAACTTGTAAGTGTTACTGTATTTTGCAACCTGAGCATGATTATATGGTAAATTAATTTTATTATTAGATTTTAGCAGTTTTTTCCCCCCTGCTGTCCGGGACCCTGTCACAACAGACCTGTGCCCCTTTTATGGGTCACAACCCACCAGTTGATAACCACTGTTAGAACATTTGGAAAAGAGTGGAGTAGAATTTGGAATGTAAAGTACAAGAAAAACAGCTTAACAAATTTACATACAAAGAGTACTTCACTAGCTTAGAAGTGCCCGCAGGGTAAACACATGCACTTAGAGGACAGAAACCACACGCATAAACAAACAAACGCACACAAACACGCATGCACAGCAAATGTACTTTCGAATCTAGACATCTTATTCGCTGAAGACTCTTCAAAGGCTCATTATATGAATAACATGTTTACGTGTCCCTCAAGTCAAGGACATTAAACATTCAACTCATGGAAATCATAAAGAGCAGTTACCCTCTCTGTCTTTTTTCTCAGACACACACACTCCACACACACTCTCCCACCATCTGCCTCAGCCCCCAATACACACATACACATAATCAACCCAATAATATTGCATGAATATGCAGCCAACTCTCTGTCTGCTTCTCCCTCTCTCTCCTTTCTGGTTGTCTCTCTCTGACACTTCAGGCGTGACCCCAATCCCATCACCCTGTTTTTTTTTGCCACTGGAGTATTAATCATTCATAACAATCTCTGAACACTAGTTATGATCTGTCATCTGTCATAATGCAGCCTGACAAGATCAGCTAAGAGACTAAATTACAGTACTTCGTCTATAGTGTCTTGCCGTAGGGGACAAAAAATGCATGACCTGGCTTCGACTTGGATCCTGAGATTTATATCTCTACTTTAACTTGGCCGTGCTTTTTTTCATCTCTTTTTTATGTTTATCTGTCCGGCCTCTCGCCCGCTCTTATTTTAAATCCGTAGATGTCTCATCCATCATTGTCATATTTGCTGTCTGTTTTTGGCTCAGACGAATTCACTCTCCGTCTTTCTAATACATGTGTTTTGAACTCCTTCATACCCACAGATACTCACTTTCTATCGATGTAACAACTCACAACTGGGTGTTTCTTCAAATATGGAATCTTTTGAAGAAATGAAATCCCCATGAAATGAAACTCAAAAACTAACCTCTCTGATTTATTTAATTTGTCTACTTTTTTATTTTTTTATTAAGTTTCCTTAACTGTGATGAATAAATATATTTTCCATAACATATCACATCAGCATTTATTTCATGTTGGACATTACATTTCAAACATTTTAGAACAAAATGTTTGCTAAGACTAATTTCACAGTTAGCATTTTATATATGACAAAATTACAACTTGATTTGGAATTAAAAAAGTATTCTGTTCATGAGTGGTTTACCTTGATATTTCAAAGATCATATTTCACCTCAAGAATGTTCTTCACTGATGTCTCCTTGGTAACCTAGTACACTAACTTTTGGAGGGAAAAAAAACTTTATTATGTAAAACCCAGATCTGACAATGCAGCCGTGCGCATATACATTCGGTTTAGAATTAGCGCCAATTCGGGGATGGCAGTTGCTTGAATTGCGGGTTCATTAGCCTATTATTCTTAATGAGAAACACAAGAAGAAAAGAGTACAATGACAAACTTCCTTAAACAGGCGCTTTTACATTTCGCTTTGAAACCAAATCTTCCGCGATCATCTTGTCTGTCAGCTCTCCTCACTCGTGATGAATGAAATCTGTTCGGCTCACACTGTATTGAGCAGACTAGTTCAGTTTTTAATTGTTGTGTCTGTTCTCTAACTGGGCTACATTATTTTATTACTACAAAAATGAAAACGACAGTGGGGGCGGTGCCGTGGTGGGCAAGTAATGTAACCGGTGTTTCGCCTGAACACCGGTAACACCGACTATCACAGCAAGCCTAATCTGTTTTAAAGAGAAAAGAATCACTTCATCTGATGTTTAAAGTGAATAAAATAGTTTGACCGCTACTTACTGGTGTTTCACAACTGCTGTCTGAAGAGCTTTGTTCTCTCCCCAAACTTGTGTGGTAGTTGCTATATTTTTTACGGTCTATGGGTAGTTGAGGTGCGCGGTGGATCAAACCACTGTGAGGCAAGGGGGTGGGGGGGTACTCAAAATGTTTCTAAACTTAAAGCATACCAGTTTTTTCTCGTCATAGGAGCAACTTTGCCCATTAAAGTTCGGTACAGGGGCGTCAGAAACACCGTCTCCTTGCAAAAGATTTTTGTTTGTGTGCAGTGAAGGAATTCCTAATGCCGTTTTGACATTTTATAAACTCTTCAAGAGTTCGCAACTGGTCAAAATGCCATCATATGTACACACATGAGCACATTTAGCCCAGCACACTGGGCTATTGTTTTGGATGTTTGGTAAGTTCCATCGCAAAATACTTTGTGTGTGTGTGTGTGTGTGTGTGTGTATATTTAGGTTGAGTCTTAAAAATTACAGTGTGAACGCTAAGCGAACCAAAAGAACCAAGAAGAGAACCGAACTACAAGTGTGAACACGTATGGGTAAAGCAATCTATACAAACCAGTGTTGTTATCGTTAACTAAAAATAAAACCATTAAAAATTATTTTCGTTCATTTAAATAAAGCTGAAATATTCTAAGGATGAATTAACCCTTAAATGCATACCTCGGGTCTTTAGTGATCCGGGACGTCATTCACTACCCTCGCCCTCATTCATTTTTTTAAAGTTAGAAATCAACCTTCTTAGTGTTCCTCAATCAATTCATTGTAAACAATATAACAAGAAAAAAGCAATACAATTATAAAAGAATGTCTGTTTTCCTATTCATTTTTTGTAAAAATTGGATAGGGTCACTAACGACCCGAGGTGTGTAACATTGTAAGTATATTTTGCATAACAATAATTTACAGGTGCACTATGTAACTTTTTTTCAGTAAAATATCCAAAAACCACTAGGCCAGTGTTATATATTTTGTTCAGTTGAGTACTTACAATATCTCAAATGTTTCCAACTATTTGTAAATCGTGAGAAAATTGCTTTTTTAACCAAGGAACCGTGCCGTGTGAGAGAGTTGCCTGTCAATTGCGTCATATCTGCGTTACCCTCAGTTTCCGGTTTTATTTTGCAGAAATGCTTTACTCTTACTGCAGTGTGCAACAAGTGTCATAGCAGCCGCCAAACGAGTGCACAGAGTAACGTCATAACATCATTTTCAACACACTCAAATGTATATAATATGATAAACAGAGCTGCGGTACCTCATACTCATGACCGGAAAAGCGGAAATGGCGCCGGCGACTGTGGCATAATAAAAGTCCCGCTGCTCGCAAGGCGTGTGTTGCGTTCATCTTATTAACAATCACTCCAGCGGCCTTGCTCAGCTCCCACAACACTCGGTCCTGCTCTGCTTCGTACTACAGTAACGTTAATAATCGCATCCATGAACATGAGTTCTATCCCGATTCTTTTCCACCAGCTGTGAGGTGAAGACCACATGTCCCAAGATTCTGCGCTCAAACTTGGCGTCATCAAACTACGCCTTTGTTTTGAATAGGCGACCTATAGCGGACGGAAAAGTTACATAATGCACCTTTAATCTTTGATGACTGAATAAGTGCAATTCACCTTTATTCCACAAGGGGACAATGTCTGATACACAATAATGAAGTGACGTTTCACTCATAGTTACCGCAGACAGAAAACAAAAGAAAAGGTATCATCAAAACTTTAAATGGGTCAGTGATTTACTGCAGAGCAAGTACTGAACACAATCAAATATTAGTGTCACTGTCACTTGATGGTGGATCTGGTGAAGGAGCTGTCAGCGATCAAAATATTGATTTTGAAGATGTTGAAAATGATACTTTTGAGAATATGTTTGATATTGCGAATATGAGCCAGATGCTGAATGTACTGGGAAATGAGCTCTGACAAGGACAGTGATGATGGTATAAAACATCTGCTCAAACGAAACCCTTCCAAGCTCCAAAAGTTAACAAAATATATTTCATTTTATTCTTCTGTAATTGTTACTCTAACATTAGGAGAGTTTTATATTATCGCATCAGGTAGAGATCCATCCGTGTTAGGTATAGATCCAGGCCGCTTAAGACCCGAACATGTAATAATGATTGGTAAAACATTCATGCATTTAAGGGTTAAAATGACTAAAACTTAAAAAAAATAAAAAAATAAAACTGAATAGAAATATTAATACAATTTAAAAAACTAAAGAAGCACATAATAAAATACTAAAGCTTAAACTAAAATCTAAATAAACACAAAAAAAAAAAATATATATATATATATATATATATATATATATATATATATATATATATATAATAGTATATAAATAATACTAAAATAACACTTTGCAATAAATTATACAGGCATCATAGAAAGTTTCCAAGAAACTTCAATGTGACCTTCATATAACAAAAAAATAAAATGTAATCCGTTTTAATAAGCATTAACCCCTGGGACATCAACAGTAATTGAAGAAACACCCAACTATCTAACCTGCCATGAGCTTAGTGAGCTGTTTCTATATCACATTGATTTAAAACAAGGATTTGAGAGCTCCAGTGACTCCTTGACAAGAGTGGACATGGGAATTGGTGTGGTTTATGGTCAGTGCAGTGACGGTAGAGTGTGTTTGTGTGAAAGAGAGAGAGAGATAAAGTATTCTGCTTCTCAAAAAACTGCGATGTTGCTTCACTAGGCAATTACTATCTCTACTCCATATTGATAAGGGAAAAACCCAAAGAATACAAACAGAGAGCATTTTCTAACATTAACACTTTCCAACAAAGCCACAGGAGCAAGTCCAGTGGGAGCACTTGGATAAATGTTCACCATCGAATGCTAATGCACTCGAAATGGTCTAATCAATTAAGTTTTCACATCATTTTTTTTTTTCATGAATTCCTTTAAGGTTGCCATACTAAATGATATTTCAGAAAGTAGCTGAATTACTTCACATCATGTGCCCACATAAAGCGTTAACGAAAAAATAGCTTTCTAACTTAATCCTATTATCTCTTCTTCTCCCAAAGTCTACCTTCATCCTCTCCCAGCAGGTATAGCATTCGAGAACTTAATGTTCAATGGCCACAGTAAAAAAAAAAAATTCCCAACTAGGAAGTCATTAAATGACATAAAGTGTGCAATAAGGATAGCCAGGATTAGATATCATGAAAACAACTTGTCTATGTCTTATTTTTGGGGTGGAATGCAGAGTAAATTAAATAAAGTAAAAAAAAAACTCAGATGTCAATCCAGAGTATAAACCCTGGACTGTCAAAATATTACTATAAACTATTCTAAACTATGACATATTTATGTATTTATGCAGTTATTTATTGTTTTGTCCATATATTTATTTATTTGTTCATTTATTTGTGCATATATTTATTTATTTTATGTATTCATTTTTTTCCCCTTCAAATAATGTGTCTGCTTAGTTGGCCATGCGTGCGTGGCACCCATGGAACCCACTGACCTTAAACAACAGTGTCAATCCATTAAAAAAGGATAGACCTACATACAGACAACTATACAAAAATCAATATTTCAAATACCACTAGCTTAGTCATATGTTATGTGGGCATCTCCAGCATAGCACTGTAAAACTTTTTTTAATGCTTAATGGGCATGCTCATAAAGTTTATATATTAGTGCTGTCAATCGATTAAAAAAAAACTTTCATTTACATGATTAATCACACCTAACATTACATATATTTTTTATATTGTAATCATTTAATTTAATCTCTAAATGAATGTATAAACAACATTGTCACAACCACGTTCTGTTTGTGTTAGTTTTCATGGACTATCAGTTGTTTTCATTGGTCACATGTCTTCCTTTGTTCTATTTCTCCGCCACAATCTGTCACCATGGACACTGATCACATTCATCACAGCTGTTCGTCAATTTAGTTAATCATCTGTGTATTTAAGTTCCTGCTTGGTTTCAGTTCAGTAGTCTAGTATTTTCTGTGCTTAACTGCACACTGTTGCGCACCTTGGCTTCTTTGTTAATAAACCTTGTATTTACCTTTACCTTATCTTCATTGGAACCCAGCGTGACAGAATACCAGACCCAGAAATGAGAAGACTAGACATCGCGTCCATCAACGCTGCCCCGATGAGGGGCAACAAACTACTAGTAAATGGAGCAACAGTATTCCTGTTTCAGAGTGGCAGAGAGCTGGAGCCATACGTGGAGGAGTTCCTGAGTATCTGCCATCAAGCCACCTGCGATGACGTCTGGGATTCCGGTGTGGTCTGGATGAGACCCTCCGCTTCGTCATGCCTGGTGGCGATCCCAGCTGGACACTGGAAGGATACATCAACTTTGCGCTGTGGACGTCTGGATCCACGGTCACAGTGGGCGAAGCGGAGGACAACAACACCATCCAGCCACACCCCACAGCCCACCAACGCCTGAGCCCCCCGCAGACTGAGAGCTTCCGCCCTGACTACCGAGCCTGTGACTACATTGCCCACAGCAGCCCCGGAGCCGAAGATCCCACGTGAGTCTGACCAGGGGTGTGAGCCGGCAACAGCCGTCCTGGAGGGAATTTTGGTGGAGTTGGACACTGGTGAGGACTGGCTCATAGACTGGAACGCAGAATTACTGCCTCCCACTCTGATTTGCGTGAGCTTTCAGAATCGCTGGATTTTACCAGCATAAAGACCAATTCATCCCTTATAATCTGTGAACTGTTACCTGTAATCCCTCTCCCATCTTCACAATTAAATAGCGCCAGTCCTCCAGCCTTGCCTCAGCTGTGTTCGTGCTGCCCTGTGCCTTCTCCTGTGTTTCCCCACAGGGCGAATAAGCCTCAGGACCAGCACTCATCCTCTTGCGTCACCTCGGCCCTGGGACCTGTTGACTACACCGTGGCTCCTCCCACCCTCGGATCCACCAGAATCCCTCGACCTGGCGGCTTCACCAGGTTCCCTCATCCCTCCGTCTCCCCCTTGGTCAGTCGTCACCCCTGCGCCATGGACCTACGATCCTCCCGCTGCGCTTTTGATCTCCACCCCTAGGGCTGCAGTAGGATCCTCCTTCCCCTCGGAATCGCCTTGGTCATCAGTCACACTGGCTCCGCCTCGGGAGTTCTGGTGTCCCCTCAGGAGCTCGTCACCAGGGCTCCGCCCAGGTCTCCAGTGACAGCGGTGCCGCTCGGGACCATCGGCTCTCCGTCTTCGCATGAGGATCCACCAACATCGGTTTCGTCTTCGTCGGTCATCCCACGGAGGTCGTTGGCCACGCCCACCCCATGGCTCCTCCCCCACTCCCTCCAGTTCCTCCATGGAAGCTCTGCCTGCCTGCCTATCTGTCTCCAAATCAACCTGTCTGCCTACCTGCCTGTGTCTGCCAGCCCTCTGCCTGCTCCTCTCCAACCCTTCTCTATCTCCTAGCCCACCTCCTAAACCTCCACCCGCCCTCCCTCATCTGTCCTTGTTGCTTTTACGGCGCGAGGTCGCGCCTACTTGGAGGGGGCGTTGTCACAACCACGTTCTGTTTGTTAGTTACCATTGGTCACATGTCTTTGCTCTATTTTCCTGCCACAATCTGTCACCATGGACACTGATCACATTCATCACAGCTGTTTGTCATTTTAGTTAATCATCTGTGTATTTAAGTTCCTGGTTGTTTTTAGTTGTCTGGTATTGTCTGTGCTTAAGCACACACTGTTGCGCACCTTGACTTCTTTGTTAATAAACCTTGTCTTTACCTTATCCTCGTCTTCATCTTCCTCGGACAAACATAAAGAGTAGCCTATATTAATTTTTTTTTTTTTTTTTTTTTTTATTAAAGGCATATTTTTATGAAAGCAGGCATCACCAATACTGCTAATGTTTTCCCTCCATTTTAGCCGTTAATTATAGACATTCAGCATTAGTTTATTTACATTATTAGGCTTTAAAAAATATAACATCTTCACATAAAGCGCAGTCAGACCAGTTCAGTTTTTTACTTGCCCTGTCAATGCACAAAGTTATTGTTTTCATTGTTTTTGACCCATGTAACCTTGTAAACAGAGCTTTAACGTTTTCAGGTAGGTTATATAGAGAAATTTAAAAGAATAAAGTTATCAAACACTTCAGTCTTCACTGCATAAATTATAAATTAAATATAGATTAATCCTTATTAAAGAGCTGTGAGTGATTTTTCTCTTTTTCTTTTGTTCTTTGATTATCTTTAGTGACAGACAGCAGCAGGTTTATTAGGCTGCTGTCACTTTAAGATCTGCTGCACATGACATGGATCTGACACAAATCCCATTTTCTCAAAAATCTTTTCTTTCATTTAAGACTTAATTTGTGCTTGAGAGGATACTTGGCAAAACGGGCACGAGACATATGTGTGTCACACAGACAGGAGATTCATAGGTCCTGTCCCAAATGGCACATTTCATTGGCTGCCGTGTGCATGTGTCTGTTAAGTCCATGAGACAGAAGGTGTCCCATTTGTCATTTTAGGTTTCAGAACCCCCTTTGGGGTCAATTTGCACCCTTGATGCGCACTTTTGCCGAGTTTTACCACACTGAAGCGAGATTTGCAGCAGAATTCTGTGACGGATTTGTAGGAAGACTGCAAGTGTTTAGGGTGCCATTTGGGACAGGGCCACAGATGCGTGTCAGTAGTGCACTGCAATGGTTTAAAAGCATTTACATGAATAAGAAAATGGTCATATAATGTAACGCTAGCCAAGGTTGACGGGAAAAAATGGATGCTGCGTTAAATATTTTTAACACGTTAAGCTGAAAAAATTAAGCGCATGCGTTTAATCGTACATTTTGAATGCACTAATATACTGTATATATTATTTTATTTATTGTATTTATAAAAGATGGCAGATTGTATACTAGGGACTGCGCCAGCTGAGCAGCTGCTGTTGAGACCAAATAATCCATTAGTAATCGGATTGATGGATCAATCAAACTGAAAAGCCTTCATGTAAACACCTTAATCGATCCGATTGAGCTTGATCCGAATTAAATTTTGATCCGATTGAAAGGGGTGGTTTATTCCTTTTTTAATCTGATCGAGAAGACATGTAAACACTTGATCGGAAACCGAAACTGAAAGGACTGTGCATGTGCAATGACGTAGAAATAGCGTAATGACGTATGACGTGTGGAACGAGCTGTTGAATAAAGTGTCATATTAATGAGTGTCCCATCATTCTAAAATTATCCTTTGACTCAGCATCTGTAAAGAGGAGCAGGACAACGTCCCACGGTATTTTTCTAAATTATACCGGTTTCGCGATATATGACGGTATCTTTTTTCCCTATGCATGACAGGGTGTTAACCACATTTTTGACTGATTTAGAGGGGAAATACTGCAGTAGATTGATTTAGAATGCCCTATTTTACTGTCATGGTGAGTGAATATTTTCCACACTAGAATTAATACAGAATTAATAGAATAGAATTAATACAGGTTTGCAAATCCCCACAAAATGATGCTGTGGGGAGACAACAACCAATAAAACACAGACTACACACTCATTACAGACATGTGAATTCTATTAACTTACATCATTGTCTTCGGTGTAGCAGAATAATCCATTGTGTCATCGCGGTCGTGGCTGTATCAGTGTCCTTGCAGTGTTTCCAGGGGCGAAAGTACCATTTTTCAGAAAAACTTAATTTTAAAAGATAATGTTTTAGATTTATATTTGTGTGGTCTATCAATAGCAGGTGGTATTTTGTACAAATGTAGAACGACTACAGTATAATTTTACTACATAAGCTGCACATTGTTACTTTTGACCCCGTTATTTGGGACGAAAGTAACACACAGGTGGGTCAAAAGTATAATATAACAACAATATAAGCTAGATTTTTTTTTTTGTGTTACTCTTGTTTTTATTAAACATACCTAACTATGACCTTGGTAATATGTAACTGCAAACATATTTTGTCCTTTATCTTTGCAAAAAAAATTATAAATTACACATTTTCATTTTAAATGTAAAGTTTCATCAAACATTTCAAATGTAACCCGACAGTAAAAACTTGAATTGTTTAGAATATTTTTTTATTTGCAATGTCAATCTATTTGATAATTTTTTTCTTCAACAGTATGAACAATAAAAAGCATAATATGCATTATATATATAATAGCGGGACAAAATTAACAAGTGTTACTTTCGCCCCGACAGGAAGTCCTGACATTTAAACACGATTTACTTATATAAAGAAAAACTCTGAAAAGACAAAACTTCAGGGTGTGTAACAGTACTAAATAACCTGTAGAATGATCATAACTGTGACACATGAAACGAGAAACACAGCTTGTAATTAGAAAAAAAGTACAGCTTCAATAATTTACTTGCCGTACTCGAAAACTGCATTTCGGACCTAACCGTGGGAAACAATGATGGAATCACGTGATATTTGTCAGATCCATCAAGGATTGTGTGCTGAATGTGCTGTCATAGCTTGGAATGCAAATGTAGTCAGGGCTCTGATAAAATTGCGTGTGACGCGTTACTTTCGCCCCGGTTTTCCCCTATATTTCATTTGAAGAAGATGTGATGAAATATGTGCGCATACACGCTGCTGGTTCATGTTTAGAGCCGATTGAAACAAAAGTTGTGCATGTAAACATAGCCACTGATAACAATGTGACAAACTAGAACAATCTCATTAAACATTATTGCTTGTCTGCATTGATCATTGGTCTAGTTTTGTCGCACCGCTAGCTTGACATGGTGTCAGGCTTCAGAAAGCACAAGGATCAAAGTGTGCTGACCTCACATCAGCCGGTACTGCATTAACAGGGAGGAGCTGAGAAATGCTGATTGAACAGATTTAACACGGGGTGGCAGGTTTCCACATCCAGCTGAGAATAACCTGCAGCAGAAAGAGATAAAGAGAAAATCCACGAGCGGGCTCTCCAAAGGCTCATTAAGAAGAGATCAGAATACAAAGCATTTAATAAAAGCAGTTTCATGGTTAATCTTGGCAGAAAGTGGATGGGCATCACGCTGGATAAAGGCATGAAGATTTAGAGAGAACTGTGGAGAACAGAGGAAGAAAAAAAAACAAGGGAGAGTGTAAAAAGTGGGTGTCAAGGTCAAGGCACTGGACCGGAGAAACAGCAAGAGAGAGAATGGAGGGGGGGGGAGGGGGGAGGGGGAGGGGGGGAGGGATGGAGGAGGAGGATAAAAAGAAGAGAAGAGGGGAAGAGAAAGAAAGCATGACATATTAGGCATGAGGGAGTTTGTATAGCATGCCAAACCTCCCCTGGAGCATCTCTCTAGTTCTTTAAATACCCTTGCAGTGCTTTGTTAAATATGAAAGATATGATGGGTTTTTATTCTTTAATAGATCATCTTACCATTTTAAAGTGAAAGACAAATAGATATGGGTTTTTTGGATTAAGAAAAAAATCTGTTATTTTGAGATGAACGAGAGATTTTATTCCTTTAAACATTAGCACACATGAAACCCTAGGAGTCTCAATCATCAGCTCAAGGCTTCAAGGTTGAGGGCAGATGCTGTAATTACACTATTATGCTGAAAAAAAAAATCAAAATAAGCTGCGTATTCTGACAATTTTTACATGTAATGATTTTATACAATAGTTCAATTATCAATTGAGTATCTTACATTCTAGACAAAATATCACCACTTCTATTTATATAATTGCCCCGTCTCCAAAAAGAAAAAGAAAAAACAGGTAGTAGTAGCGTTTTTGGTAACGCTTTAGATTACAGCCCGGCAAGTACTGCGTAAGTAAAATGAATTTACAGCGTAACTTTCGGTAATTATAGTGTAACTATAAAGTAAGTGCGTGTAGTTATAAGGGAACAATATGTAATATTTGGGGATTAAAGGGGTAACTATCAGGAAAATTAACAAATTATTTATACTGTAAGTATTTTTTAATTAAGGGGTAATTATTCATGTAGTTACAGGGTAAGTATGAATCTGCGGGCTGTAAATTAAAGTGGTGTTTGTTCCCCTCTTGTTTCATGTAGTTACAGGGTAAGTACAATAAAAACACGTACGCAATCTGATATCACTCGGAAATCTTTATTTGAAAAACAACTTTTTTAAAACAGATTTGTTTCTCTTGCTTGGCTTCTCTTCCTCTTGTTCATCTTCTTATTCGTTCTTGCCACAGATGAATCTTAAGAAGGAATCCTATGTCTCTAGCTATTCTGTAGCTATATTATGTATTTAAAGAAAATACAGTGCACAGAAAAATAAATAATGAAAACTCATTTGGGTTCCTAAAAGTTGAAGCATCAAACAGCACATACAGCAATAACTACAGCAATCCATGCGATCCCAATGGATGAATCAATGTCTTCTGAAGTGAAACGATAAGTGTTTGTAAGAAAAATACCAATATTTTTAAAAAAAATTAAACGCTAAACTATCCCTTCCGACCAGCAGTCATCTGCCTGAATGAGAGGGTTGAGTTCACGCTTGACGTAACTTGAAGCGTGACCAGTCAAGCGTTTGTCGGATGCCGTCTGTTTTTATTTTCATTTTTTTTAAATAATGCTCACAACAGTATACAAACAATAACATAATATATGATAATAGCAATGAGAAACAAACAAGACTAGAAGACAAAGACGCTAGAGAGACAGAGTCGCCAATTGCGGAAGAACGTCATGAAAGCTTGAAGCTTCTTTACTCACGCACGCGCTAGTAACAGTTGGTCGGATGTGAAAAGATTAGTAAATTATGAGAGCATTTCTGGATGTACTTTTTCTTTTAATAAAAAATAATACAGAATATCAAAAGATGCTCTTAAGATCCATCAGTGGAAATAACGAAAAAGAAGAAGAGGAACAAGAGGAGGAGAAGCCAAAGCGTGCCTCTTTCTGACAGGACGTTATTATTTGAAATGAAAAGTTTATTTAAAAAAAATGAATAAGAAGTGTCATAAATCTGTTTTGAATTAAGTTGTTTTTCAATAAATGTTTCCGAGTGATATCAGATTTTGTACGTTGTTATATGTTATTGTAGACTACTTACCCTGTAACTACATGAAACTATTAACAGCCCGCAGATTCATACTTACCCTGTAACTATATGAAATAACAAGCACCACTTACCCTGTAACTACATGGATAATTACCCCTTAATTAAAAAATACTTTCAGTAAATCATTTGTTAATTTTCCTGATAGTTACTGTTACAATCCACGCCTGTCCTGGACTCCATTTCCCATGATCCTCCCTGTCTCTCACCTGAAATCACTCACTCCTCATCTCTCCCACTCTCCCTGGATTCCCTGCACCTGGTCATCATCATCAGCACTCCCTTTATATTGATCTCACTTCCCTGCACTCCTTGTCCGTTCTTATGTGTTATGCCTATGTGTGTCGTGTTCTGTATTCCTTTGTAAATAAAAACCCATCTTTGTGGAAGCCCTGGATCTTCTCTTCCCTGCTGCACTACACACCGTAACAGAAGAACGGACCAAAAACTGCCAGGACTGCTGTGAAGATGGGAATCTTCCTGACCCCGATCTCTCCCGTGTCCCCCCTTAAAGACACGTCAGCGGTGGATCGCCTGTGGGGTCTCAGGCAGGGCGGTCGCCCGCTGGAGAGGTACGTGGAGGAATTCGCTGAGCTGTCTTCTTTGGTGAACTGGCCAGATGCACCACTTAACGCATGTTTTCTGATGGGCCTGGACGAGGACACTATTCGATATATTGAACCTGCCTGTTCCTTTTCCCTAGTCGAGTCGATGAATCTGATTCTCTGTTTAAATTGTTCCAATTTCGAAATTGAAGAGGTTCAAGAGAATGAGTGTTTTCCTCGTCCGGTCCCCTCAGAGAAGCACGCGGCCTGGTCAGTTCACCCACAGCCAGTTCCCTCCACATATCCCTCCAGTGGGCCTTCCCGTGTTGTCCTGCCTGTCCACAAACCCAAATGGCAGAGAAGGAGGGCCAATGCCAAGCCCTCGTCTCAGGCCAAGATGGCCGCCGCCACGCCAGAGCCACAGGACCTCTGGTTGATGGACTTTTGGAGCGATCCTGCCGCCTCAGTTCCCACTCCGAGTCTCCTGGATTCCGCTCCAGGCTTCCCCGTTCCCACTCCGAGTCTCCTGGATTCCGCTCCAGGCCTCCAAGTTCCCGCTCCGAGTCTCCTGGATTCCGCTCCAGGCTTCCAAGTTCCCGCTCCGAGTCTCCTGGATTCCGCTCCAGGCTTCCAAGTTCCCGCTCCGAGTCTCCTGGATTCCGCTCCAGGCTTCCAAGTTCCCGCTCCAGCTCTCCTCGAGCCCGCTCCAGCTCTCCTCGAGCCCGCTCCAGCTCTCCTCGAGCCCGCTCCAGCCCTCCTCGAGCCCGCTCCAGCCCAGGAGCTCATCCCATTCCGCGTGCCCTCCATACTACCCCTGAATTCCCCCAAGAAAGTTTTGGGGGGGGGCTATATACCCGGGGGTGGGGAACATGTGGGTGGAGCACATGTGGGTGGGGCTCCTGATCCGCCATGGACTCCCAAGGCTCCTGATCCACCATGGCATCCCACGGCTCCTGATCCGCCGTGGACTCCCGAGGCTCCTGATCCGCCGTGGACTCCCGAGGCTCCTGATCCGCCGTGGACTCCCAAAGCTCCTGATCCGCCGTGGACTCCCGAGGCTCCTGATCCGCCATGGCATCCCACGGCTCCTGATCCGCCGTGGCATCCCACGGCTCCTGATCCGCCGTGGACTCCCGAGGCTCCTGACCCGCCGTGGACTCCCGAGGCTCCTGACCCGCCATGGCCGCCCGAGGCTCCTGACCCGCCATGGCCACCCGAGGCTCCTGACCCGCCATGGCCGCCCGATGTCCTAGTCCCGCCCTGGAGACCTCTGTACCTGTCTGCACCTCCCCCGCACCTGCGTGTAGGTCTCCAGGGCGCCCACCCCCCCTCCCCGGTGTTTCATCTAAGGCGCGAGGACGCGCCTACCGGGAGGGGGAAGTAATGTTACAATCCACGCCTGTCCTGGACTCCATTTCCCATGATCCTCCCTGTCTCTCACCTGAAATCACTCACTCCTCATCTCTCCCACTCTCCCTGGATTCCCTGCACCTGGTCATCATCATCAGCAGTCCCTTTATATTGATCTCACTTCCCTGCACTCCTTGTCCGTTCTTATGTGTTATGCCTATGTGTGTCGTGTTCTGTATTCCTTTGTAAATAAAAACCCATCTTTGTGGAAGCCCTGGATCTTCTCTTCCCTGCTGCACTACACACCGTAACAGTTACCCCTTTATTCCCCAAATATTACATATTGTTCCCTTATAACTACACGTACTTACTTTATAGTTACACTATAATTACTGAAAGTTACGCTGTAAATTCGCTTTAGTTACACAGTACTTTCCGGGCTGTAATCTAAAGCGTTACCGCATTTTTCAATTAATCGAATCATTTGAGTGAATGATTCACTTACCCACTTATACAAACAGGGGACGCATCAGCAGTTATAATGTGTGTCCCGTATTTCTGTTGACTAAACCAGTGATCCCAATCATTCGTGACTTAATCACTCTTTTGAGTCAGTTCTTTCTTTTCAGTGAATTAGTCAAACAGTCTGAATCAGTTCGCATCTGTTTGGATCGCTCTCTCACTGAATCATCTAAGGCATTTTCTCAGTCAGTAAAACAAACAGATGGTTGATGTGCTCTGATTATTTTTATTAATTAAACAATAGATCAAAACAAGACATGGTTTGTATAGAACTGATTATTGACGTCCATCCATCCATCTTCATCTGTACAGCAGGATAAATGATATCAGAGTAAAGACGTTGTTCCTATAATGTTAGGAGACTGTTAGGGGAACGTTCTGTGAACATAAAGACATTCTAATTCCAAAAGAAAACATTCCTGGCTAACCAAAAACAAACCTTAAACATGCATGTTTTGGGAACGTTCTGAGGACTTTCAAGGAACCAAAAACTAACGTCCCAGAACGTTTTTGCCACCAAAAGTTACCCTTTTGCTACCTAGGTAAGTGGCCATTCATGTTTTTGTGTCTGCCCGGGCTGTTTTTCAGTTGTTTTCCTGTTGAACATGTGCTACAGTAAATGTTTTTGCAATATGGCAGAACAAGTCCCATTGTCTAAATAAAATAGGCAGTTGCCAATTGGTAAGCTGACATTAGATGGTTTCCAGTTCCGCTTGGGACTGCACATGTGCATTAGCTGGACCACCTTGAAATATACTCTTATTTTAATGCTATTTGAGAGTAAGAAACAACATTTATGGGTCATGTCATGTTCAGATTTTACTGCTGAAATATATTATTTAAATGGGAATTTGTCAAGCAGTTTTTGAGATTTCAGAATTTCTCTATTAATTATGATTATAACTTATGTTGTCATCTTGCTTTTATGACATGCTATTGCATTTGTGTTACAAACTGTGTTGCAATAAAGGTGAAAAGACTGACAGCTTGAGCAGACTCCTAAATGTGCTCTACTACAACAACTCTTCCTCTTCTCTAAAGCAGCCCAACATGGCCTCACCCCCTTTGTTTTTTGTTCCCAGGGGCAGGGCTTATGTAAATTTTAGGGTTTGTGATGTCACCAACCCAGAAAGAAGCTTGTTGTAGTCCCTACCAGCCATTTGTTGTAGTCATTAAAAAGTGATTTAAAAGAAAATATTTCCCTTTGCATTGAAATTTGAGTGTAGTAAATTTGCAGATATTGTTTATGCTCAAACAGTAACATTACACACTAACTAAAGTAAAAAAAGAAAAGAAAATTAAATCATAATCAAGGACCCCTTTAACCCCTACACAGAAATGTGTTATATTATAGAGCCCATAAATGTTAATCTGCAGTTTAATACATCACATAGACACATGCAGGATTCATATTTAAACAGTCTTTTACTGTTTAATATTCACAGACACTAACAGAATAAACTTACCTCACAATCCTCGGCTAGATCTGTTGCTAGAAATAGACAGCTTTTCTTCTGAGGTAAATTATTCCAGGATTATTTCTCACCGCGTCTCAAAAGGATGTAAAGTACATGCACTAAACTTGATGTGTTTTTTCGAGTTGGGGATACTCGCATGTATCGCGTCAGTATTTGCCTTTCAAAAGGAGAGGGCGTGGCCGTATTAGTTGATAATGAGGCTGCTCATGAACAACTGACATCTCTCTCTTTTCAAAGAGATTACATAAACAGATAATTATTTGTTTTCGATTTGATTTATAGTATTTAAAACGTGACATTTCAACGTTTCTTTTGACATACACTCACCTAAAGGATTATTAGGAACACCATACTAATACTGTGTTTGACCCCCTTTCGCCTTCAGAACTGCCTTAATTCTACGTGGCATTGATTCAACAAGGTGCTGAAAGCATTCTTTAGAAATGTTGGCCCATATTGATAGGATAGCATCTTGCAGTTGATGGAGATTTGTGGGATGCACATCCAGGGCACGAAGCTCCCGGGTTGGGTTGAGATCTGGTGGCTGTGGGGGCCATTTTAGTACAGTGAACTCATTGTCATGTTCAAGAAACCAATTTGAAATGATTCGAGCTTTGTGACATGGTGCATTATCCTGCTGGAAGTAGCCATCAGAGGATGGGTACATGGTGGTCATAAAGGGATGGACATGGTCAGAAACAATGCTCAGGTAGGCCGTGGCATTTAAACGATGCCCAATTGGCACTAAGGGGCCTAAAGTGTGCCAAGAAAACATCCCCCACACCATTACACCACCACCACCAGCCTGCACAGTGGTAACAAGGCATGATGGATCCATGTTCTCATTCTGTTTACGCCAAATTCTGACTCTACCATCTGAATGTCTCAACAGAAATCGAGACTCATCAGACCAGGCAACATTTTTCCAGTCTTCAACTGTCCAATTTTGGTGAGCTTGTTCAAATTGTAGCCTCTTTTTCCTATTTGTAGTGGAGATGAGTGGTACCCGGTGGGGTCTTCTGCTGTTGTAGCCCATCCGCCTCAAGGTTGTGCGTGTTGTGGCTTCACAAATGCTTTGCTGCATACCTCGGATGTAACGAGTGGTTATTTCAGTCAAAGTTGCTCTTCTATCAGCTTGAATCAGTCGGCCCATTCTCCTCTGACCTCTAGCATCAACAAGGCATTTTCGCCCACAGGACTGCCGCATACTGGATGTTTTTCCCTTTTCACACCATTCTTTGTAAACTCTAGAAATGGTTGTGCGTGAAAATCCCAGTAACTGAGCAGATTGTGAAATACTCAGACCGGCCTGTCTGGCACCAACAACCATGCCATGCTCAAAATTGCTTAAATCGCCTTTCTTTCCCATTCTGACATTCAGTTTGGAGTTCAGGAGATTGTCTTGACCAGGACCACACCCCTAAATGCATTGAAGCAACTGCCATGTGATTGGTTGATTAGATAATTGCATTAATTAGAAATTGAACAGGTGTTCCTAATAATCCTTTAGGTGAGTGTATGTCTCATGTTTGTGTGACAAGTATTCAGTAAGTTACAGTTCATTTTCTGAAGAGTATCAGAATGAATTTCATTGACAGAGGCTGCAGATCACGCATCATGTTTGTTTTCTTTATTTAGCAAAAAAGCACAGCATTTTGTTTTTATTGTGAGTGCACACAAATACAAGTAGAAATTTAACAAATTATAATGATATATAACACTTGCCTGTATGACCAAAATCAACAGAGAATTTTGAGTCTCTTTCACACCGATAAGAAAAAAAGCAACATTAGACATTATCAAGTCCCACCCTAGATTTTTTTCCTTCTTGTCTGGGAAGCTGTTTCACTCAGATATACATCACAATAGGGAAGAAAATATTATCACAACTTATGTTTCATGCCAACTTTAAATTAAGAGGATAAATATAATGGAACACATCATGCATGCAGTCTGCCATAAAATTAATGTAAATGTATCTGCTGTGGAATACATTTAAAACCCTATTCGTGTATTCGCCCCTCATTGTGTGTCATTTAGTCATTTATTGGAGGAAGCCATGTTTTGTTGTTAGAGTCCAGGACTTAATTTAGACTCCAAGATGAAAATATCTGTTCTGTTTTCAGACGTTTGCCGCTTTGACTTTCACATCCCTAATCTCTCTGTCCTTCTCTTGTCCCATTCTTTCTCTCTCCGCCCGGGACAACTCGTTTAATGACATGCTGCTAATCCTATTAGACAGCTCGCTCGTTCTGTTACTCTAGTGGATATCCCTCTGTCACAAATCCTATTCGCCTGGACAAACCTAAAATGGTTTTCTAATTGTGGATTGTTAATTGCTAATCAAGAATCTAAGATAAGACAGAGACTCTCGTAGGCCTATTATCTATTATATTACTTTGGATGATATCATCTTATACACGAGAGGTTTGAAAGACAAAGAGGTCTGTAATTCTGCTCAGCCACCGACGCACATTTGATTTGTTTGTCTGTTTGTGTTACAGGGTGGAGTGGTACGGAGGGGTCGGAGAGATGGAATGACACTTGACATATCTTATGTCTTGCAAGTCAATGTTCTCTCTCATTCTTTCGCCCCCTCTTTCTTTCAGTCTCATGACACCTGATGTGTGCATCTCACTCCCCCGGCCTCTGATTTTTGATGCTTTGCATAGCAGCAGAATGAGAAACTGTCATATTTTTCTCTCTATTTTTCATTCGATCTGTTTTTCGTACTTCTCATTGTTGTGTGTGTGTGTGTCTCGTTCACTTTGCTTTGTTTAAGTTTGCAATGTGTCTGACTTTATGTGTGAAAACAGATTCATAAAATCAGTAACCTGCTGTAAAACACAGGTTAAACCAGCATAAAATGGTGTGGCTGATCAGTTTTGATGTTTTTAGAGGGTTTTTTGGGTACTGGCTGATCTGCTAAACCAGTTGAAGGCCATCTTTTACTAGCAAAAACCCACTAAAACCAGTAAACCTCCATTTTTAAGCTGGGTTATTAATGTGTTAATTTACAGATTCTCAAGAATAAGAATCCTACAACCCACTCCTTAAAATATCAGGGAATAAATCAGCAGCCCAGCCCCTTTCATTACTAATTCATGATCAGCTCTCAAGAGTAATTTGTACAGTTTCACAAATAACATTTATACAATTATTTATTTATATAAAGTAACCAAGTGTTCCATTTAAAATGGAATCTAGAGTGTAATTAAAGAATTATTTAATAAAAAAAAAACAATCAACTATAATAATCATAATTCACCCTCATGTCATTCCATGACATTTTTTCCACATCTGTGGAATACCAAAAGATACATTTAGTAAAATTTCCTAGTTTCTGTCTTTCATACAGTGAAAGGTAACAAAGAAGAGAAAAGATAATGGTAAAGCTTCATAAACATATCATAGCCAAGTTTTCTGAAGCCATATGGCAATTTTATATGAGGAATAGACTGTAATTTGTTATTTTTCACTAAAAACATTGAAAGCTTTGACAATAACTCTTTATGTGTTCCATGGCAGACAGATAGTAATACAGGTTTCAAAACACACTAAACATATTGAATAGATTTAAATGGAAAGCCGTAAGAATATAAATTCAAGGTTCTGTGTGCAAGAGTTGGGTGCAAGTCCAAGATCAATCCAAACTGTGACAAATGTGTGTGCATGTCATGAGATTTACTGGAGAGGGCCATGTTTTGTCATCAGAATCCAGGTCTTAAATTAGACACTTGGATCAAAATGCCAATCTGTTCTGTTTCCAGGCATTTACTGTTGCCTTGATTTTCACATCCCTAATCTAATGTTATCTAATCTAGCATAATCTCCATAATAATGTGTGTGTGTGTGTGTGTGTATTTGTGTTTGTGTAGTTGAGTGTGACTTAACTGTGACTTAGAATGACTCTATTAGTCATCTGAAGTGTGGTGTTCTGGTTCAACAGGGCTACAGACAAGACAAAGTGCTGCAGATAAATATTCCTGTGACAATAAAATGCATGCACCCTCTATCACCTTCTCTCACCTTTAGCTTTCTCTTTCTCTTAGAGATCTTCAGTGTTACGTTTACAGCCCTTTACAAAACGTATAAGTGTGAAAGCATTTTAGGTCCCTTTTTGTGTGGGTAGACACAATTGTTCACATCTCTCAGTTTAAGACTGTCAGAGTCCTGTGTGGCTTGTTAAAGATTTTTTGTTGGGAGATTGCCGTGCTCTAAATATGCGTGTCTGTGGTTCAAGTTCATATCTGATGTTACTTCTTGCCTCTCAAGGTTCATTAGAGGGCACGCAAGTCTCATGAGTGTTCAGCAGTAACTCGTATACGTTTTTTTTTGGGGTGGTTTAGTGGCACGCAAGTGTGTCTGTCGCAGTGCTTCCTTTGGCCTGTGAATACTAAGCTACATAGTGAGTATTCCCATAGGGTACTCAAGAGAGACAGAAGAAACCACTTCTGCTGTTGCACACATGCCTAGTTTGACACAGCAATGCACACACATACACACAGACAAAAAAGAGAATATAAAGTGAATGCAATACACACAGTCTTAAAATATAAAGAAATGTGATGTATTATGTATTTATATTTTATTTATATAATTATTATGAAATTATAAATAAATAAAATAATATCATATTTACCTTTCATATTACCACATATAACGGAGGTTTATTAGTCTTAAAGGTGCAGTGTGTAATATTTATGAGGATCTGTTGACAGATATGCAATATAATATACACTCACCTAAAGGATTTTTAGGAACACCTGTTCAATTTCTCATTAATGCAATTATCTAATCAACCAATCACATGGCAGTTGCTTCAATGCATTTAGGGGTGTGGTCCTGGTCAAGACAATCTCCTGAACTCCAAACTGAATGTCAGAATGGGAAAGAAAGGTGATTTAAGCAATTTTGAGTGTGGCGTGGTTGTTGGTGCCAGACGGGCCGGTCTGAGTATTTCACAATCTGCTCAGTTACTGGGATTTTCACGCACAACCATTTCTAGAGTTTACAAAGAATGGTGTGAAAAGGGAAAAACATCCAGTATGCAGCAGTCCTGTGGGCGAAAATGCCTTGTTGATGCTAGAGGTCAGAGGAGAATGGGCCAACTGATTCAAGCTGATAGAAGAGCAACTTTGACTGAAATAACCACTCGTTACAACCGAGGTATGCAGCAAAGCATTTGTGAAGCCACAACACGCACAACCTTGAGGCGGATGGGCTACAACAGCAGAAGACCCCACCGGGTACCACTCATCTCCACTACAAATAGGAAAAAGAGGCTACAATTTGCACAAGCTCACCAAAATTGGACAGCTGAAGACTGGAAAAATGTTGCCTGGTCTGATGAGTCTCGATTTCTGTTGAGACATTCAGATGGTAGAGTCAGAATTTAGCGTAAACAGAATGAGAACATGGATCCATCATGCCTTGTTACCACTGTGCAGGCTGGTGGTGGTGGTGTAATGGTGTGGGGGATGTTTTCTTGGCACACTTTCGGCCCCTTAGTGCCAATTGGGCATCGTTTAAATGCCACGGCCTACCTGAGCATTGTTTCTGACCATGTCCATCCCTTTATGACCACCATGTACCCATCCTCTGATGGCTACTTCCAGCAGGATAATGCACCATGTCACAAAGCTGGAATCATTTCAAATTGGTTTCTTGAACATGACAATGAGTTCACTGTACTAAAATGGCCCCCACAGTCACCAGATCTCAACCCAATAGAGCATCTTTGGGATGTGGTGGAACGGGAGCTTCGTGCCCTGGATGTGCATCCCACAAATCTCCATCAACTGCAAGATGCTATCCTATCAATATGGGCCAACATTTCTAAAGAATGCTTTCAGCACCTTGTTGAATCAATGCCACGTAGAATTAAGGCAGTTCTGAAGGCGAAAGGGGGTCAAACACAGTATTAGTATGGTGTTCCTAATAATCCTTTAGGTGAGTGTACATAACTATGTTGTATAAAGACAAAGGGCGCCCGGCCCTTACAGTGAAGTCACCATTTTGCGCCATGTTTCTACAGTAGCCCTAAACGGACAAACTGCTCTACAGAGATCTTTGTCCTGTGTCGGCCACCGTAGCTTCTCTATGTGCTTCGAAAGGGAGGGTTGAGTGGTGAGCGCTAGATGCTGCTAAAATTTACACAGTGCACCTTTAAATATTTATTTTTAAATTATAAATATTTATGCTTTATATTTCAAAAAAAAAAAAAATTGCAAGTATAAGAAATATTATTTCCTATTCTATCATATCATATCATATCTTATTTTATCATATCATATTATATCATATCATATCATATCATATTATATTTTTATTACCACATATAAGTCGTAAAATAGCCTATACACCCGCATTTCACGTGTATGCGCACAGAGAGCTGCTTCACAGACAGTGCACCAGTACAGATTTGAGTTCTCTTTTGAGTTTGCATTTGAGATCTCTTATCATGCTTCAATGGTTTAAAAGCACTTGAAAGAATGATTGGCTGATCATAGGACAGGCCTACATGCGGACCATCCTCGGTCAACAGCTCTCCCTCGTTTCGCAGAGCTGGTGAGCGAAACCCACATAGCGTGATCATATACAGGGAGTGCAGAATTATTAGGCAAATGAGTATTTTGACCACATCATCCTCGTTATGCATGTTGTCTTACTCCAAGCTGTATAGGCTGGAAAGCCTACTACCAATTAAGCATATTAGGTGATGTGCATCTCTGTAATGAGAAGGGGTGTGGTCTAATGACATCAACACCCTATATCAGGTGTGCATAATTATTAGGCAACTTCCTTTCCTTTGGCAAAATGGGTCAAAAGAAGGACTTGACAGGCTCAGAAAAGTCAAAAATAGTGAGATATATTGCAGAGGGATGCAGCAGTCTTAAAATAGCCAAGCTTCTGAAGCGTGATCATCGAACAATCAAGCGTTTCATTCAAAATAGTCAACAGGGTCGCAAGAAGCGTGTGGAAAAACCAAGGCGCAAAATAACTGCCCGTGAACTGAGAAAAGTCAAGCGTGCAGCTGCCAAGATGCCACTTGCCACCAGTTTGGCCATATTTCAGAGCTGCAACATCACTGGAGTGCCCAAAAGCACAAGGTGTGCAATACTCAGAGACATGGCCAAGGTAAGAAAGGCAGAAAGTCGACCACCACTGAACAAGACACACAAGCTGAAACGTCAAGACTGGGCCAAGAAATATCTCAAGACTGATTTTTCTAAGGTTTTATGGACTGATGAAATGAGAGTGAGTCTTGATGGGCCAGATGGATGGGCCCGTGGCTGGATTGGTAAAGGGCAGAGAGCTCCAGTCCGACTCAGACGCCAGCAAGGTGGAGGTGGAGTACTGGTTTGGGCTGGTATCATCAAAGATGAGCTTGTGGGGCCTTTTCGGGTTGAGGATGGAGTCAAGCTCAACTCCCAGTCCTACTGCCAGTTTCTGGAAGACACCTTCTTCAGGCAGTGGTACAGGAAGAAGTCTGCATCCTTCAAGAAAAACATGATTTTCATGCCGGACAATGCTCCATCACACGCGTCCAAGTACTCCACAGCGTGGCTGGCAAGAAAGGGTATAAAAGAAGAAAATCTAATGATATGGCCTCCTTGTTCACCTGATCTGAACCCCATTGAGAACCTGTGGTCCATCATCAAATGTGCGATTTACAAGGAGGGAAAACAGTACACCTCTCTGAACAGTGTCTGGGAGGCTGTGGTTGCTGCTGCACGCAATGTTGATGGTGAACAGATCAAAACACTGACAGAATCCATGGATGGCAGGCTTTTGAGTGTCCTTGCAAAGAAAGGTGGCTATATTGGTCACTGATTTGTTTTTGTTTGGTTTTTGAATGTCAGAAATGTATATTTGTGAATGTTGAGATGTTATATTGGTTTCACTGGTAAAAATAAATAATTGAAATGGGTATAAATTTGTTTTTTGTTAAGTTGCCTAATAATTATGCACAGTAATAGTCACCTGCACACACAGATATCCCCCTAAAATAGCTAAAACTAAAAACTACTTAAAATATTGATATAAAAATATTCAGCTTTGATATTAATGAGTTTTTTGTGTTCATTGAGAACATGGTTGTTGTTCAATAATAAAATTAATCCTCAAATACAACTTGCCTAATAATTCTGCACTCCCTGTACTGTAATGCTAGCCAAACTTAACATGTGAAAAAGAATATATACATACATTTTATGAAACTTAAGAAAGAAGGATGCGTATATAGGCCTACCTCAAAAAACACTTTCACACACATAAATGTAACTTTCTCATATCCCATGTGTATATAGATTTTCTCTTGCCTTATTTAAGCCCTGGAGACGAAATCTGTTTAGATTTTAAGTAAAGATCGACTGGATCACGACACACACACACACACACACACACACACACACACACACACACACTAAAGCACATCTATCCATATAGCAAGACCTAATATTGAGGGGGATTCATTTATCTCTATTTGTTGTTTGTTGATCAATACTGTCCCTGTCTGTGCACAAGAATACAGGATTGTTATTAGTCATAACGTGTTGCCTTATTGATGGGGTCAAATGACAAAACATATCTGAGAGAATTTTGCTTGAAATCAGCATTGACTCATGGGTGCGTAAATAAGGCTTATTGTTTGCAAAGGGTTCTTTTTTTGTGTGTTTTTTTTTGTTTGTTTAGTTTTTAAACCAATGTCTGATTGTAGATACAATCTGTGGAGAATAAATGAATAGGTGAATTGTGTGGAAATACAGCTATTCTTTTGTTTCAGTCAGAGGGAGAGAAGATTTTAATTATGAGTTTCAGCTGCAATTATGATTTTCAGGCATATGATTAAACAATTGCATTTATATTTGCTTTATCCATGTTTGTGTTTGAACTCATATAAACTGCAGTTTTTGTGCATTTGACCCTAAAAGGTTAGTCAAACACTTTTAAGCAAAAATAGAAGTTAATTTGTCTTCTTAACATCCATATTTTCATCTTTATGTTCTATCTCTCCCCTTCAGTTCCCTTTTTCTCTTCTTTTTGCTTGTTGTTTTAAGTAGGTATTAGATAGGACAACTCTTGCCTCTGGCAATATTGTGCTGAGCTCTCTAAATTTAAATTCACCAGCGTGTGTCACAACCCGACTGATCCGTCCATAGCTACCTACCCAAAGCACACAGCCGCATACACGCAAATACACACACACACACACATGCACACACACACATGCACAAGCCTTTTATGTTGACTCTGATGTGACGAGAGAAAGCAAGGCACTGACCCTTGTTTGGCATAACACACACACACCCTCCCACACACAATGTGTTCATAGATGATGAACACTGGCTTTATCATGAGCATGCATGGACATAAACACGTACACACACACACACACACACACACACACACACACACACACACACACACACACACACACACACTCTCAAACTTCCCCCAGGCTGTGTCTGTTTTTAAGCTCTGTCTATCAGTGCATACAGTGTAGAGGAGACAAAACCCCTTACTCTGCAGTAAGAAAGAGGAGAAAAGAACAATCACTCAAAAGCGAGAGAAAAAAGATTGTCCTTCAAAGATTGCCCAACACTCCCACAACTGCCACCGGAGGGCAGCACGTCTGTCGCCACAACAACTACCATGATGACTGATGCATTACTGAACCTGTTCTGTACTCATAGTCATACATCCTGGTTAGTGGTCGTCCTGGCGTATTTAGTGCCTGAAGGATGACATGCCATTCCAATAAAATGGAATATAATAAAATTTCAGAATGTAAAATAAAAATTGCATAAAAATCTGTCTGTTTCCAGACAGGTCTCTGGTTTCCATGCCATATATATATATATAAAGCCAGTGTTTGCAACGCCTCCGGGCAGCAAAGTTTGGAAACTGTAGTATTTTGATTGTTATTGAAAGAAGTTTCTTTTGCTCACCAAGGCTAAGCAGAACAGACTAGAATAGAAAGCTTTTGTAACATTGTAATACGGTTCAAAAGTTTTGGGTCGGTAAGAATTTTTTATTTATTTTTTGGGGGGAAAGAACT
Source organism: Rhinogobio ventralis (assembly GCA_039654625.1). Lineage (NCBI taxonomy): Eukaryota > Metazoa > Chordata > Actinopteri > Cypriniformes > Gobionidae > Rhinogobio > Rhinogobio ventralis. The sequence goes on along the minus strand of CM077195.1, from coordinate 12,818,932 downwards.
TAAAGAAATTAATACATTTGTTCAGCAAGGATGCGTTAAATTGATCAAGTGACAGTATAGATATTTATAATGTTGCAAAAGCTTTATATTTCAGATAAATGCTGTTCTTTTGAACTTTCTATTAATTAAATAATCCTGAAAAAATTGTACACAACTGTTTTCAACATTGATAATAATAATAAATGTTTCTTGAGCAGCAAATCGGCATATTAGAATGATTTCTTAAGGATCATGTGACACTGAAGACTGCAGTAATGATGCTGAAAATTCACAATAATATTTCACAATAATACTGTTTTTGCTGTATTTTGGATCAAATAAATGCAGCCTTGGTGAGAGAACCTCTTTCAGAGAGAATCTGAAAGAACCTGTACTGAATCTGTGTACTGCTGCGAATGAGCAATACAGTTGAGAGCTTTGTGCGGGGGCGGCGCCCATGTCACCCTGGAGAACACTGGTGCCCTAGGCGGTTGCCATCGTCTATGCCAGGATCCGCCACTGATCCTCATACACTCATACACCGATGCGTTTGAATTCAATGCAGAGCTGGATGTTTCTGTCATGTGTGCTAATTAAAAATAGTAATAAAGTGCATCAAAGTCACTCTCAAGGAAAGTCAGTTCACTCCGCGGCCATATTTGCAACGCCTCCGGGCAGCAATTTAGAGCATTCAAGATTAACTCCTATCTACTTTAAACTAAACTATACTTGTTCTCCATGCAGCATATATTCTCTGGCTCTCAAGGCATCTTACAACAGAGCGATTTATATATTATCATGACTATATAATAAGATAGTTAACTCCACATCAGCTACATAAATTCATCAACTAACCATTCAGAAACAACCATTTCTGACATTTTCAGTGCGTGTCTGTGTGAGGTAATCAGAGCTGTTAACACAAGCTTTTGAAGCTCCGAGCTCTTCCAGAATGGTCCTTTGCAGCAGCTCATTTGCATCTAAAGGGACACACACAGAAAATTTTTGCTCACCCTCAAAAAGTGACCATTTTAACTTGCTATAAAAAATTATCTGTAGGGTATTTTCACATGCACACTCTGGAGACATCAGAGACTTATTGTACATCTTGTAAAAGGGGGCACAATAGGTCCCCTTTAAAAAATGTATTGGATCTTTGTGGTTTGCTATTGCTGTGATCTAATGTGAGTGACAGGTTGTCCCGCCCTCGCGCCAGTAAACACGTCATCAGAGAAGAGAAGATATGTCGCTGCAAGTGGGAGGGGAAGTTATTTTGATTAAAGATTATGAGGGCACATGGATTATATGATGAAAAATAATGATGTGCATGGATAAATCTTTTAAAATAAATACTGCATTATTCCATAATAAAACAAAACAATAATTGTCTGTTTTAATTTCATGGTGACTTTAAAGTTAAGCATTCTCTTAACTCTTTTTCCGCCAGCGTTTTAAATTATTTTTTTTTTTTTTTATTGGCAGCCACCGCCAGCGTTTTTGACCAGTTTCACAAAAATGTCATGCCCCCTAGAATATTTTGTTGTATAAATATCTGAATATGCAATATATCAAAAGAAAGAACAGAGCCTCTGCTTTTAAACCAACAAACAACAACAATAAAAAACCTTTTGTTCTAGCTTCATGCATTCTTTTTTTCAACACTAAAGTTTCATTAACAAAGCAACATTTTGAGCAAAAAGCTGAGAAAATGCATGTTTTTGTCAAAGACTACGTCTGGATCGGATTCGGATCGGATGATCAAAACATAGATGGAGTAGATCGAGTCCATCAACACCCCTAATTGCACAGTCCTATAACTCAACATTTCATTCAGTAACATTAGGCAGTTTTGATTTATATGCTGTTTAATGTTGATGATCACGTTGTTTTACATATGCATATGATTACATATGCTATCTATGTAGCTATGTAGATTCTGTACTCTTTCAGAAGATGCGTAATAGCGTCCCCTACTGTATAACAGTGAAAATGAGGGAAAATTCTATTAATGGCGGGGAAGCGTTTTCTCACAAATTACTGAAATTTTGTCAATGGCAGGGAAAGAGTTAAAACAAGCCTTATATATAGCTACATGGAAACAGTTTTGCTAAATATTTATATATAAGCTACAGATGCTTAGCATAATTTAAAACATTTTATGACAATTTATGCAAGTTAAACCATTTCTGCTTCTCAAAATTTAAAGTCACACAGAATGCATCAAACCATTTTTCCTGAATAACTGTGGATTATTTTCATAGAGAAAAATCAAGCCAGAAATAGCCTGTTATTTGTAGCATGTTGTATGATGCGAAAGCTAAATAATTTCTCATATATCCATACTTTATTGTTTTGAATATAGATTGCATAAAGAACACTGATTGACCATATATTATCGTAATGAATCAGTTCAGTTTTTTCAGTGTCTATGTAAATTAGGTTAATTATATGTGGACTATTCATAAAACTCAGTGCTATTTGCATGGCAATGCATTGCTGTGCTATTACCACAGACAAAATGTTGGCAGGAGCTCATTTTAAACAGATTTTTGTGCACTTTCTATTAAAAATGGCAATAGTTATTGATCATATGATAATCAAGTGATATATGCCAGATCATGGTAGTCTGCCCAACCTAGCACTTCAAACCGGCCTGCAAGATCAGGAATTACACTGTGCAAATTGTGTACAGCGCAGATATTGTGAGCACATTCGCGTCCTTACCTGATTTGGATAATTATTTTTGTGAACCTGTTGATAAAACAACACAGAAAGCATGTGCAAATAATCAGCACTATCAGCCGGCACATTTCAGATTTAGTGATTTCCCACTTCTGTTTCTTTTGACTTGTTGACAATGATAACCCATTGCGATGTAGATGTGTTGCTCACACTGCAACACTGTGTCCTTGTAGTGTGCATGTCAGAAGAGCTAAAAGTCTCTCCACATTTTAATATTTCTTCAGATCTTCCTCTCTTTCTTCTCTCTGCCTGCACTACTCAAAATTCCCTTTTCAATTCATGAGAATGGAGGGGAAGGGGAAGGGGAAAGACTTGTAGGACATTCTCGCTACCAATTGGATCAGTAATTTTTACCGCCTCCTCACAATCAGATGACTGGAGCATGTACATTCAGAGCAGCTGAGTGACCTGCACTGATTCAGAACCAGAACCAAGTGCAGAAGCTTGTTTAAGTGATGTTGCACTGCCTCAGTTCACTGGCAAAGTCAAGTAGAGCATGTACCCTGGAGCATTTTTACCTCCCCTGAACTTTATTCACCCTGACGCACACACAGAGACACACACACAGACTGCATACACAGCAGCCAAATTAAATAAAAAATTCAAGAAAAAAATTATATAAAATGTCAAGTCATTTTTGCATTGCAGACAGTCCAGCACTATGAATTGCAAGAATTTGCACTTGCAATAATTTGAGCGTGCAAGAAATATCTGATATGACTGCATTAGGCACTTTTCAAGAATTGGAGATATTTTGGTGTTCCTTTACTTCTTTTTTTTTTTTTAAGCATGAGAGAAAGATTCCCATGCTTTTTGTTGTAGGAACTACATTCATTAAATACACTATTTTATAGAAAGATTAATTTCTGCAAGCTACATTGTTATAGCAGTAGTGTCTTTGTGAGTGAGTCAGTGAATCATTTATCCAACCGATTTGTTCAAATACACTGGTTCATTCGGGAATGAAAGTAGGCTGCTTCCAAATTCACATACTCTTTTGAGTAGGTACTTATTTTGAATAAGTAATTACTTCATGGCCGCTAAAAAGTATGTTCTATGTAGTATGAATGTAATCTGGACAGTTACGTCACTTCACTGCCATTTATAAATCCGTTGGGATAGTAAAGTGTCCATCGTATGCACACTTTAAAATCTCGCCAGATGAAGTAGGTCATTCGGGTACTTTTTGCCTACTCTTTTAAGTGCTGCGAATTCTGATATACTTCTTTTGTAAAATACTCTTTTTCACCTACTATATAGTAGGGAAGTATGCGATTTTGGATGCAGCCCAATTCTTTTGAGTTACTGAATCATTCTCACAATTGATTTGTTCAAACACACTAATCCATTCAGGAATGAGCACTTGTGTGTTGTTCTGTAACGCAGATGGTTCTGGTGGGACTTTTTTTCTGTCGTTTTAAATGAGTAAATAATCTCATTCCATTTTCTCAATTTTCTCAATTAACTGTAGCTTTGACTTCAAGCTCAACCTTTGATAGTGTTACTGGCATTGTTTCACCATGCTATTTCTGATTTGTTCTGTAAACATGCACTAGAGTAGACGAATGTATTTCACCACTGTGCCACATCTCATTGCTTTCTGAGCATCTCACACATAAACAAGACCTTGCAATCTTATCCAAAAAACATTTTGTGTGAACGATCCTTACTCTGCCTCTTAGGTGTTCCAACACTAGCAATGCAACTGCCGAACCCAAGCTATTGTGAGAAAATTATGAAACCAATATTTTTTCTTTAATTTATTGGAAATATGAAGTCAATAATGTGTTCCAACACTAGCAATGCAACTGCCAAACCCAAGCTTTTGTGAGAAAACTATGAAATCAATATTTTTCTTTAATTTATTGGAAATATGAGGTCAATAATAACCACAAGCCAACATTTGAACCAAAACTTGCTAGACAGCTGAAAGTTCACCCAAAAATTACTCACCCTCATGTCATACCAAACCCGTAAGACATTCATTCATCTTCGTAACACAAATGACAATCTTTTTGATGAAATCTGAGAGCTTTCTGTCTCTCCAATGACAGCCTACGCAATTACCATTTTCAAGCCCCAGAAAGGTAGTAAAGACATCATAAAAGTAATCGAAGATGAACGAAAGTGAGTAATTAATGATAGAATTTTCATTTTTGGGTGAACTAACCCTTTAATCTAAGCTAATCTTATAACCTACTTACCTATTTTTTTTTGTATATGATTGATTTTTGTCTGTTTAAATTTGATGATTAGTTATTGTTTTTTTCAGTTCTTCCACAGATAGACATGTGGAAATCGAATATTCAAGCCGTTAATCCATTTTCTACCCCTGAACCTAAAAATATAAAATCAAGCTGAATTCTCTTTTTTTTTCTTCATTTTTTTGAAAAAAAAAAAAAAAAATGTTTAAAATTTCAATTTTTAATCGAAAAACTAATGTACACGGACCCTTTTATAATATTTTAAATGGCGGTTTTATGACGGTTAAGTACTTCCTTTGATTGACTATATGCTGTTTTGGCTTTTATTTTCATAAAAAAAGTACTTGTATCATTCCTGCACAACAATAGTCAATGTCTGTCTTATAATAAAAAAAACGAAAATGTATAACTTTTAATATCTTAAAGTTACAATAAAACATTAAACAAGATTCAAACAGGAATGAATTAATATTAATGTATCTCAACATAAAAGAGCATTGGTAGACCCAGTTTTGCGAAGTACCTTGCTGTGCAATTAGTTTTTGTCCAGAAAAAGGTGTATCTAACTCCACAAATGACTGTAATTACTGTAATGCGACTGCTGTAATTGCCAAAGCACATTTACATATTCATGTCAATGTATTGAGAGAAGTTTTTGTTGCTGCAGGATGTGGTCTTTTTGTGGTCTGGAAAATAGTATGAAAAGTGAGCTTGTAAACAAGACTCTCTTAAAAATAAAGGTTCTTTATGGGCATTAATGGTTCCATGAATAACTTTTAACATCCATAAAAACAACCAGGTTCTTTATAGTGTGAAGAACATTTAAATAATCTGCTAAGAAAAAAAAATGGTTCTTTTAAGAACTGTTTACTGAAAGGTTCTTTGGGCAACCAAAAATAGTTCTTATATGGAATCATTGCAAAAACCTCCTTTTGGAACCTTTTTTCTTTAAAAATGTATGATTGTACTTCATGGTGTATCTCTGCATAGTTTGTGTCATGAAATACATAATTTTCCATGATTGTGATTACTGAGTACATTGATGCTGCCTCTGTGCATTTAGAAGGTATATGTAATTACATCTTTTGTTATATGCCAAGGTTAAGATAACACTAGTCAAACGCTAAATGCACTGACAAATTGGAGTTTTGTGTCCGTGTGGAGTGGCAACAAATGTGCAAGAATACCAGTCTGACTGTCACTTTTTTCTTTTCTTTTTTTGACGTAAGTGACATAAGCAAATAACTCAAACTCTACAACAATGACTGTCTAATGGTAGAAAATATATTATTCTCAATTCACTAATTCATTAGACCCTTTAAAGGAACACGGCACTTTTTTTGAAAATAGGCTCATTTTCCAACTCCCTTAGAGTTAAACAGTTGAGTTTTACCGTTTTCGAATCCATTCAGCCGATCTCTGGGTCTGGCAGTAGCACTTTTAGCATAGCTTAGCATAGATCATTGAATCTGATTAGACCATTAGCATCTCGCTCAAAAATGACCAAAGACTTTTGATATTTTTCCTATTTAAAACTTACATTGTGTACTAAGACCGACTGAAAATGAAAAGTTGCGATTTTCTAGACCGATATGGCTAGGGAACTATAATCTCGTTCTTGCTTAAAAATCAAGGAACTTTGCTGCCATACCATGGGTACAGCAGGCACAATGATATTACGCAGCGCCTGAAAATAGTCCCCAGCACGCTCTCTGTGCAAGCAGGTTGTCACGTTAGTTATGTTGACGGAAGTTAACCTATTTTTTCAGGCGCTGCGTAATATCATTGCGCCTGCTGCACCCATGGTACGGCAGCAGAGTTCCTTGATTATTACGCATATAATAAGCATTATATTTCTAGCCATATCGGTCTAGAAAATCGCTACTTTTCATTTTCCGTCGGTCTTAGTACACAATCTAACTACAGAAGAGTCAAGTTTTAAATAGGAGAAATGTCGAAAGTCTTTGGTCATTTTTAAGCGAGATGCTAACGGTCTAATCAGATTCAATGATCTATGCTAAGCTATGCTAAAAGTGCTACCGCCAGGCCAGGAGATCGGCTGAATGGATTCGAAAACGGTAAAACTCAACTGTTTAACTCTAGGGGAGTTAGAAAATGAGCCATGTGTTCCTTTAATGCCACTTCAGCTACAACTTTATTTGAAACTAGTATTCTCCTTTTGCCCCTATGTCACAAAAGTAAAACTCCATATCTGCCTATTGCTAATTTAAAATTTGGTTGTTGAAAAACTAACATTAAAACAGTAATTAACTGTGAATCTGCTGACTGAATTTTTTCAAGTCTGAGGGATATCTCTTTTACCCAGTGTCCCAAAGTCTAGGAGGTGCAAAGTGTCCCATGAGTTTTACTTTCCTAAACACACCAACGGGTTCGTGAAAAGTCAGGGAAAATCCAGTCCATGACCTTAAATATGTAATTAGTTATGTATCAAAAGAAGTTCTCTTTGACATCTACAAAGAGACTCGACTCAGATCATAGCTCACATCCAGAGGAAATGCTGTCTGCATCAAGCTCGCAGCATCCTTAAGGACTCCTCTCACCCAGCCCACAAACTGTTTTCTCTCCTGCCCTCCGGTAGGCGTTTCAGGTGCCTCCGGACCAGGACCAGCAGACTAAAGAACAGTTTTTTTCCCAGAGCTGTCTCTTTATTGAACTCTAACCCTCGTTGATCCCACTCCCCTTATATACTGCTAACTCTCCTCTCCCCCCTCACATCTGCCTTCACTTTGCTATTTGCACTACTGGATGTTCATTTGCACTACCGACTGTTTATTACAGTAACACCTGTTCATATATGCATCTTGCACTACTTACCTAACTGGAATTTGCTCATTTGCACTATATCGTCCATTGCTATACTGCCCCTCTTAGCCTAACATATCATTGTATACATCTATCTGTAAATTCTGTTTATAGTAATAGCCATCTGTATATTATATTCAGTACATATCTATCTGTAAATTCTGTTTATAGTAATAGCCATCTGTATATTATATTCAGTACATATCTAACTGTAAATTCTGTTTATAGTAATAGCCATTTGCATATTATATTCATAGTACATATTAACCTGTAAAATTCTATTTATAGTAATAGCCATCTTTATATATATTCAGTACATATTCATGTCCTGCACTTATGAAACCACTGTATATCCTGCACTTGCTGCTATTGCACTTCTGGTTAGACCTAAACTGCATTTCGTTGCCTTGTACCTGTACTTGTGTAATGACAATAAAGTTGAATCTAATCTAGTTTATGTGCGAACATACTTTCAGTAATTAATTTGTTTATGATGATCTCACACTTGTGAACCTGGTATTTGATGCAATTGAAGGAAATGTTTTTGTGAATATAGAATTTGTACCACAGCTGAGAGACTTGGAAAGAATTTCAAGCAGAACATTTATCAAAGGAATCACTCTATGCTATTTCAAATGATCTAGTTACAAGATTCTTTTAAATTATTTATTTGAAAGTGACTATAATGTTACAATAAACGAGAAGATACTGTGAATATTATGAGACCATCCATATACAATAGGGTCATTAATAAACCCACTGCTTTTTAATTGCTTCGCCGTATGAACGGGTTTAGTTTGTCACACCTCCTTCTAGAAACTTCAGAGATACTGAGATAAGAAACTTCTTTTGACAGAAGGTCTACAAAAAGCTGTAATTACTGCAGTGCTGTACTTCTGTAATTGCCAGAGTATTGTGGGCATTGTACTTTAGAGAATTTCACAGGAAATTCAGCACAGGCCAGCACATTTTCCAGAACTGTTTCCTGAACACAACAGGGAGATGAAAGGAATGTTTTCTGAGTTGGGCAAACAGAAACAGAGAAAACTACAAAAGCTCTGTGGTAGAGACAACCATAAAACAGCTACCATTTACACAAATTAAGTAAAGTTTGCTTTAGCTCCAGGGATGAGCAATGTCAACAAAGACAACAAGCACCTCCTGCATTTCAATTAAATGTTGTGGTCCTTCAACATTTGGAAATACCAAGGTGCCGTAGGCTGCACTGCAAAGTTTATGACAACCATATTTAAATGTGGGAGTTATTCTTCTAAATTATTGTTCCGTGTATGCAATACAGAAGGCATGATGGTTGACATAATGTTAACCAGAGCACATTTTGACATCTAACAGCTGTAAATGCACATAGATGGATGCCAACAGTTAACCCTGGATAGTAAGATTAGAATTATAACCAACAGTTTTTGTAAACCACCATAGTCAAAGATTAAATAATCTTTGGATTTCATGAAAATTCAATGACCATGGATAGTAGAGCGAGTAGATTTTCAGGGCTTCTGTAGATGACTGTATGGAGCAATCCTTTATTAAATATAATAAAGTCAATAACCCTGTAGTCAATAATTGTATCCCTTAAAACTCATCTTTAATCACCAAAATTACATATTTAAAAGTTTTTTCCTTGAAAAAAGATTCTTCATGCCTTAAAATAGCTGAAATATAACTCTACACCCTTGCCTTATATATGGCTTGCTTCCACCGAATGGTATGGTTCAGAACAGTTCAGTACAGTACACAATTTTTGCCGTTTCCATTGTCAAAAGTTGTGAATGGTACCCTAATTCCGAACCGTGCCATACCACTTTTTTGGCACAGTAGTCCGGTACTAAAGAGTGGCACTAGACTCAATGAAGAAAGTTGATTAATTGACAGAAAATCGTCACTTACGTGTGCTTTTTCGGCTGTGTTTTTCCTTGCAGCCTTGGCTCAAACAAAGCATGTCTTCTTCTTGTGACAACAGCCACATGCCGAGAAGCAAGAACAAGATCTGCTGTATGTCCTCCATTGTTGTGTACTGTGTCGCTTTCTTCTTCGCGCAAGACTGACGTTGATCGCTACATCACACCTATCATAAGCATACACACACACACACACACACACACGCACACACACACACACACACACTTAATCTAATCTAAATGGGGACATTCCATAGACTTCTATTGTTTTTATATACAGCTAATTAAATATTACAACCTAATCCAACACACACAAAACTCACAGAACCCACAGAAGAAAACGTCTCAGGTTATGACTATAACCCTTGTTCCCTCACTTTGGGGACGCTCCCTTAGCGTTGCGCGTCTGAAGCATGAATGAAACTAAGACCGATCTTATTTGGTGCTACGTCATGATGTAGTATGTGACGGCATACCCGGAAGTATAAAGGGACGCCGGCTCACAACCGCGCTAGCTTTTTCGCGATGAAGCAAGTCACTCCCAGGCATGGAGAGGCGTGGCAAGGCGACGCAGTGTCTCGTTCCCTTCTCAGGGAACAAGGGTTATAGTCATAACCCGAGACGTTCCCTTTCGAGGGAACACGCACTGCGTCGGAACGACACTTTGGGGAACAAAATGGCCACTATGCCACCACGAACCATGCCTGCCCTAGTGTGAAGCTGGAACCCAGGCACACTTAGGACGAGAGCACCCTAGCGCCTGGTGTCGCAGGGAGATGCAGACTATAAAATCTTATAAAAGTGTGTGGGGTAGCCCAGCCGGTTGCCTCACAGATCTTCTGAAGTGGGACCCCCATATGAAGGGCCCTAGAAGAGGCCATGCCCCTAGTGGAATGCGCCCTCAAGGCCAAATGTGAAGGCAAACCGTGCACCTGATAGGCCAAGGCAATCGCCTGGACGATCCAATTACTAACCGTCTTCTTGGACGCGGGCAGCCCCTTCCTAGAAGACCCGAAACACACTAACAGTTGGTCCGACCTTCTCCACTGCGAAGACTTCCGCAGATAAATTTGCAATGCTCTGACCGGACACATGAGGTGGAGGATTAAAAGCCTGTAAAACCGTAGGCCGTGCCACATTCGATGGCACCTTGGGCACATAGCCTGGCCTCGGATGAAGGATAGCCTTAACTCCGCCTGGGGCAAACTCCAGGCAAGTCGACATTATAGCCAAGGCCTGGAGGTCCCCCACCCTCTTAAGCGAGGTGATAGCAAGGAGCAGTGCCACCTTTAGCTACAGAACTCGATCTGTCGCTGACTCAAGTGGTTTGAAGGGGGCCAAAGCCAATCCCTCGAGAACCACCGCCAGATCCCAAGTTGGAACTCTGGAGCGAGTCGCAGGCCTCATCCTCCAAGTACCACGGAGGAAACGTACGACTAAAGGGTGCCTCCCCAGAGGCCCATCACTTACAGGAGCGTGGAAAGCCGTAATGGCAGCCACGTACACCTTAAGCGTGGACGGGGTAAGCCCCACAGTGAAGCGATCTTGGAGGAACTCCAGCACTGAAGCCACTGGGCAGTTAACTGGGTCCACCTCATGCTCCCCGCACCAAGTGGAAAATACATTCCACTTTAAGCCGTACAACCTTCTCATGGAAGGAGCCCTGGAACTGAGTATGGTCTCCACTACACCTGCCGACAGGCCAGCCTCTAAGTACTGAGCCCCCTCAGGGGCCAGACCCAAAGCTTCCACAGCTCTGGCTGGGGGTAAAATATTGTGCCCCCTTCCTGAGACAGCAGGTCCCTCCTCAAAGGGATCTGCCATGGAGGACCTGCCAGCAGTGCTATGATGTCTGAGAACCATACTCGGGCCGGCCAGTACGGGGCTACTAGGAGTAGACTGACCCCGTCCTGCCGGACCCTCTCCAGAACTCCCGGGAGCAGAGCTATCGGGGGAAATGCATACAGGCGCAACCTAAAGAACTTCCTGTGAGAAGGACTGATGGAAACATGGAAGTATGCGTCCTTTAGATCTATCGTGACAAACCAGTCCTCGGACCGAATTTGATTCACGATAATAGATATTGTGAGCATTTTGAACCTGAAACTCCTCAGAGACCGGTTCAAATATCTCAGATCTGAAATTGGACGCAAACCCCTGTCCTTTTTGGGAACTATAAAGTACCGGCTGTAGAACCCCGACTCCCTTTCTAGCAGAGGAACACGTTCTATGGCCTCCTTTACCAACAGGCAGTGTACTTTCTGTTCCATAACCCAAGCCCGCTCTGGGACCACTGCAGTCCAGACCACCCCATTGAACTTTGGTGGGCTGTGGCCGAACTGCAGTCTGTACCCCTTTTCTACAGTCCGCAGGACCCATGGTGACACATTCGACAGGCGTTTCCACGCCTGGAGACAATCTACTAAGGGAATTAGCCTCTCGAGACTGACCTCAGGTGTTTTTTGAATACCGCTCTCGACCTCCTGAAGTGGCTGACCGGCAGGGAGAGGTCGTGGACGATTTTCGGCTCAGTGAAAAAGACGGCCTCAGCTGCTTCTCCACGGAGGGGACTGCCCTCAGAGGTCCTACCACAGCTAGGACCTCTTTCCCAAACCCTTCTTAGCCTGAAGGACGGCCCTCAGGTCACCCTTCTGCTGAGCCAGCTTTGGGCGAGAACGCCGCCTCTGTTGCCAAGCTACCTGAGGAGGGGCTCTAGAGGCGACGCTCTCTTTCTGTACCTGACCAAGCGTGCTGCGCTCCCAAGCAGTCTACACATAACAAATGCGTGTCCCAACCCGTGATGTAGCGAGGGCAGGGGTGCACACACTTCTTAAACTGCTCACTCGTCATTTTTCCAAACACACTCTTTCACAGATTATATTACTGAACTAGAAATATCAGTCTCACTTCACACACACACACAGAGCACTGCTGAAGAGCGAAAAAGCTAGCGCGGTTGTGAGCCGGCGTCCCTTTATACTTCCGGGTATGCCGTCACATACTACGTCATGACAGTTAAAATGAGTGCTTCGGCCCCACTTTATATTAAGTGGCCTTAACTATGTACTTACATCAAAAAATAAGTACAATGTACTTATTGTGTTCATATTGTAATGCAGAACACTTTTGCTGATATTGAGGTGGGATACGGGTAAAGTTAGGGACAGGTGTGGTGGTATGGGTAAGTTTAAGGGTAGGGTTAGGTGTAAGGGAAGTGTCAACAGTGTAAATATATATGTAAATATGTAACTACAGAAATTAATTACATATATAATTACATGCAGGTAATTTGAAAAATGTAAGTACAATGTAAAATCATGTATGTACACAGTCAGTGCATTGTATCAAATTATTAATTTAAATATTAGTACATAGTAGTTAAGGCCACCTAATATAGTGGGTCCAGTGCTTCTAAAAAAGATTACTGGCATTGTGTCTTGAAAAAGTTTTACAAGAACTGCAAGCGGTCCGACTATTGTCTTAAATTCTGCAGATTCATCAAGCACAACTGAATAATTCATCAGATTTAAGTGAAATATTTGGTGCTTATTAAATCAGGATGGAGCAAAACTCTGACCACAAAGTCATTACACAAGTTCCCACAAGTCTTTTTTTCTTTTTCTTTTTTTTGGGGGTTGATTGCAGAATAGGCTCTGGAATAATTTAACTGACATGAAAAAAAAGAAGCAAAATACCTTACAATATGCATCAGAGTGTATGGCACTATGCTGGATTTACAGAGCAGATTGTAACTTTATATTATTTTATTGGCAACAACATTTATAGTTTATAAATAAATAAATATTTATTAAAATCTGTTACGTATTCAGAGCAGAGGGCACTCTTTATTATGGAATTAATATTGAATGACCATGCAGTACAAAAAAATTGAGAAATGAAGTAGAAACATATACATAGACACCCACATAGTGTATACCGGAACACATTTTAAAATACAGCATTAGGTTTGGCCTTGCAAAAAGCGACCTTCACAGTTGTATTAGATGTGGTCAGCAGTGTATATGTGTGTGCTTGTTATTAGTCTTTTTTTAAAAGAAAGTGTAACACACAGCTGCCTTACATTGACCTGAACAATGGCACTCTGTACTAAAGTCAAAAGGAAAGCACAAAATTGAGAGCTACACTGCTGAAAGCCTCTTAATGCACCAATACCATGTCTGAATTGAACTCTTGAGGTGACAGGAGACAGGACAAGTATGATTATCTGTTACCCTAGTGAGCCGCCTGCGTATGGAGGTGCCTTCTATGCAGAATCCGGTAACTTTATTTTACAGTGTCCTTGTTACACGTTACATGTAGTAACTATAGTAATAACTATAAATTAAGCAGAATTGTGACCCTGGACCAAAAAACCATAAGGGTAAATTTTAATAAGCTTTCCATTGATGTATGGTTTGTTAGGATAGGACAATATTTGGCCGAGATACAACTATTTGAAAATCTGGAATGTGAGGGTGCAAAAAAAATCTAAATATTGAGAAAATCACCTTTAAAGTTGTCCAAATGAAGTCCTTAGCAACACATATTACTACTACTAATATTTTTTATATATATATTTGCGGTAGGAACATGATCTTTACTTAATATCCTAATTTTGGCATAAAAGAAAAATCGATAATTTTGACCCATACAATGTCTTTTTGGCTATTACCACAAATATACCCGTGAGACTTATGACTGGTTTTGTGGTCCAGGGTCACACAACTAACCCTAAACCAAACCCAAATCCTAACCCTAAACCTATAGTATGTACAATGTAGTTCATTATTATTACGCATGACTTAAATGCATAATTACACTGTAACACGGACACTTTAAAATAAAGTGTAACCTCATTAGTGACTGATTTAGATAGCTCTATAGGACATTATGCATCTACATGCTAAGTGCACAGCAGTCATGACACAAAATTTCAATACAGGCAATGTGAGAGCAACAACATTGTTTAAGCCTCTGGGGTCGATGAATGTGTCGATGCATTCTGCTGGATTTTTTCCTTACAGTGGAAACAACTTAAAATACTCTTTTGTATTAAAAATACAAAAATACAATAAAAAAATGTTCTCAATGGAGGGTGGGACTAAATATCCCCCATAGCTGACTGCAAACTGGCATTCAGATCTGCCTCCATTTAGTTAGCAATGCCCAACTTCCTACAATCCAATTATTTCCAGAGGATGAAATCCAGCCCCGCCCCAAAAAAATTATCATTCCAGAAGCCTTTTCATTCATCACAATAGGGAAGGAAAGAATATCACAACTGCTCTTTCATGACGACTTTAATTAAAAATAACATGGCCAATGCCAAACATATTCTTATTTGATTAGTGACCTAGAGCAGAATGTATCCTATTCTTAACATTATGTACACTGCTGAGCATTAAAACTATAAGGCCTGAATGATGCAGTGAATTAGCTTAGCATTAATTATGGAGGACATATCAAAGACAGGTACTCTAAAGCCATAAATATAATCCTGCTCTTTGACAGGATAATCTGTTTGCAGTTGTGATCATTTAACAGCACGTTATAGACAACTATACAAAACTATTCGTTGGTGGAGTGAAACATGTCAGTTAACAAGAGCATATTTGGTTTAAATGCATTTTGATGCATTCAGTAGTTGCCAAAAGTGATGTCCTGTCTAAGGAAAGTGACATCACCCTTTATTCAAATATTATTCAATTAATTGACAATTACCATCACACACCTGTTGGTAATAGATAAATGCGTATAGGAAAGAGGATAAAAAATCTCAAAAGTTAAAAGAAATCCTGCACACTATCGATACTTGCAGAAGATATCAAAAACGTGTGGTGTGTATGCCTGATGAAGGTCATGAGACCGAAGTTTTTGATATCTTCGCCTGGCTGTCATGCAAAGAGATTACGAACGTGCAAAAACAAGACAGAACTAACAAACTATTAGTAACTGATTATGTTGTAGTCAATGTATGCTTTTTCCTGTGAGTTTTATGTTTGTGTATTTTTTTATAGTAAAGGTTGTAGTTTGCCTTTTTTGCCAACTTAGTAAGATAATTACCTTAATCAAGTTTAGTGTTTTGCTCTTCCCTCATATTTCAAATATAAAATATTTCATAAAATATACCTCATATTTTGATGGTTTAATCAAACTTGTAGGGTCATTAAAAACAAATATCCCCTCCGGACATCACTTTTGGACACTACCATATATGAGACAGAATAGATGATGCATGTAAACTGTGGTTTTACCAGTGCTGCTGATTAGACAAATTATGAAATAATTTGATGATGTTTCTGTTGTTGTGGGTTGCAAAACCATCAAAGATGAAAAGCCGCAGATGGAATTGAGTGGGTACAGTTGGAGACTGATATAACATTAATATTGGATTGCCTATTCTAAATCAGCATCAATGAGGTTATGTTTTCCATTTTTAGTATTTGTGGTCTGTTTGGCAATTCCCTGTAGAGTTGCATATAGGAAGATTATGCATTTTCATAACCAGATTGAATGGGAGAACCGTACATAATGAGCATCACCCTGACATATGTGTCATACATGTTCACATGCTCATGCAAGCTGTTCAAAATGAGGGTGATGAAATCATACACAAGTCTTTTCATGTAACATGCCAGCTGGACAGTCCTTAGTTGTCAGGGTTGATGCAGGCGATGTGAGCCATCAGCAGTCTGTGCAGGCAATTCATAATTACAGAAATGTGCACCACTGGGCAGCAATTATTCAGGCATGACACTCTGCCTTGACTTGATTAAAAAAAACTAATGGTTTGAAGAAGTGGGTTCTGTAGATATGAGAAGTTAAAAATGTATGTGAAAACCCAAGTGAGATAACATATTACAAGACATTGTTAGTGATAGCTGCCTTAACTAAGCTCTGAAAATATTCAATGGACCAATCTACCAGAAAATGTCAAAGCATGTAAGTCATTTGAAATGTTTTCCAGGGATATTTAATGTATAATTTCTGTAGTGGAGTTTTACTGCAGTTTTTTCAATTTAATTCATTTTTGTCTTTCACATCTTGTCTTTTCATATATAAAGAATAGCTCATCCAAAAATGAAAATTCTGTCATCATTTATTCACCCCCATTTCGATTAATTTCTTACTGCTGTAGAACAGAAAATTAGTTATTTAGCAGAACATTCATGCTGTTCTTAGATGTTGTTTGCATAATTAACATGTATTGAAAATTGATTATATATTATTATACGTATATAGTGTGTGCATATTGTACAGTGAGTAAATTATGACTTGATGGGAATTTTTATTAACGGTCTTGTATATTGACATTTGATGCATCATCTTTATCAAGTCAGAACTTGTCTGACTTTGAGCAACTGATTAGCACCAAGAAGACTGAGATCTGAAAGTCTAAAGTCAATTGTCAACAGACTTTAGTAAGCAGTATTGGTTAGTCCACAATAACTGCTCAAATTAAGAAACTCTTTGTGATAATGTTTTTATAAAATATAACCAAGGGTTTTCTTAGCCTAGTTGTGTTACATTTGGGCCCTGGTTTTTAATGTGACACTCAAGACGAATGATTTCCCCTAGAATTACAGAGGTATTTCAGCTAAAATTATTTATTCACCCTCATGTCATTACAAACCTGCATTTTGTTGTTTTTCTGGCAACCCAAGCTAATTGGAAATAAGTGCTTGTGGTGATATTTCTGCAAAATGATATTACATTGCTTCTGCATGTTTTGTAACACTTTCAAAGTGGTGGCACTAAAACTGTTCTGTTTATCAGATGAACGTAAACCTGGCAACGTTTTGGTTGTTGTATGCATCGTGGCAGTTCAGAAATTAAATGCACAGTGTGTGGTATTAAAAGATTAATGCTCTATCATGTTGGAAAAATAATGTTGCACCTACATGAAACACTACCCTAAACCCTAAACGTGATAAAAACACATTTGCCACATGCTTCTACTATCTTTGAGGTATTTTAGCGTGACTCAAGTTTCATGCGACTCATACCTGAGCGCTCTGCAAGTGCGAGGCTGTATCGGGTGAGCTATTGAGCAAGTTTACTACATCAGAAAAGCCATACACATGGAGCTGGTTATGTGATAAACATTCAAATGTATTATATGCTATGGTAAAACGCATTTTGAGGTCATAATATAGTATTGTGCATTGCATTTTCCATTTTACTGCCACTAGTGTTCATTTCCAGTGTAAAATGCAGTACATTTTATGTGCAAATGGATCTGGAGGTGGAGGAGTTAGAGACAGGCCCAGCCTTTTCTCTACTCCATTACCTACTGGATCTAGCACTCTTTCTCTCTGGGTGTGGGATGGGGCTCCTAGCAACAGACGGGAGAGAGAGTGCTAGAGTTTGGCCCGAGTTTGGTTCTTGTCCCCCCTCAGTGGCTCTCCTTGGTAGATTCCGTTTAGGAGGGACCTTCTGTACTCAGACTCAGATCTCTCAAATGAGAGATGCCCTTAGGTGGAGAGTATTCACTTCATGGTGCGAGAATTGTAAGCTGGATGCTTTACTTTCATTTTGTGTCTGATTATTTTATAATTAAAGTTGTTGAAACATTTGCAGGTTCCCGCCTCCTTCTTAACTAACCATGTTACATTGGTTGCCCCGACGTGCTTAGAATTCCCACCAGAAATAGTGAAAACATTCCTAAACTCGAGACTGGGTTATGTGCCTGAATGCCAATGAATGTAGCACGGCCCGTAGTTCTGTAGGCTTTCTGTACTCCTCCTTTTTCAAACTCAGACCAGGAGAAGCTAAATTTGGTGTGTCTAGTTAGATCACTTGACACTTATGTCCACAGAGCTACCCTGTGGAGAAAGTCAGATCAGTTATTTGTATGCTTTGGTTCACCTAAGAAAGGTTTTTCTGCGACCAAGCAGTTAATAAGCAAGTGGATATTTCACTTGCTTACGAGGCTTCTGGACAAACTTCGCCTATGGCTGTTAGAGCTCATTTGACTAGAAGTATGGCGGCTTCTAAAGACTTCTAAAATTCCCTCGAAAGGAACGTCTAAGGTAACAACCTGTGATCGGCTTGCTTGTTTGTTTGTTTGGTCCGGGCGCTCTTTTGTAACACTTTCAAAATGGTGCCACTAAAACTTTTCTGTTTATCAGATGAACGTAAATCTGGCAACATTTTATTTACTTGTTTGGTGCGGGCGCTCTTTATAGGTTCCTGGTTATGACGTCACCACACCTGTGACGTCCTGCCATTCCACTGGACTGATTTCACACGTTTTCACACGTCGCAATCACGCAGAGATATGCTATGCTATGACAGAGTGTTTCTGAGTTTTTTGGAGTTGGTGTAAGCAGAGTCTTGCATTTACAATTTAATGTAATTGAATGTAATGTTAGACATTATGTCAACTTAATGCAAGGTTGTTGGGGTTTTTTGCACAAATGGAGATTTTTATTTAAATTGTATTTTTTATTTTAATTACATTTTTTATTAAAATTACATTCAAATTCAATCGGATCAGCGAATTGACTCATTGATCTTGTTGCAGCACTTCTTGAGTTAACATATCATTGGAGGGAATAATAATTTACATTTTAGTTTTAGTCCTCACACACAAAACTTTCAAATGTCTTCAGAAGAGTTTGCAATATAGTGTACGAATCACATGGACTATTATGATGTTTTTTTGGAGTTGCTTTTTTGTCATTTTGGGATCTCAACATTTTGTGTCCTATGGAACAAATAAGAGCATACGGGTAAATAATGACAGAAATTTCATTTTTGGGAGAACTAAGAGTGTTAAAGCTCTTGCATTGAGTACTGTTTTCCATTATAGCATCTAAAATCCCATCTCCCTGCGTTCACCCTGCATCCCCCTCTCTTTCTCAGTCTCTTCTCAGATGACTCAGCGTAATCCCTCGGCACAACATGAGAGCAAATACTCTGAAAAGAGTCCAGGACCATGATAAAAGGTTTTGTAAGAAAAGTTTCTTCAGTTGAACACATCTCCGTGAAAAGAACTCGTAAAGATGATGCGCTAAAAATAAAGTTTCAGTCTCACTGAACTTTTAGTGCTACCCAGATTACTGATGCTATTTGTGTGATTTAAATCTAATGCATCAAAAAACGCAGGCTACACTTCCTGGTTTTAAATTGGAGGAACACACTGAGCCATTCTAAAGATTCTCATTAAGGTATCGTTAGGGAAATTTGTAAGAAGTCAAGCAAGGTCCACAGTCCACCAGAATAAGAGTTTTAGCATGGCATAATTGAGTAGTTAGTGCCCATCTGGGAACGGCAGGACATCCATGGAATTAAATGGAATTAGGCAGGAATCCCTGAGGAGTGCTACAGTTATAGGAGCTGAATGGGGTTCCTCTCTTCCACACTTCATTTAACTCATGATCCACTGCTCAGAGAGAGAGAACATGTGATATATTTTCTGCCATATAAAAGCTGAATTTCAGTTAAGCTCCTTTTACTTTCAATGGGTTCAAGTTTCTAAGGCGATTTGACTTTACTAGTGACAGTGTATGGTGTAGAGTGAATTAGTATACTTGAAGTGCAGCTTTGGCAAAGCAAACTGATGTCTTCAACTTACTTTCTAATCTTAGTTTTATTTTACCATTATATTGACTCAATCCGTCTGGGCCACGAAGGATTGTTTTTGCCTCAGATGTCCTTAATATTTCATAATTGTGATACAATTCTCATATTTGTGACATAATATTACTATTTTTTATTGTAAATTTAATCTCACAATTACAACTACTTTTTTTTATTCTTTATCTGAGGTGGAAACAGTCTCCCATGCGAACAGAGCTAGCCATGCAAAAGAAATTACTGCACCAAGCAACTAGTCAGAACACTCTAGTCTAGCAACCTTTTTTGACTCCAAGGCCCCCCATTGTCAAAAACAACATTTGAAGGCCCCCAAAGATATTTCTGATACTTCTACTATAATGAGAGTGCTGCAAAAAATTTTTAAATGTATTATTTACAGAAATTTGAGGCGAGTATCAACACATTAAAATAATAAAATAAAAGAATTATAAATTATTACCAATGAATTATCTAGTTTGTAATCACCAGGGTAAATGTAATATACACACATTAATGTTTACATTTATTTACTCGCAAATAGCAATTTCTACCTCACAAAATATTCAAAAAGGAAAAAAATTATTACAAACCCGATTCCAAAAAAGTTGGGACACTGTACAAATTGTGAATAAAAACAGAATGCAATGATGTGGAAGTTTCAAATTTCAATATTTTATTCAGAATACAACATAGATGACATATCAAATGTTTAAACTGAGAAAATGTATCATTTTAAGGAAAAAATAAGTTGATTTTAAATTTCATGGCATCAACACATCTCAAAAAAGCTGGGACAAGGCCATGTTTACATTGTTTACACAGTCCATTTTAAATGAGCCTTTACCCAGAGAAAACGCCTGCGCTTCTGGATCATGTTTAGATATGGCTTCATTTTTGACCTATAGAGTTTTAGCCGGTTTAGATTGTTCCAGATTCTCTGAATCTTTGGATGATATTATGCACTGTAGATGATGATAACTTCAAACTCTTTGCAATTTTTCTCTGAGAAACTTTCTGATATTGCTCCACTATTTTTCGCCGCAGCATTGGGGGAATTGGTGATCCTCTGCCCATCTTGACTTCTGAGAGACACTGCCACTCTGAGAGGCTCTTTTTATACCCAATCATGTTGCCAATTGACCGAATAAGTTGCAAATTGGTCCTCCAGCTGTTCCTTATATGTACATTTAACTTTTCCGGTCTCTTATTGCTACCTGTCCCAACTTTTTTGGAATGTGTAGCTCTCATGAAATCCAAAATGAGCCAATATTTGGCATGACATTTCAAAATGTCTCACTTTAAACATTTGATATGTTATCTACACTCACCTAAAGGATTATTAGGAACACCTGTTCAATTTCTCATGAATGCAATTATCTAATCAACCAATCACATGGCAGTTGCTTCAATGCATTTAGGGGTGTGGTCCTGGTCAAGGCAATCTCCTGAACTCCAAACTGAATGTCAGAATCTGAAAGAAAGGTGATTTAAGCAATTTTGAGCGTGGCATGGTTGTTGGTGCCAGACGGGCCGGTCTGAGTATTTCACAATCTGCTCAGTTACTGGGATTTTCACGCACAACCATTTCTAGAGTTTACAAAGAATGGTGTGAAAAGGGAAAAACATCCAGTATGCGGCAGTCCTGTGGGCGAAAATGCCTTGTTGATGCTAGAGGTCAGAGGAGAATGGACCGACTGATTCAAGCTGATAGAAGAGCAACTTTGACTGAAATAACCACTCGTTACAACCGAGGTATGCAGCAAAGCATTTGTGAAGCCACAACATGCACAACCTTGAGGCGGATGGGCTACAACAGCAGAAGAGCCCACCGGGTACCACTCATCTCCACTACAAATAGAAAAAAGAGGCTACAATTTGCATGAGCTCACCAAAATTAGTCAGAATTTGGCGTAAACAGAATGAGAACATGGATCCATCATGCCTTGTTACCACTGTGCAGGCTGGTGGTGGTGGTGTAATGGTGTGGGGGATGTTTTCTTGGCACACTTTAGGCCCCTTAGTGCCAATTGGGCATCGTTTAAATGCCACGGCCTACCTGAGCATTGTTTCTGACCATGTCCATCCCTTTATGACCACCATGTACCCATCCTCTGATGGCTACTTCCAGCAGGATAATGCACCATGTCACAAAGCTCGAATCATTTCAAATTGGTTTCTTGAACATGACAATGAGTTCACTGTACTAAAAAGGCCCCCACAGTCATCAGATCTCAACCCAATGGAGCATCTTTGGGATGTGGTGGAACGGGAGCTTCGTGCCCTGGATGTGCATCCCACAAATCTCCATCAACTGCAAGATGCTATCCTATCAATATGGGCCAACATTTCTAAAGAATGCTTTCAGAACCTTGTTGAATCAATGCCACGTAGAATTAAGGCAGTTCTGAAGGCGAAAGGGGGTCAAAGACAGTATTAGTATGGTGTTCCTAATAATCCTTTAGGTGAGTGTATATTCTATTGTGAATAAAATATAAGTTTATGAGATTTGTAAATTATTGCATTCCTTTTTTATTCACAATTTGTACAGTGTCCCAACTTTTTTGGAATCGGGTTTGTATGTATAAAAATTAGATTAATAATAAAAAAGGTCAATTTAAGACTTTATTCATTTCCATGGCATTTCCAAGTCTATAAATCACACTTATCAGATATAAGGTAAAGTATGAGATAAAGTCTGAGATGAAGTATAAGATTTTTTTTTTGCATAAAATACCCAGTTTACTGGTTACTGATGACTATTAGTATGCCATTCATTGGTTTATCTCCACCAAAAGTGTAAACATTCAAAACACTAAAAACTGCTCAGATCTGTCTATCTCTTTCCACTTCAACCTGTAGCCTATAGTGGCTACTGTAGCAGGTGGAGCCAGAGGGTGTTTAGCCGGTGTGGGACCATGACAGATAAGTTGAATGTGTTTATAAGCTAGATGCTCACGTTTGCCCTAGATATAGTGTTAGCTTACGCAATTGCTCACTCATGACACATAGCACGGTCAAGGTCAAGATCAAGGTCAAGTCAAGTCTTTATATGTAATTATTTACTTACTGTCTAACTCTCAGGTGGCAAAAACGCCATAAGAGTATGAGAAATATGAATTATAAAACCAAGTAATTATGTGCTAGCTATTTAAGGTGGAGATGGGGGGGGGGACTGTTTTTATGCCTAGATGTTCTAGTGTACAGAGCTCTGTAAAGTCTGCCTGACAGCAGAAGTGCAAACAGGTTGTGCCCTGGATGAGAGGGGTCTGTGATGATGTTACCTGCCCATTTCTTCACTCTGGAGATGTACAATTCCTGAAGGTTGGGCAGGTGCACGCCAATTATCCTCTCGGCTGTCCTAACCGTCCGTTGCAGTCTTATGTCTGATTTGCTGGCTGACCAAAACCAGATAGTTAGTAAAAGTAGAAGTGCACAGAACTGTGGAAGATTGAACTTCTTCAGTTGATGAAGGAAGTACAACCTATGCTGGTCATCCACGGATCTGTTTGCTTGATAAGCAAATTGTAGGAGGTCCAGCAAGGGTCCAGTGATGTCCTTCAGGTGTGCCAACACAATTCTCTCAAATGACTTCATGACCACAGATCATCAAAACATCAGTGTTGTAATCATTTAGTCCTGTGATGTTTGGTTTCTTGGGTACAGAGATGATGGTAGAACGTTTGTAGCAGGAGGTGACTTTACACTGCTCCAGTGATCTGTTCAGTGTGAAGATGGATGACAGCTGGTCAGCACAGGCTTTGAGACAGGCTGTCTTTGGCTATCTTTATCTTCTGTTTCCCGAAGACCCAGAATACATCCTCCTCACAGATCTTAGGTGCAGGCCGAGAAATGGTAGGGGGGAGGGGGTGTTGATGGTTGTGTGGAGAAACGGTCAGAGCGGGTGTGAGACCTGGCTTAAACTTGCAGTAAAACACATTCAGATCATCAGCCAATTGTTGATTCTCCACAGTGCTGGGGGATTGGGTCTTGTAGCTGTTGATGGCTTTCAGGACTTTCCCAGCTGATGAACGATCATTAGCTGAAAACTTCTCTTATCTTCTTTGTCAGTGTGTTTTTGGCCTGTTTGTACAAGGCTTTGTCCCCACTCCTGTAGGCATCCTCTTTGGCCTGACAAAGCTGTTTTAGTTTTGCAGTGAACCATGGTTTGTCGTTGTTATGTTAAATAATCCTGGTAGGAACACACATGTCCTCGCAGAAACTGATGTAGGATGTCACAGTGTCAGTGAGCTCATCCAGGTCAGTGGATGCAGCTTCAAACACTCAAATCAGTGCAGTCGAAATAGGCTTGTAATTCCCATTCTGTTTCATTGGTCCATCTCTTTGCAGTCCTTACTACAGGCTTAGCAGATTTAAGTTTCTGCCTGTATGCTGGGAGAAGATGAACTAAACAGTGATCAGAGAGTCCCAGAGCCGTTCGGGCGACAGAGTGATATGCATCCTTTAAAACAGTGTAGCAATTGTCCTTTATGTTACTGTCCCTGGTAGGGCATGTGATGTACTGTCTCTATTTAGGCAGTTCATGGGTGAGATTAGCTTTATTAAAATGAAGGACTTCATTCGGGGCTTGTTAGTTGGTTAGTTATATTAACAATTTAAGTTGGTAAAATGCTAACTTGGTTATCCATGTGCATAAAAAAACATAAGTACATTAGACTTCCTCCAAAACCCTGTTAACATTCAGTAGAGCATGCACATGATCAATAATCATCAATAACTCGATAATAAGAAAACAGTGGTAATCTATTTATTCTATAATCAGTTTAACCATTAAATGCATGAATGTCTTACCAATCATACAACTCTCCTGATATTTTAATAACAATTACAAAATCATAGTTCATTACTTTTTGGAACTTGGAAGGGCTCAATTTTGGCAGATGCTTTTTTACCATCATCACTGTCATCGTCAGAGCTCATTTCCCCAGTACATTCAGCATCTGGCTCATATTCACGACCTCCATCAAGTGACATTGACACTAATACTTGATTGCATATAGTATTGCTCTGCAATAAATCGCTAAGGCATTTCAAGTTTTGCTGATAATACTTATGTATTCTTTTGTTTTATGCCTGCGGTAATTATGAGCGGAACATCATGTCATCATTGTGCATCAGACATTGCCACCTTGAGGAATAAAGGTAAATTGCCTTTATTGAGTCATCAGAGATTAAATTATTGTTGTGCAGAATTTAAAAAATATATATATATATTAAGGCATCTTGTGACCTCCTTGAAAGTGTGCTGGGTGGGTCTCGGCCAACTACTGATCTAGCATCCATCCATCCATCCATCTATCCATCCATTTCTCGCCAACATGCACAAGCACATAATGCCATTGAATTATAAAACAGCAATGACACAAGCATCATGGCGATGAAATGACTGGAATGATGCACAGACAGTCTGTGAGACTGCAGACAAACGCACGTGACCTTCTACTATTTAGTGTGTTTTTTTTCTATACTGTTTGCTGCATCAAAGGCTTTAACCGTGTGGACACGGCAATTTCAGCGGAACAACAACTCTACAAAGATAAAAAGCAAAGTTTAACATTCAGCAGATGCTGCCTCTATACGGATTGAAGCTTAACGTCAGCATTTCTGAAATTACAGACAGGGCTTCTCATCACAAAGAACAACCTCAGCCAGCCTCAATTTCAGATAAATAATAGCCTGTGAACTCATTTGAAAACATGAGCTGTAACTTTATCTGTGCAAGTAATAACAACGTAAGCTAGCTTGCTATAGCACTTGCAATGCCATTATGGCTGTAGAGCTGACCAGGAAAGTATTATTGTTGGCTTAAACTACAAGTCAAGTTGTCAAATTACCATTGTAAACAGCATTTCATTGACAAAAATGAAGGCATGGGATCATATGTGGCTTCTAACTAATATGGACAATAACAATAAGCATTGGTGAAAACAATGACAACAATCTACATCCGAAATGCTGATTGGATGTGCAGCAAGAGTCTGTCGAACAACACTATGGGATATTTTGTGGTAATTTTGATAATCTCTACTCGGATAATTCTGATAATCTTCATTATTTAGGCAAAGTGAAGGCTGAAGGAAATGCATATTTCGGCATCTACTCATAGGCTATATACCTTGACCCCCCTGTGATCCTTTCTTTTTTTCAGATTAGCAAAAATACAAAAGGTAGCTAGCCTTTTAAAATACCAAGAAAACACTAAAGCATGAATGAGTAGCGTTTAGTTGTATTCAGCAACCTAGGCTCAGTGGAAAAATATACCTCTAACTACATTTTTGTAAAACTCCAAAAATTTACCTATTTATACAATTGACTGCATTCCCTGCTGAAATGAACACTAGTGCCATTAAAACACCAACAACTTTTCCTCTTTTTCAAACAAATTATGATTATGGGAGTATATTAGGTTAATAAAGTTTCTTGAACAATACTATGTTATATGACCTCAAAATGCATTTACCATAGTGCATGATTTGTATGCCAAGACATTTCAATATTTGCATCACATATGCTACATATGGCTTTTCTGACACAATAAACTTGCACGGCTCTACTGGTACAGTAGAGTACTTGCAATGTGGAGCACTCGGGTACAAGTCCTGAAAAACGATAAGTGAGCTCAATTAGGCTAATTGTAAAAGCAAGCTAAAATGGCACAGTTGCTTGAGCAAATGTGTTTCTATTTCATGTTTGCTGGTCTTCATTTTCAAATGCGAAAGAGCTTCCACGATACGTTCAACGATTGATGTGATAAAACATTGCCAGATTCATGTTCATGTGCTTCAGTTCAAACTTTTATCACAACTCACTGGGCATTTCACTTTAAAGGGGCCGCAGAATGGGGAGTATTATCATTTTGCTAAAATGTTACCACAGGCTTGTTTTTCCACTGAGTTTGGGCTATTTAGTGGAATGAAGTTTTCATGGATATCCTGTTCTGACCTTTCCTTGCAACGGATTTGATACCCCCTAGAAAATAAATGATGAATGACTAAAAGGCCTGTAGGATATAGGACTTTGGAAAAGTTGAAGACTTTAGAATTTAGAATTTTGGAGGTCTTGCTTTTGATAAACGGTCCAGGGTTCATAAGTCACCCGTCTATGTAACTTATAATAAACTAAGCAAAATTGAATCCGTGCTGTTGTAAAAAATTTAAATGTATCGTTTAAACTAGAAGCATAACATTTGAGTACAGAATTGATTGACAAACAATCCATGTTCTGGCCCAATTTAACCTGTAACAGCAGTGTGTTTAATCATGTTTTTAATATGCAGAATTGTGTCATGTGTGACTAGCTTAACATCACATTACAAATCTGGAATGATTCCCAAATAATGAGCTGTTAATCATGTCATGCTGTTATAATTTTTACCGTTTGACCTAGAGCAGATAATCTGCAATTGATCAAGCCCTCTGAAACACAATTAGCTGTGATTCTTGATACTCAAATGGATCCCAGCTGAAGCCTAACTAGGCCCCAGATACAAATCCCAGCAATGAAACACAGTGAGCTTTTCCACCTGAACGCTCATATGATGATGATTTTAATCGCTGTATGTAAGACAGCTTGTTTCTTAAATGGAAACCTGATTGTCTATTCAATTTTTCATTTATTTCCCTTCTCCAAATGAAAGCTTGTAGATCGCCAACATTCTTGAGTAATTAAACATATCAACAGATTTACACATCCCTGTAATGCTTCCTCTTTCATGATGAACTTTGAAAGCCGCTTCACACGCACACATGTCAGTATTAAGTGTGGTAAATGCACCCCTGCAGGTATCAAAATGCTTTACAAGCATCATGTCGTGTGCTCTTACTCCTGTTCTGCTTCCTCTCGCTCTCTCTTCCTCAGAAACGTGTTACTTAGCTGAAAGAATCTCAGCATGGGAGATTTTAACCGAGAACTGTGTTGAGTTATTTAACTCAGCAAGGGAGAGAGACAGATAAAGAGGAACTTATAAAAATACTGCAAGATATAGGGGTAATCGGGGCTAGTTGTCACATCTGTAACAGTGAATGTCTCTCAGGGCTAGGGTTTGTTTATTTTTGAACGTCAATTTCCCTACACTGTAAATATAATTTAATATAATATAATATAATATAATATAATATAATATAATATAATATAATATAATATAATATAATATAATAATATAATATAATTGGATGTGCAAGTCATTTCAACATTTTTTTTTTTTTTTTTTTAAATCTTGCCTAGTTGAATCTTGTATTACTTAAAAAATGAAGTTGGCAATTTGTTACATTATTTGATGAATTAAAGTAATTTAAAAAAGCATGTTCGTTTAGCAAACGTTGACCTTTCGTGACAGCATTTGACTGTAGAATTTTTTTAATAAATACTTTTATTAAACAAGAATGCATTAAATTGATAAGAAATTACAATAAAGACCTTTACATTGATACAAAAAAATCTAATTAATTATTTTCTTTTAAATGTCATAGCCATCAAAGAATTATGGTTTCCACATTAATATTAAGCATCACAACAGCATTCATAATAATAAAAAGTTTCTTGAGCACCAATTCAGCATATTAAAATTATTTCTCAAGGATCATGTGACAATGAAGACTGGAGTTATGATGCTGAAAATTCAGCTTTGCCATCACAGGTATAAAGAAATCAGCTAGTTTAAAGTGTTAAATAAGTTATTAGTGTGTTTTTGATCAAATAAATGCAGCAAAAGTGAGCATAAGACTTTCACACCAAATGTCCCACAATGAAAGCTGTTTGAAGCAGAAAGAGAGAATGTTTAGGCATCCCTGTAGGATTACTGCATAATTCAGTATGGGTCAGGTGACTACATTTATCATGCTAAATGCCAATTACTGAAGAAGGTAGAAATATGAACCAACTTGGTAACTAAAGATCTCCCTAGAATAGACTACATACATTTATATTTCACTGCATAACCATCCATACCACTATAATATACTGCTATAGCTCACATTCATCCTCTCTTCTTTTTATCTGTCTCTACAATTCTTACACACATGTGGACTACCATTTGGACACTTTGAATTCTGGTGTGTGACAATATCTGCTTTTTTTTATTATTAATTTGATGTCACTTTAAGTGCCCATTTATCATCGATTTTACTGTGTGCAGGCCAATCATAATCCAATCCATCAGGGCAGCAGTACTTATTAAGATTCCAAAAGACAGTGTCAATGCATTAATGTGGAAATATTATTTTACTGAAAATAATATATTGTCTATTTATGAGGAAATATATCATCAGGGTATTGCAGTGTGTGACGGGGTGCACTCTTGCTGTCTGGTTCTTTATTTCTGTGTGCAAGCTTGTTTCCCCAGGACAACTAATGAATAGGGTTGTCTTTAACTAGAACACACCATTTGGCTATTAATTTCAAGCTTAACGCATTCATCAAAGATTTCAAGCTTTCTCAGATGAAATAATCATTATTATTATTGCGTTATTTATTTAATTTCTTGCGGTTTCTTGGGCCATAAAAATCTTTCTCTGGCTTGGGGCTTCTACTGTTTGGTAATGTTTAATGTGACATTCCTGCATCATCTCCATATTTCACTCCTCCTTTAAAGTGGTCATGAACTGGAATTTTTGTATATATAATGTTCTCTAATCAAACACTTCATTTTGATGGTCGTGTCGCATTCAAGACCTGGAAGTAAACACCCACTGATTGGGAAACAGATTTGGATAACAATTTTCCCACAAATACACGTGTGGAATTCAGATGTTGAAAAATATCTTGTTACATAGTTGAAACATTTGCCAACAATGTGGAAATATTATGCGTTTATATATATGTATTTCATTTACATATTCTTTATAAGTCTTGGTTGTGGCAAATAAAGTTGAAGTACTTGGAGTTACCACAGTTATAATTGTCACCCACTACAGCTTTTATTCAGGATTACAGAGAATGGCTTAAATAAAAAAAATAACAATAGCAGTGTTCTCTACGCTTTCTTCCATATCCGATATACCAATGCATAAATGCTGAAGAAAAGGAAGGAATAGCAAATCAGTACTAGCAGCAGTACTACCGTTGCGGGTGGAAGAAGTGACTTTCCTGTGTGTAAATGCATGCTGTTTCAGAGAAGCATTCAGTCTGTGTAAATGCACATTATTGTGATTTTATGGAGCCCCACACATGACGTGCAAGAAAAAAAAAGTTAATTGTGCGCACGATTTACTAATTCGTTCCCTTGATTTATAAATTGTGCGCACGATTTAGCAAATCGCGGGAACTAATTAGTAAATCGTGCTCACAATTTAGCCTACAATTTTTTCCTGCAAGTCATGTGCGGGGCTCCGTATGATTTTATGCAACGTCAAATTTTTGTTTTCTTTGCCGCCTTTGCTGTGTAAAGATGCCTTAGAGAAGTAGGCGTTGATTTTCTTCTGCAGAGGCGGTCTTTCATCGCACTATGGCGTAAAAATGTGACAAAATCCGAAAAATAAAAGCTGTTTTTGGACCAACAATGAAGTTTTGCGTTCTGAAAATATTTGTATAGTACAATGACCTCTTATACAGTATGTCAAGGAAACTTTGATTTCTCAATTCATGACCCCTTCAAGTTAAATAATTATCTTAATTAATTAAAATAAAGATCTTATTTTAATTTATTTATTTTGTCTTTGTGATGCAATTGCAGCATACACTGATCAGGCATAACATTATGACCACTGACAGGTGAAGTGAATAACACTGATCATCTCTTCATCACGGCCCCTGTTAGTGGGTGGGATATACACTCACCTAAAGGATTATTAGGAACACCATACTAATACTGTGTTTGACCCCCTTTCGCCTTCAGAACTGCCTTAATTCTACGTGGCATTGATTCAACAAGGTGCTGAAAGCATTCTTTAGAAATGTTGGCCCATATTGATAGGATAGCATCTTGCAGTTGATGGAGATTTGTGGGATGCACATCCAGGGCACGAAGCTACCGTTCCACCACATCCCAAAGATGCTCTATTGGGTTGAGATCTGGTGACTGTGGGGGCCATTTTAGTACAGTGAACTTATTGTCATGTTCAAGAAACCAATTTGAAATGATTCGAGCTTTGTGACATGGTGCATTATCCTGCTGGAAGTAGCCATCAGAGGATGGGTACATGGTGGTCATAAAGGGATGGACATGGTCAGAAACAATGCTCAGGTAGGCCGTGGCATTTAAACGATGCCCAATTGGCACTAAGGGGCCTAAAGTGTGCCAAGAAAACATCCCCCACACCATTACACCACCACCACCAGCCTGCACAGTGGTAACAAGGCATGATGGATCCATGTTCTCATTCTGTTTACGCCAAATTCTGACTCTACCATCTGAATGTCTCAACAGAAATCGAGACTCATCAGACCAGGCAACATTTTTCCAGTCTTCAACTGTCCAATTTTGGTGAGCTTGTGCAAATTGTAGCCTCTTTTTCCTATTTGTAGTGGAGATGAGTGGTACCCGGTGGGGTCTTCTGCTGTTGTAGCCCATCCGCCTCAAGGTTGTGCGTGTTGTGGCTTCACAAATGCTTTGCTGCATACCTCGGTTGTAACGAGTGGTTATTTCAGTCAAAGTTGCTCTTCTATCAGCTTGAATCAGTTGGCCCATTCTCCTCTGACCTCTAGCATCAACAAGGCATTTTCGCCCACAGGACTGCCGCATACTGGATGTTTTTCCCTTTTCACACCATTCTTTGTAAACTCTAGAAATGGTTGTGCGTGAAAATCCCAGTAACTGAGCAGATTGTGAAATACTCAGACCGGCCCGTCTGGCACCAACAACCATGCCACACTCAAAATTGCTTAAATCACCTTTCTTTCCCATTCTGACATTCAGTTTGGAGTTCAGGAGATTGTCTTGACCAGGACCACACCCCTAAATGCATTGAAGCAACTGCCATGTGATTGGTTGATTAGATAATTGCATTAATGAGAAATTGAACAGGTGTTCCTAATAATCCTTTAGGTGAGTGTATAAGGCAGTAAGTGAACATTTTGTCATCAAAGTTGATGTGTTAGAAGCAGGAAAAATGGGCAAGCGTGTTTTGAGCAAGTTTGACAAGGGCCAAATTGTGATGGCTAGACGACTGGGTCAGAGCAACTCCAAAACTACAGCTCTTGTGTGGTGTTTCCGGTCCGCAGTGGTCAGTATCTATCAAAAGTGGTCCAAGGAAGGAACAGTGGTGAACCGGCAACAGGGTCATGGGCAGCTAAAGCTCATTGATGCACGTGGGGAGCGAAGGCTGGCCGTGTGGTCTGATCTAACAGACGAGCTACTGTAGCTCTAATTGCTCAAGAAGTTAATGCTGGTTCTGATAGAAAGGTGTCAGAATACACAGTGCATCGCAGTTTGTTGCGTATGGGGCTGCATAGCCGCAGACCAGTCAAGGTGCCCATGCTGACCCCTGTCTACCACTGAAAGTGGCAACAGTGGGCACGTGAGCATCAGAACTGGACCACGGAAGAAGGTGGCCTGGTCTGATTGACTGGTCTGGTCTGAGTCATGTTTTCTTTTACATCACATGGATGGCCGAGTGTGTGTGAGTCGCTTACCTGGGGAACACATGGCACCAGGATGCATTATAGGAAGAAGGCAAGCCGGCGGAGGCAGTGTGATGCTTT
Source organism: Rhinogobio ventralis (assembly GCA_039654625.1). Classification (NCBI taxonomy): domain Eukaryota; kingdom Metazoa; phylum Chordata; class Actinopteri; order Cypriniformes; family Gobionidae; genus Rhinogobio; species Rhinogobio ventralis. The sequence continues at coordinate 12,786,030 of CM077195.1, read as the reverse complement.
GGGCAATGTTCTCTTTCAGCAGGATAATGCGCCCTGCCACAAAGCAAAAATGGTTCAGGAATGGTTTGAGGAGCACAACAACAAATTTGGCCTCCAAATTCCCCAGATCTCAATCCAGTCGAGCATCTTTGGGATGTGCTAAACAAACAAGTCCGATCCACCTCGCAACTTACAGGACTTAAAGGATCTGCTGCTAACATCTTGGTGCCAGATACCACAGCACACCTTCAGGGGTCTAGTGGAGTCCATGCCTCAATGGGTCAGGGCTGTTTTGGCAACAAAAGGGGGACCAACACAATATTAGGTCATAATGTTATGCCTGATCGGTGTATATGCTCTATTTATTGACTGTTCGGCCACAGGAAGTGAGGTCAATGACAGTTTTTATGTGGAAGGTGCATCTGGTGGTCATTGTTCTGTGTTGTCGGAGAGTGTTTTTAATAGTTTACATCATTATAGAATGCCCATGGGCAGCTGTACAAATAACAGAAAGAATAAAAAAAACTAAAATTGAGCCATATATGCTGTCTATTAGCATAATTTTAGCATTAATAATAGACTGGAGGAATATATATGTATATGAAAATGCTAAGCAGCACCACACTTTTCCCTCTGAAGGAAAATTAATGATACAAATTTAGAATCGTGTGGATAAGTCACAGAACATTTTCCATATTAACAGAAAGCTCACACATTAACCGCACAAGCTTTATTTTCTTCCTGGTCACGACTCTTGGTGGAGATATGCAAACGAGGAGGAGCTTGTCAATTAAAAGGACTTTTGAATTGCAGAAGCACAAATAATGCATAACGGCACACGCAGCATTTCCATACCAACAATACAGAGGAAATCCATAATACTGAAATAAACAGAACACATGCGGGAGAGCGAGAGAGAGGTGGAGAAGTGTGGAAGTGTGGAGAGGAAAAGTAATGAGGGATGATTCAGGGAGAAAGCAAAATGCGGATTAGTGGAGATTTTTAATGAAGGGTTTATGCAGGCCCCGTTAAAGCTTATTAACAAGCATGGAAACACACACACACACAGAGGCTGATATTCTTTTTCTCTACACACACACAGAAAGAAAAAGACACACAGTTAGGTCCGGTTACAAATTGGTTAAAGAACAGTCAGCAAGAGTTAATTTCTAATTGCTGTGCACACATGAAGTCTTAGTCTCTGTAACTGTAATACAGTACAGAACAGACAGTTTGTATGAATAATGTTTTCCATCCTTCTTAATAATTGCTGTGTACTATAAATCAGGTGAGGAATCAAAAATAAGTTTGCATGTCTTTGAGCAGGAAAAATAGAGTGCGTGTCGCTTTTGTTTTCCCTTAGAAAGCTGGTAGAGATACATTTATTGTCTTACTATGATAAATTTACAGCTGTTGATGACAAATAAGGGCTATGCATATGTGTGCGTACAGCACTGTTCAAACACACTGTCCTTGCTTTGTCCTTCTCTGTTTTCTAATACTTAAGGGAAAACAACAATTTTATGCAGTTTTCCTCTTTAGGGAGACAGATAACGAGAGAAAACAAATCCACAAATCATTTTTGAATAGTGTTTTTTTAGCAGTGGTGTGTGTGAGCTTCGGTTTTGCAAAAGTCGGAACCCTGTGTTTGAAGTCTGCGTTTGCTGACAATGGTCTTGATTTACGAAAATCACCAAAAAGGGTACTAATTTGCTTGTGCAATCCAACAAATTATGTCTGCACTTTGTGGTTGTATTCCAAGTGATTTACTAAGAAACATTATGCAAATAGCCACAAGTACAAATAGGTTGGAAACACCCATTTTAAAAGAGACTTTTGTATGTGGTAATTGCATATGTATGGACCTGAATGGTGCCCTCGCTGCACGTGGTTCCTCTGGACATGTGCCCAAATGCCCATGTGGATAATCCAGTCCTGGATTTATATGCCTATCTATATGTCTATGTGTGGAAAAATGTTTATATTTCTGTAAGTATATGATTTCATCTTACTTTTTGCCAGACCACTAGGAGCAGTTAATCATTAAGGGAAACTTTAAACTGCAACTGTGCTCATTTGAAAGATACAGTCCTCAATAGACTAGAAGTGGTGTTATCGTTAACTAAATCTAAAATTACATGAAAAAAAACATATTTGTTCATTGAAATAAAGCAGAAGCAATTAGTGTAAGTTGTATTAGATTACTGACACTAACTAGATTGTTTAATTATATTACTCCAGTTTTAGCTTCATTACATTTTAAGATTTTTATTTTTTTCTAATTGCAGTGCACACATGAAGCCGTAGTCTTAGTAACCGTAATACAGTACAGAACAGATAGCAAACTGTTTGTATGCATATATTTCTATCGTTCTTAATAATCATTGTGTACTATAAATCAACAAAGGACTCAAAAATAAGTTTGCATGTCTTTGAGCAGGAAAGAAAGAGTTCACGTGGCTTTTGTTCCCCCTCAAAAAGCTGGTAGAGATACATTTATTGTCTCACTAAAATCACAGCTGTTGGTGACAAATAAGGGCTATGAATATTGTGTGCGTACAACACTGTTCAGACACACTGTCCTTGCTTTGTCTTTCTTGGTTTTCCAATACTTAAGGGAAAACAACAATTGTATGCAGTTTTCCTCTTTTTTAAGATATTATTATTGACATATAAAGCACTACATGGTTTGGCGCCTAAGTATTTAGTGGACCTTTTCAGACCTTATGAAACAGTTAGATGTCTCAAATCTTCTAGTCTTGGATTGTTGGCTGTTCCACGATCCAGATATAAAACAAAAGATGACAGAACTTTTGCAGTGAAGGCTTCAATGTTATGGAATAGCCTGCCAATGGATATTAGATCTGCAGAATCTGTGTATGTTTTTAAAAATTCTTTAAATGTGTTTGTTTTATTATGTCTGCCTGATACTTTACAACGCTCTTCATGTCTTTTTACCTTTTGTAAAGCACTTAATGCGAAGTACTGTGTCACAGGGTGTTTTAGTTATGTTTCATGTTCATGTTTTGAGTTTGTCATGTTCACTGTCACGTCTTGTCATGCACTTCCTGGTCTTGTCATGTGATCCTGCCATGTGCTCCTTTGTCTTGTGGTTTGTCATGTTCTCATTGGTTTAATCATTGTTCACAGGTGTGTCTTGTCTAGTCTTTAGTCATGGTGTATTTAAACCCTCATGTTTGCCGTGTGTCTTTGTCTGGTATTGAATGAATGTATGTGGTAACCCATTGTTTGGTGAGTTCGTCTCTGCGTAGTCTAGTTCATGTCAAGTTGAGTCAAGTCTGTTCATGTTATGTCAAGTCAAATCAAGTAGTTTAGTCAAGCCAAGTCTTTTGTTTATTGTTTTGCCAAGCCTTTGTTTTATGTTTATAATTTTGGAATAAAGACTGCACTTGGGTTCTGAAACTTGACTCTCAGTGGACTAATGTTAAATACTGTACCTTTAAAAGTTCTATAAATAACGAGGCTGACTCCAGCTCTTTTTTCCGCCAGCTCCTTATTTGCCGAACTATCCGTTCCACCTTAAAAAATGTTGAATGGTTGTTAACCCCGCCCCTCATTGCTTTTAGCTTTGTTTTTTTAAAGGAACAGCAGTACCAGAAATATGAGGTTGTGAATTGGGCAGCATTTTTATTATATTTAATAAAAATTTTTTAAAAAAAATACTGTTTTATTATAAACAGTAAAAATATATGCTCCTGTTAAATGGTCTTTATTAAAGGTGTACGCTACGTGGCAAATTCAACCAGTACTTTTGTATTTAATCTCTATTTCTTACTAAATGTCTTGTCTTTTTAAAAGTATGGAGAAACATTATGTCTGAAACTGAGATTTAATGTTATGTCATAATGCTATGTACTTCATTCTAACAGGTTATATATATATACATACACTCACCTAAAGGATTATTAGGAACACCTGTTCAATTTCTCATTAATGCAATTATCTAATCAACCAATCACATGGCAGTTGCTTCAATGCATTTAGGGGTGTGGTCTTGGTCAAGACAATCTCCTGAACTCCAAACTGAATGTCAGAATGGGAAAGAAAGGTGATTTAAGCAATTTTGAGTGTGGCATGGTTGTTGGTGCCAGACGGGCCGGCCTGAGTATTTCACAATCTGCTCAGTTACTGGGATTTTCACGCACAACCATTTCTAGAGTTTACAAAGAATGGTGTGAAAAGGGAAAAACATCCAGTATGCGGCAGTCCTGTGGGCGAAAATGCCTTGTTGATGCTAGAGGTCAGAGGAGAATGGGCCGACTGATTCAAGCTGATAGAAGAGCAACTTTGACTGAAATAACCACTCGTTATAACCGAGGTATGCAGCAAAGCATTTGTGAAGCCACAACACACACAACCTTGAGGCGGATGGGCTACAACAGCAGAAGACCCCACCGGGTACCACTCATCTCCACTACAAATAGGAAAAAGAGGCTACAATTTGCACAAGCTCATCAAAATTGGACAGTTGAAGACTGGAAAAATGTTGCCTGGTCTGATGAGTCTCGATTTCTGTTGAGACATTCAGATGGTAGAGTCAGAATTTAGCGTAAACAGAATGAGAACATGGATCCATCATGCCTTGTTACCACTGTGCAGGCTGGTGGTGGTGGTGTAATGGTGATGTTTTCTTGGCACACTTTAGGCCCCTTAGTGCCAATTGGGCATCGTTTAAATGCCACGGCCTACCTGAGCATTGTTTCTGACCATGTCCATCCCTTTATGACCACCATGTACCCATCCTCTGATGGCTACTTCCAGCAGGATAATGCACCATGTCACAAAGCTCGAATCATTTCAAATTGGTTTCTTGAACATGACAATGAGTTAACTGTACTAAAATGGCCCCCACAGTCACCAGATCTTAACCCAATAGAGCATCTTTGGGATGTGTTGGAACGGGAGCTTCGTGCCCTGGATGTGCATCCCACAAATCTCCATCAACTGCAAGATGCTATCCTATCAATATGGGCCAACATTTCTAAAGAATGCTTTCAGCACCTTGTTGAATCAATGCCACGTAGAATTAAGGCAGTTCTGAAGGCGAAAGGGGGTCAAACACAGTATTAGTATGGTGTTCCTAATAATCCTTTAGGTGAGTGTAGGTGGCATTACTTTATTTTTCATAAGTTCTCAAAAAAAAAAACACAACGTAGAGGTATAGATATATTCATCCTCTAAAGAAATTCTGCATTTCAACATTTTCTGATGTGTAATTGTTGAAATATAAAGCATGTATAAAAACATGCTTGATTCTTGTGTTTTTGCTGTACATTATAGTGCCAGCAACACCAAGGTCATGGGTTTTGATTGCCAGGGAACACACATGCAGCAAAATGCACACTGGATAAAAATGTATTCCTGTCACAGTGTTTTTGGGGTTTTGTTCACTATCATGTTTCTTAGTTTGCTTTGTTCACTGTCTTGCTTCCTTGTTTTGTCATGTGATTCCCTTGCCCTCATGTGATCCTGCCATGTGCTCCTTTGTCTTGTGTTCTGTTGTCATGTTCTCATTGGTTTATTGGTTAATCATTGTTCACAGGTGTGTCTTATCTAGTCCTTAGTCCTTGTGTATTTATACCCTCATGTTTGCCATGGTCCTGGTCGAGTATTGTTTGTTCGTTTATGTAACCTGCTGTTGGTGAGGTTTAGGCAAGTCTGTATCAAGTCAAGTCTGTTCATCGTCAAGTCGTTGTTTATGTTTGCTCACGTTGGGATTATTGGATTTCTGTTCATGTTTTGGATTAAATAAACTGCACTTGGGCTCATCAAAGCTTGCCTCCAGTGGACCTTTCGTTACAATTCCAAGACAGCTGGCATATGCTTGTATAATGGGAATGAAAATAGTTCCAAAAGAAGCCAAATCAACAACCTTTGTGTCAACAAGCACTGAAAGACGGAATGCTGGTCTTAAGCAGCATATTGTGAATTTGAGTGAAAGCATCTTCAGAATTAAAAAAATGCAAGAGAAAGAGAGAAGAAATAACATGCATAACAATTTATTTGAAATATGCTGATTACTATATGTATGAATATTCCTCAAACAATGTTCATGTAAACATGATCTTTTTCTCCATTATATTCAGAGCATAATTCCATTTATACATTGGACTATGTGTTTGTTGTCATTACAGTCTTCGGCCTGGCATCTGGTGTGTAGGTGGTGTTAAGACTTTGAAAGACCTTGAAAAGCACAGTACCATCACTAAAGTTTGGAGTCGATGTTGTGATGTTGGCAGGTGAGACCAGCAGCTACAGTGCCTTGGATGGGAAGATGTGTTCATTAGGTCATACGGTGTGATGAAATATTTTCGAACAAAAATATCTTACCTAGGTTCAACATTGCCTGCAGAGAGTTTCCAGTGGGCAAGTCAAGCTATGTGTTTAGATGAAGAAGAAATGGTGATGATGATTGATGTGGGTTTCCCAAAGAGACATCCAAGCCAGACATAATAAACACAGACATGCTGGGTATGTGCTGCCTACGTGAGATTGCAAGTGTATGCGTGGACAGACAGGCTGTCGGGATGCTGATGGGCAGGCGGGTGTCAGTGTTTGGTTTTGAAGCATTTAATGAGCTGCGCTGCTTGAGCGCAAGTGATTAATGATGTGACGTTCCTGAAGCCGAATTGGCGAATGGTACGTTGCCGAAGAGGTGAAACAGCTGTCCGATTGAGTGTGACATATGAGTTGGCTCTGCAGCATTTAATAAAGGACAGGACGCCAGTTGATCAATCGAGCAGTTGCGTTATAAACATTTATTATCTTTATGATTATGGCCAATTTTCACGTCCAGGAATCATTCAACAGAGTGGCTGCAATAATGGCGCTTCTCAAGTAGGCTGAACAGGAAGTAACCAAGGAGAACTCCTACAGCTCTTCTGTACTTCTGGCAGCAAAGAAGCAGCAGTCCTTTTTTTGTCTTTTAACACAAGCAAGTGTTAAAAGTGGTGTAAATGAGTGCAAAGCACTGTCGGGGGTCTAAAACAGCAACCAGGTCACCAGCTTTGGCATTTGCAGTAAAAGGTTGCACATGTTCCAACAAAAGTGGATGTGGACATGGGCTGTCAAGGTCCAAATAGCGTTAAAAGTTCCCCAAAAGTAGGCTCGAATTTAAAGGGATAGTTCACCCAAAAGAACTATCCCTTTAAAACTCTAGGTTTATATAGAGGTAAAATATAGAGGTTTATTTTTGTGATATCATCCAGATAAATGTACATTATCCCCATTATTACATAGCTACTTACCACATAAGTAAATAATTAGATTTGAGATTTGAGCTGAAATATTTAATAGCTCATTAAATGCAAAGCTTCCACGAAAAAAAAGCCTAAACAAACAAGTTCAAACAAGATGGACATTTAAGTGAAAATGTACAGTTGTATCACTTATTTTACGTCTTTTTAACATATAAATAATGACAGGGATATAAAATATTGATTTGGGAAGAAACCGTCACAAATTGTTCCTTTTTATTATCTTGTAATCCATTACAGTACAAAACAACTGTTCTATCAACAAGATGACAATATTACCGTAGGCCTTCTATTAAAGCGGAAGTCCTCCAGTTTCATTTCACAGTGAATACACACGATAACTAAGGTATCTATTAACTATTTTTGGTTTGTTTGTCTTTGTGAAACACAATCACACAATTTTTTTTTTCTCAAAATCTCTACATAATCTTTTCGGTAACACTTTAGTATGGGGAACACATATTCATTATTAACTACTAATTTACTGCTTATTACTAGTTAGTAAGTTTAGGTATTGGTTAGGATTAAGCTCATGCAGAATAAGGCATTGCTTTATAAGTACTAATAAACAGCCAATATCCTAGTAATATGCATGCTAATAAACAAATAGTCAAAGGAGTAGTTCACTTTAAAATGAAAATTACCCCATGATGTACTCATCCTCAAGCCATCCTAGGTGTATATGACATTCTTCTTTCTGATGAACACAATCGGAGTTATATTAATAAATATCCTGACGCTTCCAAGCCTTCCGTATTCAACTCATAAAGACAGTGTAACGCCTCTCCAGTTCAAAACGCTTACGTTCTAGTGATCCGTCATGCCAGTTGCGCTTTTTCATAAGTTGAATAAGAAAGGTGGTCTGGCGAAAGCTAGATATTTTACTTTATAAAGTTTTCAATATAGATTTTCTTACAAAAACCCATTGATTTGCTTCAGAAGGCCTTTATTAATCCCCAGAGTCGTGGGAAGTACGTTTATAAAGGATGGATGCACTTTTTTGAGCTTCAAACTCAAGGAACCCCGTCACTGCCATTATAAAGCATGGAAGCGTCAGGATATTTATTAGTATAACTCTGACTGTGTTCACCAGAAAGAAAAAAGTCATATACACCTAGGATGGCTTACTACTTAATAGCGAGAACTGAACCCTAAAATAAAGTGTTATCATCTTTTCCATACAAAATGATTAAATAGTGACAACAGGCTTTCAAGTCCCAAAAATAAATGCCATAAAAGTAGTCCATACAACTTGTGTACTACATTGTATGTCTTCTGATGCCATACGATAGCTTTGTGTGAGCAACAGACCAGAATTTAAATACCTATGGCACAGGCTGAAGGTGAATAGCATCAAACGTCCTTAGTTCTCATAATCAAACATCAAGGCATCAAAGCTGTGCCATAGGCACTATGTTTTATTGAAGAGCCACAGCAGAGATGAAGATTATCTGCAAATAATAGTCTGTTCATCACACAAAGCTATCATATGGCTTCAGAAGACTTGGAATATAGAGTGCGGTTCACAAGGACTAAGTTTATGATGATTTTTGGAATTGAACTGCCCTTTTATGGCACAAATACCACAGCTCATGAGTTTGAAATGGCATAATAATGACCAAATGTTCATTTTTCCTTAAAGGGATAGTTCACCCAAAAATTAAAATCTGTCATTTACTCACTTACCCTCAAGTTGTTCCAAACCTGTATGAGTTCCTTTCTTCTGTTGAACACAAAATAAGACTTAGGTTAAAGAATGTTGGTAACCAGACAGTTAACAGTAGCCGTTGACTTCCATCGTATTTTTTTCCTACTATTGAAGTCAATGGCTATCGTCTGTTTAATTGCCAACATTCTTTAAAATGTCTTCTTTTGCGTTCAAAAAAAAAAAGATTGAGTAAATTATGACAAAAAAATGTCATTTTTCAAAGTCATCTTTAACTCACCGTCATGTCTCAGTGTTCTTTTGACCCATTTGACTTTTATTGTACAGTTGAAATATTCTTCAAAATATCTTCTTTGTGTTCCACTGAATAAAGAAATGTACATGGATTTGGAATGATGGAAGGGTGAGTAAATGATGACAATTTCCATTTTCGGGTGAACTATCCCTTTTAAGTCACTGAAATTTTGAAAATCATATAACAAACTCACGCAGCAAAAAATAAATAAATAAATAATAATAATACAGAATGACATATGAGAGCGAGTGTATAATGACAGACTTTCATTTTTTGTAAGCTATTCCTTTAATGTTCTCTCTATGTTCATGTGAGAGTTTTCATTATTGCGTCCACCAGACTCTAAAATAACAATGTGAGTGTTATCCCATCAAAGAGTATTAGCAGACAAGCAAGTTGGAAAATTAGCCTAGCGTGTGTGTGTCAATGTGTTAAATGAAAGCACGGTAATGACTTCAGGAAATTCAGATGGTAATGTTCCGTATTTTGAACATGAGTTTATATAAAAACGTCCACATGCTGAGGAGAAAGAAATTACAGGACAAGATGAGGGTAGTGTGATAAATGTCCAGTGGTAATTACTTGAACCAGTGCAAGACTTTCAGGGTCATGGCCCCTTCAAATTCTCTTGACCTGGACCTGGAATAATTATAAGAAGATAAAAAATAAAATGCACAAGAAGTACAAAAGGAAGTAGATGAAAAGGAAGAAGGAGGGTCGGGCATGCATACTACCAGTCTTTTCTTCTCAAAGATTTTTCATTTTATGATGTTGTGTTTAAGTTCCCATTTGCAAGGTGGTTGGAAAAATGTAACAATCTAGAACATCATTATGTGTATTTCCACCCTGCAGAGGGATTCCAATATCAAATTATAGCATTATCATAAGAGAAAGCAATGTGGTGGTAATTAGGGAAAAACTCCCCCTCCAAATTCATGCACCATGATAATTACTCGCACAAGCTGATGACAGCAGTCTTCTCTTAATTAAGCCTTGCTAGAATTCATGTCCTAACTGACTATTTTAAGAGACCAAATACCACAGCCATGAAATAAAACTTTAATACATCTGACATTTGTGAAATTTACATTTTGCTCAAACATGCCCACACACTCTTACCTGCTGAGGAGTTTAGTCTCTTTATGAGAAGAAAAACATGTTAAGATACAATCTCACCTTCCTAAAATATATCCTTATTTATTTCCTTTAAACAACCACACACAGTGTACCACGAATCTGTGGAGTCCCTGCAAAAAAAGAAAGAAAAAAAGGGTCCTGGCACATGCAAGTTCTCTCATTTACAGTGTTGTTATTAATTAAAAATATTACAACTTTGTCTGAGAAAAAACTGAAATAAAATATTATTTTAAAAGTGCCCCATTATGCTTTTTAGCCATTCATGCAGTGTTTAATGCTGTTTGTGAATGTAAAAGGCCTGCAAAGTTTTAAAGATCAAAGTGCACGACAAATAAAATTATTGTCTCCTAAAAGAAAGAATTGATTCTGAACTGACGAAATGAGTTGTTAGCAATTCCAGTCTCAATTTCTGTTACAAATTTGCATAATTCCATTGGCTGCCTGCAGACAACTCTAATTTGACCCGCTCTCAAATGGTGTAGTTGTAGCTAAGGCCTGGATGTGTTTGGTTCATGTTGTCGACATTTCGAGAAGCTGCGGTTTTCTGTGATGCGAATCCACTTCACATGCACTTCTAAAAGATGAGGACTCAGGGTTGAATTGATATGTTAAACCGACGTCATCATTACTGCTGATATCACTGTGTTTACAAGTGCTGATGAAGCCTCCGGAAATTAAATTCAGATATAGTAATAGGCATTTTGTTTCCAACACGCAAGGGTATAATAACAAAGACTTTATATATAGGAAGACGGTGCACTCCAATTACTTATTAATGGGAGAAAGTACAACACCCAATATGGCAAATAAGCCCCACCTTCTAAATGAAAGAGCCAATTGTTGATTAGTAAAGTCATCACGTCACTGCAGCTGCCGTTAGAAGCTCCTGTTGTTATATACACAGGCAGTGTTCTGAGACGTGCGCTTAGGACTGCACATGCGCATGAGTTTTGTCCAGGCTGAATAAAGTTTTTTTTTGTCATGATTAGAGCGTTTAGAAACTAAATTTATGAGACAGTTGTTGTCAGATTTCATTGGTGATTTCAAATATGAAATTTAACCGTAAGCTTGGCGAACAGTTTTGGAGAATTTGATGTTTCCCCATTCAAAGAGATAGGAGCTGTACTTGCCGAGAGGCATTTCAAAGATGGCCGCAGAGTGAAATGTCTTGTCTTAAAGTCCTCATGAAATCAAAATTGAACCTATTTACTTTTTTTAGCACACATTACAGGTCTTAGGGTGAACAATTCATTCGTGCAAGTTGATAGACAGAAAAAAAAATTGTTGCGGTAATCTTTAATCAAAATCTGAAAAGTTACTTCCAGTCTGGAATTGCGTTCCTTTACCGATGACGTCAGTTTGACGGCTTGGGTTTAAATATCCTTAACCACTCCCCTCCAACCGTTAGTCTGCTATGAGCGAGAGATGGAGAGGAGGAGCGCTGAAGTAAAACCCTGCCCTCTATTCAATATTCCGTTTCACTTGGAAATACGTCACAGCACTGAAGAAAACTCACTTGCTACTTCCGGTTCACTGGGACTTTAAAGGGACATTGATAATAATTACATAATATTTAAATCATACAAAATTGTTATTCTTATTCTTATTTTTTGTTGCTAAAAGTCAGACGATTTTGTCTACAAATTAAATTTTTTCTAATTTGGAGTAAAAATAGGGGAGTGACTTTATTGAGAAACGTGCCACTTTGCTCACAGCTGATTGGTCCAAATTTAGTTTGAGATCTCTTACACATAACATATGCCCTTTCACACGCTCCCGTGTATATCTGTGTAAGCACTCAGTAAGAGCGAGCGTCATTGAAGCACTCTGTGAAGAGCATTGATTATTGTAGCCAATCACAGACATCTATGTTGAGTGTGTGAACACAATGGCCATTCAGAGGTGTTTAAGAATCCATTCAACAGCACTCAAAATGCTAGAGGGAAATGCTGGTATCGTCACATTTTTTTTTAAATTTCAGTACCAACTTGGTACCGAAGTTGGTACTTTTGACAACTTTAGTGCAAACTAAACTGAAACATATCTGGCTAGCCATCTAAACCTGCTTCAGGGTATAGGCCACTGGGAACATTAAAACAGAACCGTGTGATCCACAACAAAACAACCATAGAAGGACAAAACCTGAAAAAGTGAAACACAAAAAGGCTGTATATACACAAGGGTAATAAGACTAACAAGACACAGGTGTAAATAATCAGGGATAAATGAGGGAAACAATAAACTGGAACAAGTCCAACTTATAAAACAAAAGCATAAAAACATTGAATACATAACTAGCGTCTTACTGCAAACTGTAAGTACATTTTTGCAACACATTACATTAAAGCAGCTAGTAACAGCTACCCATATAACAATTCTAAATAGTCTAAGTTAACCATAATTTCTTTGTCTAGGCAAATTAGCTTCCAGTTACTCATCATTAATTTAATCTGTGGGTTTTGTTATTGCAGAAAGAATCTAAAATGAAGCTCTGTTGTAAAACGTCACAGGAAAGCAATTGACCTAGCTAAATCTACCCCTATACTTCTACATAGCTAAAACGAAACAGAATTGCATAGGTTGGCTTTCTAGGAAAATCAGCACAGTAATTTGTCACCAATGTAATATTTGTCGGGGTTGCCAGGATTAAATGGTGCCCCATAAAAGCACTTACATCAATTCTTCTGTAAACAAAGTGTATTATTTGAGCTGTAAAGTAAATTTTGCGGTGGGTCTGCAGTTCTAGGTGGATGAACTTCTAGTTATTCGCAACCCCCAGATACTCCTAGACAGCCAAATCTAGCTAGAATTTTATTATAGCTCATAATACCGTGAGCAGTGCACCATGGGGGTTGCTGGATGTGTCTTGTATGCCAATGCACACAAATACAAACACACACACACACACACACACATACACATTCTCACACACAACCCCTAGTTGTTGTTAACTGACGATATAGTCTGTGACAGGCTAAAATGCCTGCACTTGGAGCCAACCAGCACTCTGGTGAAAACAAAAATCAGCATTTTGTAAACAGACTTTGTTGCTTACATTTCCCAATCTGTTGAATCCACTATTCAAAATTACCCCAACTGAGAGGATGCGCAGCCACAGAGAGCTTCAAATAATAAACTTTCTATGCTGTGGCTTTTGCTGCAGCAGGGATCAGTGCAGTCATCACCCTTATGTTCTCTAACCTTCAAAGCTTTCTTTTGTGATTTCATACGGCAGCTTTTGGGCTGTTTTAACAATTCTAGATTGCTGTTTTAACCTTTTGCACTCACTAGCGGCAAGTTTATCAGCCCTTATGTACACAGAACATATATAAAAACAAACTTCAATTCAGGTACACTGTGTATAACATTTATTTGGGTAGTCAGCGTGTAGCTAAGCGATACTGACACAGTACACAGAGATGCATTATGAATCATGGATTGAGATAAACCTCTCTTCAGATGTAACATTTATAGCTCAAGCTCTTCACAAAACAACATATTAAAGTTAATTAACCTCAGATGATTACGGCAGAATAAGAGTCACGAGGCAGACTAGATTCATGAAAATCAATAGTTTATCCATTTTGGATGGAGTTAGGCCTCAATTCCAGGGTATATTTATATTGCTGCATTTTTGAAGATTATGTTAAAATGGAGCTGTGCTCGCTAAAAATCAATAGCTATTAAATGCCTGCAATCTGCCTCCATCAAAAGAGAAAGCTTACATTTATCAAGCCAAATTTAGCCTCTGTATCTGCTGCATAAGGTATTATACTGAAGTACTATAATACCCTACAAAGTGCTTTGTAGATTAAAAGAGGAGTGGTGATAGTTCAGATTTCCTTGACGATACAACTAATTTGAATGCTAAAAACAATGTTCTGGGTACAGTATTTTTTTAAGCAAAAAAATAAAAATAATAACAGAGCTACAGAGAGGCACTGTTGGAAGTCAAGAGGGGTTTAACCACTGATCTATATAGAGAGTTGGATGGCTCATGACGTCATAAAAAGAGAAGCCGCCGCGCCGCCATATTGGTATTCCCTAGTAAGCTCACGCGTTCTATTGAATCAATACGAAATAATATGATTTTACTGAGAAAACATTGCCTAAGTTAACACCGTTTTTATATCTTAAGTCTCCCTTTACATTCATACATCCCTGTACATATGCTGCAAATCGTGTGATTTTTAGGAAAATGTTTTGGCTGTACGTCAGTGATGCCATCTGTCGGTAGAGAATATTAAAATGGCTGCTCGAACACTTGTTTTTGAAAGTCTAAATGTCAACAAATATGGATTGAAGAATAATATTTCGTTAAATAAAAAAATTTTGTGAAATTTTTGGAAATTATTAGATCTATTTTTTTTTTTTCAATACATTTTGATTTTTGGACTTTACAGCGCTCAATCCTATGCAGCCACCAGCATCATCAAGGCTCTGAAACAAGGCTAAAACCTCTGCACCAGTCATTTTCTTTCTTGTTGACATTTCAAAGGTAAAGCTACGTTTTAGCTTAACAAAAAAAAAGAAAGTTGCTAGGCAACAGTGATGCGCATCTTCACTGGTGGTGAAAACTAGCAAACACTGAGATAACACGCGGCATACGCCGCCTGTAATGCGTACGGTCAATTTGACCGTTATGGGCATTCTAGGTAGAAATATTCAGAACTCTTTTGTGTTTTGCAATTTTCTTACACAAAATTTAAAAAGGACTGGCTTGGTAGTTCTAGTGTTAAAGGCTAAAAATGTAAAGCTCATATTTTCCTAACAACTAAGCTGAAAGTCTGGTTATAAATATAGTTCAGTCATGCAACTCCAGAGGGCACAGACTAATAGTTCCTTTACATGCAATCTGCAAGCAATTACATCATTACTTGTATCATTTCAAGCTGATTGGCCTCTGCTGATCCTGCAGGCATAAGCGATTGCTTTCATGCTGTAAGCTAGTCCTGCAGTGCGCTATCAGAGCTCCCTGTCTAGATCTGCTGCGGGATTTATGCAGCAGCATATCTTACATGCTCACAGCAGCGTGTCTGTGTATCTATAGAGGGTATGCATATACGTCACCGGAATAGCACCGGAATACCGTCGGAATAGCAAAAGTGCTGCTGCATGACTGGATTTAATAGGGGAAACTGCGGAAACGCAAGTAAACGAACGATTATCAGTTTAAACTAAAGGCTGGACTACATATAGTGTTCCTTACAACCCAATATCCAGTGATCCATGAATGTGTTTCCTGACATTTATATGTGCCTGATTTCGACGCCGGGGCAATACATGAAGCAAATTTGCCTGTAAGCACTTTATATAAATACAATATAGTCTAAATCCGGGTGATCAGTGATCACTTATTAATATTATACACTCACCTAAAGGATTATTAGGAACACCATACTAATACTGTGTTTGACCCCCTTTCGCCTTCAGAACTGCCTTAATTCTACGTGGCATTGATTCAACAAGGTGCTGAAAGCATTCTTTAGAAATGTTGGTCCATATTGATAGGATAGCATCTTGCAGTTGATGGAGATTTGTGGGATGCACATCCAGGGCACGAAGCTCCCGTTCCACCACATCCCAAAGATGCTCTATTGGGTTGAGATCTGGTGACTGCGGGGGCCATTTTAGTACAGTACAAACCAATTTGAAATGATTTGAACTTTGTGACATGGTGCATTATCCTGCTGGAAGTAGCCATCAGAGGATGGGTACATGGTGGTCATAAAGGGATGGACATAGTCAGAAACAATGCTCAGGTAGGCCGTGGCATTTAAACGATGCCCAATTGGCACTAAGGGGCCTAAAGTGTGCCAAGAAAACATTCCCCACACCATTACACCACCACCACCAGCCTGCACAGTGGTAACAAGGCATGATGGATCCATGTTCTCATTCTGTTTACGCCAAATTGTGACTCTACCATCTGAATGTGGTTATTTCATTCAGAAATAGGAGTATGAGAAGTGGTTATTTCAGTCAAAGTTGCTCTTCTATCAGCTTGAATCAGTCGGCCCATTCTCCTCTGACCTCTAGCATCAACAAGGCATTTTCGCCCACAGGACTGCCGCATACTGGATGTTTTTCCCTTTTCACACCATTCTTTGTAAACTCTAGAAATGGTTGTGCGTGAAAATCCCAGTAACTGAGCAGATTGTGAAATACTCAGACCGGCCCGTCTGGCACCAATAACCATGCCACGCTCAAAATTGCCTAAATCACCTTTCTTTCAGGAGATTGTCTTGACCAGGACCACACCCCTAAATGCATTGAAGCAACGGCCATGTGATTGGTTGATTAGATAATTGCATTAAAGAGAAATTGAACAGGTGTTCCTAATAATCCTTTAGGTGAGTGTACTGTATATCGTCCATTATACATCCATTATAAAATAGTATAGTTTTTTGTCAGTGTTTATTTAAAAACATCCAATTGTGAAGAATATATACGATGGTAAATATTTAATTGATGAGTTGTCAATACAATATATAGGGTATGATTTTCAATGACACAAAATGATAACTGCAAATCAATGTTTTGCTGCCTGGAGTCTAATTGTTTCTGTGAATTGCAGCAATCCATTTGCTTCTCTTTTCTGTAGCTTTCAGCAGTCTGTTCTTGTCAAATCTATTTATACAGTCAATAAATATCTCAAAGCTCTTTCCCATTTTAGATGTGTTTTGTGTGTTTTTTGCGGCATTCACGCTGAAAACCAATGCTGCCATCTGGTCTTTTTGCCACTCAGTGGGCGTTACCACAGTCGCTCCGGACGACGGTGACGTCACGCGCATACCCTCTATTAGCAGTAGCAAGTCCATACTTGCTCTGCAGCAGCAGCAATAATCATCCTCAGCAGCATAGCAGATCTAGTCCGCCAAGACCAAACACATTAACATTTCCATATTCAATAACATGCTAAATCTATTCCGAGAGTTGTCAGGATTGAATATTACACAAACAAGGTTAACAAACAATTCTTCCTCTCTATTCTCACCTATTATATTGAAGTCTAAACAGTATTTTAACATATTTGTTTACTTCCATTGTATGGTCAGCAGGGCTGGGCAAAAAACCCCCAAAACAAATAAATCTTTTTTTCCGCAAAAATTTTATATAATATTGACGTTAATCTTATTACTATTCTTGTCATTCATTCAGTGCTTAACATAGGAGGATGAAGGTGCACCTTTCAGATGTTCAGGACAGTTGAAGGAACTGTCACTGTCCTGATCAGGCCACTGCTGCATGGTCACAAATGTTTATCATTTGCACAAATTTTTAAGCCTTACCATTTAAGCGCAATATATATGCGAAAAATATGCGAAAAAGAGAATTCAATTCTGTACTTGTGAGCTGTATGAGAAGATTTGCGTGCGCACAGAAAGTTGCATGTCTCATACAGCATGCAAATAATAAAATAAGTTATTTTTCACATCTTGTGATTGAGCAGACAAATTCACACAAAATTATCTCAAAATACCTATATTTTGGTGAGTATCCTCATAAACACAGTCGATAGTGGCTTAAGTGAATGTAAACAGTAGAGAAAGACTTTAAGGCAGTTAAGAAAGCATCTGATCATAGCGATGTGTATACTGTATGTTTGCACAAGTTAAATCATGTCAGATTTATTTATATAGCACTTTATACAATACATTGCTTTAAAGCAATCAGCTTTACAGTATTAAACATGAAAAAGACACTTTAAATTAGAATTACAATTTCAAATTTTCTTATAAAGCTGCTGTGTTCAATTTTTTACTCATATGTGATCTCATCGGACTGAACAGAAGACATGAACCAGAGAAAATTTTCACGTCAAAGAAAGTGGAGCCTCAGAGAATGCAAAAATATTACATATTCATGAACCAATAGTTTGAAGGTGTTTCCTAGCCAGAGTGAACCTTTCCGCAAGGTTCGCTTTGGCAAGTTGTTCTGAACTCAGTGAAACTCCAAACGAACTTCGTAAATTAATAATTTACCTCCAATCTTAAAAATTACTTCAAAGGAAACAAGAATGTCTAAACCATCTTTTTCATAAATTCAGTTTACATAATATAATGCGGGAGCAATTCAACTGTAAAATCTGGGCTTATTTTTATTTTATGAAGAAGAAAAAAAAATCATCTAAATTGAGACATTTCCTACTATTGCTACACTTCATCAGTGCAATAAAATAGCTAAAAATATATAATAGCTATAAAAGGGAGTGGAAATGGCAAATTAGATAATGAGTGATCCTCTGCAGCCATCTACTGGTTATAGTGGTAATTTCATGTCATGCTAAAAGATTGTGTTTGTTTTCCACCAGGTGACATAAATCCTCCACTAAAGCATGGCACATTTTCCATGTTATCTCCATGAATGAAAATGAGAAATGTAGATCTTATTTAAAAGTTAATTTTACTGCCCAAATGTAGTTAAAAAATAATAGTGTTTAAAACATTATATATATTTACATTTTATTTTTTTTATTACAATTTATTTATTTTATTATTATTATTATTTTTACCAACATATTGCCAATCCAGACAATTACAGTAATATAAAGGTTGTCTATATTCTTAATGAATATTAGCTGTTTATTTACTATTATTGACTAGATAAGTAGTGTAGAACCAACTTTATTGTTCATGCCAACCCTATACAAACAATATATTAAATATTTTTTTTAATCATACCCTAATATTGAAATCCTAGAATCACCCCTTGTCCAAACTGTGTATAAAGAAGTGTATTTTATAAAGTTTGTACATTCACTGAGAATTTTAAAGTGTGCTTACACAGAAAGAGCCCGTCCACACACTCGTCTGATTGGCTGTGATTTGTGATTGGTTTTGTCGCATTTGTGGTGTTTAGTGTGGACTGACAAACTGCATGTCACTAGACATGCAACTGTGATTGTGTGATGGTAGGTCATTTAGGTGACCTTGAGTACTTTGTGTGTACTTGAGTGATTGCTTGATAAAACCCAGAAAATTATTTTAATGCCATTTAATTTAATACACATTCATTGATAAATTGGACTGGACATATTTATCTGTTTGTTTGTCCCACTCCTCCAACCCCTTCTAAAATTGTAATTAATCATTGTAAGGCATTTGAAATCTAAAGAAAATCTTTAAAAGCAAATCTCAATAAAATGGTCCCTGCAGCATTCTAGAGACTGACAGCAGTCTGATCTCAATAAAGAGTAGCATAAACAAACCTCAGTGAAAGAGGGGGATAGGAAGCCAAGAACATCAAAGTGTGAATGACAACATACTGTGGTTTCAATAACATCAGCCTCAGACAGTGACATCAAACCACTTGTGAGTACATGACAGTTTCAATCACTTTGAAACACAAAATGGCATGTTTCCTGTTTTTACTACAGGATGGTGCCATATGATCAATTATGCTAAAAGGCATTAAAGCTATAACTATAAAATAAAACAGTTAACTCCATAATGAGAACTTTCTCTCTCTGGTTTTCTCCATCTGCAGTACTTTTCTGTATGTGTGTTTGCTGTTCTTTATAAAAATTAAAAATAACAAAAAACTCCAGGCTGACACATTGCTGCGTTCATTCTGAATGTGTTAATTCACACTCATTTTCACTTGCTGACTTCAGTACATAGCAAAGGGGGGGAAGGGGGCTTAGCCTATGAAAACCCATGTGATGGATGGCAAGGGAGGTGAGGTGAGGTGAGGAGGGGGTAGGTGGAAAGAAGAGGTAAAAGGAAGGAAATGCTCTCTTGCTCTGTTGATCCTCCCAGGAGAGGTGAAGGTGTCAGTATTGACAGAAATGCCTCTTTCATCTCTCTGCTGACTACAGAGCACAAAGCAATTAGAGCTGTCAGTCATTATTTAGGGCACTATACTTAAATAATCGGCCAATAACTGCAAAACCTCCTAAGAGGCATATCAGTAGGGTTTTCCCTCCGTGGTTCATTTCAGGATCTGTATTAAACTCATAATTTTGAAGCACAGCCATAATAAATTAACACCATAAAGTAAATTAAAGTAATGAGTTCAATGCAAACACTCTCAGCCTGTATGGTCCCTGTGCCTGCTAGCACATTATGCCTCCATTTCTTTTTAAAAATGACCCTTTCCCCTAATTTGAAACTGTCAATTATTCACAAACCAGCTTCCATACACCTGCATCAGCAAGATAACCTACTGTGGGACAAACATGCATGCCTATGCATTTTACCTTTGATTAGCCGACAGCCCACTGGTGCTCCACTGAAACAAGAGTTCGAGTTCCTTGAAAAACGATCAGTTGCATTTCTAAAGCCAAATTGCAATCTAATGTCATTGGGGTTCAAATGCAGAATCTCAGCAATGGGACACAGCTTGTTAGACCACCGCAATGTTTAAGCGCCTTGTTCTCCACTTCTATTATTGTGCTCAAGAACTATACTATGTAACATTTGCATGAAGTCTCTCTTGTAAATGTCAAAGACAGAATAAATTGGGTCCACTATGCTTTTGGTTTGGCGAATAATGATGTTCTATTACTTCTCTCTGAGTGTCAGATATAAGCATGCATTGTATGTAAAGAGCTTTCATTTAACTAGCAGTCTGGATTGAGAAGTGACTGGTGACACTTCTAACCGCACAGTATAGAATGCACTGAGCTAGAGTTTTAGAATGCACTGATTTTTGTTTTGAGATAAATCTTTATAAATTATATTTATACTGTTTGTATGTGCTAATATATATTATCTTACTATTACAAATGATAACGTCTTAAATGTCATAATTGAATGTAATATTTCATATTACAAATGTTATTTGTGTATGTTTTTAAATAGCAAACTATCTGGTTGCATTGTAGGGTTGCAGCTGAAATGTAGTATTGGTTATATACTAGTTAAATAACAATGACAAATAATTCTAGCTAAATATGACATGTATAAAATGTTCAGATATTATAACTGCATGACGAAAACTTGACTCAATTGACCATTGTTATGTCATGTAAAAACTAAAATGGAAGAAGCATTGGCAGTTAAATATATTTAAGTATGTCTTCACATTTCTATTTTATATTTACTATGATTTTAGCATTCATAAAAATGCAACCCCAAAAAAAACAAAAACAAAAAACAATGAATGAATGAATGAAGCATTAGTAGCACTTTACTATACTACTGTACACCCAAAGCACTTTACAATCACATCAGGGGGTCTCTCCTTGCTATGGAATATCAGACTCAGACAGGGGACTAATGGAGAAATGGTGGAACTTTATTACAGCAAGTGAGCAAAGTGGCAAAATGGGTAAGTAATTCTGAATTATTGCAGTTTGTGGTGATAAATGGATAACTGGATTTACTGTTTTGTCTTGCATGGTGGAGATTGTGGATGATGAGATCGGTGACGTGGGGAGAAACCTTTTGTCTTGGTAGCGGTAAGTTATCAGGTAATGCACTCACACAGGTAATCAAGAATGAAGACGCTGGAGATACAAAGGAGTAGAAACACACATAGGCGAATCGCAGGAGATAAGATGGCGCTTAGGAAAGCAGGTAAATAGTGCTTTCTCTAAACAAGACCAGACAAAGTGGGTGACTGAGGTGTGTGCTTATATGTGTGTCTTGATGAGGTGATGGTCAGTGGCAGGTGTGGGTGATGGCTGAATGAGTGCAGGTGAGAACCAGGAGGGATGCTGGGAAATGTAGTATAGAGTGTAAATGAGGAAGTGTAGCAGTGAAGTGCACTTGTGACACTCCTCAGTCACCTCCAGTGTTCACTTGTCTTGGATGATACGACGACAGCCACAGTACAACGGCGCCAGTGTGCTCACCACACACCAGCTATAGATGGACAGGAGAGTGAGGGATAGAGCCAATTTAGTGGATAGGGATTGTTAGGAGGCCATGATTGTTAAGGGCCAATTGAGGGAATTAGGCCAGGACACCAGGGTTACACCCCTACTCATTTACCAGAAGTGCCAAGGAATTTTTAATGACCACAGAGAGTCAGGACCTCGGTTTAACGTCTCATCCGAAGGACGAGTCATCAGCAAAACCAGACACGAATAAGATTTGGCATTATGAATGTTGCCATAGAAACAAATTTTTTCTATGTTTGAGAATCTGAACAGCTAGATTCTCAGTTCTAGTCATTCACGTCAACAAGTAGCAGCCTTTGCAATGTTTCACCCATTTCACTGCTCCGTGTTCAATTGAACACAACGACAAAATCGGAGTAAGTGTAAAACATTTCCTCTTGATATAGCCTATTTGTATTGTATTAAATCACTAATCTAATCCCTGTTTTCTCATTTTTATTTCTTTGCTCTCATGGCCTGGTCATTACGCTGTTCAATGTGCTTGCTGAGAGAGTGACAAAGATTAAATGTTGATTTAGTTTTTGGCCATGATTGAAATGCATGGATAGAATACGTTGGGGGCCTCCAACTGTTTGTTGGAAGTGGGCCTCTGAATTGTAAAGGCCTCCTCTTATGTCAACCATGTGATTCCAAGAAAACATGATATCACAGATCAGAATAAAACCTGGATCACCCACATGATTGCCATGTCTTAACGCATCAGGGCCTGCTCTAATCACTGAACCTGTGTAAGTTTACATGATACGTGTAAGAGAGAAAAAGTACATCCTATGAAACAATACCACAGGAGGTGTGTTGTCTCTCTTAATGCAATATGATATAACAAGATACACTGCCGCTCGGCTCTACAACAGTATCAGGTTTAGCAAATGATTATTGTCTGTTTTCACTCCACCTCTGTATACTCTCACTATTGCATACACACTAACACATATACTGTTCTCCTCCCTCTCCGGATCACAGCGGACGATGCATCACTCTTTCATAAGTCACTTTCCCTGCACGAGTGTTTTCATTTATTTATGGCGATATAAATAAATATACACATTTATTTATTCATACAAGCCGGAGAAACACTCATTTCTCATTTACAGAGATCAGCGAATCAACCGTGCCAGGAACAGGAACGTCGCCAAGTGGCCAACCAATAGCGGTCAAGAGTTCAGGCCCCTGGCACGGCCCAATCCGTCATGATCACAGAGGAGGCAGAAGGTAGAGGGGGAGAAAATGTGGGGGAGAAGGAGAACAGGAAGAGGCAGAGATGAGTAATAAGGGAGTCAATGGTGTTGTGTTACACAGGAGAGAATCTTTAATAGCATGCGTGTTGGTGTCATCGATTCAGCAAGTGTGTGTGTGTGTGTGTGTGTGTGTGTGTGTGTGTGTGTGTGTGTGTGTGTGCTTATACAATACATTTGAATTTCAATGTAATTTTTTCCCCCATTAATAATACAGGTTATGTCTTATGCAAAGGTATAAAAAAAATGTAATGGTAAATCATTGTGATTTCTTGTCTCCTACTGTTATTTTACTGTTAGTGTATTCTTTCACCCATGCCTCATATCACAGCATATAAATAAATGTGCTAGTAAAAAAGTCATCATTTAATCACCCTCATGTTGTTCCTAGTATGACTTTCATCTGTAGGACACAAAAGGTGAATTTTTGAAGAATATCCTCTCTTTTAAGCATAATGGAAATTAATGAGACTCTGATTCTCAAGCTCCAAAATTACAAAATAGCTTTATTATAAAATGAGTCCATATGACCTACTGCAGAAAGGATTTTTACTGAAAAAATGCTTAGTTTTGGTCTGTTGCTCACACAAAGATGCACTATATTGCCAAAAGTATTGGGACACCCCACCAAATCATTGAATTCAGGTCTTCCAATCAAGAAGAATCAAGCACCAATTGTATAAAATCAAGCACCTAGGCATGACTGCTTCTACAAACATTTGTGAAAGAATGGGTCGCTCTCAGGAGCTCAGGAGCTCAGCAATAAGTCCATTCGTGAAATTTCCTCACTACTAAATATTCCACAGTCAACTTTTAGTGGTATTATAACAAAGTGGAAGCAATTGGGAAATTTGGAACAACAGCAAATCAGCCGCGAAGTGGTAGGCCACATAAAATCACAGAGCGGGGTCAGCGCATGCTGAGGCGCACAGTGTGCAGAAGTTGCCAACTTTGTGCAGAGTCAATAGCTACAGACCTCCAAACTTCAGATTAGCTCAAGAACAATGCGTAGAGAGCTTCATGGAATGGGATTCCATGGCCAAGCAGCTGCATCCATGCCTTACATCACCAAGTGCAATGCAAAGCGTCGGATGCAGTGGTGTAAAGCACGCCGCCACTGGACTCTAGAGCAGTGGAGACATGTTCTCTGGAGTGACGAATCACACTTCTCTGTCTGGCAATCCGATGGACGAGTCTGAGTTTGGCAGTTGCCAGGAGAACGGTACTTGCCTGACTGCATTGTGCCATGTGTAACGTTTGGTGGAGGGGGGATTATGGTGTGGGGTTGTTTTTCAGGACTTCCCTCACAGCCTATTGATTTACGTTTGTGTGGGTGTTTATGCATTACTATAAAAAGTTAGGAAGTTAATTTGTAAAATGTTCATTTATTATTGTATTACATATTAATGAAGTTTGGCCAGAGCTGTACCCATCCTATAAAAGAAGACCTTCAAGTGAAATGACATGGGACCATAAGGGAAGAAACCTTTTACTCCTAAGGAAAAAAGGACAGACTTGTTAAGCTGTAGAACTCTCTCTTTTGCCTCATTCTATTTCACTAACTCTTTACTTGCTCATTAGAAGTTATGCAGCAGAGATGAGACCAAGGCATTCATCATTTAAACATAATTACCATAATTTGCTATTTTGTCTTTTCGAGGGCAAAGTAAGTCCAAGACTTAAACCTACTACAGATGCACTGCATGCTATTTAAAATTCATTGCTCTAAAATGGCTACACAGTCTCCCACTCCAACGATTTAACGAATACATGATTGAATACGTCTATAATTCAGTCAATCATTCCGTCAATCAGTCAGTTGTTTTGTCAGTTAATTTGGTATGCCTGAACAACCACTTACTGCCTTCGAGAGGTGTCCAGTTTATTCTGGCTAAAATAAGCCAAAGTAGCAGAAACGTAAAAACAAGGGCATTTTTTCACCTCATTTTCATCATTTATCACTGTTAGGTATTTGAACAAACCAAATTAGTTAGTATTCAAGTATATTACTCGCATTCGTTTGTACTTTATGCAGATATGAATTTATTAACTGGGTAACACATTACTGAGTACTACCCATACTGAAACTCTATCAAGCCACCCATGAGCACTAAACTGCAGGGTACTTCTTTATTATTAATTTATTTTATTATTTATGCCTTTTATTAATTATTTACTTGGGTGTCCAAGCTGGGTTTATGCCACAGTGAAATAAATATACCGCCTTGGTGATGATGAATGCGTAATAGAGATGTGGTCATATATTTCTTTCCAAAGGAAAAACAGTTCCTTTGAATCCCTGTGTGCTGCTCTTTAGATACAGCCATGTTCAAAAGTGTGAGGAACATAAAACGTGCAGGAGCGACCAGTTAATGCAAGACTATTAATCTTCCTCCCCTCTACATCTCTGATCTCTCTCTTTTTTATCTACACACATCTACTCCTCTCTTAGATACACTTTCTCCTATCTAGCAAAAGGGTAGGATTGTAAAAGGGCCGAATGGCCCAATAAATGTATTAATTTATTTGTAAAAATATATGTATACTGATAAACCTTTAAATATGGTGTGTGTATATAACATTCAAAAGTTTAGGGTACGTACAATTTTTTTTAATACCTCTACTCAGCACCGACATATTAAATTATGGAAGCCTGTTTCCGCCACAAAATAAAAAAATAAAAAGAGTAATTGCGACTTTTAATCTGAGAATTCTGACTTTTTTTCTTTGTTGTTATAAAGTCAGAATTCTGAGATATAAACTCACAAAAAAAAAGTCAGAATTGTGACTTTTATATCACGCAATTGCGAGTTAATATTTCAAAATTGTGAAATCAGACCAGCGTTCCTCGTGGTTAGGGTCCCGCTGCTGCTGAGGCACAGTGGCGATCTAAATCATGGGCAAATGGATCTGTCAGAGGGGCTTGAGACGAGCCCAGCCCTATCTCAGCCTTCACCTGCCAGATCCTGTGCCTTCTCCCAGTGTTTGGAAGTATGCGCTGCGGTTCCTTCCACATCATGTGGGGCACCAGCGCTTCACATATCCAGCTCTGAGGAGGTGGATGTGGAAAGCGTTGCTGCTGGAGAATTTGAGGACTCGTCATTCAGTCTCCAGTATATGAGGAACTGGTGGAGGTTGTGGCGGGGTATGCCATTTTTTCATCATGGAAGAAACCAGTCTCCTATAGAGTTCACAATGCATCATCCCTAAAGGCCCCGACATTGCCCACCAAACCAGTAAGAACTACATCAGCATTGGTGGGCAAAGCATATTCAGCCGCTGGTCACACTATGGGCGTGCTGCAGGTGTACCAGGCTGATGTGCTTGGAGATTTGGATGAGGACAGGGGAATTGATCTTTCTCTCTGGGCCAATAAGGAGACGGCTAGATCTATTGGCTGTGCTATGGCAGCCCTGGTGGCCATCTTTGGTTGAATTTAAGCTCAATAAAAGAGAAAGATAAGAGTTTTCTCATGGACGCCCCGCTATCGCCCCCTGGCCTCTTTGGCGATGCTGTAAACACAGTCGTTGAGAGGTTTCAGGAGGCTAACAAACAGGCGGCAGTGTTCCAGAAACTGCTCCCCTGTCACTCTCTTAAACCTTAAAAAACAGTTCCTCGTACTGTGCGGTACAGAAGCAGAGCATTGCTGCTCAAGCTCCCCCACAAAAAGAAGGGGGACCGGGTAGGCGCTCTCAGCCGCAGTCTTCAAGGGGTAAGGAGGACCAAAGTGGTCTCCAGCAAGACCTTAGCTCAGTGTCCGTCCGGAAACGTATATAAATATCGGGTGCTTCCATTCGGCCTAGCTTTATCACCCCGCACTTTCACCAAATGCATGGATGCAGCTCTAGTACCACTACGTCTGCAGGGCATTCACGTTCTGAAA
Organism: Rhinogobio ventralis; assembly: GCA_039654625.1. Classification (NCBI taxonomy): domain Eukaryota; kingdom Metazoa; phylum Chordata; class Actinopteri; order Cypriniformes; family Gobionidae; genus Rhinogobio; species Rhinogobio ventralis. Next base: position 12,758,710 of record CM077195.1, on the reverse strand, counting down.
TATATCGACGATTGGTTGATTTTAGCTCAGTCGCAGCAGGTGGCGGTTCGGCATCAAGATGTCATTCTTGCACACATGAAAACATTGGGGTTGAGACTGAACGCCAAGAAGAGTGTGTTGGTTCCATCACAAAGAACTACATTTCTGGGCGTGGTATGGGATTCGACGACTATGCAAGCTCGTCTGTCTCCAGTGCGCATAGAGTCAATCCTATCAGCAGTAAAAAATAATAAAGCTAGGCCAGTCACTCACTGTCAAGCAGTTTCAGAGACTACTGGGTCTGATGCAGCAGCATCCAACGTTATACCGTTTGGCCTGTTGTACATGAGATCCCTACAGTGGCGGCTCAGGACCAAGGGATTTTCTCCGAGGGGCAATCCTTTTTGGATGGCGATGCTTACGTGCTCTGGTTATGTGGAAGAAACCATGGTTCCTATCCCAAGGCCCTGTGCTGGGAGCTCTTTGTCGTCGCAAAACACTAACGACGGATGCTTCCCTCACAGGGTGGGGGGCGATCCTAGAGGGATGCTCAACTCAAGGTCTGTGGAGGGGACACCATATCTCCTGGCATATCAACTGTCTGAAGATGTTGGCTGTTTTTCTCGCTCTCAAGAATTTCCTCCCAGACCTCGGGGGCCACCATATGTTAGTCCGATCAGATAACACATCGGTAGTCGCCTACATAAATCATCAGGGAGGTTTGCGGTCGTGTCCACTCTGCAAACTGGCACACTAAATTCTCCTGTGGTCCCAGGGGAAGTTATTGTCTCTCAGGGCAGCTTATATCCCTGGGTGCCAAAATATGGGGGCAGACATCCTGTCGAGGCAGGGGCTGAGGCCCGGGGAATGGAGGCTCCACCCGAGGTGGTAGAGCAGGTGTGGGAGAGGTTCGGCCAGGATCAAGTGGATCTGTTTGCGTCTCGAGAGACATCTCACTGTCCACTTTGGTTCTCCCTCACGCATCCAGCTCCTCTCGGACTGAATGCTATGGTACAGACGTGGCCGAGGCCAAGCTGCTTACCACATTCCTTTGGGTGGTACGTCTTTAGGGAGAGACCCCTTGATAACACGTTTCCTCCATGGCAAATTGAGGCTGAGGCCTGCAGTGTGCACTAGGGTACCGGCTTGGGATTTGGCCACTGGGATTTGGCCATTCCACTCTACTACTCCGTTAGCAATTCAGGCCCATTCTACTAGGAGTATGGCTGCCTCTAAAACCTTAGTTTCAGGAGTGTTATTTCAGGATGTTTGTGATGCAGCAGGCTGGTCCTCGCCGCACACATTTGTGAGGTTTTATGACCTAGACCTGGGCTCCACACCTGGGGCTCAGGTGCTTTCGTCTTAGTGTTGACGTTTCACTGGACAGGCACTGGTCATTATGGCAACGTGGGTATAGAGGTTCCCAAAGCGTCAATGACGCAGCGGGAGTTCCCTTGAAGGGGAACGCTCAGTTACGACTGTAACCTTGGTTCCCTGAAGAGGGAATGAACGCTGCGTCATTGACATTGCCTTGCCATATCTCCAGCGTATCGGTCAGCGACTTGCTTCATCCACTTTAAAACTAGTGTTGCACTGTTTGGGCAGGCTTTATAGTTTCCTGGTTCATGACTTCACCTGCCTCTGACGTCTCATCACACCATTTCACATGTGCTTCATGACGCAAAGCGTTCCCAAAGCGTCAATGACGCAGCGCTCGTTCCCTCTTCAGGGAACCAAGGTTACAGTTAATATTTTTTTTTATTGAATTTTTGATCAAATAAATGTAGCCTTTGTGAGTAAAATAGACTTCTATCAAAACATTTAAAAACAAAATAAAACAAAACAAATCTTTCTGACCCCAAACTTTTGAATAGTTTCCCTATATTACATTAATGGGTACATTATTGGGTAATATATATTATAATTTTTTCCCCCTATAAATGTACTTGGCCTGTATCTATTGTCCCCTTATTCAAAGTCTAGATTTTGTTTTATGGTATACTACAATAGGTTTTCATTCTTGAATGTTAAAAACATTATTTTTCACATTCTTTACACTGTTTCAGCACCTCTCTTGCTAATATGTCAGTAACGATCTGTTTTGTTCCGGTCTCTATGAAGCCCTTCATTATGAAAAGCGCAATCTGCTCTGATTGTTCGGCTGGACCAGTGTGTTGTGACTCAGATATGTCACACCCCTTATTATTATAACAGCATATTTCAACACACTATACGTAAACCAGCCTTAACCCTTTTTTGTGGATTCTCTGGGTGGAAATTATTAAATGCGGGATATTTTGGCGTGCACGTTCTCTGAAGAAAACTCAAGACTACAATCGGGGCATTTCAGGGCCTTTTTCATGCTTAAACAGCAACATCACACACTAAAGAAAGTTAAAAAGTGTAAAAAAGCATAATAGGACCCATTTAACAAGCTGAAGAAACAAGATCCAGAGGAGGGTTAGCACCACTTTTGTGGGGTTAATTTGTAATTGCGAGGCCAAAGTTATACAGAGTAATACAATGCAGTACGAGTTGTTTAGCAACAGACAACCAATCATACACAGCCTCTGTGCACCTTATTAAATATTAATTCGCTTTGGACAGTTTCAGAAACGTTCAAGCTGTGTTTGGTCTCCATGTCTAAGGGAAACAAAAAAAAAAGTCAAACAGCCTTTAAAAAAATAGTATAATTATTATTGTTGTTGTTTTATGTGTATTAAGGCAACCAGGGCTAGTCTATGTGCTGACTTTTCCACAGATAAACAAGCATTTATTAAAACAAGTAGTGAGCTCGCTGTGTTTCTCTAAGCAATGTTATTGACCTCATAAATATGCAAATGAGAACGTTAACACAGGATTTACAAATGTAGAGTGCAAAATCTCAAAACCTGAATACCCAGCATTGATTTAAGCCAGGATAAAGTATAAACAGTGTGAAATGTAAATCAAGATAAACTAGGATTTAGAATGAAATTTCAAGTGTGAGTTAACGTAAGTCCTTCCTATTTCAGGTAGATTTAATCAGTTGGACATTTCTGGCCTAGCCGCAAATATAGCACCTCTTTTGCTCTGACTCACTCTAAATGTCTTGCTACCTGCACACCCAGCACTTTATATATATATATATATATATATATATATATAAATATATATACCAGCCTCTTCACTTTTCCTCTTTCCTTTCATTTTCATTTCTTTCATTCTAGAAATGTATCTTTTCGTTCCTCCAGAGGAATTTGCTTCAGCTCTTATGTTCTCCGTGTCTCACTAGCCTTGCCCCCAAGATCTCTCTCCCCTTCCAGTTTTCTGTCATCATAACCCAGATATCAGCGCTGTTCTGAAGTAAGCCTCAAACCTCAATGTGACACAAGGTTTAGATCGCTTTCCCTCGCTGCAATCACTCAAACACACACACACACATGCCTCAGTAAATGTAGGGCTCTTTCAAGGGTCCAGTGGTTTATTGCAGCCTCACCTCAATTCATCCTTTCCCTTGATCACTCTTTCTCTGCTGCATTCTCACCCCCTCTCTCTTTGGCTCCATCCTTTCTGTCTTATCTTTTCCATCTTTGAAATGCCCTGGCATTTCACTCTCCTTATCTCTACCTCTATCTCTATTACACCCTTTGCTTATTTCTGCAGTATGACTCCATTTCGGCCTCCTCGGTGGTCTGTCAATTCAACCTCTCTGTTCCTCTTTCTGCTGAGTTCTGCTTTCGCTCTCTCTCTCTCTCTGTCTCTATTCTTCTCCTTCAAATCTTACCAACTGCTTACCAATAGCCAACAGCTATATAACTTATTCAGTAGATCACACATGTGCGTGCACACACACACACACACACACATCCTGATATCCTGAGCAAATTTCATGTTATGAATTTGACTGTCGATCATTCCCCTCGGCTGATGCAGGCCTTAGGCAGTTTCACATAAAGAACAACATTAACCTGGTGAGTGTTGGGGGGAAACTGACTAAAGTAGCGACTACAAACTTAATGATATAGTTCAAACCAAAATTATTTGTATCTTTATTTGTATGTAAATATGCATGTGTGTGTGTGTGTGTGTGTGTGTGTGTGTGTGTGTGTGTGTGTGTGTAAATATGCATGTGTGTGTGTGTGTGTGTGTGTGTGTGTGTGTGTGTGTGTGTGTGTGTGTGTGTGTGTGTGTGTGTGTGTGTGTGTGTGTGTGTGTCTCACAGTCACCAGCTCAGTCACCCTCAACACTACACTTCCCAGAACACCTTCGGCTTACTACATGCACCCATTCATCAATCTCTGCACCTGCAACTCATCACCCTCGTTATCACTCATCAGCACTCCCTATATCAGCAGTCACCATCCTACCACAGTTGTCTGATCTCTGTTTTGTTTACTGTGTGTTGTGACTGCCTGTTTGCCTAAGTAACATTGTTAACACCTGTTGTTCAATGTCATTCATAGTAGTCGTTGTCTGCCTGTCTATCTGTCTGCCTGCAACCACCTGTGACAGTATGTGTATTCTTTTCTCAAATACTTCATTTACTCTATATAAGCTAGTTTTATTTAAAAAAAAAAATGCAGATTATTATTCAGCATCTTATATATTACATTTATTATAGTAACTTTACTAAATATTTAGTCAAATGCTGTGGTTCATATAGTTTTGGTAAATTTGTTGTGTTTTTGGTGGTATAGTGTAATTGATCTGTTCTCTTTGTCTATACTGAACAATTTCACCTGATAATTATAATAATATAATATATAATTTTTCTTTTAATTTTTAGTTCCTTGTAAAGCTACAGACTCAAAGTAGCTTCCCCAACATTGAAACCTGTCATCACTAACACAAATCTCTACTGAATCACACAAACATGTGTTTGTGTATATCAGGCTGTGACATTAAATTATGTTTAAATTATCTGATCTTCTCGCATCGGATCTTATCACTTAGCCCGACTGCCTGACTACTGACAAGTTCTGATGAGTCTGGGAATTGAATATGAGTTTGACCCCAGTCTACAAACCGACATCCAAAAGATCTGTCTCTTGATGGTTGGAACTGTCCCTATCATCACCTCTGTTCTCTGATATTTCCATCTATTTGTCTGATAACAGTGTACATTTAAAAAAATTTAGAAGATGTTTACAATACAATTTAAATTATACTGTTCATTTTAATATTATTTATGTACTATAGTATGTATTAATATTTTCAATGACCTTTTATTTTAATATTTTACTTTTAATTTAAGTTTTGGTATTTTTCTTGTGTGCTTCTCAGTTTTAGCAACTTTAGTATTTAAGCTTTAAGTCAGTATTAAATGGAAATTCACCATTTCAATTTTCTAAATGCATAATGTGTTCAATGTTTTGACCTCAAAATGTCATAACTCGACCTTCCAGGAAAATCTACAGACTTCTGAAGTAATTTAACAACTTAAACCCAAACCCTACAAGCTCACATCTCAAAAACAATCAACAATCGATAGATATAACCAAGTCCCCTTTTTCCATAATCTGTTACACTTGGGTAAACATCACAATACAGAAGAAAAGATCTGTAGCTACTTCCGATTCATCGTCACTTAAATCATGGTCAACTTATTTCAATTAGTTGCGAAGGCAACATTTCAACTGTTCCTTTATTTTTTGTAAACTTAAGTTTTGAACCTGCATGTACTCTTCTCTGATAAGGCAATCCCAGAATGCATTATGGTGAGATCAGAGAAAATTTTTCATCTAGCATGCAGCAGTCATATGGAAATATTGATCATAAAAATGTCATTCAGTACTTAAAAGTATTGATAGAAAATGGCTTGATCCATTCAATATTTCTTTGTGAAATTTGAGGCATGTAGCTGAATCATCCATCCATACCACTTGTCCTCTGTAGGGTCGGAGGAAGGCTGAAGCCTATCCCAGGCACTCCAGACAAAGGCAGGGGACACCTTGGACTGGTGGCCAATGCATCACAGGGCTAGTACACAGATATAAACACATTCACACTCTCAACTACAAGCAAGTTTGTCTCTTCTATTCATTTTATACTGCATGGGGGAAACCAGAGCACCCAGAGAAAACCCATGCTGACACAGGGAATACATGCAAACTACACAAAAAAAGTCCAGGACTCAAACCAGGGACCTTCTTGCTGTGAAACAGTGCTACCTAGAGAGCTACTGTGCCACCCCAAGCAGTTAAATCAATTCCAATTAAATACACAAGCTATACTAATCTAATGTAGGCCCTTGAATAAAAGTGTTTGCTAAATGCAAATAAAACGTGTATTACAGAACTGAGTCGTTATACAAACTCTAATGCTAATGTCCAGCTCTATTGGAATCAACTAATGTTTAGTCTCTCATGTGTTTCATATGGGGATCACGTCAACTGAGTTGGTGCCTATGAAGAGATCAGTCTCTTATGAGGATTCATTTTAGTCAAAATGCTGCCTTAGAAGGTCGCTGCCTATGTAGATGGTTGACAGCGAGACACCTCACTAGGGTTTTAAAAAGAGCTATAGATGTAAAATGACATAGAAAAAAAGCAAAAACAGTGTGTGCTGAACTCTGTAAGTGTCTGTGTTGGTTGTAAAAAGTATGTCATACATCAAGCTTTCCTTTACTGTGCTAAGAAGACTTGTTTTAGCTTGAAAACTTCTGAACTGATATGCGCAACCACTGGAAAAACGCGCATCTGCTGTAATTTCTGCAAAATTATATTTTGCAACACAAAGTGAAATGTCCAGGGTCCAAAACGCATTCAGTTTTATCCAAAGCAGGTGAATGTGAATTTTTTTTGGGGGGGGGGGGTTCTACGTAGGCCGACTGAAGCAGTTTCGGAAATTAATTTCTAGTGAGTGGCGCTGAAAAAAAAATGTTTCTGTTTACATTTGAAAATAATGCAACATTTACACTAAACCTTACCCTAAACCGATTGTGTAAACAAAAGCAAAAGCAAACTTAAGATAAAAAAATACATTGCTGATGTAATGTATTTTTTATTTATATTAATATCACATGCCTGAGCACTTCACATCACAAGTGCAAAGTTCTAGGTAAGCTACACAATAAAATAGGCAGTGTAAAAATTGTAGTGTTAACAGTTATTCATTCCCAAAGACTGAAATTAACAATCTACAGTGTTAAAGAGTACTCCTCTTCAGTGTAGTTATGGGGTGCTACATAGTGTAATTTTATTTTTACACAAAGTGCAAAAAAACGCGCCGAATAGTCTTGACTCCGCCCTTCCATGACTGCTGCCTCGCCAGACGACGACGCCATTTTATCCTGAAGCGACCTCGTCGGTAAGTTGGATTGCTTTTCTCTTTATAAAATTAAAAAGTAAATAATTGTTTTAACATTCTTAGTCAAATATGGTGGTGAACACATTTAGAAATAATTAACTGCGTGTTTTTTGTCAGGAATAAGGAAGCTCGTCAAGTTCATGAGATGCAGAGAGAGATGTACGTTACAGAAGAATCGGATCAAGCTTACAATTTGTTGTATATACTTTTAGCTTCTTTCATTTTGGTTTGTTGACAGCCTTTATGAAATTAGGCATTCCCGCCTCCAGTCACGCAGAGGCCTGGTTTTACGACGACTCTGGCACTGAAGGTGATGAGGAGGTCTGAACTGAAGCAGCCACATTTGGACCTTTTTTCTGCGCAGATAAGAGAATTCTTCAAATGGTATTTTTATATTCGTTTTGAAAGCATGAAGTGTGGCATTACGTTGTGTTCAAATTGAAAATGGTAAAAGTGCATGTGTTACATTAATACGTTAAGAATTCAGTTTTTGTAACGCATGCGCATTAACAGCGTGTTTAAGTGTCTTGTAGCGCGCAGTGCAAACAACAAATGCAGACTGAGGTGGGGAAGCGTTTAAAAACGTTTTAATCGCCCAATGTTTAAGTGTGAATTACATAATCTGTACGTTGCTTGTTCTTAGCACTGAATATCATGTCTGTCATGTAGTCATATGTGCGTCAAGACACAAACGCACTACCATCAAGTTTTTTTTAATGACAGTTCAGTTCAAACATTGTAAAAGTCAGTTAAAGCTAATCTGTAAATTTGTCTGTCTTCCTATTCAGTTTCCAGGTATTTGCGTACCCACTGGCAGAGCATACAGGTACTTTAGCTTGAAATCAGTCTTTTATCAATTCATACTGCATGTTATTTTGAGATAAATAATGTCCTAAATATTTATGCATGTATTTTATTAATATGAATCTGTATTTTCTGTTCACATTATAAATACTATTAATAAATTAATGGTAAAATAAATTCTAAACATGTCTTAATCTAATGTAGTACACCAAGTTCATTTTAAGATGCCTTATTATTACTCACATTATTCATTTAAATTATATAAATGTATTTAATAATCAGATTAAATAAATATTTAAACTGTTTCAGGCCTCCATGTGAACATTGCACAAGGTTTTGTGGCCATTAACCTTTAACAGTCATTTAATTGTTCCTAAAATGAAGGATGTTAATAAATAATTGTAACATTTTTTTCATTATTCATAATTTATTCCAATTATTATTAGTGTAATCACAATTATTTTACCATGTTTACTGCCATAATTTAAATTGTTGCATTACTAAATTTTGGAAATATTAGCCTCAACTGAAATATTTTTTTAAATCCTTTTTCAATAGAATTGGCCCAGACCCCTGCAGTGTCAAGTGAAGGAAGCTCCTCTCATGAGATGGCAAACTGTGAGTCTGATGACACTGTTCTTCTGAGTGATGGAAGCCCTTCAAGAAAGCAACAGAATGCTGAAGATGAATCCAGAATTGTGAGTGTCATTTATATATTATTCTATGTGCAGTACACATTTTAAAACATGACTTATGAAACTGACGCGCTATAGTTTAAATGGTTCCCTTTCGAGGAAGCTTGCACTGCGTCGATGCTTTCTGCAGTATCATTCAAGCAGTACCTCCCTCACTGATCTCAGGTCTCTGGGGCTGCTGGACATGAGCAGCCCCAACAGTCTAGCTCCTCATATCGACCAATTTCAAGATGTTGACTTTCAAGCAGATCGTGACTCAAATCAGATCCAAGGACTGGTTTGTCATGATAGACCTAAAGGACGCATACTTCCATATATCCATCCTTCCAAAACACAGGAAGTCCCTGAGGTTCGCTTTCGGGGGCGAAGCATACCAGTATCAGGTTCTTCCCTTCGCTCAGTCAGTGGTTCGGCATTGAGATGTCGTTCTCACCCACAAAGTTGGGGTTAAGCCTGAAAGCCAAGAAGAGTGTGCTTTCTCCAGCACAGAGGACCAGAGGACCACCAAGGGGTTTTCCCCGAAGGGGAATCCACTCCGCATGATCAAGTTTACGTGCAGGTGTCTTCGCACCTTGATGATATGGAGAAAGCTTTGGTTCTTGTCCCAAGGTCCCGCGTTAGGAGCTAATTTTCATCTCGCCACGCTCACGACAAATGTTTCCCTCACGGGCTGGGGAGCAGATTCTGGTCAGGAGGGACCTTTTGTCTTAGGCAGGGGGCACAATTCATCACCCCTGCCCAGAGTAATGGAAGCTGTGGGTTTGGCCTCTGAGGGGGCCCAACTCATAGTCTTGAGGTTGTTGAGACCATACATGACTCCAGAGTTCCCTCCATGAGGAAACTATGCATTAAAGTGGAGAGTTTTTACTTCATGGTGCAGAATACAACAGAGGGAAGTTCCTGTAGGATAATTTTTCCGCAGGTCTATCCCCTTCCACACTGAAGGTGTATGTGGTGTCCATAGCTGCCTACCATGTCCCTTTGGGTGGTGTATCCCTGAGGAAAAACCTGTTGGTTTCCTCCATGGTACTGTGAGGCTGAGTATGGGTATGTTGGGGTGGGGGGGGGTCATCTTTTTATGAATAAAGGCCAGTATCACTGATACCAATACAGCTATTGATGTCTCTATGAAATAACCTTTCATTGACACTTCAATGAAATAACACATTAACATTTATTAAGCTTCAAAAAATATAACAACTTTTAATTGAAGTGAATTTAAAAACAATCCTCACATAAACCCATAATAAATTTCATATGTACCTGACTGTGCCCTTCCTACCTGTATAACAAGTAGGAAATATACAGAAATTGACAAGTTATCAGTTTGCACTGCATAAATTGTAAATTATATATACTGTAGATTAATCCTTATTAAAGCTACAAAAGTTATTTAGTCAAAAGCAGTGCGAATTTAGTGAGCAATAACTTTGGTTCTTTACATTAATGTCGTCATAAGTGGTTATTGTCACTTCAAGATCTTCCGCTGTAGCACATGAAGCAGATCTCACACGTATCTCATTTTCTCACACCTCTTTAAGTTATTTTAAGACGTTATTTAACTCTTTTAATGCTGCTCTTATGAGGATACTCAACAAAACTTGCAATTTCTAATGCGTTGTGTGTGTGTGTGTGTCACAGACAGCTCTTAAATGGTTTAAAAGCATTTGCATGAACAAAAAGTGATCATATAATGTAACGCTAGCCAAAGGATGACAGAAAATACTGATGGTATTTTCCTCAGGGTGAAGTCTCCATTCCCGGGCCTCAGCCCCTTCCTCGACTAGGATGTCTTCTCCTATGAAAATGACTAAAAAGGTTATATTATGCATGCCAGGCCAGTAGTTGGCTATGTTACTTTGTCAAGAAACACCCCACAAACTTGTAATACGCATGCTTGAACATGTAATACACATTCGCATGACGTCATAGTTTTCGCAAATTCACGTTTTTGCTGTTTACATGGAGACGGTTAAAGTATATTTTCAAAACCTTGCATTTCAAAACCAGTTTTCAAAAGTTTGCATTTTCAGGCCCCCAAACTCTCAAAATGATGGATGGCAGTGATGTAATATTCTACACTCTTAGAAGAAAAGGTTATACATGGAAACCTATAGGCGTTTCCATAATGGAATTATTTTATAGATTTAGTTTGAATGAATTTTGTATTAATAATTTTTTTATTGTAAATAAATTTTATGTATTACACAGCTCTTAAACATACTTAATCCATGAAAAAAAAAAAAGTAAATACCTGGTAAACGTGAAAGTATTATGGAATCATTTAAGACATTCCTTATATAAAAACTTTTTGGAATAAAGGTTCTTTAAAATTGAGTAAAAGAACATTAGGGTTCTAAATAGAACCTCACTGAAACTTTTAGTAAGTTTCCAGAATTTCAGTATTACAAGTGTCCATATTTAAAATGTATGTACATTACCGCAAAGTGCAACATTTCACAGTGCTTGGCAGTGGTCAAAACGGATTTACAAAATGTTTTTCATGGATTTTGTATTTATCTCTTCTTGTAATCTCAGAGATGTGTATTCGAATGGCAGTCAAATTACCACAAATCCTTGGCGTTTGTCAAAAAACAGTAGGTTAAATTTGGCTGGAAAATTTAAGTGGATGGTGGGTGAAAAACACTGACATTCTGGATTCGGATGGCAATAAAATCACTGACTAGCCCCTGTAAATGTAAAAATTACCTTACCTTCTCATGAGAAGCAATTACTATCCATATAGGGCTTATGTTGGATGTGTGTCTGTTAGGGTGTGTCAGAGGCAAGCAGTATGTGCACATATAGCCTTCTCATTCATCTCTTACACCAAAGCTATGACTGACAGCTGTCGTACTCTCATCCGCGGGGGGCTGATAAATAGGCCGCCCTAAAAGGAACAGCCCTAGCATGATGAGCGAGTGCGTGTGTATGTGTGTGAGAGAGACTGAGGGATAGTCAGCATCACGTTGAGGGTAGATGCGTGGGTGATTGACAGCCTGCCCCCACCCGCGCTAGCTGATTCAGTACAGCTTGGTCTGGTCACACCACCCGCACCCAAGCCTTGCTTTCTAACTCAAAATAAATCTGTTTGCTCGCCATCTGACTGAGATTTAATTCACCCAATAGAGGGATGAATCACAAGACAAGATCCACTCCTCCATCTCCTCCCTCCCCGGGTCCCTCGATCCTCTTCTCTCCTCTTCTGCAGCACTGACAATTGCTCAAGGTGATGGATTTAAATAGTCTTCTGTCTTTCCCTCCCTCCCTCTCTCTCTCCCCTTCTTCTCCTTTTCTCATCTCTCTCTTTAGTCCCATGGAGACCCTTTTCATGACAGAAATGAAGAGAGACGACTTCGCTTCGAATAAATTCGCTCACAACATACACACACACACACACACACACATACAAACTCACTCATTCTCTCTGACAGAGTAATGATTATTAGTGGTGCTTGCCAAGACAAAAAAAATATCAAATTAAAGATATTTGTTGCTCATTAAAGGAATAGTTTACCAAAATGTTTTGTTTTTTCAGTGAATAACAAAATGTGACATAAAAGAAAAAATTATATTATCCTAGAGTAGTCAGGAACTCACCGCGCCTTCAAATTAGTCCAAATGAGGTGCGTAGACAGAAAATTCCAATTAGTAAAACACTTCAAGAGAGTCCGCACACTCTACCAAAGAAGAAGTCATCAATTGCGAGATAAAAACAATGCTTTACTGAGAGAAGGGCAAACGTTTCTGTAGCTTATTATATTATCCTGAAATAATAAATAATATGTAAATATAATATTATTAGGGCTGTCAAGCTATTACAATTTTTTATCTAATTAATTACACAATGTGGTGATTAATTAATCTAATTAATCGCACATCAAATTTGGCTGAGAAATTACTTCCAAAAGATAATTTAAAGTCATTATTGTGTAATAAATCAAATAGACATTACGAAAAGTAGCTTCAGAAAGAAATATTTTGGGCTGAACTATACCTTTAATGTTTGTTTTTATTAATATGGAAATATGAAACTTATTTTTAATGAAATTATACTCTAAATAAGAAACTAAAACTGCCATTAAATGTCGAAAGGAGTAAGTCATTGAGTCATTCATTCATTCGATTCGTTCAAACGGCTGATTCATTCAGGAGTGAAGTAAATGGTTCTCTTTATGGGCCATTGAATCATTGGTTCACCCGATTTGTCCAAAACGCGAATGACAAGGGGTTTCAAAAATGAAACATCCCTGTGTATAGCTCGGAGCAGGCACGTGCACAGGTAGGGATCAACCTATGCAGAGCACATGCCCTTTTTGACCTTACACTCCAAGTGCCCTTTTTTTGGTGATGGTGTTTTTGTTTTTTCTTCAATAAATCATTGCTATTGGTCCCCCTATACGTCTGTCTGTCTGTTTTGCAAATATTTAGCCAATGAAAGGTAGTAAAAAGAGCTTGAGACTTAATCTTGTTGGACCCTCAAACTGTCAGTAAACCTCATAACTCCACCACCTCTATTGTGATTGAATGAACTGAAGTTCAGCAGCAGCCGCAGATCAGACAGCAGCTGAATGAAGTCTTGCAAGGGTAAATAAAGATCTTGTTGTTTGAATAAGTACAACGTTTTCTTTACGCAAGAAACATGCCTATAAAGGCTCATATTTTATATATTTAAGGTCTGAGACGTGGGCGAGAAGTGAGAGAGAGGGCTAGCATCTAGTCATAGCCAATAGCCTACACTTAAATAGCCTGTGCATACAGTAGCATTTAATCTTTTATAAAAATGAGATTTTGGCCAAATGTATTTGATGACCTAAGTAGGTCTGGGGCGGGGCAAGTGTGTTAAATGCTAATCATTTTGCATTATTTTTTACCGGAACTAATTAATCTAATTAATGTGTTAATTCGACAGCCCTAAATATTATATAAATTAATAATAGTGAAAGTGAATCAATTGTAGTTAAGCTACAGCATGATAAAATGATCACAGAGGTAGTCTATATATGTGTAATGCTGGGTGAACTCAAAAACAAAGAGAGAGCTGGATCCAAACGCAAAAGAGTTTAATAACAAAATAAATATAACAAAACCACTGAGACCGGAGAACCAGGGAACAGATAACAGAATAAGTAGCACCAAACGTACATCCGTGTAGGACAGGACTCGAAAAGGAACAAAAGAAACACCGGGGTCTAAATACTAGAGGGGTTATATAGGCATACAAGACACACTGGGAATTATCACAGAACTAATCAACAAGAAAAACTATGGAGCGGATTCCAGATGACAAACGAGAGTCCAGGAAGGTATTGGAGCAGAGGCAGATCAAGGGGAGGGATCGAGGGCCGGGCCAGTGTGGTGGTACTGGAGACTGAGGAGGATCAGAGAGCCAAGGCAGTGCCGGCAGAGCAGGTGGCCAAGGCGCAGCCGGCAGGGTAGGGGGCCAGGGCAAAGGTGACAGAACTGAAGACCATCTCACCGGAGCTGGGGTCCACCACAGCGAAGCAGATGACCACCACAGCGAAGCAGATGGGCCAGAATATTTCCATGGCGGAGCAGAAGACCACCACAGCAGAGTACATGGGACGGAGACCCCATGGTGGAGCTGGTGACCACCACAGTGGATCAGGCGGAACTAGAGACCACCATGGCAGCTTTGGCAGAACTAAAACAGACGTCAGTGTCGAGTTCATAGACAACCTCTGTGGTCGTGTCAGGGCAGACAGGAAGTTCAGGGATGACCTCTGTGGTCGTATCTGGGCAGACAGAGAGTTAATTGATGACCTCAGTGGTCATGTCAGGCCAGACAGGAAGTTCATAGACAACCTCTGTGATCATGTCAGAGAAGACAGAAAGTTCAAGAGAGAGTTCACAAGTGGACAAGGCCTCCTCAATAGGAGCTGTAGTGGGCGTCGCCACCTCGGGAGGAACAGGAGAAGTGTGTATGGCCAAATGGCAACTACCATCACAGGAAACACAGCTCTGGACCTCTGAGACCCCCAGACTCGGGACCACCAGACTTAGAGGCACTAGGACCACCGGTTTATCTCTCACAATTCTGACTTTATAACTTGCAAACAAGCTTCCATAGTTAACTCCTCTGAATCATTGAGTCAGTAAGAACTAGATCAGTCCAAATTGTGAACAAATCATATAGATAGGTTGGATCAACCGAATTGTTCAAAATACTTTGTTTATGAATCAGACATTGTTCCTTCTCTCATTAATTCCCATAAACATCCCATGGAGAAAAAATGGTGGATTTCAAGATTTTCAGTTAATTATGACTTAAATTTCAGGCGGTTCAAAAAATCTACTGAATCTACTGAAGGGCTTCAGAAGACCTGGGGCCGGATTCACGAAACATTTTTAAAGGGATAGTTCACCCAAAAATGAAATATTCTGTCATTAACCCTCATGTCGTTCTAAACCCATAATACTTTTGTTCATCTTTGGAACACAAATTAAGATAGTTTTGATGAAATCTGAGAGCTTTCTGTACTCTCCATAGACAGCTACGCAATTACTACTTTGACGCTTCAAAAAGTTTATAAAGAGATCTTAAAACCAATCCATATGAATTGAGCGGTTTAGTCCAAATTTTCTGAAGAGACTTTATTGCTTTTTATGATAAACAGATTTAATTTAGCATTCATCAATTCACACACCAGTTGTGGTAAATGGAGGCTCAAGCATGTTCACTTGACGTGCAAGAAAGAGGTTTGTTTGCGTGCGTCAAGCAGGTTTGGTTGACCTTCTGTTTATATTCGCTGATCAATGTTTAAATGTGAATAAAAGCCTAAATTAAATCTGTTCATCATATAAAGCGACCAATAAGAAAATCATGCAGTTTTAAAAATAATAATACCTCAAATCATGTAATAGGGTATCTCTCCTCAACAAGCCACATTTCACCTGCACACACACACAACTAAACTTTTCACTCATCCATAAAACACGTAATGCAAATGAATAGCGCATCTCCCCTGAGTCCCTGACCTTCCATCCAGTTGATTCAATCAGGAGTTCAGTGCCAAACAGACAAAAGCAACTCCATTAGCATCGGCTAAACGCATGCTGCATTCATCAGCACCATCTAATACAAACTATTACTGTGATAAATCCACACGGACACTCAAGTCTGTACCACTTTATAATCAATTCTAATATACCAGTAACTGGGCAGTGTCAGTCCCTATCAATTAGACCATGTAGCCTACAGAACTTGAAGCTGACATTACTCAGGCCTGCTAATTCTGTTGTGGTTTCTAAAAAAGTTTGTGCAAATCAATTATTGTTAGTGTGAAATTGCTCATTTAGAATTAGCAGAGATAATAAGCAATCTGAGTTTTGGGTTTATTTAAAAAAGTTTGTTTAGTCTAAAAACTGAAAAACATCATCTGTTAATGGGTTTTGCAAATTTAGGCGGCGAAGTTCATAAACTTCCCTTTTAGACGTCCAGTAAAAATAAACAGACTGTTGATTTGAGCTGTAATTATCTCTTTTAATGTTGACTGCGAACTTCAAAAGATGTGAAAATGTAAAACTAAACTGTTTTCCCCTGGCCCTTCTAATTTTTGGTCAACAAATATTTAATGCTAATGACTTAAAGTGGTGTACTTCTTTTCTTTCTTTTTTTAAATACTTTTTTTTTACTCATTAAATACTCATTTTTTTTAGAGAACTAAAAACTGTGGATCTGTGGTGCTTTTAACATTCTTCTGTATAGCAACATTGTCTGAACTAATTGCATTAGTTTAGGGGTGGGACTACAATCCAAAAATAGTTCAGAAAACAGTCAACATTTTAAAATTACATTTATGGATTTGCACCTCAGAGTAAAAAAGGTAACTGCAACTTTAAATCACACAATTGTGAATTTATCTCTTCATGTGACGGTTTCTTGCAATCTGAACGTGAATCTATTTCTTGTAATTTGTGAATTCTATCTTGCAGTGTGGCTTTATATTTCACTGTGAATTAATTTTTTATTTTTTGCTGCAGAAACAGGCTTCCATTGTTAATAGCGCAGAAATTACATGCTGCAGCTTTATATCCTGCATTTGGAATTCTACCTACAGTTTCTTTCTGTCTTTCTCTGTCTTTATAAACGCACATACAAAGAGAGAGAGGAGCAAAGGGAGTGTGTCTGCATTTAACAACAATTTTCCTTGCTGCCATTTGTGTCCACTCAAGGACAAAAATACACACTTTCGGACAAGTTTATGTGTGTCGAGGGGAATGCTGAGACTTGTCAGTGTGACCAAGTAAAAGTGTCTTGACTGCTTTCTCTCTCCCACCCCCCACCATGCACTGCTCTCATCTACTAAGGCAAAAATATCACAGGCCAAACTTGCACTGTCATACTAAAGCTCTCAACCACATATACAAGTAAAGCTAAATACAATTCCATGCTGTATGAACACCAGAGAGTAGAGACATTATGAGATAAGGTATCCGTAGAATCAGTTGATCGGTGTGTGTCAATCAAACACACGGCGCAAGAACAGTTCACTGTCATATAATTATATAATGTGAATGTCTTTGAGCTCCATGCATCACAATTTGACCTCAGATTGATCTGACAGGTGCTGTCCCACCTCCCCACCCCCAGTGCTCTGGATTTATAGAGCCATTCACCTCTCTGACAAGGGCTTGATCCTCATTCTCAGTGTGATAGATTCAGATCTCGATTTACTATTGCCAAGAAGCAAACATGCCTCATTGGCCAAATGAGCTTCCACCACATGCCAAGGAGATTACTCACAAAAGGTAAAATCGTTGTGATACGTTTACTTGGTGACACACACACACACACACACACACAGAGAGTTATAACCAATACATACAGTTCACTTCCAAAAAAAAAAAAAAATGTTTTAGCACAAATATCTTAAGAAAGGCCTTATTAAAAACATTTCCCTGAGAAGCAAATATACCACAAGGAATTAAGACTTGTTTTCATGAATTTATCCTAAATATCTTCTGTTTTAAGAAATCTTACTAAGTGTATTGTGTCTTGGAAGATTTTTCTTTTTGTTTTATGCATAAGCCATGTAACCTACTCATTTGTACAATTACTTCATAATTAAAAACAAATTCAGTTACAGATATATCCAGTGGTATTTTGAATTTAAGTAGAAGGAATTCGATAAGAATGAATTGCATGCCCTGTCTGCTTTTTTAGCACTCAATTCGATAAAATGAATTATGCAAATTAGGTAATTAGGTAATGAGTGCAACATTTTGTGTGGAATCAGGGCTCCAGACTGCAAATAAAATGGTCACAAATGCAAAAAATCTATGACAATGATTGGAAATCTAGTCGGGAAAACAGATATTACCTTGTTAGTGTGCGCAACAGTGTTTACAGCACACATTAAAAACAGCATTGGATGTCAGATTTGCAGAAAAATTACTCTTATGAACCCATTACTTTAAATGACCCAGTCTAAAAGATTCATGAAACAGCCTCGAACTCACAAGTGCGATAATGATTTAGACTCATTCTTTTAAGTGACTGGCTGTTAAAGTCGGCATGAAACGAAATAGTCTTTTCTTCCCTATGGTGCTGTATATCCGAGTGAAATGGCTTCTCGAACAAGAAAAATGTAAGGACCTTGATTGGATCGTTGGATCATTGTTGTTTGCTATTGCTAAAAAAATTATGTGCACGGATAAATAATTTAAAACAAATAATGAAATTTTCCATGAAAAAAATAAGAACTGATTTAATGATGACAATGTCTAAATAATCAACTTTTTTTTTTTTTTGATGTAGTAAATGAGTAAACACTCTAAAAATATGCGTAAAAAAATATTTTACAACAACAAAAAACAAAAACAAATATTGGTTACTATTTACCATATGTGGTCAAATTTTCCTTCTACACATAAACCTCACAAAATGTACTTTTTTTTAAGAATCACTAAGAATTGCACACCCTGTCGGTTGTTTAGTACTCAGTTCGATAAAAGGAATTATGCAAATCAGGTAATGAGCACAAATGCAGGCAAAAATTGTGTATAATTTTGACTAAAATGGCCACAAATTCAACAAAAAAAAAGTTAAAGTATGACAATAATTGAAAATCTAGTCTAGGAATATCATCTTGTTAGAGTGTGCAACAGTGTTTACCACACACATAACAAACACAGAGCAAGTCAGGATTTCCAATTTGAGAGAAAAAATTACTCTTATGAACCGGTTCTTTTTAATGACTCAAATATGACGTCCAGCAGAAAGTTTGAATGACTGCAAGTTAAACTTTGTTTGGGTGACATGTTGGAATCATAATTAACACATTTAGCACTACAATGGAACACACTTAAAAAATAGCAAATACAATCCAAGAAAAAAACAAAACATATATAACTTATTTGTCATAGTCAGTCTACTATATGCTCAAGTGCAGAAAAAGGCCTCCTCTGGTTAAAACAGAGGAGAAAATGCTAAGGTGTTGGGGCTGTTGTGGCCTAATGGTTAGAGAATCTTGTAACCCGAAGGTCACGGGTTCGAGTCTCAGTACAGGCAGGAGGGTGAGTGAATGGACAGCGATTTCTTCCACTCTAATTAGCCACAACTGAGGTGCCCTTAAGCAAGGCCCCTAACCCCCAATCACTCCCCGGGCGCAGCAACAAAAAATGGCTTCCCACTGCTCTGGGTGTGTGTGTGTTCAATACTCACTGCTGTGTGTGTGCATAAATTCCGAGCATGGGACACCTACACGTCATGTTATTTTATTCTAAGTGACTGTTGTTAGAAGCTAAAAAAAAAAAAAGGGAATCTCAAATTCGCCCCTCTCTCTTTAAAACATACACATACACCCTGCCACACACACACACACACACACACATAAATAGTCGCTCACACACTGTCACTTTCCCCTAACCTTCTTCTAAAATAATGTTATCTGTTGCAAGGCGGCAGCCGGCACCCAATCTGCATGTAAATGTCAAGTCATTTTGCACTTTAATGAGAAGGACAGAGAATATCCTCTTTCCAAGCATGTCACGGCTGAGGGGCGTTCGTCAAACGCTTCCATCGATCTCAACCAGTGTGAGCGGCAGTGCGACATGGTAGGGTCAAACCCTGTCACACACATTCATCTCAACAAACATGCACACCAGTCATAAAAAAGATGCTTGTCTTTCATCTCGCAGGTTTGGTGAAATGTTTAATGAACGTTAATGAATGAAGGTGGTGCTGATAAGGAACATCAAAAATGTATGCGAAGTTCATAAAAAAGAGTGTCTGTGAACATATTAACCCCCTACCCCCCCAACCCCCACACCAAAAAAAAACTTGTGTGAAGATAGTGTATATGTGTAGGCCTATGTATGAAAAATCACACCAGGAAAGGCTTCAAATTTGAAGGTTTTAATTTTAGAGTGGAATGAAAATAGATTGGGCTGAAATGATGTGATAATTTGAAAAACATTTGAAGAGATGTTGATGAACGAAGCTGTGCCCACATCCTTTCCCAATGCGTCTCTCTCTCTCTCTCTCTCTCTCTCTCTCTCTCTCTCTCTCTCTCTCTCTCTCTCTCTCTCTCTCTCTCTCTCTCTCTCTGTCTCTCTCTCTCTCTCTGTCTCTCTGTGTAATTCTGTACATATTAATTTATAAGCTTGTCAATTTAACATGCTAATTTAGTGTGATTAATTAATGCATTTAATCATGCCGACTGAACCGTACATATAATGCATTTTTTTACGATATGAGCAAATCAAACCTGAAGTATCACCTTCCTATTTCTGTACGTTCGCAGTCAGCACAGCCCCAGCTGCTACGGGCAACAAGCGAACCAAATGGCAAAGAACGAGTCAGAAGTCAGTCACGATATTGCAAAGACCATAGATCTATCGGTCTATCTCTGTCTGTCTGTCTAAAATGGATGTACAAGATGCAAGAATGTAATATTTTCTGTGGCAAAGCAGCATTAGCCAGAAAAGGCAAGTAACTGTCTAATCATCAAAGAATCCTGCAACCAATGTGTAAGGTTTCCACAAAAATATTAAACAGCACAACTTTTTTCAACATTGATAATCAGAATAAATGTTTCTTGAGCACCGAATCAGCATATTAAAATGATTTCTGAAGAATCATGTGGCACTGAAGACTAATGGCTGATGAAGACTCAGCTTTGCCATCATAGAAATGTAAAAAAAAAAAAGGTACAAAAGCTGTAACTGGGGCGGTACCCTTACAAAAGGTACACCTTTGTACTTTAAGAGTGAATATTAGTACCTCAAAGATACATATTGGTACCAAACGTGTACATATTACCTGAATGGTTAGAACCTTTTTAATACGTTCCCAGTGACAGCTCTAAAATAGCAAACTTATTTAAAATTGTAATAATTTATTTATTTTATTTTTTATTTTTTAATGTATTTTTTATCAGATAAATGCAGGCTTCATGAGCATAAGAGAGTTCTTTAAGAAACCTTGAAAAATCTTACCGACCCTGAACTTTTTGAACGGTAGTGTATCTCAATAAATTATATGAAAATAAAAAAAACACATGCACTGTGTATATATATCTGTGGGGTATTTTGAGCTAAAACTTCACATACACACTCTGGGGACATCAGAGACTTATTTTACATCTTGTAAAAAGGGGCATTATAGGACCCCTTTAATTAATAAATGTAATTTGCAATATAAATGTTTGTTCTGTAAATCCCCTGATGAAGATACAATGTATAGTACTGTGTCTTCATCAGTAAAAACGTGCCGTTTTTGTGTGTGTCCCTTTAGATGCAAATGAGCTGCTGCTCCCGGCCCCCTTGCATATTCTCTGGCTCAGTAGGCATCGGCCCAGGCTTTATGTAGCTGATGTGGAGTTAACTTAATCTTCAAATCATTGATTAGCATATTCTGTCATGATAATCTATAAATCGTTCATGTGGGAACTGTTGTAAAATGCCTACAGAGCCAGAGAATATATGCTGCATGAAGATAGAACAGGTATAGTTTAGTTTCATCTTGCTTTTATGACATGCTATTGCATTTGTGTTACAGGTTCGTACTGTATTGCAATAAATGTGAAAAGACGGATGCGACAGCTTGAGCAGACTCCTAAATGTGCTCTACTACAACAACTTTTCCTCTTCTCAACATGTCCTCACCCCCTTTGTTGCTTGTTTCCAGGGGCAGGGTTTATGTAAATTTTATTTTTGATGTCACTAACCCAGGAAGAAGCTTGTTGTAGTCACTACCATCCATTTGTATTAGTCCTTAAAAAGCGATTTCTTTAAAAGAAAATATCTCCCTTTGCATTGAACTTCGAGCGTCGTTAAAAAAGTGAAAACATAATCAACCACCCCTTTAACTACTGCATTATGTATTTAATTTCATTAATATCTTTAAAATGATTGACAAGTTCATACTTATTAAACATCTAACAGCCATTTCATGCTACTGTGCCAGGGGTGATTCTAGGATTTTAGTCTTGTGGGGCTCAGCCTCTTGTCTGAATATGAGATGTTGCTGCCCAGTGGAATATTTCCTACTTTAAGCATGAGATGTCACAAGTTCATCTTGCTCGACTTACATTTTTAAATAAATTAATTAAAACGGCATCTGTTCGTCAGTAGATGTATATCAGTGACGGCTGCATATTTGGATGCACTTTCTTTTGTGATTTAACTGGAATGGTGCTGCTCTTGCCTACGCCTACCCGCCCCTCACTAGAGAGAATGATAATACTTAATCTAATAAACTTTAAACTTTTTAAAGACTGATAAGAGGAGGATTCAGAGTAAAAATAACCTAAGATAACTCTCTGTAGCTGCTGTTTTCAGCAAACATGAAGTGAGATCGCATAGTCAGATTTTTAAGGGTGCTGACAGTTGTGTTTATTGCAGATTTAGGGGTGCTGCAA
Organism: Rhinogobio ventralis; assembly: GCA_039654625.1. Classification (NCBI taxonomy): domain Eukaryota; kingdom Metazoa; phylum Chordata; class Actinopteri; order Cypriniformes; family Gobionidae; genus Rhinogobio; species Rhinogobio ventralis. The sequence continues at coordinate 12,736,056 of CM077195.1, read as the reverse complement.
AGAAAGAAAGTCCTCCTAAATAAGGTCTAGAATCACCTAAGGGTTGCACTTTTTCCCTCATCTTCCTCCATGATTACCTGCAGAGGTTACGCCACACATTCCCCTCCTTTTACGAGTGTGCATGGAATGCAAGTTAGGCTTGACGCAGAGGATTAAGATGCACGGCAGAGACTAAGTTTCGGACTTGGGGAAAAGTGCATGTGTTGGATTTTTTTCTCCTCTCTCTCCTCTCCTATCTCTATCTTCCTCTTATACACTCTCTCTGTGTGGTGGGGGCTGAGCATTGGATGTGCTGAGTTAGCTTACGGTAACGGGGCAGAGGAGTCTCAAAGGACCCAAGCTGTGAGGTCAGGACTCTCACTCAAACAAACGGCAGAACGCTGCATCATTACCTCTGCTAATGCTGAGCCGGTTGAAAGCCCTCCTCCTCACACAACTACAAATGCAGCCTCATGTCTACTGAAATTTTATAAAGGCCCATTTTTTACCACCTGCACAAACAGTGCGTAACTGAAGCAGCAGAGTAAAGCCCTGTTCACACTTCCAACGACTTTGTTGCTGCATACCGCCAGTGACTGGCGGTGAGGTCGCTAGAGGGCATTCCCACTACTGATTGCCTATTAATGTTTGAGAATGACATTTACTGACATTATTCCATGTTGTAGACAACAAATCAGTTTTCTTACCACTAAAATGTTAAAAAGCACAAGTTCCAGTCTTTCTATGAATGACATTTACGGATGTTACTCCATGTCGTAGACAACAAATCAGTTTTCTTGCCGCTAAAATGTTTAAAAGCAAGTCCAATTCTATCTGGGTTCACAAAACCATTCAGACTTTCTATTCATCATTCTATTCATCAAAGAATCCTGCAAAAAATGTAAACATTTAGAATTATTTGAAATACACACACTATATATATATATATATATATATATATATATATATATATATATATATATATATATATTATAGTTTTGGGACATCTGCCTTTACATGCACATGAAATTTAATGACATCCCATTCTTAATCCGTAGGGTTTAATATGGAGTTGGCCCACCCAGCTATAACAGCTTCAACTCTTTTGGGAAGGCTTTCCACAAGGTTTAGGAGTGTGTTTATGGGAATTTTTGACCATTCTTCTAGAAGCGCATTTGTGAGGTCAGGCACTGATGTTGGTGAAGAAGGCCTGGCTCGCAGTCTCCACTCTAATTCATCCCAAAGGTGTTCTATCGGGTTGAGGTCATGTATTTATGGACCTTGCTTTGTGCACTGGTGCGCAGTCATGTTGGAACAGGAAGGGGCCAAACTGTTCCCACAAAGTTGGGAGCATGAATTTGTCCAAAATGTCTTGGTATTCTGAAGCATTAAGAGTTCCTTTTACTGGAACTAAGGGGCCAAGCCCAACCCCTGAAAAACAACTTGGCACAATGCAGTCAGGCAAGTACCATTCTCCTGGCAACCGTCAAACCATCGGATTGCCAGACAGAGAAGCGTGATTCGTCACTCCAGAGAACATGTCTCCACTGCTCTAGAGTCCAGTGGCGGTGTGCTTTACACCACTGCATCCAACGCTTTGCATTGCACTTGGTGATGTAAGGCTTGGATGCAGCTGCTCGGCCATGGAAACCCATTCCATGAAGCTCTCTGCGCACTGTTCTTGAGCTAATCTGAAGGCCACACAAAGTTTGGAGGTCTGTAGCTATTGACTCTGCAGAAAGTTGGTGACATCTGTGCACTGTGCGCCTCAACATGCGCTGACCCGCTCTGTGATTTTTACGTGGCCTACCACTTCGTGGCTGAGTTGCTGTTGTTCCCAATTGCTTCCACTTTGTTATAATACCACTAACAGTTGACCGTGAAATATTTAGTAGTGAGGAAATTTCTTGAATGGACTTATTGCACAGGTGGCAACCTATCACGGTACCACTCTTGAATTCACTGAGCTCCTGAGAGCGACCCATTCTTTCACAAATGTTTGTAGAAGCAGTCTGCATGCCTAGGTGCTTGATTTTATACACCTGTGGCCATGGAAGTGCTTGGAATACCTGAATTCAATGATTTGGAGGGGTGTCCCAATATACACACACTGTAAACCTGAATAAATTGGCAAAAACAAAAAAAAATGGTAATCAGTGAAATGTAACTAAAACAAATTAAATTTTAAGTAAGCAGAACTTGCAGGTTTATATTTTGTGCTTATTCATTTTAATTGCTCATAACTTGAAATATTCGTGCAAGTTAATTCATACATTTAACTTAAAATGATCACGTAATCTCAACTTAAATATTTTAGTAGCGAAAACTTGGCTAGCTTTAACTAGCTAATTCAATAAATGATACCTTGCTAACTGGTTACCCATTGCTTTGGTAGCATTAGCATAGCATAGCATTTGCTGAATGAGTACAGCAATATAAAACATTTAGAGTGCCCCTATTATTCTATTTTAAAGTTTCCTAATTTAGTTTTGGAGGTCTCCAACATCAGGTTTACATGCAGGTCGAACATTTTCATTTTCATTTTCTCATAATATACATTGCACATCACCACAATGTTCAATGATTCTCAAATGACTCGATGGATGAATCAGTCTCTCTAAATCCCTCCTTTCCGCGAGACTACTCTGCTCTGATTGGTCAGATGGCCCAGTCTGTTTTAATTGGTCTACCGCGTACAGCGAGTATTTCAGTGTTTCTCAGTGATGCGACTCAGTTTGAGGTACATTATTGTAGAACATAGTGCTCTGTAGCGTTAAATCCAAACAGACTAAGTTGTTAAAGCTTGCTTCTACGCATGCACGAGTATGTGTTACGGTGATGAAGTTATATATTTGCATGTTGAACTCCTGCATCTCCTCTAGTAAAGATACATGTTGTTAAACGAATCTTTGCCTTGCCGCACGTCATTCAACAACTATAAGATGTTTCAACTGTAATTCCTCACCACCAGCATTAACAAGTGTACATCCATCAACAAACCTGTGTGTGTGTGTGTGTGTGTGTGTGTGTGTGTGTGTGTGTGTGTGTGTGTGTGTGTGTGTGTGTGTGTGTGTGTGTGTGTGTGTGTCTGTCTGTCTTATTGCGGTGCACATACGGGAACTGTATCAATAACAGCACATACGTTAGCCCAGCACTAACGTGAATGACTGATGGAACATTAAAGTTTGCAAAACAAATCTTGCGTCATCCTTTATCTTTACTCAAAGTAGTAAGATTGACAGACAATCTGCATTAATAGACACAGTTTTAGGTAATATTGCAGCCCACAGCTGAACAGCTGAACGTCAGTTAGCCAGATACCTACACAATATGAAACACAATAAACACATTGTAGAATACATTGTCTTCTCGACATGAAGCTATACGCTTGAGTGTTTGAGGGGGTTCAAGTTTTCCCTGGTGTCTGCACGCACAATAAGTGTGCAATATGCTAATGTTTCGTCTTGACGTCACAACAAAACGGCTTGCGATTCGTTTGAAAAAAGATTTGTTAAATTGACTCAGAGTCGACTCTTTCTTTTGAGAGACAATAACTTTATATACGGTGCACTTTCAGATTTAAAACTTTGCAGGATGTTTTCATTCACTTAGAACTATTTTACACACTACATGAAAATCCATAATGGGGCATTTTAACATATATCTGTTCTCAAACTAAGATCAGGCTCCACTTGTCACCATGATTGTAGCCCCCCCACCCCCCATAATGCATAATGCACATCAAACTGTCTGTATTGGCCACCCCTTTGAAAGTGATTTTTTACCAGTTTTATTTTATGTTCTGTCAAAAAGATTGATCGTATTTATTCCTTAAACAGTTTTTAGTCCCATTAAAAAAAGTCCTCCTACTATCAATTGACCATCTCATCACGACATTAATGCACTGAATTAAAATTACATTTTTTATTGTCCTTAAAACTCATGAGACATGTAAAATCCAATCATTTATCCCGCTATCTAAACAACATATTATGTACAAATGTAATACATTGATGGCTATACATTTTATTTAAGAAATTTCTTACTGTTCTTACTGCATCAAAAGTAGCTTGTAATGCTTTTGTCCCATGGGTGACAACCACTAACAAGCTCAAATATGCAACTGTAATAATAATTCTGAAAATAAGCCCAGCCCATGTTAATTAAGTTACACACAACAGAACCAAAACTCTGGGTACGTTTACACGACAACGATGTACTAAACAAAGAAAAGTTTTTACTTCCCTTTTTTCATATACAGACGACAACGTTGTCAAAAAGATCCCCGTTCACATGGATCTGTGAAAACGATTAATACGCATACACATGACATCACTGTTTTCACAAATTCGCTTTTTTGTAGTTTACATGTAGACAATAATGGTATCTTTTTCAAAACGTCACGTTTTCAGGCCTCCAAAACGCTGTTGTCATGTAAATGAATGGCCAGAGCACATGAAGAGTTTTCTGTTTTTAGTTTAAAACACTGTTGTGTAAAAGTGTACCAATAATTTAGATGTCTGAATTAAAAATGTCTGGATTCAGTCACAGAAAGGTGTGAAAAAGGCTTAATGGAACCTATATGCAATGCAAAGGGGTATCATTCAGTGACATCAATCAAATAGTGTAGATAAATGTATAAGGCACAATATTTTTGGTTTCCTGTTGGCCAGGAATTACTTGTCCTGCCAACATATTCACTGCACCAACAAAAGGTTGTATTTTTATTTGGTAGTAATTTTTTGTTCACTAAAATATTTTTTCTTTCTTTACAGAAAGACAATTTGCAACACGCCAGAAATAATGCAGCTATACTTTAATTCTATATATTTATAAACACAATACAATGCAAAACATTACTAATTGGTTTGCAGTTTTTAACACATTACTGATCCTTTCACAACTGCAATTTTATGCAGTTTTGCAAGTGTGCTAGATACCATTATCTTGGTTACAAATCAGTAATTAGGTTCAATTAAGTTTGCAATACATACACATTGATATGCAAGACCACTGACTGTACAATTTTCAATAGCAATGCATCACTAGTCTGAAAGAACAAATAACAGTTCCATCACTACTGGCCCCTACTGTTGTGCCGTGATGTGCATTCAGAGTCAATTTAGTCTCAGAGGTAACACTTATTAAACGAAATAGGCAAAGCTAATAAAGTTAAAATCCACCCTAAAATCTAAATGCATGTGTGTAGTTGTTTTACAGGCCTGTTATAATTTCCCTTATCTGCTTCATGGCTTGCACACAGTGTGAAATTTAAATGATCAGTTTACATTTATAATTATGTCAGCATGTGTTCAGTGCATCTTTCTGTTTGACATATAGCCTACACAGCTTACTGACAGACCACTTTCTGATTCACACTTCTAAATCCAAACAAATCTGCATCAGTCCTCTGGTCTGAGCTTTAATAATTCAGTGATGTCGACAAATGAAATATTAGCAGTAAAATAAATTAACAGAAAGATTCACGCCTTATGTTAAAGCCTGTCATGCTGTTAGAAGTCACACAGAGAGACCACTTCCTGTCAGTGTTCTGGGGTTGTGTTGGAAAGCTGTAAAAACACACAAACATTCACACATACACACAGGAGTACAGCAATCACTGCTGATGACGGGTATTAATCTGAAGGCTGAGTGAGTCATATAAATTCACAGTTAAAATGCTGAAATTTTTTGCATCATAATGCTCACATACTAATTTTAAAAATGAGGTGGCATTAATTCATAAAAGGAGAAAATGAAGGGCCTTATGAAATAAAAAAAAAACAATTCTAGCTTATAGCCCATGTTTGTTAGCTTGGGCCATCTATATGCAAGTACATTTCTAAAACTTGGTAAAATAAACTTTTAGCACTCCAGCAGACGCATTTAAAATGTACAAAAATATCCATGACTCATGTTGTACGTAGGAGACAGAAATTTCTATTCGATAAAGTGCTGTCAAGGAAAATAATGTGCTCTCACCCTAATACTGTCGAGAACTAATATCAGCTGCACTGAAACAATTTGGTGTAGGAATTCCTTTGAAACAGTTTACACTCAGACATTGCTAGTAAATTTCACAAATAATTACAAAGACATGGCAAGTAACAAAAAGTAGAAAGATTATTGGAGTATGTTTTACAAGAAAATAATATTTTGGGGGGGCCAAGGACCCCCAAATACAGTGATCCCTAGGTGAGGTTACTCAGGTCACTTGACTTAACCCTGTTCCCTGAAAAGGCGGGAACGAGACGCTGCATACTCATACACAAGGGGAACATCCTTTGTTCGCCTGGTTGTGAAGCATGTGTGGCAAACATGTCAAGAACTTACTTAAAGGGGACCTATGCAAAATTCACTTTTATAAGGTGTTTGAACACAGATATGTGTCCACAGTGTGTGTAAACAACCAGCCTATAATGGTAAAAATCCACCCAATACTTTTTTTATAATCACCTTCAATCATTATCAATCTCTCATAACGCGCTGTTTCATATTTCCCACTACTCCTACGTAAGAGTAGGGAAACCCCGCCCATGATGATCTGCCCTTTCAGCATAAACACACCCCTGAGTGAGAAGCACAGAGACCGCCATTTCTGTTTACTTGCTGTATCAGCTAGTTAGAGTATTACAATGTCTGCGCCAAAAAACATTACAAATGTTCTGTTGTTGGATGTGTAGTGGACAGCATATTCCAGGGCCCAGTTTATGGCCGGGCCCCTCTCTGCCTGTAACAGTTTACAAAGGTTTACTACATTTTGAATGGATCTTGGTGGACTAACACAAACAAACTGTCCAACGCCATCAGATAAAGATGCTAGGACAACAGCCAGTCACCTCTTAGAGGGCAAGAAGAAGACCTCTGGTACCAAGCCCAGGAAGGACAGGACTTCTCATTGGTCCACATGCAGTTTCTGCCCTTCACACTATCTAGAAACTGATCCCTAATGTCCTGGTCTGTGACTGCCATAAAAATTCCTCAGGACCTCAGCAGTAGTGAGTGAAACAAAGAAAGACCACAATGATCCATCCAAATCCATTCATAACTATGTTTGGAAACCTTAAGACTGATGTAAACTACACACATCCATTTCATACTTATTCAGAGAAATAAGTGTTCTCAGTGACAGCTATTTGTAATGCAACATCTTACACAGATTCAGCTGTTAATGAACAAATTAATGAACGCCTGACAGTTCAATCTTTTTCCATCATGTTTGGTGTCTATTTGTTTAGAATATTGCCAAGGGTAATCTGGTGGTGGTTTGTAAAGTGATAAATGCATTGGTAAACTTTAAAGACCCTTTAAAGACTTCTAACTGTGTACAGTATGCAAATGAGTTCCACAGGGGAAAGAAGGGTGGGCCACACTGTGTGCCCCCTCTGATGCCAGCAGCCAATCGCAACACTGGAATGGAGAAGCACCAAACTGCAATCTCCTCCTATTCAGAAAAGGATAAAGGTACCCTTTCAACAGACACTCCTTGTTCTGGGTCTCTCAAGAGAGATTAACAGTTCACCAAGTTCTGAATCTGTCCTGCAAGGATGAGACTGAAACAGATCACCTTCAGAAAGAGACATAACAGATACACCGTAACATTCTGAGCCTCTGGTTTATCCAGAGAGACTACAAAAGATCCGAGAGGATCTAAGTCTACAGCTTGTGAGTCAGCAACAGATACGACCACGTTCTGAGCCTCCAGCCTGTGAGGAAAGAGACATTAACAAACACTACGTTCAGAGTTTTAGTCCAGCGAAACAGTAATGACTACAGCACGTCCCGAGTCTCCATGCCAGAGAGACCAAAGCGGATTGACCAAGTCCTGAGTGTCTGGCCCAGAGAGGCAGAAGATACACAGAGACATTTGCATACAGAGCAAACCTTCACTTCAAGGTTCCTTCGTCTGTGTGTTCCAGATTAAGGACCTTCTGCACCTATTTCAGGGCCTCATCTGCGTGTTCCAGGAGATCAGCACCCCACAGATGTGTGTTGAAGGCTGTTGAAACGGATTCCAGCTCCATTCCCCACTGCATTGTCACTCAGCACAACCAGTGGAAGAATTCACCACCATCGGACTGCTTACTCAACCACGTGGAACGTAAATATCACTTAACCAAACCTCTCTCCAGAGACCATGGCTTTGTTGTATATTATCAGTATATGATTTTCTAATTTACATTAGAGGTAATATAACTGATGCTAGTTAATAACAAATAATCGTTCGTTTATTTGTTTGATGCATAATAAGGTTCTTTACCTTAGTTCCAGAGAATAAACAGTTTATCTTTCCATAAGATAACGCAACTCTTCCATAGCCACACTCAACTTAATCACATGTATTTTATGCATTTTATGTACTTTATTCCCTTATCATTCATTGTATTCATTTAGTAGTTGTGTTAGTTCTTCTTGTTTATCTTTTGTTAATAAAATGTATTTTATTACAATTGTGTCTTCCTTGTGCTGATAATACAGAAGAGGCTCTACAAGTTAGAAATCTCACCAATCTTTCAGATAAATCAGCTGACCAACTCTCCCCACTTTACGTTCATTCTAAATGATTGGACAGCCTCTTGTTTGGAGTGTTCTCATACAGCCAAGGTAAAAGTCCTTGACTAGTGTCCCAAACTAAGAGAGGGGGAAGGTGGTCATCTGATGTACTCATAACCACACCTTAAGTGACGGGTGATCCAAAAATCACAACGTCAGCGGTGACGTGAGTACCAATCACTACCTTACTACGCTAAGTCCTTGGATGGACGAAAGTAAAATCACTACAGATGTTCCAACGAACATACGAGTCGATAGACTCCCGGCATCTGAGCCACTGAGGACACCGTGGATCAAATTAATTTTTGAAAGAAATGTGCCAAAGAATGTCGGTAAAATGTTATATATTTGCGCAAATCATTTTACGCATGACTGCTTCACCAACGAGGGTTAGTACAACGCTGGATTTGCGAAAAAGTTGTTTCTGAAGGGTGGGTCAATACCAACGCTTCGTGCTCTAACTTCATATCCAGAACAAGTAAGGATGGCACTTCATATTTTTTGAATGTTTGCAAATTTCTAAATGAGCTTTCTAGAATGCTGTATGGCTAATATGGCTAAAGTTACCATAGTCTCTGACTGTATTCACAGACACTAGAGCTATGTTGTTAGTTTTATCCTGGAAACACTTACCGTCTGCCTAATTCATAAATGCACATTTATTATGTGTTGTATAGTCAGGTGACAGACGTTTTTACATTCCCACATGAGCACCTATACAACAATAGTCGATTAGTTGAATCAACGTAACTCCACAACAACAAACGTTACATAAATGTATCCACTAACCATCAGAAATGTCCAGGCACTGTCGAAAAGTTCCAACCTCTTCCTGAGTCTCTCCATCTGTGTCGACTCCGGTTCAAACATGTAAGGCTGCACTCCACAACTGGTTAATTCTGACATTTAGGCTGAGTGAGATTTGCCTATGTTTTGTTGTTGCCTGAGTATCCAAAACTTGTGTAAAGGATCCATGCTCTTCTGGAAGGGAGACAGGGAGCAGTAGCTCATTTGCATTTAAAGGGACACACACAAAAACTGAGCATTTTTGTTCACACCCAAATGGGGGCAATTTTGACAAGCTATAATAAATGATCTGGGGGGTATTTTGAGCTGAAACTTCACACACACATTCTGGGGACACCCTAGATTTATATTACATTTTGTGAAAAGGGGCATAATATGTCCCCTTTAAATAACCTCTGATGATGACATCATTGGAATGTGTGCTTGTGAGAGGCTGTAAATAGACGTCAAACAGGTGCGCCTTTAGGTTATCACTTTGTCTGAAGAGACGTTTAGACACTGCCCCCAGTGCGGCAACGAAGAGCATCCTCTTGTTCACGCGTTTTCAGTGAACAGGGTAACAGTCAAGTAATCCGAGACTCCCCTTTCAAAAGCCTCTCTCGATGCTGCGTATTCATACGCTAGAGGAACGAGAATACCAATGCTGCCGCACTGGGAAGTGTCTGGCCCCCTTAAGGTTGTGTAATGTGTGCGCACAAACATTGAAGAGGTCTCCGACATGAGCTTAGGATGTTGACTCAAGGACATGTGAACCTGGAGTAGCATGTACATCCAAACTATAAAATATGATAAATGTATACGGAGAGGATCAGCCTCTTGCTAAAGCCCTGGAGAATGATTGCTAAAGCCTATAGTAGAATGAGCCCTAACACCTAAAGGCGAAGCTTGACCGCACGCCTTATAGGCTAGGGCAATGGCATCCCTCACCCACTGTGACATTGTTTGATTTGGTGGCGGCTGCCCCCAGTTTGTGGCCCCAATAGCAAATAAAATTTGCTCTGACTAATGCGGTGGATGTAGGTCTGAAGAGCACAAACATGACATAGCAAATGAATTTTCTCCTGCTCCGACATAGTGAATGGCAGAGGACAGAAGGTCTAAAGAATGACTGAATGCACGGTCGAAAATGGAACTTTAGGAAGGTAGTCAGGGTGAGGGTGCAAAATAGCCTTGACCAAACCGGGGACAAAGTCTAAGCAATATGTCGGGATCGGCAGAGCCTGCAAATCCCCAATTCTCGTTAGCGAAGTAATCGTCATAAGAAAAACATCTTTAGAGTCAAGCATGTTTTGATATCGAACATGTTTTGATATTCTCTTACTGGATGGAATCATAGTCTGAAGCTAAAAAAATCTCTGTCCATCATACATTGTGATTTTCTGTGAAATTTGTCACCTTCTCTGCCCAAAATCTGCAGACTGGCGCAGACTTTCAGCAACTGTTGTCTCATCTAAACTGCAAATTGTGGCAAAAATACATGTAGTATATTCCAGCCATAAGTCAGAGAAAACTGCATTCGTCAAACCTTTTTATGAGGTCTTCAAGAAAAGGAACCGAGACCAAAAAATAAGAGAAAAGACATGATAACAAATTGACAACCATACCAAAACAACACAGTGATGTATGGAGTGACAGAGGGTTCGATGGATGAATGATTGGAAGGAGGATGGATTGAGTGATAGAGATGAAAGCGAGGCCTTTGAAAGCCAGCTGCTCACAAAGACTCATCGCATTGGATTTTTAATTCTGTTAATGATGGGGTGTCATCACGGTAGGGAAAAAAAACTCTAATTAAAAATCTGCACAAGATGCTTGAAAACATGGGCGTCCTCACTCATTGTTAAAAACTCTATAATATCAAATAAATATCATTTTGTTACATTTAATAAAGGAGATATTAAACATGAGTGAAAAGGTTAATAACAGGCTGCATTAATGGGATTCATTCAAGTGTGGCTTAATTGCAAGCTGTGTTCAATAAACTATTAATCAGACTTTATGCTGAATAAAGCTTCTCCATCTGCAACACACTAATTGAGTAGGAGGCGTCCCCTGACCCTTGGCCATGGATACTGAACCCCTGGATGGATGGGCCTGTCTTCTTCTTCTTGTGTGATTCAATAAAGTATCAGTGACAGCAACTGTTGGAACCAGTAGCTTCTGCTAATGTTTTCGGTATGTTTTAGGAAGGAGACTATTGTTTCTGTCTGTGTAACTAAAGATGAACATCTGCTTACAGTGCGTGTGTGCAGTATGGATAAAAATAAGCCTAGATGATTCAGTTGTTTCCGTTCCTGAATATTCGTTTTGCCAGCGAAGGCACAGTGAGAGAAAAAGTGTAAATCCTTGTTAATGGCACATGCAATTATGCAAATGTGGGAAAATTTGTGGGTTGCGTATTCTTAATTTGTGGGTGGTTTGCATTTTTTTAATTAAAAAAACAACACATAAAAATAAACACAAAAACATAATCTTGTTTAAATAAATAAATAAATAAATAAAAGATTGTTGCAATCAACAATTTTGTGTGTACATGTATATATAATGACAGTAAAGACATTTTATATTCTAATACATTTCTATTCATCAAAGAATCTTGAAAAAAAGTATCTCAGTTTCTACTAAAACATTGCAATAACAATAACAAATGTTTCTTGAACTAAATTTACATATTAGATTGATTCATGATATATTTATATTTATTTATATTTATATATATAAAACAATTCAAATATATTAATATAGAAAAGAGTTCTTGTAAATTTTGTAATATTTCACAGGTTTACTATTTTTACTGTATTTTGATCAAATAAATGCAGCCTTGATAAGCATATGACTCTATCCAAAAACTTACCAAACCAACACCCTTTGAACAGTAGTGTATATACATTGATCACGCATAACATTATGACCTTTGACAGGTGAAGTGAATAACACTGATTACAGCACCTGTTAGTGGGTGGGATATATTAGGCAGTAAGTGAACATTTTGTCCTCAAAGTTGATGTGTTAGAAGCAGGAAAAATGGGCAAGTGTAAGGATTTGAGCGAGGTTTGACAAGGGCCAAATTGTGATGGTTAGGCGACTGGGTAAAAACATCTCCAAAACTGCAGCTCTTGTGGGGTGTTCTCGGTCTGCAGTGGTCAGTATCTATCAAAAGTGGTCCAAGGAAGGAACAGTGGTGAACTGGTGACAGGGTCATGGGCGACCAAGGCTCATTGATGCACATGGGGAGCAAAGGCTGGCCGCGTGGTCCGATCAAACAGACGAGCTACTGTAGCTCAAATTGCTCAAGAAATTAATGCTGGTTCTGATAGAAAGGTGTCAGAATACACAGTGCATCGCAGTTTGTTGTGTATGGGGCTGCATAGCCGCAGACCAGTCAGGGTACCCATGCTGACCCCTGTCCACCGCCGAAAGCATCAGAACTGAACCACGGAGCAATGGAAGAAGGTGACCTGGTCTGATGAATCATGTGACCTGGTCACCGATCCATGCTTCGACGGGTCAGGGCTGTTTTGGCAGCAAAAGGGGGACCAACACAATAATGTTTTGGTCATAATGTTTTGCCTCGTCATAATGTTATGCCTCTGTGTATCTCTGAAGTATATTCCCATTAATATTTACATTTTTTAGCACACCAGTGTGACTAGGAACATGAAATTGTCTAGCTATGACGTCTTGTTTCACAGGAGTATAAATATGAGGAAACACAAAGGCCAAATTCCCTTAATCATTCATCACAATGGGTAAAACCAAAGAATATACCTCTGATGTGCAGCAAAAGATTGTTGAGCTTCACAAAATAGAAAGTGGCTGTAGAAAAATAGCTAAAGCATTGAAAATTCCCATTTCCACCATCAGGGCAATAATTAAGAAGTTCCAATCAACTAAAGATGTTACGAATCAGCCTGGAAGAGGACGTGTGTCTATATTGTCTTAATGCACAATGAGGAGGAGAGTTTGAGTGGACAAAGACTCTCCAAGGATCACAGATGGAGAATCGCAGAGATTAGTTGAGTCTTGGGGTCAGAAAGCCTAAAAAAAAAACAACCCCTACATCACCACATGTTGTTTGGGAGGGTTTCAAGAAAAATCCTTCTTGCTCATCCAGAAACAAACTCCAGCATATTCAGCTGTTAGACACGACTGAAAATTCAAAACGGACATTCACAGTTCTGTGGTCAGATAAAACTATTAAAAATAGCTTTTTGGCAGCAAACCCACCAGATGGGTTTAGTGCAAACAGGGATAAAAAGTACCCCATGTCCACGGTTAAAAATACAGCTAGATCTTTAATGTTGTGGGCCTATTTTTTTTGCTGGAGGTCCTGGACATCTTGTTCAGATACATACATTGTATCATGGATTCTAGCAAATACCAACAGATAAAAAAAGTAATTTTAACACATGCTTTTTTATTATTGAGACAGCAAAGCAGGCAGGAAAAATGGGAATGAGACAGAGTGGTTCTTTTAAGAACTGGGTTGAAGCTGCATTTGCGCTCCCCAACTGAAGGTGACATGACTGAACAATGGGGGGTGTCGTGGGGAAAGTGAGTCAAGCAACAATGAGACAACAGATGGACAAAAAGACTGTGCTGATGAATGAGAACTGAGCTCATTCTGGATGTCCCTGATGACTGACAGATAGGCAGGATGCATTCGATAGAGATCAGTTCTGATCCGTTTGATGCTGTAAAGCAGTTTCAGTTGCATCATCAGCAATTCTTTTACACAATTTCAAATCTTTGAAATATCCGTACACACTTATAGAACAAAAAGGTATTTTCCAAAACGTATAGAGCTGCCTTGCTGTCAAAGTGTTTTGAAATGCTTTACATAGGCAGTATATCTGTGCTACGCATATAATGAAGCACATGGGAAACTCGGCTTACAACAGTAGAGAGTTTGAGTCCAAGAACTTTTTCAAAAAACTATTTATATATGCATTTATTTACAACGATCAGGCATAACATTATGACTATCCTAATATTGTGTTGGTCCCCCTTTTGCAGCCAAATCAGCCCTGACCCATGCCTTCTTCCCATAGTGCATCCTGGTGCCATGTGTTCCCAAGGTAAACGATGCACACGCACCCAGCCATCCACATGATGTAAAAGAAAACGTGATTCATCAGACCAGGCCACCTTCTTTCATTGCTCTGTTGTCCAGTTCTGATGCTCACGTGCCCACTGTTGGTGCTTTCGGCAGTGGACGGCGGTCAGCATGGGCACCCTGACTGGTCTGCGACTATGCAGCCCCATACGCAATAAACTGCGATGCCCTGTGTATTGCAACCCGTTCTTACTCCCAAGGCGTCAAAATCTGAAGCATGGTCAAGTGCCTTCCGCGTCACAATGAAGCCGCTAAAGGTACCCCTAGGCGTCACTATATCGACATGCAGGGTGCTCTGTTGATTTCAATGAGAAACCTTTGGCGTCATACACAGACGCGTTAGGCATGGGAATGTTATCGTCATGATGAAATGATATATTGTTGTTGGAGTGTGATTCTCAATTTAATCACCCAGCATAATTTTATTTACATTTATTTTATTTACGCTATTTAGACATGTTTAAACATGTAACCCAACCCCATCCCATCCTATCCCTAAACCTACCCATTATATGATATAAAATACAGGATATAACAGGCAGATACGACTGCAGGCACAATTTATTCAAAAAGTACAAATATTCCAAGTGTTCCGAGGCCAAACGATTGATTTGTGTGTAGAAAATCCCCAAAAGCAATCAGCGTCTCCATCCCCCGAAGATCATGCACACATACAAATAAAAAAAATTGCCACCCGAAGAAACGTTACGTCAGATTTCATAGTGAAATTGCATTGGCTCTCATATGTCTCGTGACCAATTGCGTCATTACGTCAGCTTTGATTGTAAAATGTCATTGGCTCTTGTGTGTCTTGTGACTGATTGTGTCATGCTCAAGAGTCAGGGGCACGTTCAAGCTTAAACCGGTGCTATTGTATTGTGGAGTGACACTTTCATAAACTTTTCTATACTCCTCTGATTATATAATGGTGAATATTACAATATCATAGCACAACAACAGTGATCAGCAATAATGATAAGCCTAATACTCACAATAAAAATAATAAGGTCATATAGATCATAACACAGTCTCGGAGGTAACAAGTGGATTATCCTTCATCTGAAGTGTTTGTCTCTTCATCCTGAAATGCGAGGCAAATGTTGGATCACAATAATTAGGAACCACAAATCCCTTCACTCAATTGGGATGTTGTCTTTTATTCTGGATTGCAAGGGCAGTGACTGTAACATCAAACATATTTTGCAGTATTAAACACGTATTTATACAGATTTTTCCGAAAATTCTTCAAAAAGAACACAAAGAATGGCCTTCTCAGCTGCCATAGTTGCAACTCTTGCATCATCAGAACAGCACGTTCAACACACCACCGTTTCCGTTTAAAAAAAGTTTTGCAACGCTTTGTCGGGGCTGAACGCAGCCCAGGTGTATCACTGAGTGCGTGCGTGCATTCACAGAGCGGCGGGATCATCATTTCAGCGATTAAAACATTAAGATCAACTTGTTCTTTACATGAAGATATCGTATGACTTCACAAGACTTGGAATGCAACATGAGTTAATACTTTTATACTCTTTTTGGTCAGTTTTTGCAATAAATACCTGTGACTGTACTTTTATTTGCCTGTTACATGTTTTATATTGTTAAGAAGTGGGTAGGTTTAGGGTAGGAGTTGGGTTAGTTGCTCCAAAATATAAAAGTAGCCTATAAATATTCATAAAATCATGTCTGCTTTTACAAATGCAAAGAATTAAATGCGTCTTGATCTGACGCATTGGGCAAACAACTGAAATCAATGGAGCACCCTGCGCGTCGAATCAATATAGTGATGTCTAGGGGTACCTTTAGCATCTTCATTGTGATGCGGAAGGTGCTTGACCATAATTCAGATTTTGATGCCTTGGGAGTAAGAATGGGTTGCGTATTCTGACACCTTTCTATCATAACCAGCATAACTTTGAGCTACAATAGCTCGTCTGTTTGATCTGACCACAAGGGCCAGCCTTCGCTCCCCACGTGCATCAATGAGCCTTGGCCGCCCATGACCTTGTAGTCGGTTCACCACTGTTCCTTCCTTGGACCACTTTTGATCAGTATTGACCACCTCACAAGAGCTGCAGTTTTGGAGATGCTCTGACCCAGTCGTCTAATCATCACAATTTAAATAAAACAATGCAGATTTATTTTTACTGCCATATTTGATCATATTTACCAGGGCTGCCAATAATTCTGACAATGACTATATATGGCATGTACAGTGCGACATATATGTCGCAGGTGCTACAAAAAAAAATTGGTCTGTGCAATGAATAATTTTACCACAGTAGCACGTGTGAGATACAGTTTAGCATGTAAGACAGAGCTTGTTTGTGTGAAGTGAGAATTTGTTTTGTGCTTGTGTGAGGTTAATCTAGGACTGCATAAGTGACTGAAATTAAAACAAAATCGCAATTTGGCTTATTGAAATCGCAAAGGCTTTAATTTTTAAATAAATAAACATATGTGCAGGTGAAGCACAGCACTGTTCAGAGTGGATCGATCGGTTCGCAGTAAATGCAATCTCTGCAAGCACTGTGAGGTTGAGTCGTTGGCAGTTTAGTTTGAAAAGGTAAGGTTCGCATGACAAATTGCTAATGTAAAAGCTGTCATGCGGGGCTCGGTGCGCACCGGGGTACCGAACCCGAGACTACCTGGAGGAGGTGGCCTGTGCTTGCCGTGGCACTCGAACTGTGCCGCGATTCGCATGAATGTGAAAGCAACACGGACTCAGGTGCGCACTTGTTCACAAACCCGTTGTCCAACAAAAGAGAACATTTAATCGAGTGTTTGAAATAACTTACTTTTGTGATCTGACGTGCTTCAATGAGGCAAAAATGATATTATTTTATAATATTCTGTACAGTGATAGATTCGCGGCGTGGAGAAGTGTACAGTACTTTTTTCTTTCTCAGTGAATACATAAGATTTCTTGACAAAAATTAAGACATTACAGTCACAGATTTTTTTTTTATCATAATTTAATATTTTATTATAAAACCTTAGACCTTTCTAATGATTTATGTTTTTCTGTAAAATATATTATTATTATTATTATTATTAATTGTTATTATTATATTTATTCTTAAATACTCTGTTTTGTATTTTATAGCATTTTTCAGACATGGTAACGTTTTATATGTACTACAATTATTTGGCCTGTGCTACAAAACTTTCAACCTCTGTAGCACCAGTGCTATGTGCAAAAAAAGTTAACATACAACCCATATACACTCACCTAAAGGATTTTTAGGAACACCTGTTCAATTTCTCATTAATGCAATTATCTAATCAACCAATCACATGGCAGTTGCTTCAATGCATTTAGGGGTGTGGTCCTGGTCAAGACAATCTCCTGAACTCCAAAACTAAATGTCAGAATGGGAAAGAAAGGTGATTTAAGCAATTTTGAGTGTGGCATGGTTGTTGGTGCCAGACGGGCCGGTCTGAGTATTTCACAATCTGCTCAGTTACTGGGATTTTCACGCACAACCATTTCTAGAGTTTACAAAGAATGGTGTGAAAAGGGAAAAACATCCAGTATGTGGCAGTCCTGTGGGCGAAAATGCCTTGTTGATGCTAGAGGTCAGAGGAGAATGGGCCGACTGATTCAAGCTGATAGAAGAGCAACTTTGACTGAAATAACCACTCGTTACAACTGAGGTATGCAGCAAAGCATTTGTGAAGCCACAACACGCACAGCCTTGAGGCGGATGGGCTACAACAGCAGAAGACCCCACCGGGTACCACTCATCTCCACTACAAATAGGAAAAAGAGGCTACAATTTGCACGAGCTCACCAAAATTGGACAGTTGAAGACTGGAAAAATGTTGCCTGGTCTGATGAGTCTCGATTTCTGTTGAGACATTCAGATGGTAGAGTCAGAATTTGGCGTAAACAGAATGAGAACATGGATCCATCATGCCTTGTTACCACTGTGCAGGCTGGTGGTGGTGGTGTAATGGTGTGGGGGATGTTTTCTTGGCACACTTTAGGCCCCTTAGTGCCAATTGGGCATCGTTTAAATGCCACGGCCTACCTGAGCATTGTTTCTGACCATGTCCATCCCTTTATGACCACCATGTACCCATCCTCTGATGGCTACTTCCAGCAGGATAATGCACCATGTCACAAAGCTCGAATCATTTCAAATTGGTTTCTTGAACATGACAATGAGTTCACTGTACTAAAATGGCCCCCACAGTCACCAGATCTCAACCCAATAGAGCATCTTTGGGATGTGGTGGAACGGGAGCTTCGTGCCCTGGATGTGCATCCCACAAATCTCCATCAACTGCAAGATGCTATCCTATCAATATGGGCCAACATTTCTAAAGAATGCTTTCAGCACCTTGTTGAATCAATGCCACGTAGAATTAAGGCAGTTCTGAAGGCAAAAGGGGGTCAAACACAGTATTAGTATGGTGTTCCTAATAATCCTTTAGGTGAGTGTAGGTATTCATTCTGTTTTTGAAAGAAATTTCTTATGCTAACCAAGGCATTAAATTGATCAAAAATAAGTAAAAGAGTAAAATTGTGAAATATACCTATTGAATGATGAATGATGAACAGAAAGTTCAAAACAACAGCTTTTATTTAAAATATATATTTTTTGTAACAATGTAAAAGTAATTTTTGATCAATCACTTTTGGAAAGTCATAGAAATGCTATTGATTTTGCTATTGGAGCAAATAGGAATGTATATATTTGCTGTAGTTTCCGTTCACCATTTTTTTTCTTTTCTTTAAATTTACCCAACTATAATATCTTCCGCTTCTGAGAACCCCAGAAATGTGAAAATTAATTAATTCGGTGCATCGGTTCCTTCCTATATCATCCTCCTTCTATATCATCTAGCAAACATCAGAGAGGTCAGGGAAAGAAAAGCAGCACACACCTACACACACCTTCTTGCGTTATAAGCTGTTGCTCAAAGAAAAGGAAATGTCTCGAATGGTTCAGAAATTAATAGAATAGTATTGCGTCTGTTTCTAATATAGAGGACATGCAATCCAGAGTGAAACAAATACACACCTCCATAAACATGGAGGCCTTACAGCGTCCGTGTGTGTGAGTGTGTGTTTTTGTTCAAGTGCTGAACATGCCTTTTGGGCATAAACAGATTGGAGAGAGTGAGTTGATAGAGAGGGAGTTGGTGGAGGAGTGGAGACTGATTTGCTACATGTTTGTGAAGCAGCAAGTTACTGAAAGACAGTGAAATCTGATTTATGATGAAAAACAAGAACGTCTCAGAAAAGAATGTGTAGGTATTGAAGCCTTCCCTCAGATATATGCCTGCCCAGCAGCCCAAAAATAAACCATGTGTCATACTGCCAAATATTTAAATGTGAGACCACATCAGTCCAGCTTCCATTTTCTTTCAACATATATGAACATATAAACACTTAAAACGTTCATAAACGAGCACCCACACATCTCTCCATTCAAATATGCATACTTCCTGATGGACAGAATGCAAAAAGCAGTACATCAAACAAGTAGTACTCAGTATTCATGATACAGTAGGCAAACAACAACAAGATGACCTACTGCATCTGTTTAGATTCTGAAGTGTGCCACTAGTGGACACTTGGCTATGCCATGAGATAGCAGAACTGAAACATTTAACAAAAGCTGTCACTCGGGCGGTATCCTTTCAAACAGTAAACCTTTATGACTTATTTATCCCTAAAGGTGCATATTAGTACCTTAAAGAAACATTAATACCTAAAGTGTACATATTATTACCTACATAATATATCATCCCTTAGGTATATTAGTACCTTTTGAAAAAGAACCAGAGAGTTTAGGTACCATAATAGTTATTCGTGATTAACTTGTACTTGTTTAACAACACTGGAGTATGAATAATTAAGTTGTTGTCAGTACATCATAGGCCAAAAGACAACATGGTGAAGTATTTCCAAGCATTTGTGCTGCACATCTGCATGAACTTACATCAATGGGCGAGAAGGTGAAGTTCTTCATCAAATTCAGTGCATAATCTGAAAGTATGGGAATTCGAATGCAGTCCTTTGATGAGGAATAAAAATTAAAAACACATGATTTAGAATTTGATGTTAAAGTGAGTGCAGACTAGTCAGCTAAGAATTATGTCAAATTATTAAAGAAAAAGTAAGGAATGTGTTCTAATCTCACACCGCAATATGCTAAATCAGTAATCACAATAAATACTTCTCGCACATTGGTCAGGCAGGTGCATACAAGTTGTGTAGAATAACCCAAAGCTTGTAATATTTCCAATATTTCCTATATTTTTCAAAACATTAAATTACACTGTAAAATTAATTTTTCAAAGTTGTAAATAGAACAAAGGTTATTTGAAAATACTATTTCTGTCTTTCTAATACAACATTTCATGTTTAATCCAATGTTACTTGCTGTTTTTTATTATTTATGAAATTTACTAGCAATTTCTAAGTAAAAATAGTTTCAAAGTACAAATAAAAATCATATCATCAATATCAACGAGTTGTTTGTTTGTGTGTGTGTGTGTGTGTGTGTAGGTGTGTGTGTGGGTGTGTGTGTGTGTGTGTGTGTGTGTATTAGTGCTAGGGAAAAAATATATTGTGATTAATCGCATCCAAAATAATTGTGTTTACATAATGTATGTGTGTGTACTGTGTATAATTATTATGTATATATAAATACACACACATGCATGTATATATGTAATAAATATTTATGAAATAGTATGTATATACTGTATATATAATTTATCTTATATATAAATTTAAAAAAAGAATCAAAATATTAAGTATTTTTCTTAAATATATACATGCATGTGTGTGTATTTATATATACATAATAATTATACACAGTACACACACATATATTATGTAAACAAACTTTTATTTTGGATGCGATTAATCATGATTACTTTTTCCCCAGCATATATATATATATCATTTACATGTGTATGCAAGTGCAGACAAAATTCAATTAGAATTTCTGCTGGCAAAACATTTTTGCAGTTTCATTTATTGTTCCCCCCTATACTGTACATAAACACACACACACAGGCACAGCTGTGCATGTTCTCAAGGGGAAGTGAAGTGCACTGTTATTCACACTAACTCTGACAGGACGGACACTCACTGGGCAGCAGGAGGGGATTCTGGGTAGAGTGATTGTAGAGAGAAAGAAAATGCTACTGGACTTTAAATATTCATGAATTCACCTTGAACAAACACAAGCAAAAAAAAAAAACGTTCTTTTACCTATTTATTCTGCCCAGTCAGTCGAGTGTTATAAATATGCCCTAGTGTTCTTGTACAGAAAACAATGGGCTACTCATGATACAATTTAAATAAAAAACAGTGGTAATTACATTAGTTATCACTGAAATTCTTAGGGTCTCTAAAAAAGTTCAGTAAAGGGCCTGACAACAAAATAATTGAGTTGTCATCTGTCAAAAACAGACAGCATTTCCCATGTTATACTTGTTTGTTTTTATACAACCAAGACACATGGAGGTATAATCAGCAAAATGGACTGAAACGCCTACATAACATATGGAGGGTATTTCAATTACACCTAATAATACCAAACAAGCATAATGTGTTGCAATTTGATAACTTAAGATGAGCTAAAAGTGTTCCACCATTAGCATTATGAATAAAAATATCTGTGAATTCTATACAGATGTTAAGGCAATGTGATTTTCCAGAGATGCCATTCATCAACATTAATTAGCTGATTTAAATTTCTTGCCTGGGTTTCAGTGTGGATGTGACCAACTGAATCTTCTCCACCCACTTTCTTCAGCCTATTGGGAGCTCCACATCATGTGGGTGTATTGTGTAGACCGAGAGCGCTGATGTGTGTGTATTTCTGAGCTGAATGTTTTTCTATGACACCTTAATTCAGTGGTTCTCAGAGTGTGGACCCCAGAGGGTGTTGTGGAAACAGTTCGCAAATCTTGTTCACTTCCACACATTCAAAACTGGCACGTTGAAGATACATGTGGGGACAAGTTTGTGCCCAGTTACTGGTGTTAAGAGCGCTCACTGCACCCCACTTAAGTTCTTTACACAAAACTATCATATGATTTCATCAAAAAAACTAAAAAAACACAAGTCATATTGACTACTTTTACCTTCTCATCAATGCACGGATTTATTCTTTTTGTCACTTATTTTTCAGCTAAAAGAATATTTTTTTAATTATTGAACGAAACAGTGAATATTGAATTTTCATTACTAACAGAAAAGTTGCCATATCTACTGTTGAAAGTAAAGACATTTAAGGTTTTAGATAAAAAAACTTTTAAGTCAATGCAAATATTGTCAAGTACTTTTTTCTTATTTGGTGCTTTGGACAGAAACATCTGCTAAGTTGATACATATATTTTTCTTCAGAAAGAACCACTAATTTAATGTATTATTTGGCATGCTCTTTTATGCAAAAGTCACCTTTTATGTACATCTAATATGTAATGTCCAGTTACATTTCATTGATTAAAAAGGATCCACATCTATTTAATTAGTATTGCTGTTTACATATTGCAAAATGCAAGCTTTTGCAGATTACATAAATCATTAAATGCAGTTGTCTCTTTTGAGGTTGAATTTTGAACTTTAAAATATGTTATGGTAAGTTTTAGGGATAGGCTTTGGGAAAGAAGCATCAATAAATGGCTGTGGGATCAACTTCACTTGGCCTTAACATATTTTATTCACATTTTTTTTAAATCCAAAAGACCAATATTTGGCATGCTCTACCTACATTGTAAAAAATGTTCAAAGATTATTGGATTACATTTACAAGAAAATACAATTTCACCCATTCTGCTTGAGGAATTTCATGTTTACTGTAAATCAATGTGTTACTTGCCATTGCTTTGTAACTATTCATGAAATTTACTAGCAATTTTTAAATGTAAAAATTGTTTCAAAATTTTTTCAGTGTAGGCAAATTAATCAAATTCAACGGGTGAATTTTGCATACCAGTTGCATGTCAAATTTAGTATAAAGAGTACGGCGAAACTATGAAAGCATTGAAGGGTGTAGATTCTGAATCCACTGCCGCTTCAATATACATATATATATATATATATATATATATATATATATATATATATATCCTAATGAAATGTATAATCAAAGCCTTAACCAATATTTATCCTCCTTCATATTAAGATGATTTAAATGATTTATTCTAGTTTGATTATTTATTATTTATTTAATATGTTCTCTAAAGTTTGTATATGGTTTCATTCCTTTTTACTATAACTTTATATTTTATATTATATTTTATTCATTTTATTCATTTTATATTTATAAGCTTTTGTTTTTCTTTGCATCCTCCATCACTAGAGAATAAGAGAATATTGTCTGTACCTCTTACTGAGAGAAGTAACTTACTGTTATCAGTATGTTTTGAGAAAGTTTCTGGTCAGAGCTAGAGCTCGACCAACTCCAACCTTGAAGAAGCTGTGTATCTGTGTATGTACGCTAGTATTATCTGTTACAGATCAGTATTGGAGGTGGACAACAGGCATCCTAGGGAGATTGATGGACTTGTTGTTCCGGACAAGCTAACGCCTATTCCCGACCTGGAAACTCACAACGGGCTTAATTCTGGGGTGCAAGCGTCAACAGTTGATCAATGGAGATATGCTTCTGATTATCAGTCCATGTGTGGAAATTTACTATGACTGTCTATTTTCTCTTATAAGCTAATCAGAATCATTCGACCTGCAGTAATGACGTAGCTAGACCTTGAAAAGAGTATAACTGCTGTGAAAAAATTAATGCAGAGAGTGCGGCCTACGAACTCAATGTGAGACTTGAAGCTGGCTTCTGCTGATGAAATTGCAAACTATTCTTCAGTAAAAATGTTCTTTAATTAATCACACTCCTGACTCTTGGTCTTCATTCTTCACATCTGGTCTTGGGTCCTAAACTGTTGTCCCCAACAGCATGAAGTATGTTATAGAAGGTGCCAGGGGATCAGTTGACTGAACACATTTAAATACATCAATGTGGGTCATTTGTATGCTCTTCCATAAAAGAGCCTGTTTGTCTCCTAACACTTTTTTCTTTTCTTTTTTAAAATTCTTTCTTTCTTCAAGACAGGCCTCTTTGCAAACTGCCACGTCACCACAAAGTGTGGTAACAGAGAGAGACGTTCGCTGTCTGTTTGGATCTTTGAGCTCCGCCAACAAAAGCACTTAGCATACTGTTGTCTTGACAGGGAACACAGACACTGCTCATCAGTGGTCCACCAGCCGGCCTCGACCCAGCAGTTGTGCTCTGGTGACAAGCTAACAGCTGCTGCAGGGCTCAGAAAGACGCGCTATACAGTAGATCACTCTGATCATAATTCCAGGGCAGAGAATATCAGGTAATTATGTGTGCAACACCACACAAAACTACTGATGATGATGATGATGATGAGAAAAGAGAATCTCAAATGTTATAGGGACAAAAAAGGAAATTAAAGAATACAACACAACATCACCTTTGTGAAATGTGTTAAAGGTGATATGTGATTTTTTTTCACAAAATTGCTGCAGATGATGAGCAAAAGGTCTTAAAGGTACCAGAGGGACAAGCTATTCCCCCAAAAAAGCAGAAGAAATAAACATATACAATAACAATACAACACAACTTCACCTTTGTTAAATGTGTGAAATTGTCCTTGGTGTTAAACCTACTGGTGCCTATTTTTACTTGAAATTGCAGTTGCAATCAGCCATTTTTCCTTATTAAAAAGTTTTACCTCCAAAAAGTTTTAATTGAATCCAGAGGTGTAAAGACTACCTGAAAACTATAAGTAAATGTACAGATACCTTTCAGCAATAATGGCTCGATTACCAGTTACTAATTCCAATACCTCTTGAGTAAAAGTCTTAAAGAATCTGATTTTAAGAATCAGTATTTAAGTATTTAACTCATACTGAATGAAGGCTCAAAGATGCACTAGTCCTCAACCCCTAATGCCTGCTACAGACTTCGATTTAGGCAATCCTATAAGATCATTACAAATCACACGGTACAACATGGATATAATAAACTTGGATATGACATGTATGTTGACTTTACGATGATGACACCTATCCAATCGTAGTTTGAAGTTTGAAGTTTGTATAGAAGAATAAAACATCATCTGCATGCGCTAGTGGTAAACAAATAGAGCAAGATGTATTTCACTTTGGCAATAGTGGTTTTTATGTGCGCTGAAAAAATATGCAAGTGAAATACAAAAAACAGTTGATTTGTGAGGAGAGCAATCACACATTTATTTTGTCGAAAATCAAGTCAAAATAAAACTCCACCGATTCAATCTGTATTCCATTTGTACACAAACTGTAAGAGCGAGAGAGACTTTGATTATTATTTACGTCAGCATTCCTATCTTGCATTTACTCACCTATTTGCTCCTGCACTTGCTGTGTGATAATAAAGTTTGTTTGTATTAACTTGCCTACATGCTCAGTTTGTATATCCTGACAGAAGGCCAGACCAACGATATTAGGAATCCAAAAAACCCCAATCCATTCAAAGAACCAGGCGATATTCAGTGACGGGAATCTTCCGGTCACACACCGACACCAGTCACCACCATCATTTCTGTAGTGCACACTTCTTCACCAATCTTTTTTGCCAGTCCTATGTTCAATCCAGTCAGACAGCCCAACCTCTAAAAGACCACTACTCAAATTCCGTACAAGGTCTAATCAGTAACTGGAAGAACTCTATGCAGAGGATTTGTCCGTCATCCAGTGAAGCCCATCCTGCTACGAGCTGGCTGCCTGCATGTTGAATCTGGCTCATCCATGGCTCATCCAACATCAGTCTGTATTATCATGGAGAATGGGAGACGTCCTGCAATGGGGTGACACCTGCCTCTCTTTTACAGTTTCCCAGAATTTTCTCTTCTGTCCTCGAAACAACCTCCTATGATTTTCATAAATATCACCTCCATCAAGAGTCCCATCGCATACCAGCCTGCTATTCTCTGTTTACAGACGTCTTTTGCCTGAAAAGAGCCTCTCAACTGCCTCCACACCAACCATGGGACTATGCCATCAACCTGGTATCAGGTGAGCCAGTGCCTTGTAGAAGAGTTTCCATTTCCGAACAGAAGGCCATGGAGGAGTACATTGAGGAGGCTCTAATTCAGGTTTACATTCGTCCCTCAACTTCTACTGCTGCATCTAGCTTCTTTTTGTTGCTAAGAAGGACGGAGGCATGTGGCCCTGCATCGATTACAGAGCACTAAACAAAATCACCATCAAATTCCGTTATCCACCTCCTCTCGTCCCAGCTGCCCTAGAACAACCAAGTTTGACCTTCGAAGAGCTTATAACCTCACCCAGATACATTAAGGAGACGTGTGGAAGATCGCTTTGTGACCCCTTCAGGACACTACGAAGCTACGCATACTGCGTTATGCCGTACGGCCTGATCAACGCCCCCTCTGGATTCCACGATTTCATGAATGAGGTGTTCTGGGACTTCCTGAAACGTTTTGTGGTGGTATATATAGATGATGTCCTGATATACTCCCAGAGCTTGACCGAACATTGCCGTCATGTTTCGAAGGTCCTCCAATCGTTGCGTGAGTACCAACTGTTGGTGAGTACCAAAAGCAGAGGTGCAGTTCTCCATCCAATTCCTTGGGTACCAGATTGGTAAGGACAGCATTCAAATGAACAATGGGAAGGTATCAGCAGACAAGTCTTGGCCCACTCCCACGACCATCAAAGAGCTCCAAAGATTCTTAGGTTTTTAACATTCTGATTAAAATTAAGATTTTCGAAGGCCTGCAAGCTGATTCCCCTAAAAGGACTCCCAAAACCAAAGCCATGTTCAATCAGGTATTTCGTAATTTTGGTCTTCCAGAAGACATTATTTCTGATCGAGGGCCACGATTTATCTCACATATTTGGAAAGCATTCTTCTTATTATAGTATACTATAATAATTGTAAGTAGCCTATTATAAAATATAAGTCAAGTATAATTAATTATGACAAATATAAGTATAATAAATAAAAATAAAAATATGATTTTATTATTATTTTAACTTTTTTTTAAATAAATTAAAATAATTCAAATTGATGACTTTAACAAACTATCAATTAACAACCTTGGGTCTACTTACAGTAGCTCTGTCGTTAATGTTCCTATAAGTTTTTGTAAAAAATACATTTTCCTACGGAGAAAATGAAATACTTGATTTAGTCAAGTTAGTTTTGTATCAAATCTGGCAGCATCAACAGCACAGCTTTCCCTGCGCATAAAATCCCCCATATGCCTGCAAACCATTGAGTGATGATGCATAACAAAAGAGTGTAGGCGCTAAAGCTTACCTGATTACAGTTGTTTGGCAAATAAAAAAAATTATGGCCAGTTACATACATACATTTTTGTGGTTTTTAACTTGTAAACAAATAATTCTTCTGCACTCTGACAAGAAAATAAAGGGAAACGACTACATGCTTCAAGTAAAGAAAAAAAAACATTTATTGATACTAGGTCTGGGCATTGACAAATTTCACAATTGGATTTGATTTCGATTAAAAAAAAATTGTATTCAGTTTTGATTCGATTAACTTCGATTAAATATTGATTTTAAAATCGTGGCCTAATGGTTAGAGAGTCAGACTGGTAACCCGAAGGTTGCGGGTTAGTTTCTTAATACCAGCAGGAAATGACTGAAGTGCCCTTGAGCAAGACACCTAACCCCCAATCTCTCGCTGGCACCACAGCAAAAATGGCTGCCCACTGCTCTGGGTTTCTGTATCCTTGGTTTGCAGTTTGTGTTCACTACTCACTACTCCTAATATATGTGGACTAACTTGGATGGGTTAAATGCAGAGGACAAATTCTAAGTATGAGCTACCATACTTGGCCTTTACTTTCACTTTTTCACTTTTACTTCACTTTCACTTTTTCACTTTTGATTAATTTGGGGCCTATCAGGTACAATACATGGCAAAGAAAATGCTGTAAACTAAACAGGAAACCACAGTTGGTACATCATTATAATATTAAAGGTTAAATTAATTGATTTGTAGGCAACTTATATATAAATGACACATAAGGTAGTTTTTATAATAAAGTTATAACAATGTTTCTACTTGTTTTTTTTATGTAAACATTTAAATGGTGACTGTCATAAAACAGATTTATTCAAACATACATGATTCAATATTGAAGAACGTCTCGGTTACGTATGGTAACCCTCGTTCCCTGAAGGAGGGAACGGAAACGTACGTCGGACGTCACCGACGAATTGGGATAACTTCTGGGAGCCCCTATCAGCTTCGAGATATAGAGAACGGGCCAATGGCCATTGGCGTGTGAGATTTGCATCTCGCGCTCCGCCCCGCGCTGCGGGTATAAACAGGAGGCGAATGCAGCGCACTATTGTTTTACACTGAGGAGCCGAACTAGTGACTCGGCCATGCAGTGATGTTACAGCAACTGTGGCGACGGGACGTACGTCTCCGTTCCCTCCTTCAGGGAACGAGGGTTACCATACGTAACCGAGACGTTCCCTTTCAGTCGGTCACGTTCGACGTACGTCGGACGTCACCGACGAATTGGGATCCCTTTGGAAAACGCCACAGTTACTACCACTTCCAGCGCCCAGCGAGAGCCCCTCAGACCCCGTCTGTTCCGGGCGGGGAATTCACGCAGGGAAGTCACACTGCTGTTCCGCAAGACCCACTTCAGCAGACTATTGGATAACGCTGGGAAAGCGTGCCCAGAGGGACGCTGCGGAAGCCACATCATGCCCGAAGGGAGTTACCATGTGGAGAATAAACGTATGGACTGGCCGTGGGCAGTGCAACATACGTAAGTCCCAGGGGTGGCCCCGGCCAAACAGGCGGGGGAACAACACCTAACTGAGATGGCAGAAAAGCCGAGGGAAAAACACGGGCTCGCCGTAGGGAGCCGTACCGTGGAAGAATACACATATGGGACCGCAGTGGGGGTCACAACATATGGAACCCAGCCTAACACAAGTTCCACCAATGCATACGAGTGTTAGACCTGGCGTTGGACGCTCCGCCACATCCGACTGCCACGGGTTGCGGAGGACTCAACAGGGTTCGCCGTTCTGGGGAACTCGACTGGAGCATATAAGCGCACGTATCCGATCCAAAGGGAAGGGAGTGGCGCAGCAAGCCGACACTTAGAACGGGCACTTCGGTGTTACTGACTATGGGAAGCGAGCACACAGGAAGATACCGGCTCTACACGGAGGCTATAAAATCTAGCGAACGTGTTAGGTGTCGCCCAGCCCGCAGCTCTACAATATCTGTCAGCGAGGCGCCACAAGCCAACGCCCAGGAAGAAGCTACACCCCTAGTGGAGTGGGCTCTTAACCCGAGTGGGCAGGGCACGTCTTGGGTTTGGTACGCCAAGACGATGGCATCCACTATCCAGTGGGCCATCCTCTGCTTGGAGACAGCCTTTCCCTTCTGCTGGCCTCCATAACAGACGAAGAGCTGTTCTGAGGTCCTGAAGCTTTGCATTCTGTCCACGTAAGTCCGCAGAGCACGGACTAGACAGAGAAAAGCTAGGGCTGTGTCTGCCTCCTCCGAAGGCAGCGCTTGCAGGCTCACCACCTGGTCCCGGAAGGGAGTGGTGGGAACCTTGGGCATATATCCGGGCCGGGGTCTCAGGATTACATGAGAGTTACCGGGCCCGAATTCCAGGCACGATTCGTCGACCGAAAATGCCTGCAGGTCCCCTACCCTCTTGATAGAGGCCAATGCAGTCAGGAGTACTGTCTTCAGAGACAGGATTTTTAACTCAACTGACTGCAAAGGCTCAAAGGGCGCCCTCTGCAGTGCGGTTAGCACCAGAGTTAAGTCCCAAGAGGGTATAGAGGGAGGGCGAGGCGGATTTAGTCTCCTCGCCCCCCTCAGGAACCTGACGATCAGATCGTGCTTCCCTAGAGACTTACCACCTACCATGTCATGATTAGCGGCGATAGCGGCAACATAGACTTTGAGGGTGGAGGGAGACAGCCTTTGCTTCAACCCGTCCTGTAGGAAGGAAAGCACAGAACCAACCGAACATCTCCGGGGGTCTTCCCAGTCGACGAACAGGTTCCACTTCAACGCATAGAGGCGCCTCGTAGAGGGAGCTCTAGCAGAAGTGATGGTGTCTACCACAGCCTGTGGTAGGCCACCTAGAACCTCCGCGTCCCGTCCAGGGACCAGACATGGAGTTTCCAGAGGTCCGTACGCGGGTGCCATAGGGTGCCCCGTCTCTGAGTCAGGAGGTCCTTCCTCAGAGGAATGGGCCAGGGAGGTGCTGTCGCGAGAACCAAGTCCAGTTGGGCCAGTACAGAGCAACCAACAGGACTTGCTCCTCGTCCTCCCTGACCTTGCACAGAGTCTGTACAAGAAGGCTCACTGGGGGAAACGTATACTTGCGTAGGCCCCGGGGCCAGCTGTGTGCCAGCGCATCCGAGCCGAGGGTCCCCTCGGTCAGGGAATAAAACAACTGGCAGTGGGTCGTGTCCAGGGCGGCAAACAGGTCTACCTGTGCGGTCCCGAAGTGACTCCAGATCAGCTGGACCACCTGGGGATGGAGTCTCCACTCTCCGGGGAGCACTGGCTGTCGTGAGAGCTCGTCGGCCGCACGATTGAGCAGGCCCGGAATGTGAATGGCACGAAGCGACCTCAGATGCTTCTGACTCCATAGGAGGAGATGGCGGGCGAGTTGAGACATGCGACGGGAGCGTAGACCACCCTGTTTGTTGACGTACGCAGCGGCCGCAGTGTTGTCCGTACGGACCAGAACGTGCTTGCCTAATAACGGTGTTTTGAAGCGGCCCAGCGCAAGACAAACTGCTAAAAACTCGAGGCAATTGATATGCCATTGCAGTTGAGGCCCCGTCCACAGACCCGAAACTGCAAGCCCGTTGTATGTGGCACCCCAGCCGGTGGATGAGGCATCCGTGGAGACAACAACATGCCTGGACACTTGTTCTAGGGAAACTCCTGCCCGTAGAAACGAAGGGTCCGACCACAGGCTGAAGGTTTGGCGGCACCTCGGAGTCATGGGGACACGGAGGGATCCGCTGTGCCATGCCCATCTCAGGACTCGGTCATGTAGCCAGCGTTGAAGCGGTCTCATATGAAGCAATCCGAGCGGCGTTACAGTGGCTGCGGATGCCATATGCCCCAGGAGCCTCTGAAAATGTTTCAGTGGTACCGCTGTCCTGCATTTGAACGAATTCAAGCAGTTCAACACCGACTGGACACGCTCCTCTGTGAGACGCGCTGTCAGATTGACCAAGTCCAGCTCCATACCGAGAAAAGAGATCCTCTGCACGGGGCAGAGTTTGCTCTTTCCCCAGTTGACCTGAAGTCCCAACAGGCTGAGGTGACTGATCACCGTGTCTCTGTGTCACCGTGTCTCTTCACACAACAGGGACAGTCCTGAAGGGAACGACCTTCAGGTCGATCGCTGCAAACCAATCTTGGGGACGGACGTACTCGAAAGTGCGCTTCTGCGTCAACATCTGAACGGACGGTTTGTGAAGGGCCCGGTTCAGGACTCACAGGTCCAAGATTGGTCATAACCCACTGCTTTTCTTGGGCACAATGAAGTAGGAGTTATAGAACCCCAACTTCATGTCGGCTGGAGGGACCGGCTCCAATCGCGTCCTTCGCCAGTAGGACTTCGATCTCTTTCCACAAGATGGGCGTCGCAGCTCCACACAACAGTGAAGTGGACGCCCAGAACTTGGGAGGATGCCGTGCGAACTGAATCGCATAGCCGAGCCTGGTGGTGCAGGTGAGTCAGCGGGACCGCCCCGGAAGTGCTAGCTAGGCTTCCGGAAACCGTACCATGAACACACCTGCCCCACAGACGTACCCGCAGTAGGGCAGCGAAGTGGAGGGCAGGGACCCGACCCAAGAGGCACAGCGTCCTGAAGTGGGGTCTGAGTGTGCACGCAGCACCTACAGGCCCCCACGGTTGGACAGAGTCGCACACTGCCATTCTCTTGTGGGGAGGGGAATGAGAGCGGCGCGGCTTCATAGCGTCACACGCTGCCATTCCTGAACTCCCGAGACCCAGAGATATTGGAACTGCTCTTAAGAATTTGGGTACCACTGGCTGTAACACCAGTGGCGGAACAAAATTTAGCAATGATTCTCCACCCGGCCCTCCTCCGGGGAAGAGCAGCTTCAACCAAGTCCAGGTCACCCGTCTCAGCTGACTGGCAGCCAAGACGGGTGGCATCGTGGGATGCCCATGGCGAGCAGACTGAGGGGTTCCATCTGCTTTGCACTGTGGAGGACTGCTGCACAGTCAACGACAGTGTCGCCGAAAAGGGTCACCTTGTGAGATGTGAGCATCGAGAAAGCGTACTCTGGCGACGTCTCACACCCCTGCAAGGTAGCCCAAGGGTGTTTCTGGACCAGGGTGGACATCGTCTGGCCAAGGGCCAGCGCTGTGACTTTAAATGTAAATCAGTCACTGTGCACAGCTCAACCTCAGCTCAGAACTACCCTCGTGCACTAAGAGCGCAGGGCGGAGGTGGCCTGCCAGTGGCACTGCCACCTTACCGATGAGGGTAGTGAGAGAGAGGAAAACTTTATCCAGATTATGGCCCCATTGGCACCCCATATTTTGGCACCAAATAGTTCCACACTGCCAAAGCTTTCCAATGCACATCCAGGAAAAAGGCAAGGGGGCGGGCAAGGCGATTTACGCGTTGCACTACGCCTCAGCCACCCAGGAAAGCATGGCTGTCAAGTCTGAATCTGATTCAGCATGAGCACACACCATTATAGTGGGAAACTCAGCATCATCTTCATTTCCAGCTTATAACAGCCCTCTCTCTCCGATGCAGCGATTGACATCTGTCCTCTGCTAGAGCCCCAGATGAAACGCTAGGTCCCCTTTATTTATTTTTATTTTTTGGAACCAGCAATCCCACCTGTAAGCTACCAGCAGGAATGTAAGACCGTGAGACCGTCGAGACGGCACACGGCGCGCTGAACACTCAAGCCCCTATGAAGAAGGCAAGACGAACAACGCGCCGACGTGGTCATGCTCTCATGAGAGAACATGAACCACCCACGAACACAGTCTCAGCATGCTTGCGATGCGATAGAGGAGTGAGAGCTCACGGAGATGTACTCGGCAGGGAAGCCCCACTGTAATCCTCAGGTCACCAAGGCTTATTAGCCGAAGTAGCCCCTTTCTGGTGCACCAGAAAAGAAACTAGATCGGGGAATAGGCGAAGGGACTCAACCCCGTTTGAGGTTAAGTCTCGACCGCGCATCTAAAGCGCCGAGTGACGCGCTGGGTTGCCGTGACAACCCGCGCTGTCAGCCGGCAGCTAGACGGCACACGGCGCGCTGAACACTCAAACCCTCACGAGGAAGGCGAGAGAACATGGATCACCCACGAACGCAATCTCAACATGCTTATGCGAGAGGGATCGTGGCCGTCAAAGGACAGGAAACAACCGCATCCAGAAACGCACGGGTGGAATGACGTCTTGAAAAAGACGCAGTGTCACACCCACGCTGCTCTTTTAGAAGAAATCTCTTTTAAATGTGCTGAAGCACCCAGGAACGACCGCGGCAAAACACAGGAGAATAGTGCAGCCTGTGTATGCACTCACCGTTGGGAACGCCCTTACCAAACCAACAGTGCTGTAAAAACAGCAGTTTATCACTGTATCAGTGAGCTCGTGGCCGCCGCTGATCGTGCCTTCTCTCCCAGCACTCAAAGAAGCGTCTTCTCTCGTTCTCTCTCTGCTAAAGCAGGAACAGTCTCCTTCGTCAACACCGTGTTCGGCTCCGAAGTGAATGACAATAGTGCGCTGCATTCGCCTCCTGTTTATACCCGCAGCGCGAGATGCAAATCTCGCACGCCAATGGCCATTGGCCCGTTCTCTATATCTCGAAGCTGATAGGGGCTCCCAGAAGTGATCCCAATTCGTCGATGACGTCCGACGTACGTCGAACGTGACCGACTGAAAGGGAACAGGTTAAGTAATACAATGAATGTGAAATAGCTTATAGTGCATATATTTAGCAAAACTCTCCTATCTAAGTCAATTATTCTAGCTGACTAATGATTTTCTCTTTTTTTGGAGATTGAATGGAGTAAATGTAGTAAATGTAATTGTGCATGTGACATTGTTTACCAGCTGTTTTATTGACACCTTTCCGCAGTTGAAACACTGATTGAGCGATTACATGTTCTTCTGATGTTCATTCCTGTTTATTTTGTGTTGTAACTAGTAAAGCGGAAGATATGATCGATTCAAGTGCGGTCCGCATGAACTGAGGCGCTACAGCAATCTGTCAGGCCACAGATCCTCAAAAAAAAATTTTGGTCCTCAAAATGAAAATAATAAAATTTAGAGTAAAAATATTTTTTTAAATCACCCTGACTGTTACATGTCTAGTTTGTTTTTGCTTGTCTTCGAGTTTGTTCCTTTGTTCAGTTTTCCCGCCTTTGTCTTAATGAGTTCATTCCTTCACCTGTGTCCAGTTAATTAGTAATGTCTAGCACCTGTGTCTTGTCAATTACCTCGTTTGCCCTGTGTATTTAGTTCTCAGTGTTTCTTCAGTGTTTGTCCGTCGACGTTCATGTATACTGGTGTTTCTAAGTGTTCCCTGTGAGTTTCTGCATTAAAGTTCCTGTTCCAAGTTCTCCTTCGCCTTCGTGAGTTTTGAGTTACACCTAGTATTGTAACACTGACCACCTCTTAAAATAAATATATAAGTAACTTGTTAATAAATAATTTCGCATTTTTTATTTATTTATCTAAAGATTATACCCAGTCAAAAAGACTACTCCAGGCAGCATTCAAGAAAAAAAATTCTGCCCTTTAGATAGTGAAGTATAATTGAGAATGACTACGTGAACTAGCAATTTGCTGACTCACCACTTCGGATAGCCAGGAATAAAACATTCATCATTCATTAAACATAATTCCTCTGATGTAGGTTAAAGAAATGTTTGTTTCGTACTGAGCAACAGTCTAGCAAATTACATTTTCTATATTCCTTTCATATTCTCTCTCTGTCTCTTTCTCTGTGTCTCCTCATTGTTGTAGCATTGTGAAGGCAACAAGTTGAAGGGTAATTACCTCTTCATTATGTAGAGGAGAGAGAAAAGAGAGGAAAAAGATGTAGCAGTCTGTCAGCTGTCCTGGTCTGAAAGGTCAAAGTGGGAGAAGACAGTGGGAGAGAAAGGCCAGCAGTGACGTGTCCCATTCAAAAACACACAGCACGTCACAAGTCTTCATCACAACAGAGACAGCTCACTGCACTGCTCTAACCAAACTCCAATTGCAATTCAAATTCAATCACTCTGAATGGCATCTTTCAGGCGAGTTAAATCTTCTCTGCAATTGTTCTCACAGTCATTCTAATGTGATGGGTGAGTGACTATTTAGAGAGAAGGTCAATAAAAAATGCCCTGTTTTTGTCACTATAAAATTTGAGGGAAAAATGTGTATTATTACTTTTTAAAAAAACAAATGATTTTCCTATTGTGATTTCAGTATTCGAGAGCCTGCCAATAACTGATTTATCTTATGCAAACGAAGCATTGATAATTACTCTAATGAGGCTAAACTGCGCTGATAATCATAACATCTGAGTTTTATGACATCAAAAAAGACTAAATGTAATTTATCAAAACATACAGAGCACTCTTATGATGTGAAACTAGATCAACCAAATTTCTTCATTATCTTCTATGAACATATTTAATTAACTCAATAAATCAAATGTAGTAGTTTTATTTGAACAGAGCCAAGCTAGTAAAAATTTGGATGAAAAAAGATTCAGTTTGAGGCTAAACTAAAAACAACTGAGAGTGCCAAAAGATGCAGCTGTTATGTTTTTAGAAGAGGTAAAATAGGTCACTGAGAGTTTATCTCCCTCTTACACTATCAACCATGTATCAGGAACGTCTCAGATCTGTATCTGCTGAACTAAATTAAAAATGGGCGCTTTGTGCCGTCAAGGGTAGATGCGTGTCTCTGTGTGTGAAAAAATATTTTTTATTTTATTTCCTTTCAAATAACCATAAAATAAAATAATAAAAAAAGGTTATTTAAAATGTAAAGAATAATATTTGCTTAATATATAAATATAAAATAAAAGTTAATTAAAAAGTTTTATATTTTTGTATTTTCCATTGTTGTACAGTCAATAGTTCCAAAAGAACCTAAAGCAGTACAATTATAGTGGACCTGAAATAAATGTAATAAAAGTAACTAACAAAAGTAACTTTTGATATAATTATAATGAAAAAGCAGTTTCCTTGCATTTGCCATCCTCACAAGACCTGAACCCAACCTGCAATTTATTTGGCTGACCTCCATGTTCAGTTTCACTTAGCCTACTCATGCCCTCCAAATTTCAAAACATCAAAGCAGTCACTTCAATTGAACTAAAAAGATTAAGTTTGATTAATATGCTGAGTAAATACAGATTAAAAGAGACTTAAGGTGCATATTCTGTCAGTTATGCACTTGAGAGTTTTATTAAGCCTCATAGTTTTACCCTTAACTCCTAAATCAATCCTGCTGTCATCCTTCAGTCACTGGCAAGTAGAGGATTGAGGGACCTAGTGATATATCTGTTTCAGATGTCCACAAAGTATCTTCTGCAGAGTTTGTAGAGCTGTTGGTGGTTCCATCAGACAACCACGAATGGCAGAGCACTTTTATATTATATGATAAATTCTGAAGAAAACGCCTTCTAGACATGCTGCTATTAACTACTGCATTTAAAGTAATGTTGTAATCAACTCTAGGTAAAACTAGGTTACTTGTTCTACTGAAACAAACTGGTTGTGGGCCTAACTTTGAACATTTTATGAACAGTAAATATAAATTGCTTGGAATCATAGGCCATATAGACCCTTACAAAGTTCTGCCATTAATCTGTCTGTACATTGAGGCCTGCCGGGAACTGGTCCTGGGCAGACACAGTAAGTTGCAACAAGCATTTGAGCCATGATGTATGTTTCTGTGAGACCAAGTAAATCATGAACAAACAATTTCAGGCACTTCTGCTTCTCAAGATTCAGGGCTGCACAACTGTACAACACTATACCTCCTAGAATGACAGTTTACAAAAATCATTAATTAATTATTACAAATTATAACAAAAATTATTATTCTTTCTGACCCTCCTGGACATTTCAGATACATTTCTATCAATGTTTTTCTTCTCAATGTCAAAAAAAGAGAAGTTTCCTTTAAGATAATATTAATACTTCTGACACATGAAAATAAAAAAGTGGACATACAAAAACTGTATTTAACAACTATTTTAACATATTCTTCACAAACTGTGAATATTATAAACAATATTGTAACTACTTTTTTAACATACAAAAAACAGTATTTCCACAATTAAAATGGGTCAAGTTGACCCTAAACATAAGGGTTGAGGAATTAAAGTTTTTGCACAAATGGGCTCCCAGAGGCCTCGAAATAGCACACCTCTCCTCAACAAGGTTTAGTCTAAGGTATAGCCCAAATAATGCGTTGTTCATATTTAATTTAAATTTAGGAGTTTGTTCAAAACAAATTATTAACAGTGTTAATCTCTGAAAATGATACTAATTACACCAAATGCAATTGCCGCAGCATGAATACGATTAGCTAACTACTTCACTAATTATTAGTTTCACTTAGCTAATTATTTTCCATTATGAAGCTGATCAATAACATCAAGATTTCCATGTTCATTTTAGTGTACCAGTTTTTTTGGACTGAAAAAAAAACACTGTAAAAAAACTATAAAAAAACTATAAACAAACTAAACTTTGTCAAACGTCTTGTATCTTTTGTTTGGATGTATTTGCTGGCATGCAGAAATATTTTTTTCATCCCATTAGTCAATAAATCCTTAAGAAACACCTCTTGCAACACCTTGGAGTGTGTTTTTAGGTACTGCAAGGATTTCTGTGAGGCTTATGTTGATGACTGGCTTATGAACTGATTTGGATTCCCAAGGGCCATCACCTTGCAAAAGTGTGTAAATTGTAGAAGTTGTGTTCTGAGAAGGAATTTTTTACATGATTAACATGCAATCTGTGATGTGCACTTGACTCTGACTATCATAGTTGTGAAATGCCTGGCAGGAAAGACTGTATAATGCAAAAGGAATTGGTAAGCTTGATGTACGTTTTTACACTGATATCAGATGATGTGTTTTACGGTAGGCCTACTGGGGTTTTATAAAGGAGATCTGGTGGCTTTTACAAATCAGAAATTTGATGGAAACTTTTTTACATGAGTTCCCAGGTCTTTATTTGTTGGTGAAAGTGTTTAGGCGTGTGTACTTCATAAAATGACAAAATAACATCTCATGTTACGTATGTAACCCGGTTCCCCAAGAAGGGAATGAGATGCTGCGTCATGGTGTTGACACTATGGAAACGCTTCCACGTAAACTGGTGTCTGAAGCACATATCTTCATTTGCCAAACGTATGTCGTCACATAGCATAGCGCATCACTGAGACCATAAATAGATGCCTAAAATGCACGTCATCAGATTCTATTTGTCTCAAGAAGCCATCAGGCATGACCAGTTCAATACCAACTCATCCACACCCTGGGTATGAGCCTGCCCACAAAGCTGTGTATAAGCACAGAGGATTATTGAGCGTAGACCTGGACTTGGATTAACCTCCTAGAGGCAAAGAGAGGGTAAGAGGGTGTAAGTAAGAGGGTGATAGCATCTGTAATCCAATGCGAGATACGCTGCTTAGTGACCGCATTGCCTCTATTGCGACCACCAAAAGTTGAGAGAATCTACACCACTAGCCTGAGTGGTGGACATAGATACTTACTGAACACTTGCTAGCACTCTTGGGAGCAGATTTATCAGAGGAAAATCACATGGGCGCAGCCTCAACCACATCATGGCATCCAGCCCCAATGGAGCTGGAGGTGTGAGGGAGAACCAGAGGTTGTACCTCAGCCATGTGGACTCCACTACTTGTTGATGGAGTCGGCATTCCCTGGGCCTTAGCCCCTGCCTCGACAGAATGTCTGCCCTCATGTTTATTTGCCCCGGATTTTGTTTTACGAACTGGTTTTTGAATTTGTGGCACTGTTTGTTTGACAGTTAGCATCCTTAACCTGTATGTCCAAAGAGTACAGTTCAGGCCCCGAAGATCTAAAATTGAACGCTCCTTTTTGGCAACTATAAATTACAGACTCTAGAACCCTGCCTCTCCCTCTCAGAGGGGTATATATTCTATGGTCCCTTTCACCAGAAAAGAGCACAGTTCTTGTTGACAAATATATTGTCTTATTCTAGCACACTTTTGTTACCACCACACCTTGGAAACGAGGTGGAAACCGAATCCTGTAACCTTTTCTTACAGTATTCAGGACCCACTGAGAGACATTGGGCAGAATTTGCAACATTGAATTTGCAACATTGAATTTGCATAATTTTTTAGATAGAATCAGTCTCTCTGAATGTCCGAATAAACCAAAGAGAGGATTCGCTCATAAGTGAGGATGCTCAGTGCGTCTGGATCTTCTAAAGTCTAATATCATCTTTTTAGTTTTAGTGATGTTAAGGTCCAGATTATTATGAGTGCACCACTCCACCAGATGTTGAACCTCCTCCCTGTAGGCTGTTTCGGCGTTTTGCGTTATCAGTCCTACTATGGTAGTATCGTCTGTTTGTGAGGAATGATGGTATTAAAGGCTGAACTAAAATCAACGAACAACATCCTCACATATGTGTTTGACTGGTCCAGATGTGTGAGGGCTGTGTGAAGAGCTGTTATGACTGTGTCATCCGTTGATCTATTGGTCCGATATGCAAACTGATGTTGGTCGAGATCAGCAGGAATGACAGCCTTAAAGGAACACGCCGACTTTTGGGGACTTTAGCTTATTCACTGTATCCCCCAGAGTTAGATAAGTCCATACATACCATTCTCATCTCCGTGCGTGCCATAACTCTGTCTGACGCACCCACTGCTAGCCTAGCTTAGCACAAAGACTGGAGGTAAACGGCTCCATCTAGCCTACTGCTCAATAAGTGACAAGATAACGCCAACATTTTCTTATTTACATGTTGTGATGTGTATAGTAACACTGTGTACTAAGGCCGACGGAAAATGAAAAGTTGCGATTTTCTAGACCGATATGGCTAGGAACTACACTCTCATTCCTGTGTAATAATCAAGGAACTTTGCTGCCATACCATGGGTGCAGCAGGCGCAATGATATTTTAACTTTTAATTTTCTGTCAGTCTTAGTACATGATGTAACTATACACATCACAACATGTAAATAGGAAAATGGTGGCATTATTTTGTCACTTATTGAGCAGTAGGCTAGATGGAGCCGTTTACCTCCAGTCTTTGTGCTAAGCTAGGCTAGCGGTGGGTGTGTCAGACAGAGTTATGGCACGCACAGAGATAAAAATGGTATGTATGGACTTATCTAAGTCTGGGGGATACGGTGAATAAGCTAAAGTCCTAAAAAGTCGGTGTGTTCCTTTAATATGAGTGAGAATCAACCTCTCAAAACATTTCATAATGATGGGGGTAAGTGCAACTGGACGATAATCATTCAGACTGTTCACTGCTTGAACTGCTTGAACAGTGCTTGAACAGTGCTTGAACAGTGATGCCTGTGTATGCTTGTCGATGATGCCTGTGTATGCTTACGGTCCTAACACACATTTGGTGTGAATCACCTGCGTGATAAAGCAGGGGCATGGCATCACACTTCCTATAACTTAAAACTGCCATTGTACGGCTTCTGAAGACAAAGAAGCTGATGGCGTGCATTTTATTTATGGTCTCAGTGATGCAATACGCTACGTCAAAACGTCCATACGTTCGGCCAGTCAAGTTTTAAACATGTGCTTCAGACACCGGCTCAGGCAGAAGCATTCCCATAGCATCAATGCCATGACGCAGCGTCGAAGTGGAGCTTTTCTACATTTAAAAATATATATATATTTTAAGGTTCCTGTAAAAATGTATTAAAGTTTGTCAGGCTGTGCATATGTTATGCAGACTACCTGAAATAGATTATGGCTCATATTATATTCTGACCTCATGTTTGTGTGCATGTAAAAA
This sequence comes from Rhinogobio ventralis, assembly GCA_039654625.1. Lineage (NCBI taxonomy): Eukaryota > Metazoa > Chordata > Actinopteri > Cypriniformes > Gobionidae > Rhinogobio > Rhinogobio ventralis. Next base: position 12,694,498 of record CM077195.1, on the reverse strand, counting down.
GAGAGAGAGAGTTCTGAGGTTTGCAATAATTAAACAAAATTAAACAAAATGCTTTGAATCACAGTTTGTATGTCATAGACAATGTGCCTTTTAAATAAATAAATAATGTACAAATGTGTTTGTTTGTTTTGCTTAGTTTTTTGGCACAAGCTTTAAATCTCTGTCAATCATAACATTAGATTTGTCTGCCTTGTGTCTTTTTAATAATAGAATCCTATCATATTAATCCAAATACATAATTTACGACTGATTCCTTAATCCAGTGTGGAGAAAAAACATGTTCTAGTGTGCTAAAAGGGTGTTGAGATTTTTAACTGCCTATGTTAACCAGCTAGTTGGCATCGGATCAGGCATGACATGGAGTAGCAATATATGTTTCTACTGTCCATTGTCAATCAGCTGTACTATAGCAAAAGTGTTACTTGTCTGAGCCGTGTAGCATTGTACCCCAGAATAGACTTTCCATTTGTTGAACAGAAGGTTTGCGATTGCCCTTACAATTTCTTCAGATCAAGATCATCTCGTTACAGATGAACAAAAGTAATTACTGATGGTGCTATAGTGATGGAAATGTTTAAATGTCAACACAACAATACAGGTTTTAATGTTTCAAAATTGATAATTTTCACCAATGGCCTCAATGTGATGTTGTATTCTCTTCCATTGCGTTAAACAGCATTAAAGAAACAAGTCCCTTTCAGCATCTCAATGTGAGGTTCTGTTTATCCAGACAGAAACTGTAGCAATGACCTTGTATTCCAGAGACAAGCTCCCTCAGTGATAGTGCCCAGTCTATTTATACTTTCGGATGTTTGTTGTGGTGGAAATAGTGACCTTGACCTTAGACGTGTTAGGACCCAAAACTGCTCTCAGTTTTATCACCAAACTTTTGTTGAGGAAATCAAAAATAAATATAGTCCACTTTATAAAACACCTGCACATTTTGCATTTACAGTGGATTAAAAGGTCCACATGATTGTATGCTTTTGCATGAGTTGCATAAACAAAGGCAAACTCATTTTTTCTATGGAATAACTTGCAAAGATTAATTGTTCACCGCAAGAATGTGCGCTTACAGAGTAAACGGGCAAATTGAATTTTATGTGGACTGGCATTGGCGCAGTGGAAGTGGTAGTTAAGCCACAAAAGTTTAAATATTTCAAAGCATCCAAAGCTCAAATCGGATCAAAAAATTTCCTCATACACATTTATTTGTAACACTGTACTCAGCTCACAAGCTCTCGCACCCTTCTCCATTGGAAATGAATGACTTCTGTTCTGCAGTTTGTTATAGATAGTGAAAAAGCAGTTTTGTCTGTTTTTGCCCAGACAACGATCATTTTAAATAAATCAACGCCTCATTATTAAAGGGTTAGTTCACCCAAAAATGAAAATTCTGTCATTAATTACTCACCCTCATGTCATTTCAAACCCGTGAGACCTTCGTTCTTCTTCGGAACACAAATTAAGATATATTTGTTGAAATCCAAGAGCTTTCTGACCCCTCCATAGACAGCAATTTAATTAACACATTCAAGGCCGAGAAAGGTAGGAAAAATAGTCCATGTGACAACAGTGGTTCAACCTTAAGTTTATGAAGCGACAAGAATACTTTTTGTGACAAAAAACAAACAAAAATAACTTTATTCAACAATTTCGTCTGTGCCAGTCTCCTACGGAGTTTACATTGTAAATACAGTGCAGCGCTTCTGAGTTCTACGTGGTTCTATGGCAGAACTGCGGCTCACCATTTGTTAGCTCCTGTGTCAGCATCCCACGCATGCGTCGTGGTGCTCACGTGAACAGCATCTGCACTGTATTTACAACATAAACTGCGTAGGAGACTGGCACAGATGAGAAGAAATTGTTGAATAAAGTCATTATTTTTATTTGTTTTTTGCTCGCGAAAAGTGATCTCGTCGCTTCATAAAATTAAGGTTAAACCACTGTAGTCACATGGACTATTTTAACAATGTTTTAATACCTTTACCTTGAAAGTGTTAATTACATTGCTGTCTATGGAGGGGTCAGAGAGCTCTCGGATTTCATCAGAAATATCTTAATTTGTGTTCTGAAGATGAACAAAGGTCTTATGGGTTTGGAACGACATATTAGAACGAGTAATTATTGACAGAATTGTTTGGGTGAACTAACCCTTTAAAGACAGTCACATGTGGCCACCTATTGCTGAACAGATTTAACTCTTTCCCACCCATTGATGGAAATTTCCGGCTTTCCATGTTTTCACTGTTATATGGTAGGGGGCGCTATGAAACATTTTCTGAAAGAGTACAGAATCTCCGGATCAAAACACAGGTGAAGAAGAAGCAGAAACAAGTGATAGCATATGTAAGCAGATGCATATGTAAAATAACACAATCATCAACATTAAACAGCATATAAATAAATAAAAAAAACTGCCTAATGTTACTAAATGAAATGTCAACCGAGGACGAGGTATAGGACTGAGCAACCTTAGGGGGTGTTGTAGACTCGATCTAATCCATCTATGTTTCGATCATCGTTCTGAATCTGATCTGGACATAGTCTTTGATATAAAATATATACTGTATATATATATATATATATATATATATATATATATATATATATATATATATATATATATATATATATATATATTTTTTTTTTTTTTTTTTTTTTTTTTTTATTATTTTTTTTTTTTTTTCAGCTTTTTGCTCAAAATGTTGCTTTTATATGAAACACATTCAAATGTTGATTAAAAAAAAAGAATCGATTAGGTAGTTTTTTTTTCTTCAGTTGTCATTATTTATCTGTATCTGACAACATTTCCATATTGATTTTCTCAATACTCACATTTTCATAATTAATGACCCTATCACAACAAACAGGACAGCTGCTGGCTTAAGGCAAGAGATGACCAGATGCTGAGAGGGCTGCTGTGAACAGACACCACAAGTCCCTGGAAAACCTGGTCTAATGACCAGGTCTTGATGGCCCAATTTGACAAGCTCCAAGTGCAATGCCATTGAGACAGTGAGTAAATGTTCTTGTTGACACTATCTTCACCATTAGCTTGATATAGTCAGGCTCTCCACTGTCCCATCTTCTACCAAGCAACATACCTGGGGGTCCTTGTCTTAGCATCGCATAGCACTTCATCTTAGCTGTAAAAGCAAACACTAAGTTTATTTTGGTATAAAAAAAGAACATTTGGAACTCTTAAATGTCAATGCTGTTTGTTCACAGCAAGGTTCTCACTAAATACATCTGTTACTGTTTTTCTCATGTATTCTTGTTATTTTGCCTCCTTTTATTCCTTGTTTTTCTTCATTCCCTGTCTCCGATAAGCTTTGTGTATGTGAGGCCACCAGGACTGTGCAGATGAAGGAAGCACAATGCTGACCCAGGCCGAGCCATCCATTCATCCTGTCACACAGCAGCAAAGCAGACCACTATACCACGGCTCTGCTGTTTACTCTATCTCTCCACTCGATGATGCAGCTTGAACGTTACGGTTGAGCAGACGACCTTGTGAGACTCGAAACATCGAACAATGCCAGCACACCCACCAAACAACTTCCTACACACAGGCACAAAAACCCTTCAGTGCATTATTTATGCAGGACACCATACAGTGGATTAACAGAACACACACCATTCCGGCTTCATGAAAACACCAGGCCGAGACAAATTCCCTATCACATAAACACACTCAACCTCACCAATACAACAGGAAAAAAGCATATCACACACTCTTTGGCACACAAATAAAAAAAAAAGGTTTAAAGGGAATGTTTACCCAAAAATGGAAACTCACCCTCATGTCGTGTATGAAATTCTTTCTTCTGCAGAACACAAAAGAAGATATTTTAAAGAACTGTTTGTGTCTATACAATGAAAGTCAGAGGGATCCAAAAACACTATTGACTTTCTTTGTATGGACAAACACACATTTGAAACATTTTCCAAGATGTCTTCTTTTGTGTTTTCACAGACAAGGCTTAAGCCTAGTCCCAGACTAAAATGCATTATTGAGCTGTTTTAACTGAGAGCAACTTGCACTGGAATATCTTAAAATATGTCAGTGCTAGCACATTTATAAAAGCTACTTAAATGTCCTAATTGAACTGGCCTACTTCTGGCTTAATCTAAGCCCTGTCTGTAAAACTAGGCCTAGGTGTGTTTAACATTATGCAGCGCTGACATTTGAGACATTTTGCTAAATCTTTTGTGTTTCACAAAACAATAAAGTCATACAGGTTGAGTAAATTATGACAGAATGCTCTTTTTGAGTAAACTATCCCTTTAAATACTCCAGCAGAGCACAAACCCTTCCCCACTAGCTCCCTTGGCCTTCTCCAATTAGCAAACCATGCTTGGTTTTTAGATTTAAAGAGGAGTGACACCATAATGCACTTATTTCAGAGCTTTGCTATGCATATGCACATATAGTCTGTTGAAATCCCCTAACCCCAGATGTCCACACTTTCACCGCATCATATCAAATGTTAAACGGACTTCTAACGACCCACTCCCCGAGGGACGCTTGACACCAGTCCGCGCATGTGTGTGCGTGTTGGTGAGAATGTGTGTGTGTGTATATGGAGTTGTGCCAGAGGGGTTTTACACTGGGTTCACCCACTCAACCACTTAAGACAATGAATAAATAAAGCGCCTGCCTCTCTCACGCACTCTAATCTTAGATCCCCCTTTCATTTAATCCAACAGTGATTCAGGGAATAAGCGAGAGGGAGATTTCATTCATGCATTTTTCATGTATTTCTTTTTGTCTTTATCAGCTGAATGGCTCTTTGCTAACAGTAAGAGAAAACCTTCCTTTGTCTTCCATGGCTCTGCACGTACGTGATTTTGCCTGACTGAACGTTGTGACACATTACACACACAGCCATGTCTTGCTATTACAAAAGAGCCTTTTAGTGACTTTCGCAACAGACATTTACATCTTTCACGCTACTTTCACTTCGCTGCTTGTATTTGACCTTTATCTTTTTGATTTCTCTGCAATCTTTGAAAAGGAAATGTCTTCTATTTTTATTTTGTTCAGTGTTTTTTTTTTTTTCAAGACGTCCTCTCTGCAGCTGTAGTGCAATGATGTACTGCTTTAAACCAATACGTAGTTTACGTTTTTTTTTCCAAACCAGTTTAAGGTTAGGGTAGGTTTAGGTGTCTGTTTTTGCATTTTGTAGAAATAGCAAGCTGGTTTTGAAAGCATAAGATGCCTCCTCCAAAATACATGAATGAGCACAACCAGAGTAGAGTATGCAAAGCGTCAAGAGAGACTGTGTTAAAGGGATAGTTCACCCAAAAATGAAAATGTGATGTTTATCTGCTTACCCCCAGGGCATCCAAGATGTAGGTGTCTTTGTTTCTTCAGTAGAACACAAATGAAGATTTTTAACTCCAGCCGTTGCAGTCTGCCAGTCGTATAATGCATGTCAACAGTTAGAGAGCTTTGAGAGTAAAAAAAACATACACATACGAATCCATATTAAACCCTGCGGCTCGTGACAGCACATTGATGTCTTAAGACACGAAGCGATCGGTCTGTGCAAGAAACCGAACAGTATTTATTTATTTTTTTTTCACCTCGAATGCGATCTATGTACAACAGCCGTCAGCGCGCGATCACTTCCGGTTAGTGAGGTCAAATGTACACCTACATCTTGGATGCCCTGGGGGTAAGCAGAAAAACATCAAATTTTAAATTTTGGGTGAACTACCCCTTTAAAATACCTCATGTCTCAAAGCACATAACATTACAGTAATAATGAGCTTAAACAACTTATTTACAGTTATTGTTCAAAGTGGTTTAATAAAGGTGTGTTCACGCCAAGTCCGAATTACAGCAATTACGAGATTACGACTTCCAAAAATGCACTCCCTCATAGAACTAATTACAGCTTGTACACTCAGAATTTTCTTAGAGCTCTGACCACCTGACTGCTGCAGATTCATTTCGGCATTGATAGCGTTGTTGCCATAGAAAATCCATCTGAGGACATGAACAGCTCCGTCACAGGTTGCCATCGTATAATTAAGGTAATAGAGTGCAGTTCCAGAAGTATTATTTCTATTAATTTCTAGCATACAGATTTAAAAAAAGTCTTTGTTAAAATGCTTTAAGTCATGAACCAAGCCAACCAGCTACGAGGTGAATCATAACATTACAAACTTTGATTTGAAGAAAAAGAGTATTTGAAAATCTGACAAAAATACAAAGGTACAGGACTGTGTACTTAGTGATGAAAAGAACTGCAATCTACTACTACTGCATTGCAGACAGCATAATCAAATTAAAAACAATGAAGAAATATAAAAACTTTGATTATACTATATAACAACAATATATTTCGATTCAAATATTACGTTTTTTTTTAAGGAAAACTACTCGATTACGCCATTTGCGGCGCTAAAAAGATCTGCTGTTAAACACAATTATTTTAAAACTAAGTTGAAATAATGAGGGCTAACAGTGTGTTTTGGGTTGTGTTTCATGTTCATGTCTTTGAGTTTGTCATGTTCACTGTCACGTTTCTTAGTTTGCTTTGTTCACTGCCATGCACTTCCGGGTCTTGTCATGTGATTTCCATGCCCTCATGTGTTCTTGTGTCGTGTCATTGGTTCATTGTTTAATCAGTGTTCACAGGTGTCCCTTGTCCAGTCATTAGTCTCAGTGTATTTAGCTCTCATGTTTGCCATGTGTCCTGGTCTTGTATTGAATGTGTAACCTACTGTTTTGGTGAGTTTTATGTTTAGCTATACCACGCCAAGTCTTCGTTTTGCCAAGCCATGTCTTTGTTCTATGTTTTGCATTTTGATTTATGTTTAGATTTAAGTTTAATAAAACTGTACTTGGGTTCAACAAATTTGCCTACAGTGGACTCTGCGTTACAAACCGCTTCAAAAGACGCAAATACTATCTTGTAGTTCACAGTAAGTTATCATAAAAAAAATATTTTTTCCCAAAGAAGTTTTTATTTCTGGACTGAATGCAGTGATTGGACAAACATTTTTTTGGTTCTGAGACTTCCACAGAAGATATATAGCCTATACAACTTCTGTCATTGATTGGTATCAGAATGTTTCAACCAGTTTAACAAAAAGTGTTTATGAAAATCATTCCCTACCCTGACATGAAACAGCAGCGACACCACGTCACTGTGAAGCATGGCAAAATACCGAAAGAGCGATTCAAGAGCAGTCAGCTGGCTCATTCTGCACAGCTTCTCCAGAGTGGCTACATGATCTCTGTATGATGACGACACCGCTGTTTCACAACCGACTGGATTCGATGACAATGATGGGATTCAGAAAACATTCAGAAGTAACTTTCCCATACTGTTTGCAAAATTATCAAATGTTCCCTTTTGAAGTGGACCTTCAATGTGGCATCTGGAGTTGGCATCACGTGTCTGAACACGTGTACCAAACACTCCAATCTATTGGCCAACGACAGTCATGCAGAGCGCCCACGAGTATAAGAGGGCGCCTGAAAAATACGTCATTTTTTTTGTCTTCAGGAGCCGTTTGTTTTGAACTTGAGCAAAATGGTGAGTGGATCTAAGAGTTTTCGTCAGTGTGTTCCTCTGTGTCGCTTCCTTACAAGCTCTGCATCGGCCCAGAGCTGTCATGTGCAGCTCTAGAGGGAGCTGGATGTGCCCACTGTGACAAGTTTATGTTAAGAAATCTCTGATCATGTTTGTCTCTCTTTTCAAGGGGGGAGGGACAGCCTGTGCCTTGTGGTTCTGGCTCCTAATGTTGAGGCAGCATGGCGGCTGTACTCGTGAGAGTCAAGTTGAGTTGGCCGAGGAATTCGAAGAAGTAGTGAATATTTCCTGATGTCCTCAGGCAAGTTCAAGTGATCTGCTTGATTTAGAAGAGTACTCAGCAGGTTCTTCTGATCATGCAGAACGCATTTTGTTGACGCCTTCTGGTTCTGAGGAACTGGATGTGGTTGGAGAACTGTGTAATGATGTTTCAACTGAGTTGTGTTCTCCCACCAGCCCGGGGGCATACAGGGAGCTACTGAATGTAATGGCCCATGCCATGCACAGGTTAAGTTTGCTTTGGTTGCTTTAGGAACCTCATGGTTGCTTGGATGACCTTGGTCACTTCTTAGTGGGCCATGAACATCCTTCACCCATGAGCCTACCATTTCTTCCAGACCTTCATACTGTGGTAGAGAAATCTTGGAAGTAACCAAACTTGGCTTGCTTTCCTTTCCAGTGTTTGAGCTATTCAAATGTGGAGGGACTGTGCAAGCATGGATATGTGAAGATGCCCCCTGTGGAGGAACCACTAGCGGGTTATCTTTCACAGGGTGAGGTGTCTTCACTTAAGGCTCCCGCCTTGCTTTCAAAGCTGTGCCAAACCAACTAGCGGCTTGTGGGGATGCTGCTGCGGGGACCATGCTGGTGATGCTCTGCACACCATGTACACCATATTTGAGGAAAAAAAAGTTGAGTAGTTTGCATCACTGGATGTTACTGTTGGTCGTTTAAATTCTATCACAAAAGCAGTTCACATGTATTAAATGTTTCGCTTGCCTCTCTTTCAACGTTAAACTGATGCTTTGCACTGGAATTCACGCTCTGCTTCTGTGACCAGTAAACTCCGCCTACTTTGATTTGGTTGGCCATCTCAATCATTTTGACATTGAGTGCTGTTAGACTGCTGAGGCAGACTGGACTAAAATGTAACTTTTAAACCTTTTTGTCATCCTAACAACAACATACAGAGCACTGCGTAATGAAGTGCAGCAGAGCAGTGCAAGAATTTCAAATATTGGGGGGGACAATTTAGCCATTTCTAATTATTGTATACCAATACATAAAGTCCCACCGACTTTTTGGGACTTTAGCTTATTCACCGTATCCCCCAGAGTAGTCCATACATACCATTTTTATCTCCGTGCGGAAAATGAAAAGTTGCAATTTTCTAGACTGATATGTCTAGGGACTATACTCTCATTCCTGCATTTTAATCCAGGAACTTTGCTGCCGTACCATGGGTGCAGCAGGCGCAACGATATTACACAGCGCCTGAAAATAGTCCCCAGCATGCTCTCTGTGCAAGCAGGTTGTCACGTTGGTTATGTTGACGGAAGTTAGCCTATTTTCAGGCGCTGCGATTTATATAATTGCACCGCTACACCCATGGTACAGCAGCAAAGTTCCTGGATTATTATGCAGGAATGAGAGTATAGTCCCTAGCCATATCGGTCTAGAAAATTGCAACTTTTAATTTTCCGTCGGTCTTAGTACATGATGTAACTATACACATCACAACATGTAAATAGGAAAATGTTGGCGTTATTTTGTCACTTATTGAGCAGTAGGCTCGCTGGAGCCGTTTACCTCCAGTCTTTGTGCGAAGCTAGGCTAGCGGTGGGTGCGTCAGACAGAGCACGCAAGGAGGTAAAAATGGTATGTATGGACTTATCTAACTCTGGGGGATACGGTGAATAAGCTAAAGTCCCAAAAAGTCGGCGTGTTCCTTTAATGTCTATGGTGGTTACGGCCCTGATCTAATTAACTTTATCTGTGATAAAGTATGCAAACACCGTGCAAGGTCACTACGGGAAGCAGAAAGTGTCTAACTTGATGTCTCTGTTTTCATCTCCTTCCCCAACTGCAAACGGCAAGTCTCGTAGCCAAAGTTAAAGATCTTAACTTTGCCTCCCCCTCAAAATTACATCTCCTCTCTGATGACATGAGCACCTGAACATGGGTGGGACATTAATCCATCCCTTTAAGCAACCTGTCAAATGCAATTAGCAAATTAAAACGGTCCAATAAAATCCTGATAAAATCCCGGCCTACACTTTTTTTCATTCGAGAAGCAGGTTAACTTGGATATACATCACAATAGAATAGAAAAGACAAACACAACTTCCGTTTCATGCCGACTTTAACTTTTACTCTGACTGCAGGAACTCTGGGACTAAAAATCCACTAATTAGTCCTGAGATCCAATGAGGTGGATAAAAACAAACACGGATGCTCTATTTTCTGTCTTTAATAGAGCTGTGTGAGGATACAAGCCTTGCACCACATTGTGGTTAAGCTGTGTGTTGTCACAGTAATGCTTTACAGTCTTAAATAAATCATTTGAGATCTGCACAAATGTTCCTGACTTATTTAAAAATATGCTGTGAGAGATGAGTCGGTGTGAGGCATTTGAAACAGTCACAAGCACGATGTATTTTTCAATAACATGTCTGGACAAAAGCACAGGGAGTTGTCACAATAACTCTCCTATTAATTATCTCCGCTCGTCTCAAATTTAACCTGAGGCTCTGGTCAGAGGTCTTCTTGCAAGCAAGCACACACACACAGCTGAGCCCCAGGAGATGGCCACATGCGTGTGTATCAGCCAATAACTGATCCACTGCCTGAGGAAATGGCCACACCTCTAACTTTCTTAATTCTATTCTTAGTATTTTCCTTTTTCAGCCAAAATATACTCATATTTTCTCTCCTTACCCCTTACTTATGATCCTTTTCTCTCACCCCTCATGTTGTTATCTCTCCTCCATCGGTAAGACATAATGTGACACAGCCATTCTTAATTAAATTATCAGAATACAAAATTACACATCAAATTGGATTCATGTCTAACATGCCCAAAAGCCTAGAATACACACACTCACACACGCACATACATTATCTCCCTGAACATCGTTCCCTTGCGCAAAGTGTCTACACTTGTGAGGCCTGACCTTAAAGACATGAACTAGAGAGAACGCTCTAATTTTGGTAGCGAAGAAAAAGGGCAATCGAACGAGAATAAAAAACACCGCAGGGAGCCCGATGCATGAGAAAATTTTAATGACGATTAGGAAGAGGATAAGAGGCTCATTTTGCCTTTTTATTTCACCCTTTATCCTCTGTTCATTCATCTTTACTTTTTGTTTCTCTAATTTATACATTTAAATGTGTTTAGGATTTCTGTAACTGGTAGATTGGTTGTGCATATAGCGTTATAGCAAAGCCAAGATCATAGATTTAGTTGCAGGGAATAGCCTATATATCATAAAATGTAGGGGAAGATTCTCTCTTTAAGAACAATTATATACTAAATTGTAGTATTAGGGGAAATAAAAGCTTAAAAGTTAGCAAATTGCCTTCTAAATGCATCTGAATTTTCGCAGAATAATTTGTTATTTTTAGTTGTTTATTTTTTGATGTCATTAATGTTTTTAATGTAACATTATAAAGCAAATATGAATTTATGTATTTTGCCAATTTAGTTGAATAATGAAAGACCAATCAGATGCAGATCCCAGGCAAATAGATAAATCTGATCTGATTACACTATATTCTATAAATTATATACAGGCCTAATTGATGGCCTGTCATAATACCAATAGACCATGAATTCAGATTTAAAGATTACACTGGAAAGGTCTATAGATTATGATCAACAATGAAGTAGTTTGAAATGTAATAAATTATTAAATTATAATAATAAATTAGAGTACTATATTATAAAACATAATAAATAATATATAATATAATAAATGAAAAAATAATCATCATACTTATAAGCATTATATATGGTTACATAAATATATACATACTACATATTTCAAAATTTTATTCATTATTAATATTATTAATAAATAATAAATATATTAATTATAAAAGCTTTTCATTTCAAAGTAAAAACAGCATTTGTTATGGAATAACTGTCTACAAATCCCCTATTAACAAAATCCTTCTAATATCCAGCATAAACTTTAGATTGTTTAACCTCAATGCTGTCCCGATTTAATAAATCTCATAAATGTGATGTTTAGATGAAAAGTCAAGATTAATAAGAGCATAAATATTAAATAAATGTGTTGCAATGAGATTAAGTCACATCTTTGGTTGCATCTTACCTCATTTTACATTCTATCTTGAATTAAATGTCAGTTTCTCAGAGTAGAGGCATATGCTTAATGCATAAACTATATGTAAATTCAAATTTTTGAATTACAGTAACAATTTTGATATTTGGATTTGTGTAAAAGCTTTGATTTAACATATGACAATATATGACCTTGCTAGTGAATGAATTAATAGGCTAATACATTGTCAACGTGTATTTAAAAGAACATTCTGCATTGTGAATATACAGTATACACGTCTCCTATATCAGCTGTGTTTTTAAGGTCTTGAATAGTCACAGTATAGCTAGAAGAAATGATGAAGAAAAACCACATGACCAACAACTGCAATTATTATAACCAAACCAAAACAAGAGAAGCAGGCAACTGGCGGAGTGCCATGTACAAATTAAGTCGACATATAATTAAATTGAACTACTTTGTTTTGTGTGTTGCCATAGCACAAAGCATGAAGCAACTAGTTTGTGGTACCTTCAGGCTTTAGATGAGCTGACCTAGAAAACGGAAAGCATCCTCAGTGACTGGGGGAGCGTGTGCTTACTGTTTTGCCCTGAAAGCTCAGATTTTAAGCTGCTGACGTAAACAGTGCTGGTTCAATCTCAGGTAGGCAATCAAAATCCTCTCTATCACTAATGTCTACTGGAGCATGGCGCCAAATCCCACACTGCTTTAATTCAATTAGTGTACTGAAAGTCACTTTGGATGAAATGTGTCTGTAAAATGGTTTCCCAGACTATTTGAACAAAAAAATTGAGATTTAAAATGTGCATTCCACTTATTTGGTTTTGCATTCACAAGTGAACTGTTATGTGAATGTTCATCTACACTTTATTTCAATAGTCCACATTAGACATTTTACTAACTAACTTTGCAACTACATGTCAACAAACTCTCATTATTTTGCAAGTACATGTCAGCTAACTCTCATTAGACTATTAATAGACTGTCAGGTTAGGGTTAAGGTTAGTAGAGTAATTTGACATGTACTTGCTTGTTATTCAGTTGAATGTCTGTTGGGGGACCATCAAAATAAAGTGCAGTCTACTAATACTCTAATTACTAATTGACACATAGTTGCTTATAGTTAATGCTAATATGGAATATAGAAATAAAGTGTTACAGAATGTTCCATAGCGAGGCATCAGTAGTGTTTAAATTGCATACTTTACTTCTCATTATACATCCTTTATACCATACTCTCTACTCTATTACCTCACACATAATGCGTGTGTTTTAAGATTACATGACGTCCACCTATGAAGACCATGGGGAAAAAACCCACAGTGACCTGGATGTAATGTCAAAAACGAATGGAAAATGTACTAAAACCTGGTATCTAATTTACCTTGAATGATTTAGAATATGAATCACAATGAAGGACTTAATTACTGCTCATTCAATAGCCATTCTTATCCAAACTTGATCAAACACATCCTTTGTGTGCGAAAACATCTGCTCAATGAGAGAACAGACTCTTGTCACAGCCCTTTTAATAGTTCCTCATGTCTCAACACCTCGGGTCTGATTTGTCACTTTTCCTCAAAGAACAAATTAAACTTGAGTTCAATTTGCCAGACATGTTCACTCAGTGCTGGAGTTTTGAATTACAAACTATGAAATGACAAATTCCGAAAGAATGATTTAAAAGCAATATTTCTAATTCTGTTATTTTAGTTTAAAAAAAAAAAATAGATGTTTGAGTTTTAAAAATGTTTTTGGATCACTGGGCAGTTAAAATGGTCTTTGTTGTATTATACAAGAGTTAGCTCATATGTCCTACAGCAGTGAAATGATGCCTAATTATAGATTATAATGTATTATTAAGATATGGCTTCTTTCGTATTAAGTGCTGCTGTGGTGCAGTCATTCGCAACATGGTCACCAATAAGTCATATTTAATAGAGATGTATTTCTCTTTTAATATTTTTTTTCTTGTAAATGCGCCTTTTTTCTGAATTTACAAAAAAAGTGAAGTTTCAGAAAACTACTGTTAAAGTCACCATGAAATCAAAATTGATAATATTGGAATATTGAAGTAATTCAGTGTCAACCTGTCACTCAGAAGCAATAGCAAACCACAACAATCCAATCAATTCCCGATGGACAAAATCAAGTCCCGCCCTACATTGTTTCTTGTTTGAGAAGCCGTTTTACTCAGCTATACATTACAATAGGAAAGAAAAGCTTCTGTTTCATGTCCACTTTAAGAAAATACTAAAGTATTTACCCATGTGTTGCTGTAAGATTATTCAAGCAATTATTTGTAGCTGTGTCACTCATTCTACAGAAGCATATCCACATGAAGAAACTCGAATGTACATTTACTTTCTAGGTCATTGGATGGAGTGAAAATGCTACTCAAGTTAAAATGCTGCTTCTATTTTGACAGCAGCCCTTTCAACCCCTACAGCACTGTATGTATAAGATCACTCTCCTCTTCACTTCTCTTCACTTCTCTTCACTTCTCTTTCAGTCTTTTGAGTGTCTTTTTCACTATATCTTTATCCATAACTGAATCAGAGATTCCCAGATCAGGTCAGTTAAACTATTCTGTGTTAGAGATGGATGTGCATGGTATATTTAGAACAGCTGTTAGACATCAAACGCAGATGTGGTTATTTTAGATATGACAATGAGACACCTTATACAAAAATGTATGGCTTTGTTCAGGTGATTCTCTAACAATTGACAGTCCTGTAATATTATTTTCCCATCAGATCTAAAATACACAGTGACAGTAGGGGAGAATGTGTGGCCAAGCCTGACAGCTTGTATTTGTCTGTTATTTCATCTTTTTTTTTTTTCCGATTATGCATGTATGTCTTTATGCAGTCATCAAAATGCTAACCTCAACATGTGCAAAAGTGTGCATGTGAATGGCTTTTTATACTGTACTAACTGTATATCCTATCCTCTAACCCTACCCATCACAGAAAACGTAATACATTAATTACATTAGTAATACATTTTTTTTTTTTTAAATACAGGTGCTGGTCATATAATTAGAATATCATGTACGTATATACGTGTCATGGATGGCAGCACCCAAGGTTTCCCAGCAGAACATTTCCCAAAGCATCACACTGCCTCTGCCGGCTTGCCTTCTTCCCATAGTGCATCCTGGTGCCATGTGTTCCCCAGGTAAGCGAGCCTTGGCCGCCCATGACCCTGTCGTTGGTTAAAATAAACGTAATGCATTTTTACATAAAAAAAAAAATAATAATAAATAAATGTGTATATATATATATATATATATATATATATATATATATATATATATATATATATATATATACACTCACCTAAAGGATTATTAGGAACACCATACTAATACTGTGTTTGACCCCCTTTCGCCTTCAGAACCGAAGGCGAAAGGGGGTCGCCCACACCATTACACCACCACCACCAGCCTGCACAGTGGTAACAAGGCATGATGGATCCATGTTCTCATTCTGTTTACGCCACAACAAGGTGCTGAAAGCATTCTTTAGAAATGTTGGCCCATATTGATAGGATAGCATCTTGCAGTTGATGGAGATTTGTGGGATGCACATCCAGGGCACGAAGCTCCCGTTCCACCACATCCCAAAGATGCTCTATTGGGTTGAGATCTGGTGACTGTGGGGGCCATTTTAGTACAGTGAACTCATTGTCATGTTCAAGAAACCAATTTGAAATGATTCGAGCTTTGTGACATGGTGCATTATCCTGCTGGAAGTAGTCATCAGAGGATGGGTACATGGTGGTCATAAAGGGATGGACATGGTCAGAAACAATGCTCAGGTAGGCTGTGGCATTTAAACAATGCCCAATTGGCACTAAGGGGCCTAAAGTGTGCCAAGAAAACATCCCCCACACCACTACACCACCACCACCAGCCTGCACAGTGGTAACAAGGCATGATGGATCCATGTTCTCATTCTGTTTACGCCAAATTCTGACTCTACCATCTGAATGTCTCAACAGAATTCGAGACTCATCAGACCAGGCAACATTTTTCCAGTCTTCAACTGTCCAATTTTGGTGAGCTCGTGCAAATTGTAGCCTCTTTTTCCTATTTGTAGTGGAGATGAGTGGTACCCGGTGGGGTCTTCTGCTGTTGTAGCCCATCCGCCTCAAGGTTGTGCGTGTTGTGGCTTCACAAATGCTTTGCTGCATACCTCGGTTGTAACGAGTGGTTATTTCAGTCAAAGTTGCTCTTCTATCAGCTTGAATCAGTCGGCCCATTCTCCTCTGACCTCTAGCATCAACAAGGCATTTTCGCCCACAGGACTGCCGCATACTGGATGTTTTTCCCTTTTCACACCATTCTTTGTAAACTCTAGAAATGGTTGTGCGTGAAAATCCCAGTAACCGAGCAGATTGTGAAATACTCAGACCGGCCCGTCTGGCACCAGCAACCATGCCACGCTCAAAATTGCTTAAATCACCTTTCTTTCCCATTCTGACATTCAGTTTGGAGTTCAGGAGATTGTCTTGACCAGGACCACACCCCTTAATGCATTGAAGCAACTGCCATGTGATTGGTTGATTAGATAATTGCATTAATGAGAAATTGAACAGGTGTTCCTAATAATCCTTTAGGTGAGTGTATATATATATATATATATATATATATATATATATATATATATATATATATACAGGTTCTGGTCATATAATTAGAATATCATCAAAAAGTTGATTTATTTCACTAATTCCATTCAAAAAGTGAAACTTGTATATTATATTCATTCATTACACACAGACTGATATATTTCAAATGTTTATTTCTTTTAATTTTGATGATTATAACTGACAACTAAGGAAAATCCCAAATTCAGTATCTCAGAAAATTAGAATATTACTTAAGACCAATACAAAGAAAGGATTTTTAGAAATCTTGGCCAACTGAAAAGTATGAACATGAAAAGTATGAGCATGCACAGCACTCAATACTTAGTTGGGCTCCTTTTACCTGAATTACTGCAGCAATGCGGCGTGGCATGGAGTCGATCAGTCTGTGGCACTGCTCAGGTGTTATGAGAGCCCAGGTTGCTCTGATAGTGGCCTTCAGCTCTTCTGCATTGTTGGGTCTGGCATATCGCATCTTCCTCTTCACAATACCCCATAGATTTTCTATGGGGTTAAGGTCAGGCGAGTTTGCTGGCCAATTAAGAACAGGGATACCATGGTCCTTAAACCAGGTACTGGTTGCTTTGGCACTGTGTGCAGGTGCCAAGTCCTGTTGGAAAATGAAATCTGCATCTCCATAAAGTTGGTCAGCAGCAGGAAGCATGAAGTGCTCTAAAACTGCCTGGTATACGGCTGCGTTGACCTTGGACCTCAGAAAACACAGTGGACCAACACCAGCAGATGACATGGCACCCCAAACCATCACTGACTGTGGAAACTTTACACTGGACCTCAAGCAATGTGGATTGTGTGCCTCTCCTCTCTTCCTCCAGACTCTGGGACCCTGATTTCCAAAGGAAATGCAAAATTTACTTTCATCAGAGAACATAACTTTGGACCACTCAGCAGCAGTCCAGTTATTTTTGTCTTTAGCCCAGGCGAGACGCTTCTGACGCTGTCTGTTGTTCAAGAGTGGCTTGACACAAGGAATGCAACAGCTGAAACCCATGTCTTGTATACGTCTGTGTGTAGTGGTCAATCCTCTCCAGGGTGCGGTTATCCCTATTGCTTGTACACTTTTTTCTACCACATTTTTTCCTTTCCTTTGCCTCTGTATTAATGTGCTTGGACACAGAGCTCTGTGAACAGCCAGCCTCTTTTGCAATGACCTTTTGTGTCTTGTCCTCCTTGTGCAAGGTGTCAATGGTCGTCTTTTGGACAACTGTCAAGTCAACAGTCTTCCCCATGATTGTGTAGCCTACAGAACTAGACTGAGAGACCATTTAAAGGCCTTTGCAGGTGTTTTGAGTTATTTAGCTGATTAGAGTGTGGCACCAGGTGTCTTCAATATTGAACCTTTTCACAAAATTCTAATTTTCTGAGATACTGAATTTGGGATTTTCCTTAGTTGTCAGTTATAATCATCAAAATTAAAAGAAATAAACATTTGAAATATATCAGTCTGTGTGTAATGAATGAATATAATATACAAGTTTCACTTTTTGAATGGAATTAGTGAAATAAATCAACTTTTTGATGATATTCTAATTATATGACCAGCACCTGTATATATATATACATTTATTTATTTATTTATTATTTTTTTTTTTTTTATGTAAAAATGCATTACGTTTGTTTTAACCGGCGACAGGGTCATGGGCGGCCAAGGCTCGCTTACCTGGGGAACACTTGGCACCAGGATGCACTATGGGAAGAAGGCAAGCCGGCAGAGGCAGTGTAATGCTTTGGGAAATGTTCTGCTGGGAAACCTTGGGTCCTGCCATCCATGACACGTACCACCTACCTAAGCATTGTTGCAGACCATGTACACCCTTTCATGGAAATGGTGGCTGTGGCATCTTTCAGCAGGATAATGCATCCTGCCACAAAGTAATAATGGTTCAGGAATGGTTTGAGGAGCACAACGAGTTTGAGGTGTTGACTTCCAAATTGAGCCTCCAAATTCCCCAGATCTCAATCCAATCGAGCATCTATGGGATGTGCTGAACAAACAAGTCCGATCCATGGAGGCCCCACCTCGCAACTTACAGGACTTAAAGGATCTGCTGCTAACATCTTCGTGCCAGATACCACAGCACACCATCAGGGGTCTAGTGGAGTCCATGCCTTATATATGCATATAACTCATACTATATAGATAGATAGATAGATAGATAGATAGATAGATAAGCTGTTTTCCTCATGGGAACTGAAAAAAAAAAAACATGTTTTACTATCCATAGGGGGATATTTGGTCACTGATTGCATCGATGTCTTAAAGTGTTTTCAGCTTAATCATAATCATTAAAGATCATACAAGAAAATACACTTTCTAAGATGCATTGAAAGAAGTAAATCCATAAAATGTATTTTTATTTGTTAGACAACAAAAAAAACACAAAACGATTAATAGTAACACTTTACATTAAGGTTCCCTTTGTAAAGGGTTTATAAAGGTGTTTGTTAATGACTAATAACTAATTTACAAATGCATTATAGATCGTTGATAAGCAGTTATAACTGCATGAATAAAAAGGGTGACTTTAATGCAATACTTGCCAAATAGTGAGCCCTTTTTAACTCACATGTTATAAATGCCTAATAAATGTATTTATTCACACTTATTTACCTCAAAACCAGATTCCTGATTTATTTCATGATGCAGCAAAAAATGACTATCTTAGTGAGACTGAAGGGTGTTGTATTTGTGGTTTTCTCAATAATATCTCATGACTGCCACTTTTCTTAAAATGTTCCTTACCAAAAGTTACTGTCTTATCCATGATATTCCCCAAAAGGCTCATGCCTATCCACAGCAGTGTATAAAACTGATTTCTTGCTCATCAAGATGAAATTATCAAACTTTATTTTGAAATGTAAAGTGAATACATGTGAACCATTTATTAATGAGTTACAAACATTAGTAACCTGTGAAAATGCACCTTAATGTAAAGTGAACACATGTGAACCATTTATTAATGAGTTAATCACATCACTAAAGCATGCTTGTTCTGGCGTGTGACAGGAGTTGGCGCTAGTGAGCATCCGATAAAGATAAAGCCACTTTTCATGAAAAGAAGTCACGCTGTTCTATCATGCTCTGAAGCGAAATTTTAAGTGTTTGGGTAAGCTAACTGAGGTGACATCGCTGCAGACTATGTTTTTCAAGTGTTTATAATAATTGTGTAAACACTGTGTTAGTTTGTAGTTACCATGCACAAATAACCACTCCGGCGCTCCCTATGTAACACGCATGTAATGTTACTGTAAGTGTGGATGGCCAGATGCTCAGGTTACAGTGGCCTTTATCATAATATCTAAAATAATTATTGATTGCGTATTAATATGTTAATGTTCAAGTTTAAAGTTGTGTTTACGGATACAATGCATCAACAATAAAATATTTCATCAGAAAAAAATACTATCTTCTGTGTGTGCATTAATAATTAATAAATACATGATTCACAGGTGTTCACTTTATATTAAGGTTCACTTTCACAGGTTACTAATGTTTGTAACTTATTAATAAATGGTTCACATGTGTTCACTTTATATTTAGGTGCACTTTCACAGGTTATTAATGTTTATAACTCATTAATAAATGGTTCACATGTGTTCACGTTACATTAAGGTTCACTTAGGTTACTAATATTTGCAACTCATTAATGAATGGTTCACAGGTTTACACTTAAGAGTAACTAATAAGTAACTAATATTGGAATAAAAATATTCATTATTAAGATCTCATCAAGATATGTTTGTGCTCTTGTGTTTTTTTTTGTTTTTTTTTTTCAAAATAAAGTTTGATAATTTCATCCTGATAAGCAAGAAATCAGTTTTATACACTGCTGTGGATAGGCATGAGCCTTTTGTGGAATATCATGGGTAAGACAGTAACTTTTGGTAAGGAACATCTTAAGAAAAGTGGCAGTCATGAGATATTAATGAGAAAACCACAAATACAACACCCTTCAGTCTCACTAAGATAGTCTATTTTTTGCTGCATCATGAAATAAATCAGGAATCTGGTTTTGAGTTAAATAAGTGTGAATAAATACATTTATAAGGCATTTATAACATGTGAGTTAAAAAGGGCTCACTATTTGGCAGGTATTGCGTTAAAGTCACCCTTTTTATTCATGCAGTTATAACTGCTTATCAATGATCTATAATGCATTTGTAAATGAGTTATTAGTCATTAACAAACACCTTTATAAACCCTTTACAAAGGGAACCTAATGTAAAGTGTTACCCAATTAATGAATAAACAAGATAAAGTAAATAATTTATTACTTAAAATAAATATTTTAATCATTGAAATAAATTTCTAAATTTTTTTATTGTCAATTTTTTTGTATTAGCATTTTTGATAATGTCATTCCATACTACTACACAGTTAAAAATTAAGGTCGAGAATGACATGATGCAATCAGCGTTTGTGACCCGTACACACCCACACACACACAGCATGACATCGACAGCAGCTGGCACAACCAAGGAGGAAATCATCTGTTCCTCGACTGACCGACATCGACAATGGCTATGTTTGACTACTCTGTTGTTAAGCTGGAAGAATGTCTGCTATCTACTCATCTGGAAACAGAAATGAATGCCGCAAGGTAAAATAAACTTCACGCCAAATCCAAATTAGGGTCAAGCTATTTTATTGCTGTTGTTTTTAGGTTTGCATGTGTATTTGTTGTGTCAAACTGATGATATTAATTTCCCTCAGATTCCTTACAAATGCCACATAAATGTCCTACAACAAATGCCACATAATTTTTGTACATATTTTTTAAAACACGCTGCTATTTTCCCAGCAAGAAATTTTGCATTTAAAAGACATCTAATAGCCGTACAAACAGCCCTGATGTCTAGGCTGAAACAAGGCAAAATTTGGGCTGTCAGTGAAAATGTAATAGACATCTAACCATAGCCCAGGAACAGTAGTCATTAACGCATAGAACATGTCAAAGAAATGAAACCAAATACCTTTTAATCACTGTTGACTTACATGATGAAATATCACATATCTTTGGAGTTATTTTGGCAAAAACAACATGTAACCAAATTCAAGTTTATTTTGGCTAGAAGTGGGTTACTCATAGCCAGACTATATCGGGTCCAGAATATATCTTAAAGTCCTCATGAAATCAAAATTGACCCTATTTACTTTGTTAGCACACATTACAGGTCTTAGGGTGAACAATTAATCCATGCAAGTTAATACACAGAAAAAAATGTTTGTCACGGTAATCTTTAATCAAAATCTGAAAAAGTTACTTCCAGTCTGGAATGCCATTCCTTTTCCGATGACATCATTTTGACAGTTTGAATTTCCTTACTCCCCTCCAACGGTTAGTCTGCTATGAGCGAGAGATGGAGAAGAGGTCTGCTAAAGTAAAACCCTGCCGTCTATTCAGTTTCGCTTGGAAATAGGCTACGTCACAGCACTGAAGAAAACTCAGTTGCTACTTCCGGTTCACAGGACTTTAACCTAGGCCAGGGGTGCCGAACTCCGGTCCTGGAGAGCCTCAGTCCTGCAGAGTTCAGCTCCAGCCCTGATAAAACTCACCTGCCTGTAGCTTCCTATAGTAACCCTTCAATGGTTGATTAGCTTGTTCAGGTGTGTTTGATTAGGGTTGAAGCAAAACTGCAGGACTGTGGCTCTCCAGGACCGACGTTCGCCACACCTGACCTAGACGGCGAACAATTCACAGTACTCATAAAAGAGTAGGTATAAAAATAACGTCTGGCCTAATACTTCCGGCGAGATTCTGAAGTGCGCATACGATAGACACTTTACTATCCCATGAGGCCACAAAAGAGGGTTTGTGAATGGCAGTTAAGTGATGCAACTGATGCTGGTAGGTCACATTATAATGACAACATGTCGATTGTAGTACATTCATACTAAACACACATTCATACTATACAGAACATACTTTTTTAATGCTTGTAAAATAAGAACCTACTAAAGAAAGTATGCAATTTTGGACACAGTCTCAAGTAATTTTAAGGTAGTGCAATGAAAAATGTTCCCGACTGATCACTCAAAGATTCATTCAAAAATGCTGATTCATTCAGGAACGAAACACCACTGCTTTGCTTGTTTATTGAGCTGTTTTGTATAGCAAAACAGTGGTATTTAATAAACGCAAGTATGACTACATGTTTGTTGATCTTTATTATCCTTATGAATGGATATGGTAGTCTTTTTATACATTTTATTTTATTTCAGTTAAAGTTTATTTTTTTATGAACGAAAATGTTTTTATGGTTTTATAATAATTTAATAAATAATAACCTTGATTTTTCCAAGTGAAGATATTGTACAGAGGAGGTACTTTAGTTATAGAATAAATGGACTTGTCTAAATATCTCGTTATCACCCACACCTTATTTGCCCTTTTAATTAAACTACAAACAGGGATACTGCAATAACCCTCTAATAACTCTATAATCCAGTTTTCACTGTCAGACTTGCATTTCTGCAAAGTGTGGAATGGATTTTTTGTTGGACTGAACAGTAAAACATTGTTGTAGAAACTCCATGAGCCCCACCTACTGGTCATAGAGCTTTGTTTTTATAGGGAAACACACACACACACACACAGACACACACACATACCCACTTACTTACACCATAAACAACAACAATAATAAATGAATATGTTCCTCCCACATATGTTATTTTGTCACTTATCTTTAATAGTGTATATTTAATGATTTGCCAAACACAATTAGGGACACAGAATCAACTGAATCACAAAATTAATTGATACAACACATTTGCTATATAACCGTCACATAAAAATCTGCTTTAAAATATTATAAATGTGGAATGTAACAAGCATTTGAAATGTTTTAGATATTTTACAAAAAGCAAACCCACACTGCCCCCATCAGGCCACTAATAAAACTAAACACATTGATGGCTCAGACCACCATGAGTCTCTTTCAGACATAACAGATCATGGACAAGTAAAGATATACACCGATCAGGCATACCATTATGACCACTGGCAGGTGAAGTGAATAACACTGATTATCTCTTCATCACGACACCTGTTGGTGGGTGGGATATATTAGGCAGCAACTGTACATTTTGTCCTCAAAGATGTGTTAGAAGCAGGAAAAATGGGCACGCGTAAGGATTTGAGCAAGTTTGACAAAGGCCAAATGTGATGACTAGACGACTGGGTCAGAGCATCTCCAAAACTGCAGCTCTTGTGGGGTGTTCCCGGTCTGCAGTGGCCAGTATCTATCTAAGTGGTCCAAGGAAGGAACAGTGGTGAACCAGCGACAGGCTCATTGATGCATGTGGGGAGCGAAGGCTGGACCGTGTAGTCAGATCAAACAAGCTACTGTAGCTCAAATTGCTCAAGAAGTTAAAGGATTAGTTCACTTCAAAATTAACATTTTCTGATAATTTACTCACCCCCATCTCATCCAAAATGTTCATGTCTTTCTTTCTTCAGTCGAAAATAAATTAAGTTTTTTGAGGAAAACATTCCAGGATTTTTCTTCACATAATGCATTTCAATGGCAACCAACGAGTTGAAGTTCCCAATCAATGCAGTCTCAAAGGGCTTCAAAGGGCTTCAGAGGGCTCTGCACAATCCCAGGTGAGGAATAGGATCTTATCTAGCGAAACCATCGATCATTTTCTAAAAAAAATAAACATTTATATACTTTTTAACCTCAAATGCGCAACTTGCATTGTTGCAGACCATGTACACCCTTTCATGGAAATGGTATTCCCTGGTGTCTGTGGTCTCTTTCAGCAGGATAATGCGCCCTGCCACAAAGCAAAAATGGTTCAGGAATGGTTTGAGGAGCACAACAATGAGTTTGAGGTGTTGACTTGGCCTCTAAATTCCCCAGATCTCAATCCAATCGAGCATCTGTGGGATGTGCTGAACAAACAAGCCCGATCCATGGAGGCCCCACCTCGCAACTTACAGGACTTAAAGGATCTGCTGCTAACATCTTGGTGCCAGCACAATATTAGGTCATAATGTTATGCCTGATTGGTGTACATTGCCATACTATAAAACATCACTATCCATTACATACAGTGACAAAAATGTACAGATAACAGAAGCATATTCCTTTTGACACATTATTATTAAATGGCATGGCACTGATATCTTTAGCATCATTTGAACATCATCTTAGTGGTCATGTGGGATGCATTGCCAAAGTAAAAAGGAAAGCAAATTTAAAAAAAAAAAAAAAAAAGAGAGTCTAAAGAAAGACTGCCGCTAATCAAGCTTTTGCAGACATTGCATATACACAAACCAATTTAACCACAAACTCACTACATGAACATTTACACAGACCAACCTCTTTCTCACTTCTGTCTCATATGCACAAGCACTAAACTGAATGGAAACATTTGTGGTTAAGATGATTATCTTTTTAACTGGAAACAAAGCAAGACCCTTCCTCAGAAAAAGACAGACAGTGCACTTCAGTAAAGCACATTTTAAACATAAATCTTTCAATTAGATCTTAACTGTTCGACAGCATTAAAAGCACAATTAGAAAAAAAGGCAGACCTAACATGCACCAATTTCGAAGAAAAATAAGAAAATGAGGAAAAACAAGAATGTATCTCTTACTACAGAGAAGCAACTAAAGTGGGCATTTCTCTTTTAACTTTAAAGTTATAAGATAGATATTTTTAAGATAAGATAGATAGTTTGTCAGTTTACTTTGTCAGCTTACTTACAGCTAACTGTTTACTCCAAACTCCAAACATGCTACTCAGCACAGAATGCTTTATCCACCATGGATTATGGTTTGGGAAAATTTAATGAGGCTAACTATAAAACTGAGTCAGATAAGCGCTGCAATTATTGAGTTTAAGAGAATTCGAAATATCTTGAACTAAATATCACATTGAACAGGAAACCCACTTCTACATCCTGTTATTCAGGTCATCACTGTGTGTCCACAAAGACATTTTTAATAGAGGAAAACAACACTGTAATGGACCAGTGTAACAACAGAGAAACAATAGTAAGAGTAACAGCTCATGAAAAAAAAAAAGAAAAAATTATCAATGTGTGAAAATTGTGAAAAAAAGTTTTTCACACTTTTGCTTCTGTTGAGGGTAAGTTTGGGTAAGTTTAGGTATAGGTTTTGTGGTATGGGTATGTTTAAGGGTGGGTTAAGATGGAACGGAAGGATCAACTGTGTAACAAGCAGCGATGACTGCCGGTAGCCGGTAGCACTGCCACCCCGGTGGCTTCAGGGCAACTGTGCATGACAGGCAATATGCATTTAAACAGGAGAGTATTTTAAAATCGCTCGAATATGCCACATTTACTGCAGCAGCTGGTGCCACTATGACCACAAGCCACACCCATGATGTCATTTAAATATAGATTAATTTTAATGTCATAGGATATAATAGGTCACTTTCAAATATGCGCAAAGTTATCTTTTGCAGCTCCAGAAGGCCAATATTTAATTCAAGGTATTTGTATAGTTTTTTTTTAAACTTTTTTTCACACTAAAGTGATAGTTATTTGTGATAGCCTATGATATGCAATGCATCTAAACTCTATTGTTGTAAACGTGTAAACTTGGGTACGCACAACACATATTATACGTTAAAATATCTTAAGATCAATCATCATTACGTAAAGTACATTAGTCAAGTTGTTTATTTATTTATTTTTGTAGTGAAAATAATGTTTTAACAAAAGGACGATGTCAAAGTCATTTGAATTCACCACATTAACTGCAGCAGTTTGTGCTGCTATGACCACGAACCACAACATCTATGAGATCAATTAAATTTAGATGAATTTCATGTCAGATGATGTCAAAGGTCAATTTCAAATGAGCGCAGAATACCGTCCGAATGCTGATGTTGTATTATCCTAACACTTCTCTTCATGTGTTTTTGACCTACCTTAGCTACTGTTTGTTCACCAATCTTATGCACCATAAAGCATGCTTTCAATATGTGTGACATCCAATAAAAAATGTTAATTAAAAAATTAATAAATGGAGCCAAATCACAGAAACTACAACAATGATTTTAATATCAGTGTCAGGTAAGAGTAAGATGCATGTAAGATGTATAAACAGCCACTTTTATAAAATCATGTGAAATTTACTTTTTTTTATAAATTTGAATTATATCAGTAAATAATTAATTTAAAGACATATGCGTCATACGTGATCTTTGCAAACACAGCACATGACCTTCCGTAAAGCCTGTTTAATAAAATGAGTACTGTCTGAATGAGGACATGAAATCACAGATGTCAGGTGATAAGAATTGTAACTCAAATGTCATATTCAGTCCTGTCTGAATAGTGATATAGTGTCATAGTTTAATTTCAAATGTGATGTTATCATTTGCTGCAATATGATTTTAAATCCATTAAATGTAAAAGAACTATATCAAAGTAATCTGAATATGCCACATTTACTGCAGCACAGACATACACACACACACACACACACATACACACACACACAAAGAACCAGATTTTTTTTGCTTCAAAACTAACACAAAACTAACTGATGAAGTTTGAAGTAAATCGGGTGAAAATAAGACGGTGATTCAAAACATTTTTGAAAGTGACACACTTCCTGCTGCCAGTTGGTGGCGCTATAACTTTGACTGAATATTGGCATGTAGATGTCTTCAGGCCAGGACTCTTATCAAACATGTGAAGTTTGGGGCAGATCGGACATTGTATGCCTGAGTTACAACAACTTCCTGTGTCATGGCGAAACATCAAAATTTGTGAGGCCGCCACGGACACGCCCTCCAGGGAAAACTCAAGATCTTCGCAATGTAACATCACAAAGGCCTTTAGATTAGACTGTGCAAATATGATGTTGATATGATTAAATCTCTAGGAGGAGTTTGTTAAAGTACAACGTCTGGCAATGGCAAAAACTGCACCAATTTACCAAAGAAAATTAAAAATATCTCACTTCCTGTTGGTTTTTCAGATTTGGCGCGCAGGGTCTTTTTTGTAGGTATTGGGCTGTTGAATGCGTCTACCGAATTTTCACACTCATACATGAAATGTAGCGCGAATGACGCTTAATTGAAAATTTGTAGGTGCCGCTATTGAACCATTTTGCCACATCTAATTCTGAAACCCATATCAGACGTAAATTTTCACCACTTCTGATGCATGTGCAAAGTTTAATGAGTTTTCGTGCGTGTTTAGGCCCTCAAAAATGTAAATTATTTGGGAGAAGAAGAATGATGGGCTGAGCAATTACAATAGGGTCCTCACAACTCAAGCCCTAAATATCTGACTTCTTGTTGGTCGGAGCTAATGACTGTAAATTAGAAAGTTGTCCGGCTCAAAGAGAACAATATATATACAGAGTTTGGTGACTGTAGATAAAACTAACCCCCCCACTTTTGACAAAAGATGGCGCTACTTTTGTCAAAAGATGGTGCTACTGAGCCCCTCCACCACGCCCGTTTTTAAGTCTTTGCCCATTTCTACTGGACAGCATGTCTGATGTGTGTGTGTCGAGTTTCATGTAATTTGAAGCATTGTAAGAGTCTCAAAAGCATCGAAAAAGTTATAGTTTTATGTGTTGACATGGCAACAATATTTACAATATCAAGAAGTGCTTACCAGCTTTACATCTGCTATGTTTTGACAAAAAATCCTGCTTCCTGCTGCCAGTTGGTGGCACTATAACTTTGACTCACAATGGTCACATCCATGTGATCGGCCTCCTACAACGAACACACCACTGAAGTTTCATCCAAATCAGTCAATGTTTGCAGAATTTATAACACACTTCCTGTTTCCCTTTTCTCTGCATTAAATTTGTCTCCTCCCCACAACCAAACCGTTCAAGATATCAAAAATCCGCTCGCAATTTAGCATCCTCAATGCCTTGACCTCATGCTGACCGAGTTTGGCACTGATCGGGTCAATCGCCTAGGAGGAGTATATCAAATTCCAGAGCATGCGTTTTCTGAACAACCCATAATAGCTCACTTCCTGTTGGACTGACGTATAACTTAGAGCACGAAAGTTGTTTGGCCCGATGAGATCTATATTTGTACCGAGTTTCATACATCTACCTGCAAGTGTGTTTGATATATGGACCAAGTTTTCAGACCCCACCTAAGGGGGCACTGTCGAGCCCCCCTGCCACGCCCGGGTACCAGCTTTGGTCTGGCCCTGATGGCCGCAGATTCCGATGTGTGTGCAAAGTTTCAAGAGTTTTCGAGCATGGTAAGGGCCCCAAAAGTGCCCAAATAGTCGAAAAAACTAAATTGTCCTTAGAAGAACAATAGGGCTCACAGTCGAAAAAACAAAATTGTCCTTAGCCAATATTCAGTGACAGTCATAGCGCCACCTGCAGGCAACAGGAAATGTCATGCTTTACACTGTGATTAACTCCTCATTGAGATTCAATCAGAACAACATCATATTTGGTCAGTCTAATCTTAAGGTCTTGGTGATGTTAAATTGTAAAGATCTTCAGTTTTCGCTGAAGGGCGTGTCCGTCGCGGCCTGACAAAATCTGATGTTTCGCCATGAAAGAGGAAGCTGTTGTAACTCAGGCATACAATGTCCGATCTGCCCCAAACTTCACATGTTTGATAAGAGTCCAGTCCTGAACACATCTACATGCCAATATTCTTTAGAGTCAAAGCACCACCTGCTGGCAACAGGAAATGGCATGCGTTACCCTGTAATTCACTCCCAGAAACTCATTTAAATATTCCATGAAGTAGCAAACATGCTAGAAACACATTTTATCATACAACTCATGGCTAAGTGCTAACGTATGCGATTAACGCCACGAAACAGGAAGTTGTTGTAACTCAGGCATACAATGTCCGATCTGCCCCAAACTTCACTTGTTTGATAATAGTTCTGGCCTGAAGACATCTACATGCCAATATTCAGTTATAGTCAAAGCTCCACCTGCTGGAAGCAAGAAATGTGGCACATTGTAGTGACTTTGCCATATTTCTCCTATATTTACCGGCTTAAATGCATGTCGCCCATTATTCACTGTTTTCCTGAGGCCACCGGGTGGCGGTGCTCCCGTGTGCAAGGGCCCTTTCATCGCTGCTTGCAGCTTTAATTATAGATGTAATTACAGATAGTAATTACAGCTACATGCTGATTTTTTTTAAACATGTGCAATGTAAAAACATGTATGTACATAATAAGGACATTGTATCAGATTATTAATTTAAATGTTAGTACATAGTAGGACCAAGTATCCAAATATGGAATTACATATCTTTTACATTCAGATGTAACAGTAGAAAGTCATCTACCTTGTATCATTACAAGCGATGTTACAAGATAATGAAACCTGCAACCTTTATCATATTTGGAAAGTTTCAGAAAGCACCTCAGTTCTATTTTAGTTCTACTCAGTTTCTGTTCTGACCTGAGCATATGTACTGAAGTCAGAACACTGCACTCGCTTTGTCTTGCGTTGTTTTTGTCTCCTGGTTATCATGTCTAAAGATGCATAACACACCTCTTCATCCTCACCCTGGAATGAAAGAAAATTAAGTTGCTTTCTGAAACTTACTTATACAGTATTATATGTCTATAATGAACGTGCATGTTTGCATTGTTCATACCTCAATTGTATTTCTATCTTTCAAATGGTCTTTTTGATCTGTCGCAGCATCTACAATGGATTGTTTAAATTAGAACATCACATACATATACATAAATTGTTTCGTTTATGCAGTGGTTATGTATTACATTTCAATTTCTAAATTACTATCAAGTTTTGTTTGCCTGCTTTGCTTATCCTAAGTATGCTATTTGACAAAGCTATTTATCTGTACATTAAATTAAAACTGTGGCAATGCGAAAGAAGAGTGAAAATCAGTAAATGATTACCTGTAGTTTTCCTCTGACAGAGGCAGAACAGACAGATAGAGGAGAGGAGAACACACACCGGACACACACTGAACAGCAGCGTCCAGCAGAAAACACAGACTGATTCAGGAGGTGTGGACGTGATGTTCAAGTGTCCAGAACACAAAGTTACTTGCTCTATATAAAATAAACACAAATGTATCAATGTAATATTATATTTTTGTTCTGTTCATCTTGGTTCTTCTGTGAGAAAGTTCTCCAGAATTACACAAGCAATGAAATAACAAAAACTAGCATAAATGTTTTCTTACCTGCAAGAGAGAGACGAGTTGCTCGATTTCCATAGTAGTACACATCAGATGATGAGATGATGCCTATTTCATCTTTATATATCTTATTCTCTACTTCTGCACAGTAATACAGGCCCAGATCAGAGACACTGATGTTAGTAATATGTAGATCATAAGAATTACTGGAGCGGTTATAGACAGAGCTGAAACGCTGAAATATCTCCAGGTCCAATTTCATCAAATCTATTACAAGAGAGGGTTGATTTTCATGAGAGCAGTTTCTTATCCATACAAAGCGGA